>JBAIZL010000001.1:176986840-177704340 GCA_036971475.1 Prosapia bicincta
GGGTGGGACGGATAAAGTTAATTTAGTTGAATAGAGGCACATGAATAACTGACTTGTAATATGTATAATGGAACTTACAGCTAACGAACCTACTTAAACTAGAAGTACATTTGACTTAAGATTGCCATGTAACCTAAACAATTAACTTAGAGCTAAAAATTATCCCAAGAACTAGGTACAAGAGGACTTATGCTACAACTTTACGTTATGAAGGAAAATGTTAGAAAGAAAGCATATGACGTCGATTACGGATGTTATGGAGGTTCCATGAGTAACTTTAGTTGTGGCCTGAAGATAGGAGGGGCAGTCGAAATACTCTGCCCCCCCCCCCGTGTCTGGCTGAGAGGGAACGGATGAATTTCACAAGGGTAGGACTTTAAAAAAACTTCGAATGGTGATATTGGAGAGAGGCCAGGGAGATTGGGATATAGTTCTCCGAGATTTCGACTTAAGGATTCGAGGCGTTTCTTGGACGTCCTAATGCAAATTTGCCAGCATATGTGACAACAGGACGGAATAGCGTAGAAGGTATATTGTTTTTAAAGGAATGGGTGTGTATTATGAGAGAAAATGGGAGAGCTTGAATTGGATGGCAGAAATTTGGGGGGAGAAGGAAAGGCGCTTATCGAGGATGACGCCAAGAAATTTGACAGAGGACCTGCCTGGAGGCAATGGACCTCCCATCGAGATTGATGGCTCCTATCTGCGTTTTTGGTTTCCTTATGAAACAGATGGTCTCTGATTTATCAGTGTCCTACATTTCCGTAACCACGGTGATAGGATGTCCAACTGACCCTATCAATGAGGTTTTAATGAGGTCGCTCAATGAATTACAGTGAAACATAGGGTGAGGAAGGTGGACGTTATTGGACACTGTGATGTCCAGAGCGTCAGGGTGATGAGCTCTGTGATTTAGGATGTGAGTTGGGTAAGTAAGACCCAGAATAGGGATAGAAGGAAATGGATTACTTGAGGCCGATGGATGAGTTTGTAGAGTGGCTGTTCCACTCCGGGATGTTTTCAGTTCAGGTCTCCTGCAATTGAAACCAGATCAGCAGGTGAGAAATGTGTGATCGAGCAGTAAGTGAGTAGAGGGGTTCCCGAAGACTTGTAGGCAGAAACTACGTTAGTGGGGACATTTCCAACAATCGATCGAAATCCTGATGGCAGTGGTTTCAAGAAATGCAGGCTTGGTGGCAATTTACTATGGCCTATGCGGCGATGGACGAGAGCTGCAGTGCCTCCAGGCGAAGCCGTTACAGAGGGAATCGTTCTATAGACAATATAGGTTGACAGAAATAAACGGAGGCTGGGGTTGAAATGGGATTCGGAAATAAGTGCTGCTTTGTTCACGTAGTAGCCTTAAGAAAGGATTGGAGTTCATGTTTCCTCAGCCTAAGACCATTGACATTCCATGCAACAATGTGAAAGTCACTGGTCATGGCTGAGGAAGATGGTGGTGATGGAGGTGAGAACGGTGGAAAGGTGGGATTGGACATACGTAAATTCAACGAAAATAGGGATCAGGTCTTTGACAAACTGCACAAGGCTAGGCTAACAGTGGAAATGGCTGAGGAGGAGGACTGGTCAGGGGTAGAGAAGACATCAGTAGCGGGAAAATATGGAATAGTTGGAGAGGGTTTTGATACAGCAACTGACGCCGGCATGTTTGGTTGGGAAGCAGGTGAGGCGAGAGTAGGGGTAACATGCAAAGCGCAAGCAGTTTCAGGAACGAAAGACATCTGCAGAGGTTTATGAGGAGCTGCAGGTTTTAAAGGTTCAATTTGAGGTTTAGGAGCCAATGGGTTAGGTTTGAAAGTTGGAATGGAAGCAGTTACCCCCCGTTTTGGAGTCGCAGGACTATTCCCCCTCGAAGAACTGGCAGTTTTTTGGACGCTCCTATTGGTCTTCCGTGACTTGAAGCAACCCTTTGTAGTGGATACATTCATGGCAATTTTGCTGTGCCCCCCCCCACAATTGCAGCACTTGGGGGCCTGTTCAGGAGTATTCCGGCAGTCGGAGCGCTGAAGATGGTGCTGGCCACGCTTCACACACCTGGGCGACAGGTAGCAGTTAATGCAGCTGTGACCATACCTCTGGCACTTTAAGCTTTGCGGGATTCATGGTCGTGACAAGAAAGGGTCAACCGTCACACGTTATTAGAAGGGAAAGGAAGCTCGTAAATGGAGCCAAAATTTCCCTCCCGTCGACGTTTGACAAGGAAAATGTACGCTTAACGTTTATCCTTTGTGAGGAGTTGTGTGAATAAGTTCACCTTGAATCAAGTTCCTTGTGGTTCAGGGTAGAATCGATGGCGTAGGACAAGCCTCTAAGGTGGAGTCCAGGCATATATCCATCACTAATATACGTTACACTAAATAATTGTTACAAAACCACAAAACCTTAATTGCCAAACCGTCTATTCAATTTAGCTTTTCTTAAATCACAAATACCTGAATAGCTGTTTTAATATAAATCTCTTTTTGATATTTATCTGAATTTATTTTATTAATTTGCTTCTAATTTCTTTATTTCCTTACACTTTTGTGATTAAATAATGCGATCCAAAAATAAATTGGCTTGCTGTATTTTTAAAAAGATTTACCCCTGTCCCTCTCCATGTCAATTATTTCTTCTACTCTCTCTTTTCCTTCTGAAACAGTTAAATAAATGAATAAATTAGAAACAAAATGTCCTAAGTCGAAGAAAACCTACAGGAAATCTTATCAAAGTTTAATACTTAAGTATTGAAGGATAACTGGGCTTACTGTATTTTTAAAAAGACTTACCGCTGTTGTGCTTCGCCTTTTTCTTGTGGAATCCACTTCACAGAACTGTAATAAAAATAGGAATATTTCCTTAGTCAAGTCAAACGATACTAGTTTATCCTTAGTCAAGTCAAGCGATACTAGTTTATCCTTAGTCAAGTCAAGCGATACTAGTTTATCCTTAGTCAAGTCAAGCGATACTAGTTTATCCTTTTCACACAAAATTTTATTTAATCATTTACGGTTTTTTTTTAAATTTACTTTTAAACGGTTAACTTTTAAACAGACCTGAAGTTTTATTCCAAGTAGACCTCATTGTAACCCGTGTCTTGTGTATAACGTGTTACCAAGAGTTACTATATTGTTGGTTAACGACTGAAGACCTAGAATCGACAAAGCATATAGAAAACGGAAGCAACGCAATCGCTTGTTGGCGGCTACACTGTGCGAATGCTGTGGGTTGAATTCTCTGAACGGCTGGAGAAAGTGTAACGGGGAAGCTAAAAAGGTTTGATGGGAAATGGCAACGGTCAGTCCACTATCGGAAGGCCTCAAATACAATAATTAGGGTTGCATCACTTGAGGGAAACTCGAAAATCCTATAAGTATGGGCGAATGAACTACCAAGAAATCTGCTCATATATATGACCACCGCATGACCAGATGCTATCTTGCTCATAAGAATATTTCAGCAACGTCATGGGTGATACGGACTGTTACAGGGGACGCTACACATGTAGATGGGGAGACAATTGCCTCCTTCCAGAATCAGGGCCGCTGATTCTATCGTCAAATATTAGAGGCCAGTATTGATAAGGTTGTGATACTGGGGATGAATATCATGGCCGAATATGGATTTACAGTTGAACTAGAAAAATAAGTGTTGACTGTTAGGAAGGCGGGTCCCATCCTAGGGCCTGCAATAGAACAGTAGTAAGTATGATCTTATTAGAAGACAAGACGCACCCCCTCCCCAAATCTAGATGATAATCGGATCTACAATAGGTGGGAACATACCTACGAGTCACACTGTGTTACTAGACCCCACCTGGAATTATGAGAGTCTAGTAGCAAGAACCTACTTCACATCTGGAAGGAAACTCCCGCCAAGTCTGATGAACGTGAATGGCTACCCCGTTACATTGAAGAAGGGTAGTACATTTGAAGCCTACTCAATCCTTTCATTAGTGGAAAGTCAATATATAAAGGATTTGTTTGTCGTGAAGGGGGATGAGTATTTTGTAATGTAGTGAAGAGAGTAAAGCTTTAGAGGCAGAGAGACAATGACAACGCTTGTTAAGGGTAAATATAGGCCTACTACTAGCGAAGTCAGTGCTTATTATTAGCCCTAATTAAAATGTGTTTGAAATGTAATTTTTTTATGTAGAGTGTACAAATAATAATTAATTAAAAAGGCGTGTAATTAATAAATACATGTATTTAGTCTAAATTGTCTTATAATTGATTGACACCCTTGTCAGAATGTAGCACTATTTACCGAATCTGAAACAGTTGATTGTTTTATGAATCATTAGCTACAGCTGGTCTACTACAAAATTTTTTTAAAACCTTAAAATTACTTTTTTTCAAAACCCCATCTCAGCAGGCCTTTTTATTACCTGCTTTTATCTCTAATTTTCAAATCTGTACCTATTATAGTTTAAGCTATACATTGATTATGTAATAGTCCGTCAGTCAGGATATCTAGTTTTATAAATATAGCTATTTTTTTTTGAACTATCTCTTCTAAATTACTTCAAAATCTCATTTATCAAAATATTAAACAAGTTAAGCTTTGTTATTTTTATTTACAATTAAAATAATCCTCTAACGCTCCCCTGCCTGAAAACAATTTATACATTTTTATTAAAAATACTTGGTTTTAAATTTAAGGATTACAGTTTTATTTCATGATATTTTTTGATAATTTTGGAGGCGTCAAAATTATCTTGCTTTGTTTACCTAAAATGCTTTGAATTTCCATTGATATTCTTGAATATTATAGTTTGGTCGACATTTGCAATAAACTGTCGTAGTTTAGTTAACATTATGTTTGTCAGTATATTTTGTTTTAAAAATGTTTTGTTGTGGATAATTGTAAAGGTTTTATTTTGTAAATATCCTTTTTTGGAAAGATGTTTCGTGGAAAAGTGATTTATTCCTTAATTATAGCCCCTACACTATTCCGAATGCGCAAGAACGTACGCACATAAACAGGATACAGGAAAGATCCGTACAACGAAATACGCGTACACCAGAAATATTGCGAAAGATGCGTACATGATCAGGTTTTGACAGATGACGAGGGTAGGCTATGATGTCGAACATTGTGACAGGCGAAAAATGCGTAAAACTTTTAGGCGAACACGGATCTTTTGAAATCATTGAGCTTTATAAATGAGTTTACCTCTGAGCTAAACATAGGTGTCGCTTAGTTTCTCGAGGCTGGAGATCCTTTAAAACTTTATCTATTGTTCCTGATTTCCATCACACTTTTCCAGGCTTTGGACTGGCAAAATGATAGAGATATCTTGCGCTATCATTTTGGCGTGTTTAAAATCAGCTTGTAGCCTCCATAATTTTCTTGTGTTTTAAATTTTTAATTAACAATTTTTTTTCATTTTAGAGAATTGTTTAATTTATTTATTTTACAACTTCACGGATTTATTTGATCTTTCCATCTGATTTTTTGGTTCTAATCTAATCCATTATTTGGATGTCGGAAAGAGATCACAAACAAGACATTATTCTCCAGTTTCTAGGTTTGTTTGTACTGTTTTTTTTTTTTTTAATTCTTTCATCCGACTTAATATCCTTGGTTTTTTTTTTCATTCTTCCTAAGTGTAACTCCAGCCTCACCTGCTCAGGAGTAGTAGTTTCACCCTCTTTTCATAAGTCTCTTTCGATTTAATCGAACTTATCACCTCAACAGTTGAAAGCAAAGTGACCACTGACAAAGTAGAAACCCTTTTTTGACCCATTTTGACTGGAAGAATCCAAAACTTTGAAAGTGATTAGCAAATAGTTTCGGGGTAGATGACTTGGGTTGACAACTGGAGTCTGGTTTGTACGCTTTTTACGAGGTACCCTCTTGAATTGCTATTGTTTCCTCTTATACGCATATGTCGCTGTACACATCTTTCGCTGTACGCATTTTTCGCGCCACCCACACACACACGCACGCGCGCGTTTGTTTGTCTATATGTGTGTTCTAAACTTGTTTGTATTAGTCTAATTTCTTGCAAACACTGCAAATATTAGTTTCTTTTGATTTTGTATATTTTAACTGTTTAAATAGCAAGAAATGATTTTATGACCTCAATATGAACATTGTATGGTTCACGATTGATCTTTCAGGCTACATAGAGCATAAACATATCATCCATAGAGTGAAAACACTTTAAAAGTGTCGTTGCTGACTGAAGCTGATTTAAATTTTAAAATGTGAAACCTTATAGTGGTTTATGATAAGAACATGTTAGGATATAGTTGTCTATCGCGAGAGACGTGATAAAAATGTTAGAGTTATAAGGATCCCGATTGGTAAACACACTACACCTGTCTCTTATACTCCGGTGTTAAGATAGAAAAGAGGAGAAATGCATGTTGAAGAATTAAAGCTCCCTAGTATTGGGAGTAGGGTAAAATTATGAACTCCTGAAATAGATCTGCTCCCTACTAAGATTATAAAAGTAATTTTACTAATCTCTTGAGAAAAGGTTTAAAGAACCCTACACATTGCAGGAACAATATAATCAAGACAACAGAACCTATGATATCTATGCATATTCACTGAAACTGAATGATAAAATCCATCCGAACTTACATTTTAGATGGTGTGCAGTTCACACAGAACCGAAGAAGCTTCTTCGGCACACAGGTGACTGATTACAATAATATAACCTAAATAATTTTACATTGAGCCGACAACTTGCTCTTTATATACTTTTAAAAGCCTTAATAAACGCACTTTTCTAAATTCTTATAAATCTTGTAATTTTAAACCATTCTGATTGTGTAGGTATCTCAAAGGAGACACCATCCGACGTTGGTTTAATTGGCCCCAATATAATTACCTGAATGTACTTTCCAGTGTTAGATGCTGGGAATTTTGTCTATGTGTTTCCGTTTAGCCTTATTATGTCAAACTCATCGAATGACATACTCATATTTTTGAACTCATAGTACCCTTCAACTCCTAAAAACCTCCTAATGCAATTAACTGCAATTAAAACCTTCTAAGCTCTATTATTACGTAGCTATATAGAAAAATTCTATTAATAAATATCGTAGACTCTAAATAATTAATGTAAGTGTAATGTTAAAGTAGTTTTAATAAAAGGTCTTTTTTACTTTCAGTGCGGATGGAAACTACGAAGTTAGGTATAAGTCCAATGTGTTGATATACCCCAACGGCGAAGTCCTTTGGGTTCCTCCTGCCATCTACCAGGTAAGCCGAATATTTAATACAAACAAGTTATAGATACGCGCGAGCACACCCACATACAATAGAGGTTCGCTATTTGTTAATTAACACTATAAAGGCGTGAATATACGAGTAATTATTGCACAAACCTTTTGCTTACACTTACACTAAGAAACAAGTTGACACATTCTATTGCGGAAAACTTTCTTCTGAAAGTAGTTCCCTCAGAAAATATTACATGCGTGTTCATACGCTCACTTGTATTGGTTGCTGAAATACTCCAGATAAACTTGTTAGTTGCTGAAACATGTCAACTATTGAAGCTACGTTCGCTCCTGCTTTCATCATTTATCATTTTTCTCGAAGGATTCTTTTACACATAATTTTATTTGCCATAATTACTTCAAAATCTCATTTATCAAAATATTAAACACGTTAAGCTTTGTTATTTTTATTTACAATTAAAATAATCCTCTAGCATTCCCCTGCCTGAAAACAATTTATACATTTTTATTAAAAATACTTGGTTTTAAATTTAAGGATTACATTTTTATTTCATAATATTTTTTGATAATTTTGGAGGTGTCAAAAACTTTCTCCGTGTTGGAATAAATCTTTACTTTCGGATGAAAGGTCTGAGACTCTTTTTACTAAGATATCATTGTCCTTTTCCCTAATCCTTATAATTTGTTTTATTTTTCCTTAGTATATAATATAAGCTATATTCACAATTAACCCCCCTTATTTTCTTGAGCATCTATCTTTCACACACTAAACACAAAGTTACAAATTCAGTTCCAGCATGGTTTTTAGGTAGTTAGTAATTTGAATATTCTGTTGGCCGAAAACTAAATATCGTTACAAAGCGATAAAACGTGAATGGAAGTAACTGAAATGTGAGTTTGCAGAGCGACGATGAGTAGTTCAAAGTGGTGTTAGAAAGAAATAATAAAGAAATAAAAACAAACAAATTGCCAGGAAATAGGGAACAAATTGTTAGATTGACATTAGACTAACTGGAAGCTGATGTAATGATCGACCATGACCATCTCAACGTTCATGACTTCATGAATTCGACAGAGAGAGAGCTTATATCAAGAGATCTTTCCATTTACTAGTATAGGTGTAGACACGTAAGCTGGCACTTGCATTTGGCTGGCGTGGCACTATAGGTGGAGGCTGGCTGAAGATTAGCCAAAGACGGTTCTCTGAATATTTCCGGGGATGTAGACACGTAAGCTGGCACTTGCATTTGGCTGGCGTAGCACTATAGGTGGAGGCTGGCTGAAGATTAGGCAAAGACAGTTCTCTGAATATTTCCGGGGATGTAGACACGTAAGCTGGCACTAGCATTTGGCTGGCGTGGCACTATAGGTGGAGGCTGACTGAATATTAGGCAAAGACAGTTCTCTGAATATTTCCGGGGATGTAGACACGTAAGCTGGCACTTGCATTTGGCTGGCGTGGCACTATAGGTGGAGGCTGGCTGAAGATTAGGCAAAGACAGTTCTCTGAATATTTCCGGGGATGTAGACACGTAAGCTGGCACTTGCATTTGGCTGGCGTGGCACTATAGGTGGAGGCTGGCTGAAGATTAGGCAAAGACCGTTCTCTGAATATTTCCGGGGATGTAGACACTAAGCTGGCACTTGCATTTGGCTGGCGTGGCACTATAGGTAGAGGCCGGCTGAAGATTAGGCAAAGACCGTTCTCTGAATATTTCCGGGGATGTAGACATACATCATTTATAGCATTTCGTATTCCATTTACTGAAGCGCCTTCACAAATGTCGAGAAAACAATTGACGCAACTCACATGACGGCAGAAAATATTTTTTTATCTAGGCTAGTACAGAATTTCTATCGATCGGTCAAGTGCCAGCGTAGGTGTCTACCTATACCAGGAGGGCTCTGTCCTCCTGCCTCTCACACACTCGTGTATTGTTGGTATCTACACTAGGTTTTATTTCACTCCACTATATCAGTGAGATTTCAAACAGTATTTACTGCCTAGAAATTCGACAATTACCGGTGCATTCATTTTTTTTCTTCTTTTCTCCTCGACCTTTTCTATGTCATTATTTCATAATATCCTTCAATTTCATTCGTTATATTATATGTATACTTTCAGTTGTGTTTCTTCGTTAAATCAAAACGCTCAAAGTTTTATTTAGTATTACCGCCTACATATTTCAATACGTACTATAACAGACAAGATATTCTTATTTTATTCAAAAGATATTTTGTTATTGTTTAACAACTCCATCAATAAAACCTCATTTATTTTATCATTTTATGGCAAATAACACTTTAAATACGTTGTTTTTCTTCACTAAGCCTTCTCCTATTCCTGCATCTAATCATAAGTATCTTGAAAATTATTAAAGAATTCTGACACTTTCTACTATCTTCCATTGTTGCGTGTGTGTGTGTGTGTGTGTGTGTGTGTGTGTGTGTGTGTGTGTGTGTGTGTGTGTGTGTGTGTGTGTGTGTGTGTGTGCGCGCGCGCGCGCGCGCGCGTTTGTGTGTGTGTGTGTTTGTGTTTGTTTGTGTGTGTGTGTGTGTGTTTTAGGTGATAAATTTATCATCTAAATTTTCTAACTCGGCATTGTGTGTTTTCTACTACCATCCTCTGAAAACTCAAGAGTCATGTCTGATACGTGTTTTTGTCTTGAATAACGTATTTTTTTATAAGCGCTATGTAAAGGCTTTAAACACTTTAATTAAATCAGTATTTCAAGCAAAAAAAGAAGCAAACATATAGTGGTGAATACAGCAATGTCTGTAATTGATATTGAATAACATCACATGATTAAAAACGACAATGAAAAACGCATCGGGCTTTATAGTGGAGCACAGCATGTTCTACGTCTAGGTAAAGAGCATGCTGAGTAGACGATCAATAGGGAGGCAAAGGTTTTGGGAATTCCTTATTCAAACATAAAGACTGCTTTACACTTTGTCTGCAGTAAGTGGAATGCCCTTGAACAGGCTCGATGAGGCGGGTAAATATTTATCTACAAGGATGGAGAAAGCAAGTGTTGCCTTCTTAAAGAAATGAAATAAAATTACAAAATCAATTGGACAAATAGGTTTGACAAGTTAGCAATAAAGGGAAAAGCAAACCGATATCACACCTTAACAGCTGTTTTCCGATTACTGTCATGACTCCCGATTGTACAAGGGAACTAGACTTTATTTTTTTAACGTCTTTTTTTATTTCCGCTACAATTATAACAACGAAATAAATCTGTCTTTTGTATTGTAATAAATATTTAGGACTAACGCACGCCATAATAACTTCCTAATTACTTAGTTTAATTTAACATGTCCACTTTTCAGACAAAGACTTTCTAAAAAGCCTCCTTATGGATCATTGTCAAGAATAAAAACAATAACAAATTACAGAAAAAAAAATTTTTGTGTGTACCTATATATATGTGTATATATAATACATATATATATATATATATATATATATATATATATATATACTTATTACACTTTTGCTATTACTTGCGACCAGACTTTTTGTTAACTAAAGGTTGTTAATTTGTTAACTTACACTTGGAGGAAACCTTTTCGTCTTCCTACTTCTTCAGCCTCTAGGAGAAATACTAAAGATAAATATTGAGATATTATCTCAATGAGGTAATAGATAAAAGGTGCTTCCGTCTATTTTTTTTTTTTTTTTTTAATTTTACTGATTCTACAACTCTTTGATTCATTGGTTGACATAAAGATGTCACTCTGGGTAGAAAAAATAATGCTTTTATTTCGCCCTGTTACAACTCTTCAACATCAGAATGGGGTAATGAACAGCATTTTTTATCATCAAGGCTGCTTTCCTATTAAAATCTTCCATTCTTTTTGTTTTAAAATCTTTTCAACGGAAGGGAGAAACTGAACTCCTGAGCAAACATAGGAACTGCTCAATAACAATAGAGGCCGTCACACTTCTTCCCAACCCATTTTCCCATTTCGTTTTCACAAGCCGCCCGACGACGGTCGGCGAGATTTACTTATCCTCAGACGTCTCGAGTTGTACGGAATGTCTAGTTTTCAAAGGTCGAGGTTTCGGGACTCTATTGTAAAAAGAGATTTTAGAAATTTAAAACAATTATAGTAGTCATTTTTTCAATTCTCTTCCAGAAGGTTAAATACAGAATGGTTGTATACCTTATCAGAAGTGTTCCTGTATTTAAATGAAACAAAGAATTTTAAAATTATATAGGAACCAATATGTGTTGTCTATTTTAAAAATCTTTTTTTTTGCAATATTGTTTGCTTCTGCAAAACTGCTTTTCAGCCTCATTCGACGTGTAATGTTTCAACCAGTTTCAAAGTATTACTACAAAAGACACACGACATTGGACGTTTTCCTTCGAGAAGAAAAAAAGTTAGAGTATGGTCTTTATTGTTGTTCAAAGACAATAGTCCTAAACTCTTACTATGAACGTAGGAAGAATTTCCGTCGTATCACAAACTGCAATAGGTTGGTTAAGGCGAGATGAAGACACACTGGGTTTTCCTGTTTTCCAAATGTGTAAGCAGAGAACTATAGGGAAATATTATTAAATGATATTATTAGCATAATTTATCGCGAATAATTTAAACGGTTCCCATGCAAGTGGTAACGTATATTTTAGTTACGCCCTACTAACTAAATTCTGCATTCAAGCGTCTAGCAATAGACAAGCAATTTACTTTTGCAAACTTTTTTAATTATAATGTATTTTACCAGTTCTGTTGCAAGGCGGTTTTAAACACACAATATGAATCTTGGAAAGTGTATTGACAGAGCGATGGGCTGTTTCATTGAGAGAGGGTGACACAGAGAGGGGGAGAGAGAAAGAAAGAATGAGAGAGAAAGTAAGAATGTTCATTCTTACATAATTTCAAATAAAAATTGAACAGACAAAATAAATTTGTTTGATATTTTTTTTAAAAAAACCTTCTTTCACAATTTCTGTCTGCATGTTACGAGGTTTATTATGAAATTCATTTTTCAGTCCCTCCTATTATTTCACACTCATATATTTCTTGTTCAAATTTTCAATCTTTAATAAAATACTATTTATTCGTCCACTCAAGTTCAAACAAGTTTTTTAAACTTATAGAGGGGGGCACTGGATATTAATACGGTTTGTTCGAATATTAGTTCATTAATGAAATTTAATAAATTAATTTTAGCTTTATGTAGGAGAAAAGCCTTTCCAAAAGGGGCAAGTTATGCAATATAGTAATTTCTTCTCGTTTGGGATAAAACAAGTGATAACAAATGATTTCTTAAAACAGCTGATTTTATGTTATTGGTT
Organism: Prosapia bicincta; assembly: GCA_036971475.1. Lineage (NCBI taxonomy): Eukaryota > Metazoa > Arthropoda > Insecta > Hemiptera > Cercopidae > Prosapia > Prosapia bicincta. The sequence goes on from JBAIZL010000001.1 coordinate 176,999,352, forward strand.
ATGTGGTAGAACAGCTGTTTCGACCCATAGGTTATGTTACTTTATTTATGATAATTGTAATTATTTAATAAAAAGTAACTACAATAAATTTTTTCTTTGGTGACTGTAGTAGGAATTGACTTTAAAAAAGTTTTGTTTATATTTCTTCTTTTCAAATCAGTTTATACAAGCAACCATTACGCTCGTTGAGATGGTACAAAATATAAAGACTATTACACTTCCCTACAATTTACACTTACTAGATCTAAAGTCATCTATTAGAGAAAATATGAATGTAATCCGTCTGAACCATTGAACTTTTATTCATAAAATAAACTATTTCGTACATAATATTTGCATATATAACAAATAACCGTGTCTGACGAATAACGCAAGCCAATGTATAAATATTTAATTCAATATTTCCACCCATGTTTCTGCATTTACGGTTTCCTTGTGGTATTAAGCATACTACAAAAACAAAGAAATACATATCCTAATTACAGGAAATATATTGTACTACTTACTGCTATCTGTCCGAATCCTTACTGTCTGTTATTATTTACAAGATGTCAGATCCATTGTATTATTATTTTTATCTAGATAAATGAGTGTTAAAGAAGCTCTCCTCTTGTAAGAGATTGTGAAAAAAGTAGAAAGCCAGAAAGAAAGTTTTCTGTCAGTAACACAATAAATCACCAAAAAAATCTAAGCACTGAAAATATATAATTACATATTTAGAAACAGTGAAACAAACAAAGCTGGCTGAAATAAAAATAATATAGCTTACAAAAAAATAAAATTTTAAAATTAATATTTGAAAAAATTGTTAATAAATAATAAAATGAAGGATTAAATACTAGCATAAAATAAAAGTTTGAGACTAACATGAATTTTGTATTTCTGTTACAGAGTTCATGTACGATCGATGTTACTTACTTCCCGTTTGACCAGCAGACGTGCATCATGAAGTTCGGTTCATGGACTTTTAATGGAGACCAAGTGTCCTTAGCATTGTACAATGACAAAAACTTTGTCGATCTGTCCGACTATTGGAAGTCAGGTACTTGGGATATCATCGAAGTCCCTGCCTACCTCAACATATACGAAGGTCAAAAACCTACAGAGACAGACATCACCTTCTACATTATAATCAGAAGGAAAACACTTTTCTATACCGTCAACTTAATACTACCGACTGTTTTAATTTCGTTCCTCTGTGTACTAGTGTTCTACCTTCCGGCAGAGGCCGGCGAGAAAGTTACTCTGGGCATCAGCATTCTCCTGTCACTGGTTGTGTTTCTGTTGCTCGTATCTAAGATTTTACCTCCGACTAGTTTGGTCCTGCCGCTCATAGCCAAGTATCTATTGTTTACTTTTATCATGAACACGGTCAGTATATTAGTGACTGTTATTATAATCAACTGGAACTTCCGAGGTCCCCGCACGCACCGGATGCCGCCTTGGATCAGATCCGTCTTCCTTTACTACCTCCCGATCATCTTATTGATGAAACGGCCCAAAAAGACTAGACTTCGTTGGATGATGGAAATGCCGGGGATGAGCGCACCACCACACCCTTCCTATGGGTCGCCCGCAGAGCTACCCAAACACCTGCCGCCCTCGGCACCGGGTAAAAGCAAGATGGAAGTAATGGAGCTGTCAGACTTACATCATCCGAACTGCAAAATAAATCGCAAGGCTAGCGCAGAGAGAAGAGAGAGCGAGAGTTCAGATTCGCTACTCCTCTCGCCTGAGGCGTCGAAAGCGACCGAAGCTGTTGAGTTCATTGCCGAACACCTCCGAAATGAGGATCAGTACATTCAGGTAACCCTATCACACCACCTTTAGCTAGACTTTTTTTTACTTTCCTCTATCTATTTCACAAAATGGGTGAACTAGCGTCTAGTGAACCGTTTCTTTGGTAGGCGGACAATCGACATTGCTAATTCTACAATTCTGCCGAATGTACTGTATTTGGAACAATTTTAAAACGTTATTTTTTTAAAACGTTCTAAAGCATATCCATTTTAAGTTTAGTGTATTGTGTACTACTGTTTTTATTTATTATTTGCAGTTTTGGGAATGTGTTTCTAAAGACAGGTTTGCAAATAAAATACATTAATATGAGCAGTTTTGTCATTTGATATGCGAATCACGGTTTCCCTTATTTTGCGAATCGATTCCGATTTATCATTTTTTCAGTATAATGTCGTTCGGGTTCTTTTTAAAAGAAAAGTGGGTAAAACCTTGATTACATTGGCGCGCCCGTTTATCCATAACGGCCTTTAAATAATATATGACTGCTTTAGTAGAATTTATCACTGTGATATAAATGCATTATATAAATTCAGGTGTGTGCTATAGGCCTATATAAATTCAATACTTTTCTGGTTATTTTGGCCATGTGATCAAGGCAAGCATGCCTATAAATGGAGCAGTTTTGCAAAGAGCTTAGGCAGGGTACCTGTTGGCGCCTATTACAATTAAAATTGAATTTTGTAGTTAATTAAATACTTTTTAGCAATAAATTTAACATTTCTAAGCCGTTGTGCACCGGGTTCTTTTAAACAACATTAACACATAGATAAATATTGTTACTGTGATGTCAAGTAGTCAGGAGAAATTTGCAAATATATTGAAGAAGAAGTCGCAACATCTGTGCCTTCATGATATGCATACACTTTCTTTCCTGAGCTGTCGACCTATCTGAATCTCTAAACAGATTCTAGCTTGCTATACCTTGTTCATGTTTAATCAAATTTCAATGTTTTATTTTTTCACAATACTGTCGGGCTTCATACTATAAGACAAAAGGTTTCTACTATTACTACTACGTATTATTAATAATTTTTATAATTTACTGACAAGCAAAAAAAGATTTTAGTGACTATAATGCGCTAAATTTTCTATATTTTATAAAGTTTATATCTATAAAAATATTTAGTGTAGAACATTTCCATGTTAAAAGTAATCATGGAAAAACATTCTACAGAACACCTACAGTATTCTATTAGTGCTTAAGGAAATATACTATAGAGTATTAGAGTTTAAGTAACAGTATTATATAGGTGTTAAAGATAAATGTAAAGTTGAAAATATTCTGAACTTCTTAATTCCCTTCTATTCTTAACAATTTATAAATAGTAGTTATTATTTACTTTTCGTTTATTTAATTAATTTTTAATATATTCATCATCAGTTTTTAAATTATCTTTAACTATTAGATAATTATTATTTTTGTAACTTATAAATCATTTAAAATACATTATAAAATAAACCTCAAGGAACAAGGCACAATATTTAAAGTAATTTTAATGCCCATCATAATAAATTGAATAAAATTTGTTACAGAATAAATAAATGTTTTAATAAAATTAAAACAGAATATTTGTTAGTTTTTATGTTTTCAAAACTTAATATTATTCAATTCAGTGACACCTATTAATGAAATAATGAATTACATTAAATTAAAAACAAATACTTTATGGATAATTTAAGCATTTCTTGGTAGATTGCAGGCAGAGCATGAAATGTAGATACATTAAATGACAATAATTGTTCTAAAAAAAGGTTGTATTTACCATCTTTACGCAAAAATGTTTAATCATAGTTAGAAAAAACTTTACCAATAATTCAACACCTTCGATTTTTTCTATTTACATACATTAAAATACAGTATAAAAAATAATAAAGTAATTTTTAAATATCCAAACCATAAATAGTATTTCAATCTTTAAAAATACGAACCTAACCTAAACGCACTAACAAGCATTAAACTATATAAATAGAATGTTTCCTTATAAGATAAAACACTTTTTCTGCTAAGTTTTTATAATAATATACATATTTTATAATATAGTGACCCGGTGTCCGGTTTTGATAAATTTTATTCTTTTAAATTAATCACTTTGTTAAGGATAAAGTTTAATAGATGAAGGGGTTACCTGACAGTTTCATTTATTTTCTTGCAACCAAACCTATCGTCACCGTACAAGTCCTTTCAAAATAATTATTTAAAAATAAAAAGAATGTAACGGTAAAAACTCACAACACACACGAACATCAATGAATGTACGCTTATAAGAGTTAAACCTTCTAAATCAACGATAATGGATATACACAATCTTTGTTGACGTAGACAAGAATATAGGCTAGCTATTTAGCGAGATAGATTTACATTTGTTCTCCTAATGTTAGCAAACAATTTTTTCTTTATAACCAAATCTATTCTAACTGTATACTTTTGTAGCTATATTTTAATATGTGCTAAAACATCGTACGGAAACTCGTCAACAATAATAGCCTCTAAGTGAGTGTGCTTGCAAAGTGAGATTATTTTTGTATGGCGACGGTTAACTCGAGTTTAACCGCTATTTGTGGTTTTCGGAGTTTGAAATTAATTTATTCCTGTTTATTATGTGTTTTTTCAGTAACATATGTGAAAAGGAAAAAATGAAGTAGTGGACTATTGGTAAACGTTATCCAAAATAATTTTACATGAAAATAATCTTTTGCGCTTATTAAATGATTTTCAAAAACAATTATTTATTGAATTACTCAAGTATTTCCAGTAATATCTAGTCAAGACAAACACAACTGGTAAAACTTTCGCAGTTACTAGTTTAACGAAAGCCTTGTTACACAGTAACTTAAGGGGGAACAGGCCTTACAAGGTAAGTTATAATGTGTCTGTTAAAACACTGTTCTGTGTTAACAGATTCGCGAAGACTGGAAGTATGTGGCAATGGTGATTGACAGGTTACAGCTTTATATCTTCTTCATCGTGACCACGGCCGGCACAGTGGGCATCTTAATGGATGCTCCGCACATATTCGAGTACGTCGATCAAGACCGAATCATCGAAATCTACCGAGGGAAATGACTTGCCCCGTCTCCCGTTACGCCTGTTATCGTGATACTACTAGAATATAAACAATAAATTTAAAACAAAAAAAAACACAAAATACTGACATTGTTTTTCTTATAAATATTATAATGAATTAATATTATTAAAAATTGTGTGTAAGTTAAAAATTATGATGTTGTTATTAACCTTTTTCTGGGTTTAAAAACTGTATAGCCAAGTTGTAACACCACGTGGTTAATATAAGTTGGGCGCTTCAGCACGGCTTACAAAATTAATGTCGTACACGATTGTTTTGTAAATAGTATATAAATAAATAAATAAAACAATAATAATTACGATAAGCATAAATGCATAAACATATTCTATTTCATAAAAAATTTATATCGTTTAACATACCATTAAAAAAAGAACAATTATTGAATCGTTTTTTTAACCCATGTCTAGGTACCCAGAACCCGCCAGGCCCCCGTGGCAAGCAACGTCTAGCGAGCTGCCTCCGTCTCATATGCGCATGAGGTTAGTATCCCTAACGAGCGTGAAGGAAATGGGATCCATTTCCCAAGTACCAAGCTGATACGCTCTTCAGAAAGTAGTGAAATGAAACAGTGCGGTAATTGTCGCGCTAAGAGAGGGATGAAACAACCTGGCCAGAAAGAAACGCTAACTAGGACAATCCCGCGAGAGATCATTCAAGAACCCTGAGGGCTAGTTTATCCCTATCCTAAGGAATAAGTAGGGGTATTACCTTTCAAATACCATGTTACTGAGGCTAGAATTGTTGAATCGTACCCATCCAGCAACACACAAGGCCCTACTATGTGGTATCGCGGTTAAAGCTACACACGATCCACATGCCCTCTACCGGATTAAACTTACGTTTACTGCTAATGCGAAACATTTTCTAGTAACTTACATAGTTACTATAAAAATGTTGTCTACGTGTAAAAATTCATAGCTAACGTAAAATTCAATTTTTTCGAAACCTATGTTCACTTTCTAGACATAGTTGTTCTTGTTAAAATATTTTGATTAAAAATCCATTATTAATTTTAAAAAAAAAGCTTCTATACATTTAAATACGGTAAACATCTGAATTTTTAAAACGCTCAGTTTTAGTTGACCCACGATAAATTTTAAACATACGACATTGAATTTATAATAAATAACACAGAACTCCCTCTAACCAAAGTAATATTTGATTACCATCATGAACATTTTGTAACAAAGGAAATATTCTTAGAGGCCAAAAATCGAACTCGAGTTCGTGTTTTATTGGCTCTGAGAATGGTTGCCTTGAAATCGAAATATGCTTAGTGTTAATGAAACATTTATTTTGGTTAAAGGGTGTGTTGTGTGATTTATTAGTTTACGTTTGCACGTTTCCTACGTTTAAAATCAAGACTGGCTGACGGAAATTATATTTACAAACATCGGTCCTTTTGAGAAAAATCTATAGAATTTAAAATAGGTGAATCATCAAAACCACAAGAAACCGTTATTATTTATAAAACTATGAATCTGTAGCATTATAAAATAGATTCTACACCCTCACAGAACAACAATTAATGCCAAGCGCCATTGGCACTTGGGCTTGTAGATAGCGTTGTCTTACAGGTCCAACTGTTATACTGTAGGAACTCTGTAACTCAATATTACAGATTCTTAAATTACTGTACTAAGGGGATTCACAGTTTATTGTGAAAAACAACTTTAAATCAGTTTTTTTTCATATTTGTTCACATTACATGCGTTGTTTAACTAAAGTAACTAGATGGAATACCATTAATTCGCTAATGGCCGGCGCCATTCCTCACCACAAGTATTTTTATCATTTGGTATTCTCAGAAAACTTTCTTTTTAAACTGTCGGAGATCAAATAGGTCTGGTTTAATCAAACCACTGCCCCCCTTGCTAAAGAGAAACACCCAACGAGGCTCATGAGATGTCGCGTTCACAATCAAAATGCCATTTTTCAACATCTCCCTTAATTTAAGCAGTTTATACAATAAATGAATTTAAATCAAAATATACAAACACGATTTAAACGTGTTGAACAATTAAATTGTATTTGAAGTTCAAACATTTATGTTTTTTTAATACGACGGTTAACACAATTTCAGATGTTATAAACAAATAACTGAGAGCTATAATCAACTTAAAGACTACAATCAACTTTTAAAAATTAAAGAAACAAAATTGTTGTCACTGGAATTATTGTTCTAAAACTATTTTTAAGTTTTCTGTAATGTTGGACTACTTTAACAATTAAAGTGATTCACTAAAAATATAAATAAATATATTCCTGTATAGTTTAAAATGTTAGTTAAATTAATAACAATTTAAAATATTTTTAGTGTATTTTGTAAACCGTTTGTAAAGCGCCCAATAATCTAAGTAAAGGTAAAATATACATTAACTGAGTGAGAATACTGTGCATTTATGAAACGGAAAATCTGTTTAGTATAAATGTTACATTATTTACACGGTTCATTGATGAAGAAATGAAACCGCTCTGATTTTGGTTTACTTTTATTGTATAATTTTATTGTTTTCCATGACAAGGATGTACAGTGTTCTGATATGCTCATAAAGTTAAATAAATATTTCAATGTTGTGTTATCCATTGAAGGTTGAAAACCTTGTAGTGTATAGTGAAGAACTACTAACTATCCTCAGAAATGTTTGTGTGAACTTAAACAAAGTGTAAAACACAAGAGGGTAGAATCCAGTGTGCTCAACATTAATTATCTGTAGATAATTCTTATTTTAATATTAATAATAAATAATAATAATAAAATAAGCATAATAATATAAATGAAACCAAAAATGAGATCAGTTATTCGAAAATGCCTTGTTATTCGTTGAACGCATACTGAGCAGGTTCGGCAAGATGTCGTATTTTGTACATAACTGATTTGTGCTCATGTTTTGTCCTTTGTCCTTTTTTACCGCTCCCGAAGTGTTATACCCTAAAACATAATTCGTAATTGCATAGCAAATGTTAAATTTTGTTTAGTGACAAAAGAATTGTGCGCATGTCCGCAAATGCAATGAGTGAAGGGAAATTACGGGTCGCCCCTATTCTGAAAACATTTTACGTGAGAAAGGTCCGCGAAAGCTCAATATATACAATAACACACTAATAAGCTACACTTAGTAAGATAATATAACGGATGTTGCAACAAAATTATTTTTTGTTCGCTACTGATTATGTATTAAAGCTAAGTTAATCTACATAAAATTAATTTAATTGTAACAATTCTAAGCTTCCTCGCAGAAAAATAGGATGAAGTATTTTCGAAAAATTTAAACCTTTTTTTAAACAAATTGCTGTATAGCACTAGTAACGCTCAAAACATCACCTCTTTAACGAATTTTCTGGTGACATTAAAACTTTGTTTATCAGATTAGGTACTGACTTAATTTGTATTGACAAGTTGTAAAACGAAAAATACGTACTCAAATAACTGTATTTAAGTACGTATTTTTTTACAATATTCGTTGAACCGACTAAAACGTTTTTTAATAAAAGTTAATGTATTTAACATTTCTTTAATTAAATTCACTTTTTAAAGTTAATTTTTGTGTAAAATCCTAGTGAATTTCATTTTTAAAAAACTGTTTTCTTTTTTTCTGCGAGAAGCGCAAATGTAACTTTATTTTCATACAGTTTTAAAACTAACACAGTTTTAGTATTTAAAGTGCTTCGAAATATAAAATTTTTTTAGTTGAGTCCATTTGGCTCAATGGGTTTCTGTACATTTCTAATAGAATCATAATCCACTAAAAACAAGTGGATTTCTCCGCTTTTAAATAGAGAAATAATCATTGAATTGCAACGATGTCAAATAATATTTTTTGGGGCAATATTACATTTCAATGGATTTATGTCACAGGAGAATCATTTTATTATCACATGGTGACAAATTATCTAAACTTATATCGTCATAGCCTAACTATTAATAATTTTAACTACAACTGAATGAAATATAAATTACATTAGTATTATAAAAGGTTTTTAAAATACTTACACTGTTACCTCTTTAAATTTATTAATCTGTTTATTTAAGCATATAAAAGTACTTAATAAAATATTCAAATAAAATTGTAATTGTTAAACGTATAAATTATATATTTTATAGTTGTTAAATTTTTCTTGTCTTATTATAATGGATGAAACTTTCTTACAATTGTTCATGCTATAAAGCGAAATAATGTGTTATAACTACAAAAGCCACTGCATTTTTCAAATTACAATTTTAAGTTAAATTATTTGAAAATGCATATAAAATATGTTTAAACCCTAGCCAGACCTAGGTTTCGTTCAAATTTTAATAATGGCATTTAAATAGTGAGTTAAATCAGAATTGATAAATGTTTTGGAATATTATGAAACGTCCCCCTAACCAGTTTCTAAACATTTTTGTTGTCGTTTATTTTCTGAATGTTGTTTTGTTATTTTAACAGTAAACAGCTCGTAAAAATATAAAAACAAACCAGATAAAAAACATGAATCAACAATAAACTGTACAAAACTATAAATAAAGAAAATATTATGCTCTGATAATCAAATCTATTTACTGTAGATGTCAGTTTATAATTCGGAACGTTCAGACTTCAAGGTCTTACCAAAACAAAATTTCGGAATAAAAAAGTCTGTTTTGTTAAAGAATTTGTGTGTTCACAAAGTGTTTAAAACAACACAAAATGAAGGTCGATCCAGTTAGACCATAACACTTTCTAAATCTCTTTAAACTGGACACATTTTTAAAACATAAGCAACATTAAAGAAGGACTTGAATCCTTTTAAAGCCCAACTGGATGATGAGATTACAACTCGTAACTATTTCTTGATTCTCTTTATTTTAACTCTTGTAATTTTAACAAATATTTAACATTCTGTCTTTTAGAAATTTAGGTTGAATAGTTATAATAGGCTATGTATTTCAAATTTTCAAAAATAATTATATCATATTTTTCTATTTTGTCCAATTATATTTTTTCCAAATTGAGGGCAGCTGTTTCAGTCTCGCAAAAGATTACTTCGAGGTTTTTTTTAATATTAATAAAAATCATTCTAACTGGATGTCTAACGAAATTTTTTATTGTATGTTTGTTCTGTTCCTAGTGAATCTATTTTGTCTTTCAACTCTATTTAAATGTGCCCATACTTTCCCCCTCCGTCAAGGCTATACATTTCCCTCTCTCTCTCTTCTCCCCTCACTCTCTCTCTCTCCCAATGTCTTATGTCCAACTCCAGCAATGTTTGCAGATCGCAGCCGAATGGTAAGCAGGTAAAAGCACAACTGTCATTGTTAACTATAGGCTATTTACCAATAGTTCAGTGACAATGGTTTAGAAAGATTCCCCTCTCCCACCAAACTAGTTTCACTTCTTTCCACACTGGTTTAACGGGCTTATGCAAATGAGGTACAGGGTGCGGTAGCATAAATTCCTTTTTTCAAAACGCAATTCCTCCCCCCCCCCCTCCTAAGTAACATAAATTTATAATTTCTTTAATAATGTAGGTACATACCTAAAGTTTTGTTTCGCCTAGTTTTGAAGATCAAATCAGGTAGGTGAAGTCCGCCATTGTCGGTACGCCGAGTAAACCGGTTTCTAGCGTTTTTCATGACTTTTGCCAGCAGGCGTTATGTTGGCAATTTCTTCGTGCATGTTGGTCTTCAAATCTTACATGGTACTTGGACGGTTAACGTAAACACGGGATTTCAAAAAAACGCCATAGAAAAATATCCCAAGGAGCCAAAACGGAAGAACGGGCCAGCTTATCCAACTGGCCCAGCCTGTCCAATGGGCCCAGCCTATCCAACTGGCCCAGCCTACCCTAACCCCTAGTTGAGAATTAGCGTTCTTCCGAGAATTAAAATCAGAAAGTTCCTGCGCAGTCACCATCTTGTAAGGATGCAAATGAATATCGTCATGAAGAATTCTCGTCACAGAATGATCTGAAAATCCTAGGGCAGATGCATGTTTGCGCGAAGAATGGCGTGGTGAACGCAAAAATGAACCTCTCACTCCCTCAATGTTATCCAGTGATCTAATAGGCCGAGGAACTGCAGTTCTTCGTTTTGTCCCTCATGCAGTTTGTCTAAACGTAGCAACCCACGTAACGATTGATTTTCTGTCCGGAACATGGGTCAATGTGGCTAAATTAAAGCGATTCCAAAAGGCACGCTGGCATGCGATTACAGAACATTCGCTGGAAAAGTAGGCCTCAATGGCAAAAGCACGATCATCACTGTATAACTTTCTCAGCTGTGTTACCATTTATAGAGTCATAAATAACCGCTGAAAATGAAAAATGACTTGTCTTAGTTTTACCCATCACAAATTGTGATGCGAATCACCCTTACCTTTACGGAAGTTGTTATAAAACCCAGTCTCAACAAACATTCCAGGATCAAGATTTTGTTTCCGCGAGAGAAATCTATTGTTTTTATTGTTAAAACCAAGGTATTTTATTACTAGACAGAAGTGTTTCATAAACACTATAAAAACATTAGGTTAAAAAAATGTTTAAATTTTGATAAAAGTTAACTGTAATTTTCATTAGTAAGCTTTAATGGTAAATCACTAGTTGTAATTTTGAACTAGTGAGCCTCGATAAATGTCTCTGACCTTATAGTTTTACCACTTTCTTGAGATAAAAATCATAAATTCATTTTAATACCATTTTCTCACATACATTTATCAATAAAAAAAAATTTGTCATATTTTGCGTGAATAAAACTAATTTAAATTGCCTGGTAGATCTATTTGTAAGTGAGTTACTCACTCCAACTAAACAACCATACTTAGGTCATATCTCCATAAAGCTAAAGAGACATTGTAGATGGATAATCCAAAATAAAAATCCCCTGGTCAAGTGACCTCATCCTGGGGGCAAGTAAAATGAGTGAGGCTTTCCTTCCTTCCTAGATGCGGAAAGATATAAGAAACAACCTAAAGTAATCTTCCTAGAATTTAATACAACAGGCCTAACAAGGTGTTTAGTGTTTAGCCTCCATTCGTATCTTTTATAAGTCATATTAGGCTATGCGTGTGTAAACATATTGCTTTAATTGTAAGAATAATTTAGTTGTTTTTATATCACTAAATATATCTCCATGCCAATTTTGATAAATATAGTGTTTTAATTGTTTTTATTTATCAATTTTTTTATAAAACGCTATTTTTTTTAATTTGTACGCAATTTTACTACATTACTAACATAAATTGAACGCAAACTCACAGTAAATATTTTATTTTTAAAAATGTGAGTAAAAGTTGAAGATTACCCTTCTATATTTCATTCTTACAAATTTCTCAAAAATACATTGTTAAAAATAAAGTAATTTTAAGTGTTGCAAACTGTATATACTGCTTCAAATTTCAAGAAATACTTATTTAAATGTTGAAATACACAACAAATTTTATAAACCTTAATTTTCCTTTATATAAAACACTATTTTATACTAAATTCAGTTATTATACACTTGTATAGTATTAACATTACAATAATGTATATTTGACAAGGCCGGGAGGTCACTATAAATATTACTTAATTTAATTTGTCATATAAACCAGATCATTCATTCAAACTTTGAAAAAATTTGCTCATAGCAGTTTTCCAAATGACCGCAACAACTGCAATTTCTTGGCGGTGGCCTTGATGCAACACGCACTAAAAACTATGTTTTTGAATAGGGCTAGTACAGGTTTTCTATCAATCGATCGTATGCCATCTTACGAATGGCCAGCAATAGGTTAGGTTAGGTTTGTTTATAAAAAAGTAATAATTCTGTTAAGCCCAATGTTGAATATTGTAAGCAACGACATAGATTGTGTAACTGACTTATACTACACGATGTTAGTTGATGTGCAAATGGATGTAAGCTGCTAGATTTCACCAGTCGTATACTAATCATTAGTAAACTTGATTTGTTTATAACCAAATTTACCCTAACCTGATACTTTGTAGTTATGTTTTATTACAGCTAAATAATAATGTGGTAAAACATAAAGCTATTATTGTTAAAGTTTTACATGATAAACATTAAGTTTTAACAACCAAACATCGTTTGCGACATTTAAAATCCCTTTATTCTTATTTTGAATGTATGTTAGAGTGACATATTTAATAACGAAAAAAGCGAATATTAAGTAACCGCCAACTATTAGCGAAATGTATTTTAACACATGTTTATCTTTCTAAGTTAAAACAAATAGGTTTACACTTTACAAAATATAAATTATGCTTAATGTTGTTACAAACTTTTTTTATGAGTATGTGAGAAAGTTTATGTAAAATTTTATCAAAAAAACGTTAATTTAAAAAAAAACATTGCGTTTTTATGTAAAAAAAAGTCAAACTATGTGCTTCCAAACCTGTACATCTAACTAGACAAAATTCTGTAATTTTTCTTAGCCTAACTTTAAATTTATTTTTTAAATGCAATAAACTACTATGGTATTATATAGAAAATGTATATTTTAATTTCATAGACAATCCTAACGCAAGGCTAAATTTGAATTCCTAGTTACGTTTTAATATGTAAAATATATTATACAAATAAATAATTTCCATGACGTATGAAGGAATGAAAGTATACTAGTGTTAATGGATTTGTTAATTTTTTATGAAATATTATACTGTTTGTGTTTGTTTAAAAAATGTGAATATACAGCATTCTGTAAAATGTATTTTTTTAAAATAGAAAAACACAAAATCAAAATAGAAATAGAGGTGTATGCACTTTGTTAAGATCGGTAATTTAAAATAAGTCCTATGTTTTTATTTAAAGTTTTATATATTAATTTTAAGTATAGTACTTGATATAACAATGTTAAATTATAATGAAAACATTTTCAAATTCTGACCCAGAAGAAATATAATTAGTTAATGGTATATTTTTTACATTTAATATTTATCGTTTACTTAAATTAGCTTAAAAGAGAAAATAAATTGACATATACTGATTTTTTATAAACATGAATTCAGCATAGTCTGCTTTATTTCCCCACATTTTCAAATTTTGTAATTTCAAGCGTCAGTCAAGTGTTTACCCAGCATGGGACAACATTGTAATTATAAAGTACCATTATTATACTTTGCTTTACTTATAATGTCATAGTTTGTTTTAGTTTTAAGTCTCGACAAAAGGGAGCAGTGACAGTCAGAACTGGTGCGAAAGCAGTTAGGCCAAATACAGCTGAGCCTACTTTACCTGAATACGGTGCGTCTTTCAATTTGTTTAGCTAAAATGATGGCCTGCCTGAAATCAATAACATTTCAGTTGAATCGAAATTAAATGGCAATGACTTTTTAGTGTATACTAATAAAAATGTGGGTTCTGTTCTATAACGTACATGGCCTACATTCTGCCGGAATATTACAAAAACAAAACCAATCTACTTAGGGAAATATCAAAATCACTGTTACATAATATTTTATTACCTTTACTACAACGTTCTGTAAATATTTCGTACGCAGCTACTAGCTAAAATCAACACTTTGTCCTTGTTATATTTGTTTAGGCAAGAAACAATTAAAGCAATGTAACTTTTTCCAAGACAAATTAAAATTTTTATTTTTTTTAATCCCTTTAATTTAGCACAGTTTATGTTTATTAAATTCCTTTCCCATTAAAAACAATGTTTTGATCTGATTATCAAAAAATAACTATCACAGTTCAAAATTTAATCAAAACAGTTATTAATCAAAATACAAATCTAAAACTATGAAATAAATGTTAATGTAAGAACAAGTGAGAACTCTGAAATTTAAAAACGTTGTCTAGTGAAAAACGCATAATTTATGGAGTATTTACTTTCTCAAATAGGTTTTAGAAAACGCAGTTAGAACGAAATATCAAAATGTAAAAACCAAATATAAGTTAAAATTCTAAATATAACGTAACACATACGAAGTATTGATCATTACCTTGTACAAACTCAAAACTAAAGGAAAATATTTCCTTGCGTATATATATATATAGCCTATATGATTTGTATTATTGGAAACCATTCATTAATTTCTACAAAATTTAGACCTTTAATTAAATTGAAAACATAAGAATTTGAAATTTGTAACATTTTCTATTACCAGAGTTTTGTGGCTTTCTATCTTTTCATCTGTTCGGTAAAGGCAAGAATTCCTGTTCTTGCATGCGTTGACTCTATTTCAGAACCACCCAGATCTTCATACCCGGACTCAGAGGTTTTTGTCACTAATTTACTTTTTTAAAACTACGATAATTTCCAAAATAACCAACTGTTTTGTTCATCTGTTTCCCATTTTTCCTGCTCAGAGAAACTATATTAAAGATTTTCGAAACCCTTTATTATCGTGGGTTAAGGCGTTTCCGTCATCCGAGATTATTACAAACGTTTTTTTTAAGACATTTGGAATAAAATTTTAAAAACAGGTGTACTCACATTAAACACGTTACAGCTAAGAAAGCTATAATATTACTGGAAAAACTGTTCCAGAAATATTTTTATAACTTTCTCACTTTTCACTGTCACACATTCTCAACTTTTTAAATTAAATAACACTTTTCTTTTATTTAAGGGAAATGCTTAAAATTATGAAAATGTAGAGGAAAATTCAGCTAGACATTCTTTATAGATGTCACATTCTGTGTTATGATATTTTTCGGTACTGGTTTTTAAACCTAAGCTTAAACGCATATCAGCTTCCATGCAAACCTAAACCAAAGCTATATTTAATAGCTAGGCTATTTGTCTTTCCTTCTCATAAACAAAATGTACCTTCAAGCCTAGTTAGTATTCCATGCTAGACGATTCTCTTAACGGCAAGGTTAGGTAACCGTGTATAGTAAACAATTCTTCTATACTAGTTTCGAATGAGGTCAAACGTTCTGTGTCTAGCTTACATTAGAAAACTAAAAAAAATTGCAACTTCATGATGTGAAATTGCCAATTAAATTAATTTTATTGCATTACAAACTACGAACATAAAAATGAAACGTTTATTGTTCTTAGCATCTTACACATGGACTTCTTTCATATTTTTAAATAAGTTACGTATAAAAATTTTAAAAAATCAAACTCTGAGAGTAATAACAAACGTACATTATAAATTCGTTCATTATTCTGTTTTCAGAAAAATATTGAGTTTTCAAAAACTTACTAAGAATGTGGATTTATTTAAAATTATTATTTTATTGTTTCATATTGGGGCATTCAAACCGATAGTGTGAATTCACTTCATTCATTTAGCTTGTTAGGTAAAATTATGTTTGTCACAAAATATATCTTCACTTTTCTTTTCAATACATTGTTTATCCACTATTTTTTTTTTCAAAAGAAAAGCCTGTCAGATGGCTTCTACTGATCTTTATTAGCGTTGCTGTCTATTTTTACCATTCCTTCCAACCTGTACGTCCTTCAGCTGAGATTTTTCGCGAATAATGTCTAACTGCTTTTTACTATTATTAAGCAGCGTCAGCTCCAGTCTTCACCTTTCCTTCCAATATATCCATCGATAGTAGATTCTTCACGAACATTAACTTAAGTCCGCTACCTTTAAGTTTCCCTGCAATAAATATTTCTACAGAAGATTCCTCCCGAGCAATATCTAATTGTTTTTACTATTCTTAATCGCTGTCAGCTATCTTCTTTTCCTTTTTCCAATAAATCCTGCAGCAATAGATTTTTGGCAAGCAATGTCTAACTGTCTTTACTATTTCTACCCAGCGTGAGCTAACTTCTTTTATCTTTCCTTACAATAAGTCCTTCAACAGTAGATTTTTCACGATCAATGTCTAACTGCTTTACTATTTTTTTAATCAGCGTCCCCTACCTTCCTTTACATTTTCTTCCAATACGTCCTTCAAAAGTAGATATTTTGCTATCAATGTCTAACTGATTTTATTATTCTTGATCAGCGTCCGCTATCTTCTTTTACCTTTCCTTCCAATAAATTCTTTAGCAGTAGATTCTTCTTGAACAATGGTTAAATGGTTTTACTATTCTTAATCAACGTCAGATATCTTCTTTTATTTTTCCTTCCAATAAATTCTTTAGCAGTAGATTCTTCTTGAACAATGGTTAAATGGTTTCACTATTCTTAATCAACGTCAGATATCTTCTTTTACCTTTCCTTCTGATAAATCCTTCAGTAGTAGATTTTTCGCGAACAATGTTTAACTGTTTACTATTCTTGATTATATATCGCTAACTTACTTTATATTTCTATCCAATACGTCCTTCAAAGGTGAATATTTCCTAACAATGTCTAATAGCTTCAACTATCCTTAATCACCGTTAGCTATTATCATTATCTTTCCTTTCAATATCTCCTCTAACAAGGATTTTTTCCAAACAAATTCTATCAAGTAGTTTTTATTGTTCTTCATTAGTGTTACATTTTTCTTTACCTTTTCTTTTAATATATCTTTCCATAGGTGATTCTTAATCGAACAATGTGTATCAAATCATTTCAGACTTTACTTTATCTTGAATTAAGTCTATGGAATTTATTTTACTGTTCTTGATCACTGTTACCTTTCTTTACTTCACTTTTCTAATAATGAATTCTTCACTAGATTATTCATTTGGAACAACTATATCAAATTACTTTAACTATTTTTGATTGATGTTGGAATTTTTCAACGCGCATTCTTTCTGCTCTTTATTTTAGTTTATTTTACACATCAATTATAAATAGTGTAGCAATTAACGTGAACCTAATATTTAGATCTTACACCTAAATATACAGGTATGTCACTAGGCTGTTCCTATCAAAACGTATGTTACTGTTTTATTAATCTGTGACAACACTGAAAATATGTCAGTGGTGTAAGCTATTACTAAATAGATAAGCTGTCATTACATTTAGATTCTATGTAATGTTTTTGTTTATTTTACCTGTGTAATTTTTAAAACAGTAAAGAAATAATAATCATTTTCTCTATATATTCTTAAAATTTTTGATAAGCAACAAAGTACATAACATTAAAGTTTGGAAAGATTAGAGTTAAAAATAATTTAATTACTTTTAATTATAAAGTTTATATTTTTAAAAACATTTCTTTTCGATTTATTAGAATGGCTTAAACTAATGCTTAATCTATTTACTTCTATCTTTCTATTAATGCATGACCTGCCGCCTAGTCTAGCCTTCTGATCCTTTTACTTTGGTTTGTTCACAATTTCCGCCGTTCAACATAAACTCAAGTTGAATAAAAAATTCACATCAAGCTGGAGTAAACTGAGGAAACCAGTTAAACTCTTGCAAATATCTTTCTTCACTTTACTCCAGCCAAAGGACCACATTCATGCCCACTATACTCCTGCCATACAAACATAAGACTCTATTTCAAAACCAAACGAAATCTAAAAATTATTTTGTAATTTTTAAACGATTTAGTTCTTTGTGTATAATGAAATAATACACACATATTTATAATAAAATACAATTTAAACATAGTTAAATCATAATTTTTAAAAACAAATTGATTGTCAAGATTATGGTAAAACATTTAAATTTGTATGTAATAAAAATAAATGTAATGTTAAATAAATGTAGTATCTTATTTTAACCGTGTCTCCCTTCATAAACACGTTCATTCTACTTTATGTTAAAACATATAGAATTGCAATAAAGGTCATATTTCAAACACCAAAATATACAAATAAAAGAAATAATTTTAAATCTTTGTTTTTATAAATAAAAATATTGTGTGTCAAGTTTGTTTGACTAATAGGTCTAATTAATTTAAGAATAATAAACCTAAATGTACACTTTCTTCTTGCTGGAACATTGAAATATGTAATATATATACTAATTATTATATTCGTGAAAGTGAAAATACGAATAGCTTCGGGTCTCAAAAAGGGAGACTGCTTAAAATATTTTTTCCTTTAAACATTATGATATATAAATTTTTAATTAACAGTTTACCAACAAATGTTGAAATTTATGTGAAAGCTTCTGAATTGGAGTTACTTAGATCAATCTTCTTCTTAGCTATCATTTATTTATATCATTTACCTAAATTTCTATACACTCACAATTAAATTAGTAAATAAGAGTAGCAATAAACGACAATAACACTCCCTCAAACAACCAGTAAATAAACAGGGAACAAAACAAGGCAAACGTGTAATAAATAAAATTATAGTGAATAAACGTGCCGAAAATTTAAAATACTGACAAACTATAGGAAGGTGTTCCCTGACCCCATGGGCGACAGTAAAGAACAGTTCGTGCTAAAGACTACTGCATCACAGAGCTGACGTTAGCGCTTCATATTCAAAGCATCAGACAGATCTACGATTTTCGCAGAGAAAACATTTAGAACCTTTACATTCACACAGTTAATTAATGCCCTTTTTCTAAGAATGTCGCACAGATTGTTTGCCAGGAATCTAAGATGTCTCTTCTGTTTTTGTTTCAGATTAGCCCAAAATTAGTACACAGTTAAAGGGAAAACAGAGAACTCATTCTCTCAAAATCAGTCCAAACACTTTTTACTTCACAATGCTTCGATTAATCATGTATTTATTACCTATATTTAATCATATGACTATTTAATTTAGTATAAAATAGTTAATTACAATATTCGGAGATAGGTTAATTACAAATCTTCATTGATAACAGCCAAATTTCATGTCAAATACAACAATAAATTAAAATGTGTTCACCTCCCTTACTTAGCACAAAATACACCACATTCTTTAAAATAAATTTGTCCCTTATTAATAACTTCCGCTGCTAACTTTCAGAAGTCACAGTAGAATTGCTGACGATAAATACTACACTGTACCAGATGAGATTTTACTTTTCATGTTTATTTAGGTGCTCATATGAAGTTTTTTTATGAAGGAAAATGCAGTGGATAAACGAGTCAATTAATATTTATTTTATTTTCACAAACGTTTCGGCAACTCATTTTTGCGACTACTAGTTTTTTTCTAGTATTAGATCTAGCTTCTAATTAGCAATTCTAATTTCTAGTAATTAATTTAATAACTAGTAGTTTATTAATTTCTTCTGATTCTAAGAGTGTAAATATTTATTTATTGAGAGTGTACGGGATTTCTATGTACGTAATTTAACAACATTGTAATCTAGCTTCAGGCTTGATAAGGTCAACAAAGAAGTTGCGAAAACGTTGCAATAAATATTTATTGACTCGCTTTATCAACCTCATTTTCCTTCATAAAAAAATATATTACTTTTACTTAAACATAGTTTTCGGCCGTATTTGATACCTCTTATAATTAACTATCTCTTATAAATTTCTCCTCCTTTTCAAATTCATTTGTGAACAAATATAATAGCCTTAAAAAAATTTCGGCTGCTCCACGTGGAGTTTTCCCATTAGATATGCAAGTTCTATTTTCATTATCTTTTAAAATCCAGCTTAGCCGATGATATATATACATATATATATATATATATATATATATATATATATATATATATATATATATATATATATTTATATATATATATATATATATATATATATATATATATGTTTCTTGTTTTTCCAAAATATAGTCTTAACTATATAGTCTTAAATTATATTCCCTCTTGAATTCATCCTTACAAGATATTTTACATCACCTAGTTCATGTACAGATAAATTTCCACCAATTTCATATTCATTAAATTCAAGTGAAAATTCATAAGTATAGTTATAAAACTACAAAATGGATATAAATTCACTGTTTATATTATTATCATTTCACAACAAAGATTGCTTCCAATCGTGCTTCTTGCATTTTTTAAACTGTTGTATTTAAATTATAGTAGATATATCCCTACTCTTTGCATTTGGGGTTAAATCGTCTTTAGCATCAGACACAGGCTGTCTGAGAGCTCAAAACCATTTTGTATATTAGTTAGTTATACCTATTGATTGTTCTATAAATACTATAGGCCCTAATTTTTAAAGGTTTACTTAACTCTATAGTGATATTTTCCAATTCTCAATATACTTATGTTCACTTCTGATAAAAATATTTCTATATATTTTAGCACAGTTTTCTACCTTCCCTAACGTTACAATATTTTTATCTGTTGACGCGTCTCGGAGTGACTCCATTTTTGAAATTTAAATCGTACTTAAATGGTACGATTTAAGTTTTGAAAATGGAGTCACTCCAAAAATCTTCAACAGAGGAAACTATTGTAACGTTAGGAGAGGCAGAAAACTGTGCTCAAATAAATTGTTATTTCCAATTTATTTTGAATTCTAATTCCATTAAATTAAAAGTTGTTTAAAAAATTAACTTTTATAGCTAAAATGTACAGTAGGCCTACTTATCAAAGATTGCACCAACTTCGATTTTTTTCGATTTCACCAGTTACTCAAAAATACATTCTAAATAAGGGATTTTTAGTGTCGTACACCATTGATAGTGGTTGAAACTTGCATAAAATGTTTCCTCCCAAACATAACCTCAATTTATAGACCACTCCTTTTGAAGCAGTTCTTGTAGGCCTATAACTTTATTAAAATATTACGAACTGGAGGCAAACTTGTGAGAATATCTTATTACGACGTAGGCCTACACTTAAATATAACTTTTACCTAGTGCTTAAACATGTTTAATACAATACATGTTTTGATAGCGTCGTAACGTATTTACAAAATAACCTATAAGTGTAGGTTATGACACTATAGGAATAAAACTATACGACTTTTGAAGTCAAACTACATGATACTTGGTTTATATTTGCGTCCAGCTGACATCCCATTGTAATGTAACGAATATTGTTGCATAACACAAGGAAATCTTTTATTATATATTGTAGGTTGTTACCGTAGAAGTTTTTCTCATGAATGTCGGAATGAATTCTAAACTTTTAATCTATGATAGGTTTTAATATAAGAACAGAAAAAATAAATATTTTAATGTAAGCTACCCGCTTTATTCAGTCGACGTTCATGTAAATAAAGTTATTTTTTATAGCCAAACCACTAGCATTTTACTCCGAAGTAGCTAACCGGATACTTTGATGCCATACAGCACCGCCCTAGGCTTTAGCAAGATTTCTTTCGGCACCCTTGTAAGGGTGAAGTAATTGAAAAAGATTTTCAAATATTAAAAAGTATAGTCAATCCCACTGCAAAATTTTCACTTAATACTTAGTTTCAAACGTTTTTTAGAGAAATTTATATTTAGTTGGAAAAGGTTAACACACAAAAATTATTAGATATGATTATAACTTTTACTACAGAACCAACAGATAAAAGTTTTTTCCACCACATCTGTAAGAAAGTAGTAGTTTTGCACTCACCAGTGAAAACAAAAAGCTAGTTTTCCTCCTGTGCACGAGGAAAATACTGTACGCTACACGGGAGAAAAAGTAAAAAAGGCTGAAGTCTATCTTTGAAAAAGTGTTTTTGTACAAGAGTTTAAAATGTATAAACACACAAAAAGCATAAAAAGCACAATTTTTTTCATAACTTATAGATAAATGTATTTTTATCGTTTTATGAAAATGTTAAATATAGCCTATTCTGAAGTATCAAAGATCTATTGCATTCTAATTAAGTATGTTATTTATTTCTACGAATGTTTAAGACCCGCTCAAGTGTTACCGGCATTTATGGGTAATACCTAAGAATTGTTTTTAGGTTTTCAATAAAAAAATAAAGTTTGCCTGCGGAAATACAAAATTTGGAACTTTTTTCATACCTGCTTTCTATTGCATACAATCCTATTATGAGAAAATTATTTGAAAAAATTTCTTATAATTATAAAAACACTTCAGCGCCCCCAAACGGCCGGTTATCCACCCCCAAAATCCGATACTGTTGCCGTATTGTGTAAGAGATATATAATAATTTAATGTAGTATTAATTAGAGCTCTATTTTATAAAGAAAGGTACAGTTTGTACGGTTTCAAATGTGAATCCATATTGTTTCCTTTTTTAATTTTATTATTTATGCCCTACAACACTTAAAATCATTTGTTTCGAAAGTAATTTACGTGAACATGAAAAATCAGATTTGATACAAACTTTGTTAAATATCACTCTAAAAGATTAAACGGTGTAAAATTATTGTACTGTTCACAACTGAAGAGTTTACATGATGTATTTTAGTGCCTGTAAAATTTAAACCCTCCTATATAGCATTTTTAAGTATCGAGTTTAACCCTTCCAGTTTTTGTGTTGTACATCTTGAGGATTTTTAACAATTATTTTTATTAATAACACTTGGGAAAAAACACTGCTTACTATATTTGAACTCATAACTAACAACTACTCTATGAACAATGACACTCCATTGAATACCACACACTACAGTATTGAACAATGCACTGATCTAGTGTGAAACGCTTCTACTGAAAAATATCAGTAAGTAGTTGTTTTCTTTTTGGCATGTAAAATCAATAATAATATGACTAATACTCAAGCAACAAGTGCATTGTGTATTTTTTTTATTTGTTTTAAAGTCATACTTAAGTTGTGGGTCAAACTTTCAAATATATCTAATAACACTTGGGAAAAAACACTGCTTACTATATTTGAACTCATAACTAACAACTACTCTATGAACAATGACACTCCATTGAATACCACACACTACAGTATTGAACAATGCACTGATCTAGTGTGAAACGCTTCTACTGAAAAATATCAGTAAGTAGTTGTTTTCTTTTTGGCATGTGAAATCAATAATAATATGACTAATACTCAAGCAACAAGTGCATTGTGTATTTTTTTTATTTGCTTTAAAGTCATACTTAAGTTGTGGGTCAAACTTTCAAATATATCTTATAATTTATAAAATAACAATTACAAAAAATGATTGCTTGTAACATTTGAATTTCAATCATTTTTAAAGTTGAGCTGTAAATTGTGTAAAGGGAAAAACGGATGTTGGCTGACATCATGAGGGTTGATCATATCTTAAGAAGCCAGACTTGATCTCCATATAACAGCCTACACATTTGCAACGTAACTAAAGTGTTAAGACAGTAAAGAAATTAAAAGAAAGGGAACTGCACTGTTTATTTTTTGTTTCCGTTAGGTCCAATTTATTTTTGAAGGAATTAAACTTTAAAAACAACAAATTAAGTTTAACATGCTGTGCACAACAATTTCAGATATTAATCACTTAAACAATAGTTTATGACTATCCGAACTTTTTAATGACAAAATCAATGACTACATAATAAATAATAATATAATACAACTAGATACAGACCCAACAGAAAAATATCACAAAACCATCAAAAAATAAAAAGTTTGGATAGTCATAAACTATTGTTTAAGTGATTAATAAGATTCACTGAACGTAATGGACTACAAAATTCAAGAATTTCAGATAGTTTTAAGCCATTGTAAAATGCATATAATCTATCTCAATCATAAAAATAAAAAATTAATAGTAGACTCAAAACCAAAAATAAATTTAAATTTAATTTCTTTCAAATTTTAAATAGTTGTCAATCTTCAATTACTTAAATAACTTCAGTTTAAACAAAAAATTAACAGCTTTAAAAACCAAATATTTTATGATCGAAAAAATCATATTAACAAAAAACGTATATTCAACAAAGCAAATGCTATCTTTAAATTTTATAAAGCTTGGACATCTTACAAAATCTTACCCAGATACACATAAATAAAACCCCATTTCCTGAACTTAGTTCCTGCCTTTTTATTTTAATAAGCAAAGCTATGAAAAGGCTTAGATTTTATTCCGGAAATTGTAATAGTGTAATTGTTGATTCAATTTTCACCGAAGCTACTAGTTTTCAGTTACGGTCTGAGTTGACAATGGGACACATCTCCCAAAACAGCCATCCTCAACAAGTATAAGTAAGTGCTACTATAGCCAACATGTAAAATATTTACAAGTGTTTTTAGTGATAATTTTGTGATACACACCAACTGATCCTTTAATAAACCTGCCCACAAACTAGACAAACACCAGGTTTGTAAAACTAAATTGTAACGCTTGGATTTTTTAGTCCATTACGTTCAGTGAAACTTAATGACTTTACATTTTACAATTTAAAGTTATTAACTAAAATGCAATTTGTAACAGATTCACATTTCTTGAGATAAACATTACTAACACATATATATTCACTAATTTGTGAATAAAACTTTATCTAAATCGTGTTTTAATTTTATAATTAACAAATCAACAACAATATATTTTAAATTTATTTTGGGCTGCAGAATGTAAATGATACGTAGATGCAATGTTCTGAAAAATCACAACTCAAATGATCGCCCACTACATCATTCTTTGTTTGGTTAAAAAAACACAATCAAGTTAAATTTGTATTTCCTGATTAAGGGATTTTGCTGGTGAGGTATGATTTGTATGGAGAAAAGGTAATATGGAAGGAAGGAAGATCTTTCCCAGAGATGAAAACTGGAGAGTAAGGCTAGATTTAATATTAGGTCTGACCCTAGGGTCACATGGCACTCAATATAATTTCAATTTTCAAATAAAAAAGAAAATGTTTGATATGGTAAGAAAGGTTTGGGTTTATTAAATTTCTTTCTATTACCCCACACTCTCCTGATATATATCTCGTACAAATTTACAATCATTAATAAAATTCATTTTTATTCGTCCAATCAAGTTCAAATACATTTTTTTAAGCCTATAGTGGATGACAATTGATGTTAACTAATTTTTTTCAAATATTTATTCAACAATTAAATTATAAAATTTGTGGGATTGAGCCGGATTCGAACTGAGGTTATTCGCCTTGGCACTACGCCAACTTTCCAATACCTAGAAATTAATTTCTCAAAGATGTATATGAATTTTTCCCCCATCTGGCTGTCATCGAAGCCTCTATTGTACAACCTTAAATTGTTGCCATGGTTACCACACAATATCACAAATAGTGCTCTAGGGTAACTAAAATAAAATTTGTCTTTGGTAATCTCAGTAGGAATTGACTTAATTTTTTTTTTTATAATACTTGTTTTTATTTGAAAAGTTTATTACCATAAGCTCTTATTGTTAATTGAAGTCACATGGTATTTAGTATCATTTGTTTGTTATTTAGAAAGTCATGCATAAACGAATTTAACTGTGTTGACAGCTATCAAAAAAAGTTACTTATTTTTAATATCTTGTTGGGTTATTTAAATTACTTAATGCACTGACATTATAAAAGTAAGATAGCCTATATTATTTTCTCATGTGGTATTAGGCTTACCATCGCCTAATTTATTATTATTTGTACTATTAATAATCTATTGTTATTAATGAAAGTTGTTTATTAAATGATTATTTCCTTGAAAAAAATATGGAAGTCAGACTACCCCCCCCCCCCACACACATCGATGACACAAACAGGGGACCGGAAAACCACTAGATCTAAGGGTGTCTAAACTTTAAATCCAGCTCTGCATGAGACAAAATAAGACATGGAGTTCTGTCTAGATATTCAATAAATGTAATTCTATAGTACCTGTTTTAGAATGTTATAATAATATTTTTTTTTATTTACTTTCCATTACTTATATAATCTATTCTGAATAATGAAATATATTTGTCTAAATTCTATTTGAAATATACAGTAGTCACTGCTAATAGCATGGTTTCCCATAACGTTTTTTAGTTCTACCCCCTAAATTTCTTATTAAACAACTTTAGCTTGAAAATTATGCTGGATATTTAAATAGGTAAGTATAAAATATATATGCAGGTCCTTATGCATGTCCCCTTCTTTACTTCACCACCTTATATATTACAAAAATTTTAGATATTCAAGTATTATTACAAAGATTGTACAAAGGACAATAAATTTGTAAAGTTTTAAACATCACCAAAAAATAATGTTGCCTAATTTTTTTAATGTTCAAATCTCTTCTACTAATTAGGCTTTACCATAAAACAGGTGCCATTTTGTAGTATTTTCAATTTATTCTTCAATGATCATATTATATTTGATAAATAAAGAAACCATATATTTATACACATAGACACAGGTCACACCACTGATGTCCAGTTTTGTCGACAGATAGCTCCAGTAGAAATGTATAGAACTAGAGTTATACATGAAGCTGTTGAAATATAGAAGCAAAGAAGTCCTAACAAATGCGAATATAGTTTAAATTTACCTGCAGTATGGAAATGTGTCGACAGATTTTATCGGCAGAAAGGTGAACAAAAGGAAAGGAATGTGAGCAATTGTTTAGGTCAGGTGTGTTTGGATAGACAACAATGGGGAGGGGTTCTTTTCTCTCTATATAGGAACCGAGTTGTCTGAGATTTCATTTGCTTTTCAAATGTGGTTGGGTTCACCACGTCAATGCTAGATGAAATTGTAGCAAAATGTCAACATTGTGATTTTATGCACTGCAAAATGAACAAATGTACTTCAGATATTAATTATTCATCATACATGTATGTGTGTGTGTGTGTGTGTGTGTGTGTGTGTGTGTGTGTGTGTGTGTGTGTGTGTGTGTGTGTGTGTGTGTGTGTGTGTGTGTGTGTGTGTGCGTGCGTGTGTGTATGATGTGTGTGTGTGTGTATGTGTGTGTATATACTGGATTATATTAAAAGTATGTATGTACTTATAGCAGAAAATTAAACTAATAATGAAGAGGACCAGACTATTAAACATAGAAACATAATTGAAGTTTTTAAAATACATTCATAACCATAACATTTAACAGTTATCGACAATAACAACAAAAAAATGCACTTCAGAGCATTGTTACAATTCAATACCAAGATGGTGTTACAGATAAAATATTGGGCTATTTTTCTTGACACCACAAACTAAATAACTGAACACAAAACGGCTATCACAATGAAACGTCTTCACATGAAACGTTTTGCAATTAAACTGAAATAAAAATATTTGGTTTTTTCCAAAGTTTACAGGCTCGTCGGAAATTGGTATTTCAATTTGGGTGTTCCCTTCAAAATTGGAGTGGATAGTTTGACTGTCGCTTTCTTCATTGTCCTCTAAGTTGGCGTTATCTGTTGCGTCGAGTTGTACGACCATAAATTCGTTGTCGTTATCGTTCAGTTCCGGGAAGTAACGTTGCAGTAAGTCAGCTGCAGATAACTCAAGGTCTGGTTCTACAGTGTGTTGGGTGTTCGTTGACCTTTTATCAGTAACGTTTAATTGTATTCTGGACAATGCGTCTGCATTTTGGTTTAGTTTGCCTTTTTTGTATCTTATGTCATAATCATATTCTTCTAATTTTAATCTCCATCTTAAAAGTTTGGAATTTGGTTCTTTAACTGAAAATAACCATTGTAAAGGTTTATGGTCTGTATAAATTTTAAATTTTCTCCGAAATAAATAAGGCCTGAAATGTTTGGTCGCCCATACGATTGCTAATAATTCTTTTTCAATCGCAGAGTAATTAGTTTCGCTGTCGTTTAAAGTTCTGCTGGCATACGCTATAGGAAGGTCTTTTCCATTTTTGTCCTGGCTTAAAATTGTTCCTAGTGCATAATTACTAGCGTCTGTAGTTAGAGTAAATTCTTTTTCAAAGTCTGGGTATTGTAGAAGTGGCTCATTAGTCAATATATTTTTACATGTTTCAAAGCATTCTATAAAGTCTGGATTTTCTATATTTATTTTTGCATTTTTCTTTAAGCAGTTAGTAAACGGTTTTGTTATTTTGGCGAAGTTTTTAATAAATTTTCGATAATAGCCTAATAGTCCTAAAAATCCTTTAATTTGTTTGGTGGTTTTAGGTATTGGATAGTCTTTGATTGCCAAAATCTTTGCTGGGTTGGGTTTTACGCCATCCGGTGTCACAACATGTCCCAAATATGCTACTTCTTTTCTTTAAAATTCTGTTTTATCCAGCTGTACTTTAAAGTTGGCTTTGCGTAATCTGTCGAAAACTTCTTTAAGTCTTTGTATATGTTCTTGGAGGCTAGTAGAATAAATTATAATGTCGTCTAAATAAACTAAACATGTTTCATTTTGGATGAATCTCAGAATATTATTCATAATTCTTTGAAATGTAGGGGGGCTATTCTTTAGTCCAAAGGGCATTCTTAAAAATTCGTAGTGTCCAGTTTCTGTTGAAAACGCTGTTTTTTCTATGCTATTTTTATCCATTTCTACTTGGTGAAATCCTGAGGCTAAATCTAAAGTTGTAAAATACTGGGACCGTCCCAATTTATCTAATATGTCTGTAATGTTCGGCAAGGAAAATTTATCGTCAATTGTCTTTTTGTTTAATCCTCTAAAATCTATTACTAATCGAAATTTTCTTTTGCCAGAAGCGTCTTGTTTTTTTGGGTACAATCCAGACAGGAGAGTTCCAAGGAGAATTTGAAGGTCTAATAATTTCTTGTTTAAGCATGTCCTCAGTTTGTTTATTAATTTCGTTCTTGTAAATCTCTGGATATCTATAATTTCTAGAGTATACGGGAATTTCATCAGTAGTCCTAATAACATGTTTTATTTGGTTGGTAAAAGTTAAATCGTTTCCCTCAATATGGAATAAATCTGCATAATCTTCTATTAAACTTGTTATAGCGGATTTTTCTTCTAAGTTCATATGTCCATTCTAAATTTTGATAAATCTAAATTTTTTCTTCTCGATTCTTTTTGTTTATAATTTAATGAATTGAAATTAGCGTTTGTTTGCATTGTATCAGGTTCAAGGATATTGTATTCTTCTAAAGATTTTAATTCTAATGGTTCATTCACTGTTAATTCTACATTTTCTTCTGTGTTGTTTATTATAGGGCAATAGGCTTCTCCCTTGTGTACTGAGACTATACACTGCGGAATTTCTAATCCATTTAGGTGTTTGTATGGTAAGAGTCCTTCTCCATCTTGAATATTTTGTATTCTAAATTTAATCGTTTGGCTAGTGCGGGCTTGTATAACATAACTTGTTCCTTTTTTAGCGTTCTGTTCCTGGCATTCGCCTTTATTATTATTATTATTATTATTATTTTGTTCTTCTGTGTTAAAATATTCAATCGGGATTTGCTTATTGCGAAATATTAATTTATCATTCACAAAATTAAAATTAATTTTTAATTCTTTTATGTTATCCAATCCAAGGAGTAAGTCGAAATCTTTATGGAAATCAAATAAATAGAATTTGGTTGTTTCTTTTCCCAAAATTGGTAGTGTACAACTGTATTTTTCTTTTGATACTCCATGAGCTGTATTCACTTCAAATGGTTCTTGTTTTAGGGTGTTTTTGAAAAATTGGAAAGCTATTGATTTTTTAATAAATGATCTCGTGCTTCCAGTGTCAATCAGCATCTTTAGGTTGGTCTTGGGATCGTGGATGTATGGTAGTTCGTTTGTGTCGTCTTCGATATGCATTATGGAAAATGTCTTTTTATTGTGGATAGTCCTAAAAAATGATTTTGGGTATGATTGTCCTCTTGAGTGAATCCACATGCGTTTTCCTCTTGCGTTGAATCATCAAAGTCTATGTAGCTGTCAGGGTCCTCTTGCGGTTCATAATCCGTTTGTTCGGTCAGATAAGAGTTAGTCATCTGTTCAGTCAATCGATTTATAGTTTGATCGTAATTTTCTTCTTCTATTGTTTCCCTGTCATCTGATAAAGTCTATTTTGTCTAATTGTGTTCCCTGTTTGACGTGTGGACCTGCTCATTGGTTCTGGTTCAAATTTTTGATGAACTTTTAGAGTGGTGTGTAATTGTTAGATTGTCTCGGTTGTTGATTTTGCTGTACGTATGAGTTAGGTTTAGTAAATTGGTTAGGATTATTTTGGTAGTTGGGCCTATAATTTTGGAAGGTTTGTTTGTTAGGAATGGGTTTGCGAATAGGCGGGTATTGTGGGGCCCTAGGTGGAATGTTCTGTTTAATGTTTTGAAATAATTTGTTATTTTTAAATTGAAAGTCATTAGTAAGCATGTTAAGTTCTTCGCTAAGATAATCTGGATTTTTGGTGCGCATTAGCGATCCTACGGGTTCATGTAAACCTCTAAGGAGAACTCTTAACCCTAATTTCTGTACATATTCTATCAAAACATCTTTGGCCAATTGTCTTTGAGGCTCTTTATTAATAAAAAAAAGAGATCTGTAAATTTAATAGTTTTTGAATTATCTCATAAAATTTAAAAGGTGATTCGTTATTTTCTTGTTTTAACTCAGCCATTTCTAAATTTAAAGTAAAGCAATCTCTTTTGTCTGAATAGCTGGTTAATAATACTTTTTTATTCTCATACCAATTATATGAATTTGAATTTACTACCATTTCTAATGCTTGGCCTTTTAACTTAGCTAGTATAGAAGAAAACAGATATTCATTTTGAAAATCCTCTGGATTTTCGTTTACATAAAACTTATTTACTATCTTATCGCATATTGAAATAAATCTGTGGAGCATAGTGGGCTCTCCACTATACTCAGGAATCATATCAAGATATTCCTTCTTTAATGTTGGCGTTGCCATTTTAAAATATTATTTTCTTTAAAATAATAAAATTAAAATCAATGATATAAAATTAAAAAGTATTTACTCTACTTTTTCTTAACTCTATTTCTTACGATCTACTTACAAGTGGATCCAAAATACTTTGCTCATTTGAACTACTATTTCACTTTTCACTTTTCACTTTATTCACTCGTGCTCTTAATAGATATGCGCTCTATTAAGTTGTAGATATTCGCTCTACTAAAGTTTTCCTCAATTAACGGTTAAAACCGACGGACGTTATATTCACTAACTTCCTTGAGGTGTCCTACCGACTGCGCCAGTTACGTGTTATATTAAGCTGGAAAGGTTTTTAAAAATGATTTTATTTTTACAAACCTTTGTTAATTAAGAAACATTTAATTTTGAAATGGTTACAATAATTTAGCTTAATAAAAACATAAATTCAACTCATGTACATTCAGCTGGAGCGGAAAACGTCTGTGCGATACAGAGGCGACTTACACACTGCCGGGGCTCTGTTCTCACCACCTATATAATACAAAAACTGCGTAAGCAGGAATTTTCCTAGCACGCATTTAATTATGAAATGTTCACATAAATTGTTCATATAACTTGTATAAAAGAGTATATTAATTTGTAACTTAAGACCAACAAAAGAGTTTACATCTAACTAAGCGCTAATCACAAAATAATCTTCATTAGGTATAAAGACGTTTGACCCTAATATATATGACAAAAGAACAGAGAGTTATAAATACAAACACGGGAATACTAGCTTAACTTAGAGCTATATAAAGATTCTTGTGACGACAAATAAAAACCAAAGACTAATAACCTCTGTGATAAACATGAGTACTTAAACCTACCTTAAACACTAACTTAGAACTAATTGAGTAACAAAGTGTCATAAAACAGTAAAAATAGCTATCGTCAATGATAAGGTAAAGTGTGTAACGAGCTTAGATGGTAAACATAATGTGAGAATCTGAAAACTAACATAGTGAAGCCTAAAACTATCAGAGTAAGATTTGCGGTAACCTAAACTAATTTGTGCTATTGCTCAACCTTGGAGGGGTGTGAGTAGAGACACGAAGAAAAGACGCTAAGTAATAGTTGTTATGGAGGATTCAGGAGGTCTTTGGGCTTTTGTTACGTCGCTGATCAGCTCTGCCAAAGAGCTTGGCGGAAAGACAAACTCAACAAGGTTAAGAGTTCAAACGAATTTGCCGATTGTTGTGTTAGAGAGAAACAAGAGTGAATTGGAGATGATTTTCAGTGATTTAGCCTGAAACGAATTGAGACGCTGACGATATGTTTCAGGATAAAGAGGCCACGAGACTGGATCAGCGTAGGTAATAACTGGGTGCAGGAGCAAGTAGTGCATAGGGTATTTGGCTTTCAGCGGGAATTGGCTACCTAAGTTAGTAAAGAGGGAAGAGAGCTTCGATCGGAAATCTCTACCTTAGTTTAAGGTGGAGGTAGCATCGAGAGATAAGGACCAGCGCTGAGGTATTTAACTGATAACTTACAAAAGATGAACCTACCATCGAGAGTGTTGACCCCATCCTGCGGCCAGTTTTAGAAGGTTAAACAGACAGATTTTGATTTATCTGTAATAAAACCTATTCTTCACTATCGGATCCAAGGTAATAGTGATAACAGTTAACCATGGTTAGTCCTCGTGACTTTATTTCTGTTATATCAGCTGAGGTAACAGATAGAGCCGATCGCATATAAAGATAGGCATCAGAAAGAAGAGGATTATCATCTTGTAAATCAGGTATAGTAGAGGGTCTAGGACGGGATTCCAAAGCAGATGGATCAGAAGGAAAGGCAGTTATTAACAGAAACGGAGAAGTTTCTGTCGATCAGGTAGGAGCGTAAAAGGAAGAGAATCTGGCGATAAAGAGGGCTGGTGGCCAATTTATGTAGACGTACTAGATGCCAGACATTGTCAAAGACTTTACTAATGTCAAGGAAAATTGCAGTGTTAGACTGTTTCTTGTTGGAGGCATCTACTACCTTGTTGGTGACTCTCAGTAACTTTTGGAGAGAAAGTACTCCATCTAATATCTGAATTTCAGGTATTGAAAACGTATTGAATTTCACGTATTTTCGGCATATAGTGCGAAAAGAATGCCGGGACATTTTCCCCAAAGTGTTCGAACCTTCTGGAGAGGTCAGGAAGAAGCGAGATGGCTCGGTAGATGTGAGTTCCGTTTAGGTGTTAGATGGTTTAGGAAGATTTGCTGCTTTCCAGGAGGAGAAGAACTGGTTGTGGTTTCATCTCCGAATTCAAATTTCTGGATGATGCTACTGACGTTCTTCCTGGTGAACTGAAATTCTTCAGATTCCATACATCACCGAAATAATTTCGGAGACATCCTACCACGAGGGGGGTGTGCGCAGTTCGGGGGTGGGGCGAGAATTGCGCTCTCAGATAGTTACAAAATACCTCGGTTTTGTCAGCTTTGTCTTGTCGAGTTGTTTTGAGTCTCGAAGTGGATGGCTAATCCTCTTCTGTCGTAGGATCAGACAAGATACTTGCTAGAGTGTTCCGCCTGATACGTTTAGAAAATCCAAATAGGCCCGCTAAAAGTCGTTGGTGTGATCCTTCAGTAAATCTTTGACTATGCGGATCTGCTTATTTAAACGGGTTTAAACCATCGGAGTCTCGTATGTAGCCAGGAACGACCGTGTTTTGCAATTGTGACTAACTGTAGTTGGAAAGAGAATATCGTCAAGGCAAACCAGCCAGGGTAATTTGGATTTGAAAAGGTTTTCATGTTGTTGAAACTCTGAGGACGAATGGAAGGTCCTGAGTAAGTAACTGAGCGACACCGTACGGAAGTTGTTCAAGTTAACCCTCCTCAGTGGAGGAGGAGGAGAGAAGATGCATGACTTATAATTTGGTAATGTGTTGAGGACAATATAATGATTGGTGATTGGAAGTCAAACGTTTAGCGAGGAAACTTGGAGAGTGAGACCCAAATGTTTGTTACAACATCAGAAAGGTGGGTTACTTATGCAGAATATTTCTCTTTATAATGTACTTCTTAACTTTACAGTATTGTTGACTTTCGTTTTCAAAAAATCACCACTCTACGCTATTCACACCACTTAACTCTCTTATAATGTGTGGCTTCATCATCAAACAATGTCCTACTCTACACAATACACATATATTTGCTCTGTTTTACGTTTTGGCAAAAGTCCAACCCCATACAATGGACCATTTTAGACTATCAACACCACAATATTCGTCTTCGCTTAACATAATGTTTCATTTCTTTATCACAATAATATTCTTCATGTTATAGCCATATTAATTCCATCATGACACATTGTCTCTAGCCAAATCTGCTGGTCGTTTACCAGGGGACACATACAGCTACACTGCGAACGCGACCTTTATCCTTCTTTGACACCATTTCATATCATGTCTCAGTAGTGAAAAGAAGGCCTAGGAACTAGTAAGAGGTAAGCTTCTAACACCCTGAAGGATGTTAACACTGCACGAAATAAAAACTTTAGAGATATGAGCAGTTAAACACTTAGCACAGAGGAAAAGAGAAATCTAAAAAGTAATATCCTCATCTGCCCAACTGCTTTATCAGAACTCCGTTTTTAACAACTCATTCAGGCTGTCTGAACTGACGCTTACCATTAAATCGTTAAAGAAAGACAAATCACAAGACCCGGTTAAAATATACCCAGGATTTTTGAAAAATATCGAAAATAGCGCTCGAAAACCCCTGCTAAAACTAATAAATCTCACATAGAACATCTCATTCCAAAAACAATGAAAGAAAGTAGAGATGTTGCTATCGACAAGAAGGGAAAGTCCACTAACCTCCTTACCAGTTTTAGACCTTAGAAGTGTGGTATCTAAAACAGCCGAGAAAATGGCAGACATGAGACTGTGTCAGTACCTTGAAGGTGTTAAAGCGATCTCGGATTTCCAGACTGGTAATATCATTCTACCGTTTACCAAATTGTCAAACTAAGGCAATCGGTAAAATGTTGGTTTCACGGAAAACAATTAACTCTTGCAGTATTTATCGACCTAAAAGTAGCTTATGATAAAGTATGGAGATCCATGCTGCTTCAAAAGCTCAGTAGACTGCAAGTGTCTGGTAGTATGTACAAGTGGAAAAATCCCTTTCTACTCAAAAGTTATATCCTCACTAAGTACGAAAATAATGTATCAAAGTACACGAAGGTTTATCGTGGGCTATCACAGGGGGCAGTGCTTAGTTGCTTGCTATCGATGACGTACAGCGCGCCATTAAAAGCATACCCGGTGTTACAGCCTTTTTTATGCTGATGACATAGCTATATGGGCAACTGGTAGCAACATTCCAGGATTGGAGGGAACCTTGAATAATGTGTTGCTAATGTCTCTGAGTAGTGCAAAGATAATAAGATGGAGGTAAATACCAAAAAAGTCAGTATTTCATTTGTTTACATTATCCACTAGACAATAAAATTTGAAACTTACTTACAATGGGGTAGAGCTGAAAAAAACAAATGTTGCCTTGTACTTGGGCGTTAACTTCGACAACAGACTTAGTACAAACAAATTCAAACCGCAACTGAAAAGACTCAAAAGAAAACAGGCGCGCACCCACGGAGGGGGCTAAAGGGGCTGTAGCCCCCCTCAAGAAAAAAAAGAAAAAAAATACATTCAGTTTTTAAATCCGCCAATAGTAGTTACATCGCATACTGAATACTGGTTTACGAGAGTTACATTTCACTACAACTACGAAATAAATTGTCACGCATGGAAGTGACCTAATATTAATTTGCTTAAATTATTTTGGGTTAGATTGGAGAGCCTGATCGGAAGAAATTGGCCAGTCCTGCTCTTGATGAAGCTGGTACTTCAGCCTCAAGCTCCAGTCATACATCGGACAATGTCAACATAGAATGCAGCAGTAAAATGGACATTTCTTTGTACAAAAATAAGTGGCTCTCAGGCACAGAGAAGTTACATGTTTTGGAAAACTTGTGGGCTCCATCTTCCAACTACAAGTTTCCTGCGACGACTCATGGAAAGCAGGAGAGGAAGTTTTTGTATTCCTGGTTGCAAAAGTATAAGTGGTTGTCATACTCTGAGATAGAAAACCGGGCTTACTGCACTTATTGTGTACTCTTTGCTCCAACTGAAGTGGGTATGAGATCATCCCAGAAAACAGGTCAGCTTGTCCAAGAAGGATTCCAAAATTGGAAAAAGGCTATTGAAACATTTGAGTCACATTCTCATTTACAATACCACAAACATGCCATGATCGATTTCAACAATTTGAAAACAGTAATGGGAGGGAAGATGAATCCCATAGACAGATCTTTGGATGTAGGCAAAGC
Source organism: Prosapia bicincta (assembly GCA_036971475.1). Taxonomy (NCBI): domain Eukaryota; kingdom Metazoa; phylum Arthropoda; class Insecta; order Hemiptera; family Cercopidae; genus Prosapia; species Prosapia bicincta. Next base: position 177,035,943 of record JBAIZL010000001.1, read on the forward strand.
CAATCAGGCGAAAGAAACTGCGGAGAGGTTAAAACCCATAATAGAAACGGTAATTTTTTATGGACCACAGGGAATAGCTCTTCGAGGCCACAGAGACTATGGAGACTTCAACTTAGACGCAATGCCGGATGTTTCAGAGCCCTATTGCGGATGCGTATTGAAGCAGGTGATGCAAAATTAAGAGACCATTTCAAGTCATGTGGTAAAAATGCTACTTATATAAGCTGGAACATGCAAAACCAAATCATTGATGCTTGTGACAAAGTAATAAAAAGTCGCATAATGAAAGATGGTAAAGATGCTACTTTTTTCAGTGTGTTAGCTGATGAGACTACAGACGTGTCGACTCAAGAACAGTTTTCATTGTCTGTGAGGTGTCTCTCATAACACGAAGGATGGTTATAAGATTAATGAAAAGTTTTTGCAGTTTGTGCCTCTAGAGTCAACGACTGGCGAGGTGCTTGGAGAAACACTGTTGAAAGGGCTTGAAGAGTGCAATCTTGAAATAAAAGATCTGAGAGGACAAGGATATGATGGCGCATCAGTCATGGGCGGAAAGGTGAAAGGTGCTCAGGCTGTTGTGCAGAAACGTTGCCCGAAGGCAGTATATGTACACTGCGCGTCGCACAGCCTTAACTTAGCCATTACAAATGCTGCAGAGGTCAGATCTATCAGAAATTGTTTTGGCACTACTGAAAAAGTATGGTCTTTTTTTAACACACCAAAGAGGCAAAATGTTCTCCAGGGAAAAATTGAAACCCTAGCACCAAAAACTAAGAAACAAAAACTCAAACAGCTATGCCCAACCAGATGGGTTCAAAGGCATGATGCTGTCCTCGTCATGAAGGAGCTGTACAGCCCTATCATTTCATCCTTAGAAGAAATCAAGTGTTTTGATGATAAGGACACATCTTCAGGCGCCGATGTCCTTTTGACAGCTATATGTCAATCAGAGTATATTGTAGCTCTAGTATCAGCTGAAAAGCTACTCAGCTACACTTTGATAGTGTGTCAAAAGCTACAGTCAAGTGATGCGGATCTCTGGGCTGCTTTGAACTATGCTGACTATGTACTTCAGAGTCTGAAGTCACTAAGAGAAAAAGTCGATGAAGAGTTTTCAGTCTTGTTTCAAGAGACACAAAAAATGGCCGAATTGATTGAAACTACAATTAGTGTTCCAAGGATTGTTGGGAGGCAGACACACAGAAGCAATGTCTCAGCCGAAAGCACAGAACAATTTTATAGAATTAACGTATTCATCCCCTGGATTGAAAGTTTTATTTCCTACATCGAAGAACGTCTCTTAAAGCACAAGAACATTATGAAAGGGTTTCACTGCTTGCTTCATACGTATCCAGAGCTTAGTGAAGAAAGTAAAGAGATGAAAGAGGCGTTTTTGAAGTTTATGAAGAAGATTTGGAAAACAACAACTTAAACGTGTTGATGGCAGAAATGGAATTTTGGCAAGCTTTTCTCCAACAACACAATGCACACCATGTCAATGCAATTGATTTTCTAAATATTTGTGATAAAACAATCTTTCCTACTCAAGATTTTCATCACTATACCTGTATCGACCAGCACAGCAGAGCGCTCGTTTTCCACTCTTCGGAGAATCAAGACATACCTAAGAAACACGATGTCTGATAGTAGGCTAAATGGCTTAGCCAATCTTAATATCCACAGGGAAATTCCAATTGACACAGACAGTGTATTATCCATACTGAAGAAGGCCAAAAGAAGACTCAATTTTGTCATGTAAGACAGCTGATATAACAAGATTTTGTCAAAATAAAACCTACAATCTTATTTTATCTGCTGGGTTATATCATTCATTTCTATAGTCCCTACTCAAAACTTGCACTCAAAGAGCTAAAATAAACTTAAAGTAATGTCTTAAAATACCGGTTATTCTTACGAATTTTTAAAAAGTTTTCCGTTGGTTGGCCCAGGGTCCCCCGGTTAGCCCCCCATAATTATTTTCTGAGTGCGCCACTGAAAGAAAAGTAATTTCCTAAAGAGACTTGGAACTACGAAAAAGAGAGCAAGCATAATTTAATGACGAGAGCACATACAATTTACATACTCCCAGTTATAGAATATACTTCTAAAGTCATCGCTCTCTCTTCCGATATGAACCTATGGAAATTGGAGGTTGTCCAGAGCAACAAACTAAGAAAAATAACGGGTGTAGCTACATCTGTCGATGCAGTGTCTGTTCAAATAACTGCAGTGCAATTGGAAGCGGAAATGGAGCTAGTGCAAAGCCACAGGTAGAAATCAGTACTCAATTTCTGCGAGAGTATAAAGAGAATCGATCACAGACACCGGGAGAAATATAAATCTGCGACATCGCGACTCAAGACATAAAAATCACCACTCATTCATGCCGAGCAACTTAGAATTAAATACAATCTGGAATTGGAGCAAACATCTAAATTCCCAACCTGTCACAGTGTTTTCTTATCATTACCTGAGGGAAAACTGTCGCCTCTAAATCATAAAAACTCCAAGGCTATTAGTGATTCCTACAATCTAAAGGCCACTGCTTTGGAAATGATTGCGAATAATACAGCAAAGAAAACGGCTGATGGATCAACGGTGAAGTATGTCTCTAAAATTAGCTTTTACAGCGACCACTTTGAGGGTTGCAGCCCTGTCGGAAATTACGCAAACAAATTTGATGGTGAGATTGCGACTGTAATGCAAGCTGCTGAAAATCTTTGTTCAATCTCCGGAGAGTCGGCACAAGTTGTGTTCTTCGTGGATTCACAGGCCGTCATAATTGCACTAACTAGTAATACCTCCATCGACTGTGTGCAATTAATGAATGAACGAAAGGTCTTGGCAGGGACGTACATTGAAGAAAGGTGGTACATTGTGCTACAAAGGCTCCCTAGTTATGCCGGCATTGAGGGAAATGAACACGGAGACCAGCTAGCGAAGATAGGTAACACCTTGTCACAGCCTGATAATCCAATATCTTTATTGACAGCAAGACGTCTAGTTGAATCAAATATCAATGATATAACAACGGAAAGCCAAAGAGAAACAAGTTTCGGAAAGATATGGAGGGGCCTGGCGCACACAGTGCAAATACCACATAGCCTACCTAGAGTGGAAGCTGTTGCCAGATTGAGAATGTTTACGGGCGATGATTATCTGCAAACCCACATATATAAATAGGATTAGCAGCCTCAGATATCCACCACAAGATGGACGGTCCACTCCTTCGGAACTGCACAGCTTTGCAAGACGTGGAAGAGCAAAGTCAGTGTTGTTACTACTGGGATGGTAAGCGGAAAATTGCAGATATTTTGAGGTCTGGCATGGGAATAAAACATTGTCTCTACGAGCAACATTCTTTGTTTATTCTTTTCACACAATACTAATATTTAATTTCGTCATCGCACGATGTTCCTCTCTAGGATATCTACATCGCAATATATCGTCAGTGTACGAATATTTAGTTTCAATACCACGCTCTGTCCCAACCTGTGCTAATTACACAGCCTTATAAGTTTGCACGTTTTCATATTGTATACTTCTACCTTTCACAAAATACTCCTATACACACAAAAGTGCTTTTTCTTCATAATTTTATGTAATATCTAATTTGACCTACTTTACTCTTCTTCATTTGGTAATGCCTAACTTAATTATCGTAAATTGTTTTCACTCTACAATGCTGCATTCTTCTTCAATCTATAGCTAAGTATACTTTCATCACCGCATTATACTCCAATGTACGCTATTTACTCTGCTTTATTCTTCATCACTTCTAGGAAATGTGTAATTTTATCACCAAGCAATATCCCACTTCAATTTATTTAAACTGCTTTATTCTTATTTACTTTAGTCTAATTTCAACATCGCACAATGTTACAGTCTACGCTACCAACATTACTTTACTCCTTTTCAGTTTATAGTAAAGTCTAATTTCGTCATCCCTATATATATTGCTTTATCCTTTTTCACTTTCGTCATCATACAGCATCCCACTCTACAATAACTACTTTATTCTTCTTCACTTTATAATAATGTTTTAATTTCGTCAACACATAATGCCCCATTCTACACTGCATACACTAGTTTATTGTTTACTTTATTCTATTGTTTAACTTTATCGCTACATAATGCCTCACTTTATACTATCTACAATGCTTTATTTCTGTTCAATTTTCTGTAAGGTCTAATTTCATAAATCCATAATATCCTACTATCAAAGTGCAATATTTTTTTAACTCTGTAGAAATGGATAATTTCATCATTACTTCACATTACACTTTACACTATCTACACTCGTCTTAGCTTTAGTGTAATGACTAATATTGTCAAAACATAATGCCTACTCTACAGTATCTACACTGCCTTATTGCTCTTCACTTTATGGCAATATAATCATCACATAATGTTCTAGTGTACGCATTTACACTGCTTTGTTCTTCTTCACTTTTAGAACATGTCTAATTTTATCATCAAATAATGTCCCATTGTAGACTATCTAAACTTCTTTATTCTATACCACTTTATCAATTTTTTTTTTCATTATCACACAACAGCCCACCCTTTGTCAGATGTTTTCTTATTTTATTTATTATCTTTAACACTTTGGGTTGAATTTTTCAATTTTCTGACAATAATACAATGAAATCTGCCAGTTTTGGTAATTTTATTTTTAATTAAATAATAAATGTATTTATTCTATAATAAATAAAATGGTGACAAGATGTACCGGTATTTAAGGCAATGACTACGTTCTCTATATTTGGACAATTCATATCTTTTAAATAGTTGAAATCTATAACTTACGCAAAACGAGTGCTGTGGTCAACGCTGATGCATTAGTAGCAAACTATAGACTATAAAAATAGATAATGGAAACATAACACCGAGTGTCAAAGCAGTAGTAATAAAAGTAGATCGCTTTGGTGCAAGTTCAATCACTGACTCAACTCAAACTGGCTTACGTATACGTTGACAACTTCAGGCAACTGAGAAGGAGAGCTCTCAGTCAACACCAATAGTTCAACTTGGGAACGTTTAAGATTACTGATTTGTATGATACATAGACAGTAACGACACTAGGATAGCAAATGAACTAGTGTCAAAACGATTGCCTTTTAATAACTCTGCACTGACATTCAGTGCTATGTTTATACTCTCTGTACTGTATGTTTGTTTGCCAAGTTACACTCTTGACAAATTCAAACAAGTCGAGTAACTTGTCAGTGTTTACTAATGTCTTTTTGTTAGGCAAATTGTTAAACCTCTTCTATTTATATATTAGGAAAATATATTTCCATAAAAATAAGATAAACTATCAACTAAAGTTGTGAGTGTTAAACCACTAACAGTATTAACAATAATTAACAAAAATCATATATTGTTTCAGAAAAAGTGCCAAGATGGCTCTTACTCGCATCTCTGTTGTTGTCCTTACGTTTGCTGCTCTTGTAATATCAGGTAATGAACTACCTTCATGTATAATAATATATTTAAACACATTTATATATTTAAACACTTCATTGTTATTAATAAAAATTTGTTCACTTACGATTGTAAAGTACGTTTTCGTTATAAGATGATCCACGTAAATTTTAATCTCTGAAAATTGAAATTAGCCAAAATGGATCTGATATTGACCCAGATGGAATGTTCCAGAATTTAAAGCTTTTGGTTCCGCAATCCTCTAAGGGTGTCAACACAACAAGTAGGTAGCAGTAGATAAGTAGCTCGCGGTCGATTTTACATGGACGTTTACCAATGATGCACTCTGTTTCGCTCTGAATGGTACGTTCAAGGTCGTCCAGCCTTTCCACAACACTCCCTAAGAGGGAAAATTTGCCTGTCAACATCGGTAGTGCGGTATTGGTTAAGTTTAGTATTTGCAATATTCTATTATTTAGTAAGTGCAATATTTTTAAGTAGATAAGTTAATGTCTCAGTTGTAATCCTCAACAGGAATGGAAGCGTTCGGGGTCATCTTTTAGTTCAGTAAAAAAAAAAAATAATAATAAGGAAATTATTACAGGGTGACTTCCTTATAAAATATATATATATATATAATCACATATTATATGATAAATGCTTATACATTTTTGTGTACAAATGATAAATTTATGTATACATAATTATAAGATGGTGATAAACATATCACAGTATTTATTTTTATATATATTATATATATATATATATATATATATATATATATATATATATATATATATATGTGTGTGTGTGTGTGTGTGTGTGTGTGTATACACACCTATATATATTTATATATTGTTAATTAGCTCATGTTATGGTACCACAACAGCGGTCTGAGCTTGACTAAGCATCGCAGGTGACTCTTTGCTCTGTGCTTTATACATCGACGCGAGCTACTCTTCTACTGCGACCCACTTGTTCTGTCCGCACCTTAAAACTGAACATCGTCTCTGCTCCTCGACGTAAAGGCTGTGAAGGATTACTAAAAGACAACAATGCTATAAATTGTTATGCATGGTTATTTCTTAAGCTATTAGTAAATTGAGTTTTACAGGCCAAACTTATTATAGATCATTATTTTAAAATGTTTAAGATAAATCATATTCGATTTGCGTAAGGGATCTTCGTCAGTGAACTTCAGTTGCAAGGTTTGAGGTCAACTTTAGATTCGCCGATAACTGACTAAAATGTTTTAATAGCTTGGAGCAACTGTGGTATATTTAATTGGACCAACTGTGTTGAAAAAACGTCGTTGAAAAAACTTTATTGAAGGCTGCCCAATGAAGAATTTCTTCGGTACAGTTTAGTTTGTATTTGGAACCTGTGGTGTAAGGCTTTTTTGTATTGTATGTTACAGTTTGTCACCCTTAATCTATTTTTTTTTTTTTTTAATTTCCGAACGACGTTATTTGAGGTATTATTTATGGATGCAAGTGCGACAAATGTATCTACTGGATGCGTCGCTTTAAACCTTATTTTTGTATTATGTGCCAACGTTTATCAATTATTGTATATATTTTACTACCTCTTTGTCCTGGGTATTTAATGGCTTTGTTAGTATTTTCTTTGAGCATTGGTTCTTCTCTAAGTCTGTGGAGAATGCATCTAAAGGCAGCACGTTTATGTTGTAGTTATGGTTTGAAGTGTTGTGGATAGAAAGTTTCGTTGTTGGTTTTGTGCAGATATTGAAGTTACTGTATGTCTTTAAATATAAACCATAGAGTTGCAATTAAGGTTCAGGTTGTCCATTTATTTTAGTAAAAGTAATAAGTTCGGTTAAAGAAAATGAAGGTATACTGTTAAGAGGACTATAATAATAGGAAAGAATAAAACAATAGGTTAACGAAAATGAAGGTATACTGTTAAGAGGACTATAATAATAGGAAAGAATAAAACAGTAGGTTAACGAAAATGAAGGTATACTGTTAAGAGGACTATAATAATAGAAAAGAATAAAACAGTAGGTTAACGAAAATGAAGGTATACTGTTAAGAGGACTATAATAATAGGAAAGAACAAAACAGTAGGTTAACGAAAATGAAGGTATACTGTTAAAAGGACTATAATAATAGGAAAGAATAAAACAGTAGGTTAACGAAAATGAAGGTATACTGTTAAGAGGACTATAATAAAAGGAAAGAATAAAACAGTAGGTTAACGAAAATGAAGGTATACTGTTAAGAGGACTATAATAATAGGAAAGAATAAAACAGTAGGTTAACGAAAATGAAAGTATACTGTTAAGAGGACTATAATAATAGGAAAGAATAAAACAGTAGGTTAACGAAAAACACAGGCAAATGGGAATAATATAGATTAAAACATTTAAAAGACCTGTTGCCTATGAACTTGTGTTTGTTGCTTGTAAATATGTTCTGCATCGAATGTTTACATATTACAGTTATTTAGAATCAATTACAGGTTGCTTTAAGAAAAATTATAATTACAATAATTTGTTAAACGAAAAAAATATTTTACAATTTTCTCTTCTTAGAAAACTGTGCTTTTTATATCAAATAAATTTAAATATCACTTAATCAGTGATTAAGTTATAAACACTTTTAACTTTGGACATTACTCCTGCTTACTACGTTTATCTATAACATGTTTTGATGACTTCTGTTACATAAGTTCACCTCATTTAAATGCCTTAAAATATATGATGAAAGGGTTCCATACATACATCGTTCATAATCTAATGTATAAATATAGTTCGTTACATAATATATGCATATATTAATATATGTCATATATATATATATATATATATATATATATATAAAGAAATAAAACAATTTACAAATACAAGAATAATTGACTTTTGTAAATTATTCTTGTATTTGTAAATTGTTTTATTTCTTTATTAATACACAAGAATACATATTATAGTATATATATATATATATATATATATATATATATATATATATATATATATATATATATATATATATATATATATATATATATATATATATAATATATATATATATATATATATAATATATATATATATATATATATATATATAAAATAACTTTTAAGTCTATTTTCTTGTTTCAGGTTCAAAATGGGATGGTTTACGTGGTGAGTAAAAGATCTCTCTTTACTTAACGTACTTCGTCATATCGAAACGGAAGTAGTTCCAACTTCCTCCATTAAATAACACTGATATTGATTTTAACTTTCGTTTAGTAATATAACACCTATAAACTTTGATAAGAACAAAATGCTTACCGAATATTTCCTGAGCACATCCTAACCTAATTGAATTAAATACTCTCAGTTTTCATGACAAACACACCTCACGTACCAGAGAAACACGTGACTTCAACACACATCAGAAATAATTATGTTCCACAAACATCGAACCTAATACGTAATATGAGCAAACAGATTCAATATCCTAATAGTTGATAAATTATAAATGATCTGCTTTTCCAAACCACCGGTAGGGCATATATATATATATATATATATATATATATATATATATATATATATATATATATATATATATATATACACACACACACAACTTTATTACTGAGCTCTATGTAAGTTTTACTTCTCGAGAAAATCAGTTTGGCAATTGAAACATTCGTTATACCTTTGGATAAGACTTCCAATAGCCCATTCCTAAATTATGAATTAGCCATTATGAATGAAAGGAAATGCGTTATGGTGCAAATTTGTCGGTACTCCTGTTTTGCCGCTTTTTCAGTTCAGGTATAAGACGGAAGTAAGTCGTTGCTAGGTCGAAACCTGTGACGGGTGATCAAAGTACTCACGAGTAGTCGGTTGCATATTAATTGTGAGGACGTTCGTTATCTTGGATCAGATAAATTTTCAGAACTTACCATACATCATATATTCTCGCGGGAGAGTGTTGTACCACCTTACGCCTAGACAATGCCAAGTTCAAGATAAGTTTCAGTCAATCACGATTGACTACTTATATTACTTGCAGCGCCTTTCTCAGAATAATAACTGCGGGAAAGATACGGTAACACTGATTTTGGTATTCCGTCTGTAATAAAAGAGAGATAAATCTTGGAACTGTATAATAACTACGTATAGTATAAGCGAATTTCAATCGCTTATAGTTCAATCAACAGTCTTGAAAATCTGACGTATGGGACCAGACAGTAAAATATTGTGGTTTACCAAGGTTACCAACAAAATGATATTGAGAGGCCTGCTAAGTTAAGTTAAAACTCAGCAAATTCATTATAAATGGGTAGAAAAATGATACGATATCTTTCACTCTGAAGTGTTTTATTTACTGTAACTGATCATAAAGAAACTCAATGAGAATAAACAATATAAGGTAAGTAAACAAATCAAATAAGAATACTTCTAATATTGTATGAATCAAAATAATAAACCAATATTAAATTTAATGTGAATGTCTGGTTTTAATCTGAATCATTACATTAGTTTGAACTACAGTTCAGTGATCAATGATATCTTATTGTAAATATCTCTGTAACCATCTTTCATCACTGGGAATAAATAAAGTTGAACCGTCGTCAGCTTGTCGGATACCAAACGTAAAATTGAAATTGTACTTTATATACGACAAAACACTTTTACCGGGAAAATATTTACATCACGAGAGAAAATCCACATAAAGTCATGAAAAAAATAATAATTAGAATTTACTTTTGTGTTTTGAGAAGGGAAATACACCTTATTAATATATCTAAAGCTAGTAAGAAGAAACGATTAATATATTGTTCACCCTTTTATTTATAGTCTATATTATTAATATTTCTTTATAGTGAAATATGGCATTATTAGCGGTTTCTTGAAAATGCCGATAACATTGGACGAATTAGAACGGGAAGATCCTGTGGAATTTGTGAAAGCAAGCCACGATGACGAACTCAATGTAGACGTCTACTCGCATCCAGACGATCCCAGGTTCTTTTTGCTATTCGACTCGAACGGGAATATAGCCGGAGTTCGCATTGGAGTAAGTATTTTTCATTTTAAACTTTGAATTTTCGTATGTGGTATAAACTAAATTTATCTAATAAATTAATATATAACTTAATCCAATAAAAGTACAAGATGACATTAAATTTAATTTAAGTAATATATACATGTTGAATTTAGAATAGTTACAATATGTTATACTAATTTAACTTGTTTTTGAGTATTATCTTTTCTTGGAGTACATGTGTACTGATGTAGTCTGAACATTCAACACTTTGAAGGCGCTCTACAACAGAATAGTAAAACCTCATGAGAATGTTTGTACTCTTGCGTGTGTGCATGCGTGCGTGCGCGTGTGTGTTTGTAAGGTTAAAAAAATATTGCTTTAATTTATTAATGTTTTAAAAAATAATGTTTATAGTAGGTTATGGCATAGAATAAAATTAGTGAATAAAACTTATAATACGAATATGTGTAAAGAATGTAAGAAGTTGCAACTATTGGCTTGGTTTTACGGTCAGAAAAAAAAAACTTGTCAGTATTGGAGTTGGAATGGGAACTGGGCGGACAGCAATTTGCCTCCACAGAGAAAAATACTCTACGCGGTAAAATATATTAATGGAAAATGCAGTACGTGTAGCAAGCGAAGAAGGTAAATACGTTTTGTCGCTTACTGCGTATGAGTCGATTTCTAGGAATGAAATACATTAAAAATTTAAGACCATTTCATTTTCGATCAATATTTCACTGCCATTTACAGAGAATCAGGAGTCATTAGAAGAGATATACTCCGACCGAATAATACGGGGTGAACATGAAAGAAAAACTCATTTTCAGCGTGAAGAAAACTTAAAGGAGTGTCGAAAGTTGGTTAAAAAGATGAAATTAATAAGCAAGGAAGTTAAATTAGCTAACGATGCAATGAAAGACAAGTTAAGACAGAAAATATTGAAAATGTCAGAAGGAAAATTGTCTTCTATGATGTGACAAAGCACAATACAAAAGAAAGGGAGATTTGAAGAGCGTTGATTTGGTTAGCCTGTTACTTGGTTTGGTATCAAATATCTTGAGAGAATTAATCATCAAAAAAATACCAACTTCTTGGTATGAGTATATAATATGCCTGTCTTACGTTAAAACACACACAAAGATTTAAAAAATATCTTTGATAAATAACCATGGACCGAAAATCCTTTAAATGTAAATATTTCTGTTGCAGTATATCAAGTCCGATGTGGTGAGAGAAGCTCAAAACAAAAATTTGGAGTTTCCGTACCATTATGATAAGATTTCTCTCTTTAATTCAGGCAACGTTTGGAATACAGACATTTGGTACACAAGCTTTCTCTTTGTAAATCCTGGTGAGTAGAATCCTAATAGTAGATACGCCTCAAATTAAAAAAAAGATTTAACTTTTAAAACTTCATTTTTGAGTATATTTTAAAGTGTCTCTGCAACTCAAAGTTTGATTTAACTTTTAAAAATTAGTGGGATACTTATGTCAAGTTGGATAGTAATGACTGGTTTAGGCGTATAAAGGTATTGTAGGGTATTATTATGATTGAGTATTTGATGAATATTCTCCCTTTCTCCTTATTTCTGAAACACACACACACACACACTGCGACGGCCCTACCAACTGTTACAAAGAAAAAAATTTGAACAAGCATCGCCAACCGAAGTGAGCTCTGTGTCAACGCTTGGCAAAATCTGCCAGAGAAACAGTCACTGGACTTTTTTTAAAAACCAAGCTCCCGGAGATTTAACCCTTTGGGGACTATTTTCCGGCAAATGAATTCTTTTTAGGAATATCAGCTTAATGACCAGGGTGTCAGATTGTGTAAGAAATTGTTTATTAATTAAATTTCATCTTAATTTGCAACTTAGTAAGGAACACTGTTTTTTATTTTATATTAATTTTCGCTTTAGCACAGATTTATCAATTCTATAAAATTTAACATTTTACAAAACTACTTTATACGTTTTACAGAATTTCTAAAGTATAATAAAACTTTTATAATTGAACTTAGCAATTATTTCTTAATGGTTTTACCCCAACTTAGTTATTTGAATATTTTAATGTCTATGACATTTGGTTCAAATGTAAGCCTTTAAAAACTTTACTCAATTCTAACATACATTTATATCCTGTAAACGTACGCTTTATAGTTAAACTTAAATTATAGAAAAATACACAAAATATCCCTAAAAAGAGAAACATATTAACATTTATAATTTCATAAGAAAAATCACCGATGCAAGTAAATCACTTTTCACCTGAACGTTTCACCTAATCAAAATAACAATTTTATACCCTATATCTTCACACACATATATATATATATATATATATATATATATATATATATATATATATATATATATATATATATATAATTTATACAAATCTATGGATATTTAAGATTTCCCGTCCTTCAAAAGAAACCCACATAAACAATTTAGGAAACAATTTAGCAAAAACTTACTTCCCGATTTAGCATTAACCATTTCGAATATTTGGCCGTTATTTATACATAACAAAAATTATGAAAGAAAAAACCACACATCAACATATAACAATTTATAAAAACAAATCACACATTAAACATTCAAATTCATTTAATAGCCCTCACCTATTATGACCAACAAATCTTATTGAGAATATAACCCAAATTGACAATGCCATCAGAAACATTTACCAAATTTTAAACATTATATTTAGATCCTAATATTAACGCACCATTTGTAAAATCAGCACATATAATAATATATAGGATCTATATAATACCCATTTACGTTTATCAATTAATATGTAAAATATGCTTTTTGACTGTTGTTTGTTTTCGAACAATATTTATCTGTTTTCTGTAAATCTGAGAAATACTTCAACATAAGTCATACATATTCTGACATTGTTGTCTGTACTAATTTTAATTTGTTAATTTCTAACCTGGTTCACTTGCAACCCTTAATGCTGGGTTGATTTTTAATATCTTTTCCTATCCAAAACAAGCTAATGTTTTTAATTTTTCTATTTAGTATTCAAACAAACTTAACAGTTCCTTAATCATCATTACTGTAACATAACATATAAAACCCCTAGGCATTTATTTATTAATTTTAACCCCTTTATTTGTTTACAAAGAACATCATTGTTTATCTATATATTCCTTTTATTTCAGTATACTTAGTGAACAACCCTTTTAATGCATTTGCTTTAATTTTGTCTTAGTTTACCAATATTTAGGTTTTTATCTATTTTGTGTACATGTGATTTTAATGTACTATATCAAAAAACACTAACAGGATTTATTTCCAACATAATTTAATTCTCAAACAAAAATCGTTTCTTTATATCTATACTCGTTTGGCCGCCATTTTGGCTTTGATAACTTCAAAATCAAAATGGCGCCTAGTGTTTCTCACTTCTAATATAAATAAAACCATTATCTTTATAATAAAGTTTATTCATTACAACTTCTAAATGAAAGAGAATTATTTGAATTATCATTTCCCCCCCCCCAAAATAAGTGAATTTACGAAATTATATTTTTGAACAAGAAGAAAACTACCTTTTATCGAACAAAACGTAGATTTATGAAAGTTGTGTTGAACGTAAAATGAGGTCATGTTATACTTTGATTTTAAGTAGAATAGGAATGGGTCTATGGCAGGGTAGGGATGCAATGTTTTCTTTTCAAACGCTGTGACAGTCAACCCGCCACTGCCAGTGGCTAATTTCCTCAAGAGTAGCTAGTTGGTAAAATCATTCATTAAATTACGGATTTTTTCACAATAACCCCCCCCCCCCACCCCAAATAATTTTATTTAAATATAAATATCTAATCCTCTCTATTAGAAACTGCCATCATTATTGAATAACGGCTTTTTTCGTATAATGGGGCGTGAAGTATCTCTTATAAATACCACTTAATTATTAACCGGAGTTAATTCGGAAATTGAAAAAAATATGTAATTAATAATATACAGAATGTAACAATTATTTAATTACTACCTTATATAGTAAAATGTTCTTCCTGCATATAGGTTAGAAGTTTGAAGTGATTGTTAAAAGACAAATTTAGTTACAGCCAATAAAAGCGAATGAGCTGACTAATAAAAATAAGAGATAATGACCAAAATGCATGTAAGTCCGAACGAGTAGTCTGTCATAATAATGTAAACAAATGTCAGCTAATCACTGCTAACAATAGATTATGATGTGACAAGCATTATCTGCGTTTACATTATATGCATTATTTGTCTGCGTTTACATTGTATGCATTATTTGTCTGCGTTTACATTGTATGCATTATTTGTCTGCGTTTACATTGTATGCATTAGTTGTCTGCGTTTACATTGTATGCATTATTTGTCTGCGTTTACATTGTATGCATTATTTGTCTGCGTTTACATTGTATGCATTATTTGTCTGCGTTTACATTACCGATCAGTGTTGCGTTGTGAAATATATGACACAAGAAAATAAGTCTATATATATATATATATATATATATATATATATATATATATATATATATATTTATATAAATTATATATTTTTTAAAAAAGTCAATTCCTACTAAATCAGCAAAGAAAATTTTTATTTTTATTTATATTTATTTTATAATTACAATTAATATAAATATGTATATACATATGTCAAAATAAGAATATTAAGTGGAAAAATAGAAAGCTAATTGCGGAACCAAGCAAGCTACACCACTTGTAAATCACTACACCACAGCTGCAGTGAACGGAAATTTAACGTGGAATTGGCAACAAGACTCACCCACGCAGCAAGTAAACTTCCTATTCGCTCAGAAGGCTGTAATCACCACTTCCTCTGGTGGATTTCGCCTACGTAGAATCCTATTCTGTTTTTCAAACTATAGTAATGTAGTGAATAGAGAAAAAACATTGGTGACAGATTGACCAGTATAGTGCTTGTTGATTGTAAATAGAGTATTACGGAACTCACTAGTTATTAATATACCAAATTTAAACAGTGTTTCGAAGCTTTTAAAAATGTTATTAAATCTAAAATTGTCCTATAATTTATTGAGACTCTGGAAATCGTAACAGTATTTTAAAGTATTCAACATTTTTATGATTGTATAAATTGAATGGTTTATTTATATCTTTAATATATTGCTAGATTATCTTTTATCATCGTTTTTTGATGTATTTGTATTTTTGGGATATAGTTGTGATTCGAAATTTATTCCTATTTGAAACAAATGAGACACTTATTGTACAAATTTTCGTGCACAACGGGGCATTGTTCCACAAGAAAACCTACGTCAAACGTTTTCAGCAATCACACTTTATTTATATCCTTCTGCTTCTCCTAAGGTTTACTCTTGTTTATGTCAGCGTTTCCCATCAACTGCCTTCTTCACCTATAAAAGCTTTTACCAATTTATTATCAGATTTCTTCCTCATCTATTTATATACTTATTCCAAATTTTCATCCACATTTTGTGACACATTTACTTTATCCAACTATTTATGATAACTGTCTTGTTATTTTCCAAAATGTCTCACTCATTTTCCATCTCACTCACAATAATAAAGTTTTCATTTTTCAGGAAAGCTAAAGAGTGGCGGTAGGGAACAGATAAATGACGAAGTAGCAGAAGGAGTGTTCGTGAAGCTGAACGGCGATTGGCTGGAAATCGCCCGAAACGAGTGCGATGTAGAGAAACAAGGCTTCATAAAGAAGCCATGCGTTGTTGGAATGGGTAAGTCGGTTTTATTGAACTGTACAGTAAAAGAGAAAGGCTGTATAGTTCAACAAAATTTATGAATGTTTGTTGTGAACAATCTTTGTAAACGGAGGCTTACAAACGAATTTAAGCTTGTTTTTTGTATCTATTGGGTTGTGTTTCGAAGTTGGTGTTTTTTCAATTTCAGCGGTATTTTCACATAAGAGTAGAGCCTCTATGTATTGTACACAACAAAAGTGTACAAATGTCATAATCGAAATGCTAAATATTATATAATTCAAGTTTTTCTTTTACTTAAAAAATAATTATTTTAATAAAGTTGTTACTATAATATAATTTGTCGGTAAACATATCAGGTAAATGATTATTTGCAACTAATACTACCAAAACAGTTTCTTATGTTATAATCAAGGAAGAAACGAGGGAAGGTTTCAAAGCCAACCTGTCTAGGATATAAAGTTTCTTTAAAATATTTTATCATCTAAAATTACCTTATATGGCTAGTTTGTTCATAATTTTATAATCTCGTAATAAATATAAAATATTACAAGTTCAAAATAGTTTTAATATAAAACGAGTCGACAGCAAATATAGTCTGTTAATAAATATGCATATACAACGTCCGTAAAAGACTTCAAAGTGCAAAATTATTTTTAAAGTTAACCGTTTATTACATAATTAAAACCCACGAGAAGTACCTAAATGACTAATCCTATGGTTTATATCCATTAGAGATTACCTAAGTAACCTAAGTACATAAGTACGAAAGGTACCTAAATGACTATTCCTATGGTTTATATCCATTAGAGATTACCTAAGTAACCTAAGTACATAAGTACGAAAGGTACCTAAATGACTAATCCTATGGTTTATATCCATTAGAGATTACCTAAGTAACCTAAGTACATAAGTACGAAAGGTAACTTAAGTACCTATCGTTTATTCATTAGGGATTCAGTGCAACAAAAACATTATTAACGAACATTCAAATAGGTTTATAATTATGTAAATTTTATTATTAGTAGGATGCTATATTTTTATTTTCATTTTAAGAGTAAATTTTATTAAGTTCAAGATGATATTAAAATAAGAGATTTCCTTTCTAAACAGGTCAGCACTACTATTACAATGTAACACCTGACGCCCAGTGCGAATCCCTTCAACCTGTGTTTGCCCTTTACGATGGTGGAGAACTTCAAGGATTTGGTCTAGCTATTTTTGGTTCTTATTCTAACAAAGAAGGCGGTCGCAAGTGGTTTGAAGATATTCCTCGTGTAGGAGTTGAAGTGAGTATTTTAATATAAAACTGATTTTTCAATTGTTGTTTTATGTATATAATATTTGAAAGCTTTAACAAATTTTGGTAAAAAAAAGTGGTGTGACGTTTTACTAAATCTCATTAAAAAGTTACCCAAGCGGATCTTTTTTTGAAGAGTAATATCGATGTTTTAGACATTCAAAATTATTTTAGTAATCAGTCATGTAATCCAGTGAAGTGAGATGTTCTTTCTTCTACCGTAGATTAACGTTTAATCTTCCTACCGAAAGTAGGAATGGCCATCTTCTAGCTATTCCCCAATTAAGAATTACTTTCGTTATGTAGAAGAACTTTTACCTAGTAAAAGTGACAATTATTTTATTGCGACAATGATAGGCTTCCATCTAGAGCATGTTTATGCCATTTTTCGGAGATACTAGAATATTTTTAATACACTGACACCATTTAAAACGCATTCTACAACCTATGAACGGTAAATATTTTACCCACTTAAAAAAAAAGTAAACGTTTCTGGTTGAGAAAATGCCCACAGCAAAATTGTCGTGTCTATTAAACAACCCTTATAGGGTTTTCATTGAGCTTAAAATAGCCGGGCCCGTCTAAGTTTACTATTTTTCGCGCAATTCAATGTTCTAGGGGGCTAACTATTGAGCTTAAATATTGTACTGGATCTGAGCACCTTTGACTCTGAAAAATTATAAGGGGTTAAAAGTAAGGAGAAGGAAAGAATTAAATTTCATCTCGTGACACATGTAATCGGAAATTACTAGAATTACAGGTGTGGTATTTCAATTGTTTCTCTCATTAGCGTATGGGCTACATTGTCAGAAGAATTCCTATATTCATCATTCCATTTCAACCTCATGAGTGCGTGGAGTATTACTAAATGGGTTGCCAAAAGATAGTTTGCAGCTCCTTTTCTAATTTTCCTTTGCGAACTATATTATTCATTTTGTTTGGAGTTATACACCATTTATAGTTAGAATTGTATGTTGGCACTGAAACCAAATGTAAATAACACAACAGTATTTTTTTCGTTGAAATTTCGAAAAATCTTAAAGTGTTAGTTTGTTTTACTTTGCATATCTTTAATTTATTTTGATTCAACAGACCTTTTATTTTAATAACCAAAAATCAAAAGAGATGGTTTCGAAAAGTCAACTTACAATATAATAATAAATACAATTATTATTTTACTATTCATTCATTAAAAAACAATATACTGTATTTAAAGGAAAATACAGGTCCGTTTAATACATAACAATATTTATTCTAACTTTATTCCTAATTTGTAGCTCTGAATACTTGAAGGACTGTTGGGTTTAACTATAATTGTGTTTGATTGCCTGTTGATCTTATCATCCCATAGATTATACAGTACAGTTACTGACATTTAGTTAAAGATTAAACCTCTCTGCTCCGGGATTAATTAGAATTAGAATTATCTGTTTTAGATTGAATTCTGCTGTCCTTTTGGTTATTGATTTTATAATTAAGTGCCTTTTGGGACCATACACTTGGTATTTTTTAGGATTGTGAGTTTTGTAACAATGTGTGAGTGAGCATCTTCCCTGGGCTGAATGGTGGAGTTTTGATGATGATTTCGATGATTCAATGTGTTTACATTTACACCAGTTTGCAGCCGGTGTTTCAGTATACTGTTAGTAGTTTGAGTTTGTTGTGATTTAGAATCTTAGAGGGGTGGCGTTAGAAATAGTCGAGCTTTATGGGGGATTTTACACGCGGCACAGGGACTCTATTCCTGCACGTCGTGGTTGTTTATATATTAAACACGATTTCCATTTAAAAAATAATTAAATTTAAATCTATGGTTTGTAAATTTATGCCAGAAACGGGTTTCACTTCCTAAAAATATATTGCACACTTTGAAACAACCAACGTTTGAAGAAATGCTCACGATTAGCTTTCTTGTACATTTTTGTTCAAAACGGAAGTACTGTATTACGAAAGAATTCAGATGTAATACAGTATTTTTGCTCTTACATTGGAGTACTTGCTTAGAGTGTATTTTTTAAGGGTAAACATTGTTAAGAATTATCGAAATATATAAATAAAAACATATCAAAACAGTGTGATTAACTAGCAGCATTGTTTAATATGTGTATCAATTTTAAGAATGAAATTACTTAAATAATCGATCTTAAATTCACGTCCAACTCTATACTAGTTCATTACTCGGAAAGTCGTTATCAATATCTAAGAACTTAGGGCACTTGTTTGCTATGCTGGTTAACTACATTTACCGCTAATTGTTTATGTTACAGGTAATCCTTCCAAATGCTCCCCAATGTCTTTACGACTGGTTTTCTAGCTTCAACGCTACTTCTTTGCATATCTACCTGAGGAACTACGCCAGATGGACTCCCTGTACCAGTAGAAGGAACCGCTGTCCTAAACAAACATAACTTATTTTTTACTTTATGTATAAATGCATTAGTAACATATACATACCATTTTGTTAAAGGAAGAAATATAAATTAAGTTGTTGGATAAGTTCACAATTATTAAAAAAACACAAACACAAAACTACCTCTATTTGTTTTCATTAATTTTAAACATTAGTCCTAAAAATTAACTATACAGTGTTATAAGATTTAGATACACAGAAAAATCTACGTTTTAATTCACGTACATCTTCAGTATTAACAATTTTGGTAAATAAATCTGTGCTTTGGATTTCTCCTTATTTTTAAACAGTAAAACTCCTTTATTTAAATACAATTTTTTTGTTATTAGTTCCGTTTTGTACACTTTGAATTATCGTATTAATTTCCAAATCATTTCTTTGGTGTTCCATTATATCTGTAAAACTTAAGGGTATTTGAGAGATTACATGTACATTTAACAATTTATTATTGACCCATCTATTTTTTTTACTAATGTGTTAATATTAAGAATTTTATCTTTTGATGTCACTACACTCAGTATGAGTTCTGCTTAAGGCATCAGCTACAGGGTTGTCCTAACCCTTTACGTGAAATATTTTGAAATGTAAACTTAATATGCGCTCTAGCCAACGTCCAATTTTTCCTAACTTTCTGAAGTGACTTAAAGACCTTGACAGCGCTTGGTTATCGATTATCAAATAAAAGGGCATTACTTCTAAGTACTTGTAAAAATTTTCGATACTTATTACTATTGCTAAAATTTCTTTTTCATAAACTGATAAATTGCGTCCAGAACCTGTAAATGTTTTAGAATAAAAGGTTGTAGGTTTATGTTTACCGTTGTTGTCTTTATGCATTAAACATGAACCTATACCATGTTCAGTAGCCTCTGTCATTAAATAAAATGGTTTATCATAATTAGCAATATCTAAACAAGGCGGGTTCATTACACAATTTTTTAATATAACAAAACTATTTTCAACATTCTTAAATCCAATTCAATTTTACTCTTTTTTTTGCGTAGCTCGTTTAGTGGGCTAGCTATTTTAGCATTATCTTTTATAAAGGTACTAAAGAAAGATACCATACCAATAAATCTTGATACATCTTTTGGGTTTTTAGGTCTTGGAAATTCTTTAATAGAGTTAGTTCTATCTGGATCTATCTTATCATTTTCACTTATTTTGTTGCCTAAAAAGCTTATCTCTGTACAAGCAAATTTTGCCTTTGACACATTGACAGTTAAATTATTTTTACCTAATCTTTTGACTACTTCAGTTACATGTTGAATATGTTCTTTTAAAGATTTACTATAAATAATGATGTCATCAAGAAAATGTATCATCAATTTATACTTTATGTTGAAAAAAATTGGTTCTACATACGCGCTCAATATTTCGCTCCCAACATGGAGACCATAAGGAATTCGCGTGTTATTATATTGATTAAAAGGAGTATTGTTAGGAGTATATTTCTTGCTCCCTTTGGATAATGGAATCTGATAAAAGGAATTACATGAATCTATACAAGTAAAATATTTTGCACCACTTAAGTATTGGTAACAGTCAGACATATCTCCTATTGGATGTGAGAATCTCTCTATTATTTGGTTTAATTCTCCATAATTAGCTACTAGCCTATGTTTGTCCTATATTGATACTAAAAACGAAGGACTTAAATATAGACTAGTCGAATGCTCTATGATTTTTTGTTCTAAAAGTTCGTCTAATATTTTCTTTAAAATTGCCATTTTTGTCGGGCTTAATGGATATGGTTTTAATTTTATCATTTCTTCACTTTTAACTTTCAATTCGAATTAAAAATTCAATGCCTTACCAATCTTATCTGTGAAAACATTAGGATAATTTTTTACTAATTTTTCTGTCTTTTTTGGCTTCCTCACAACCAATTTGAACTTCATTTGAGTTTAAATTATTAACCATACAACTTTTTACACTATTTAATGCTACATTCACATTTGTTTTAAAATTAAAATTACATGAGTTCTTTAAAATATCTATTACTAAACCAGTTTCTTTAATAAAGGGAAGTCCCAAAATTATTTTACAATTTAAACCTTCTGCTATTAAAAACTTTACTTGAAATGAAAAATTTTTTACTTTAATTTTGACAATGCAATTAACTTTTATTTTTATCTCTGTATTATTAGCTGCTGAAACTTTATCCTGTTTGTTTACAATTTTCTGTAATAATTTTTGATTTAACAATGTTTTAAAAAATTCTTCGTTTATTATGTTTATTGAACATCCAGTGTCCAATAAAGCATTACAATTTAATCGACTACTTAATTTAATGGTTATTGTTGGTAACATAACAGTTTTTGTTTCATTCTTTAACCAATTTTTCTTTTCTACTATTTTCATAATTTTTAAACATTTTCTAGTTTCTCTGAAAATTTTTGATTTATCCAATACATTAACTTGTTCAATTTTTGTTTCATTGATTTTATTCTTTGATATATTCGGATTTATTACATATTTTTTTTTTAAATCCGAGTGTTTAAATTGATTAACTTTATTCTTACGTTTTAATTCATTTTGACGTTTTCTGACTAAGTTAACTTTGTGTTTTACTTCATTGCGGGAGAAATATGGCATTCCTTCTCTTGACTGTAATTGCTAGTTAACATATTTGTTATTACAATGCTTAGCAATATGACCTAACCTGTTACAGTTATAGCATTTGGCATGGTTCTTATTACTATCCACATTTAATGTTGGTTCATTATTGTATTTCTTAAATTTTATCTTATTAGGCTCCTGCTTTCTACTTGGATTATTTCTAAATACACGATTATCGTTTTCTTGTCTTATTACATCGTTATAACATAAGTTTTGAATTTGAACACACATATAGTCCAGGTCGTTAAAATTAGCAGGATTGTTTACAAAAATTAATTTATTGCGGTCTTCTGGCGTAATTCCTAACTTAATAATTTCTATTATCTCAGTATTGAAATAATTACATCTCAACAATATACAGATATCTTTAACGCTTCTAATATAAATATTAATTAGTTCTAAATTACCTTGCGGTCTGTTTACAAGATTTCTTTTCAAATTTTCTCCGAGGTTTATAGGTATAAAGCTTTTTAATATATCTTCATGAAAATCGTTTAACGGAACGTTATTGTCTAAAGCAAAGAGAACTTTATCTAACAAAGGGCCTTGTACCTTTCCTATGCTTAACTCTAAAATTTTGTATTTGACAATTTGGTTTCTTTTTTATTTTTAAAATTACACTCATAAATTTTAATAAGCTGTCTAACTCTAGTCCATCTGACATGTCAAACATTTTTAAATACCTTTCCAAAGGATTCGGCAATTTGTTGTACAGTTCAGGATTAAACACTGGCATATAATTGGTTTGATGTTTTACTAATTGCTGTTCAAAACCACTTATTTCTAAATTTGCATCATCTCCAATTAACAGTTAAGGTATTGCAATTTCCGTTATTCCCTAACGCAACCGTTTGTTTTTGATTCAGTTTTTTCTAACACATTATTTAGTTTCTCTTCCTTTAGGCTACTAGTAAATAATTGCCTTTCGGTTTCTATCCTAACTTTACAGTCTAAACTTGTTTCAGCTATTTATTTTTCCAAATTTTTCATCTTTTTTAAAAAATACTTTAGGTCGTCTGACATTTTACATTCTAATTCAAATTTCAACAAGCATTTACATCTTAACCTTAAATGTACTAGTTTTGTTTCAGCTCTTAAAACATTAATAGCTCTAGGGTCGGTTTTTAAATTATTACATATTTCTACTAAGTTCTTAAATTTATTTTCGAATAACAAAAACTCGCTAGGAACATCCATTTTACCAATTAAATTAACAGGGTCGGCTTTTTAATCTGTATCTTTGGCTATTTTTCTCAAGGTCTTTCTTATTTCAGACAATGTACTGTCCGTTCTAACCTTTACACTCCTAATTTTTAGTTCGAAAATTAACTCGTCTTTCACCAACAGATCAATATTTATTTTCAAATCGCTAGACATTTTTTTTCTTTTTTAAATAACTTTACTACACACTAACAAGTATTCTTAAGGAGGGCTGTACAACTTAGTGAACTTACCTCACCAACACATAAACGGCATTAATCATTAGAATTAGTTAGCAGTAATTATTATTAAACTATTTAATTAATTTAAATTAATTAACAGAGTCACGCACCTGTAACGATTCGCCCTTGTACCTAGGAATTTATCTCTATTTAATATGTTATTTTGCTTATTCCAACAATTAATATTTACTTACTAGGGCATCTAGTCCTACGCACAACTCAGGCAGAAACTGTCTGTCTGTAAAGCCCTCCCAAATCTTGAAGATAGAACTAGGTTACATTCGTAATAACTATTGAACGTTTAAAAGACAATAAAAATGTATTTGTAATGTGAAATCTCAGAATTTAAACAAATTACAAATCAATATGTTAACAAATCACCTATTAAATTACTGCCAACTTATTTATTAGTACAAGTTAAATATCATTGAAAGTACCGTTAGGTGGTAAGTTAAGCAATAAAATTTAGTTTTTTTTAAATCTAACAATCAAGGAACGATTGGAGGTACGGTTTATGTGTTATACAATTGTCATGTCGGTATTTAATTTAGGTAATATTACGATACATTTATCCTTATTACACTAAAACGTACCTTGTCAACCTCGTAGCTTGTATCACACTATTACTTTCAATTTAGCACAGCACATCACTTGCACATAACTGCACTTACACGAAAAGGTACAAAATTTAATGAAAGAAACTCATCGAAATGCTTCGCCTTCTTCCTTACGTACGACTTATTAAACTACTGCCGGCCTCAACATATTTAATTCTTGAATGATTGCTGGTTTTCTAAAAAATGTCCGAAATATTGGGGTAATCTGTCCTTCACAACTGTCTCGTCCAAAGACCTGGCTTAAAGTGGGCAGTTGGATAGACGCGCGATGCCCGTCTCGCCAGCACCCCCTACTTTATATTCGTATTTCATTTGTTCCTGAAGTCCCCCCATGCTTACGTAATATGATGTGATTCTTATAACTGACCACCACCTATGATATTTTACATGATTTGCCCGCTAGGAGCGCCTTACTCCCTACGTTACAATACCAAGTGTTCACATAGAAAACAAAAAGTTTTTTTATGTCGGCTCGATCTTATTATTAAGTAAAAATTAAAAATATAAATTCTTTTATATGTAATACACAACTACTTGAGAGTGTTACAATATATATATATATATATATATATATATATATATATATATATATATATATATATATATATATATATATAAAGAACTAAGACAAAATACAAATACAAGAATTATAATTGAATTTAAAATTTATAATTGTATTTGTATTTTGACTTAGTTCTTTATTAATACACAAGAATACATATTGCAATATATCACTTTCACTATATGTACCTAAACAAGAATTTTACTTAGTACTGCTTTAAGTACACATATAGTGAAAGTAATTAATGAATATAAGAAAACCGTGTTGCAAAGTTAAATGTATATATAGACCTTATATATATATATATATATATATATATATATATATATATATATATATATATATATATATATACGTTAATGTGTGTAGATACGTTTCCTTCTATTATATTTATTGAATAAAAATAATTTGAATACAAGAATAGTTTTAAATTATATATTATTCAAAGTTGTCCGCCAATAAAATAGGTTCTAACTTCAAGAAACAATCTTCATTGTTTTCCCTAAACATGCTAATACTTATTTTATTGGTGAAAAACTTTGATTAATATACAAATTAAAATTATTCTAGTACTTGAAATATTTCTATTCAATAGTTACATTTATATCCTATGAAATTGTTATTATCTGTCATGATTAAACCTGTATTTTTTTAATATTTCAGCTGCCGAATTAAACTTTAATTTGTACTTTGTTTTGAAATCGAAAATATCGTCAGTCTCATTGCTGACAAATATGTAATGGTCACCATAAAACTCAGTCATTGCATTGAATGGCGCCCTTTGTGTACGGAATAATACTCATCACAGTTCGCTATTATTGAATCAAAGTTGATGCTAATCGACAGTAAGCAATTATTACTGTTAGAAGTGAATGTGTTACGCCAGAATCTCAAACTCTCCTCATCTTCCACACAACTGTAGCTGTGCTCGAGAGCCTGTAATCAAATCGTACCCCTCTCTATTTTTATTTTTTGTTCTCTATCTTTATTTTTATTTCCTAATTTTCTCTCAATTTTTCTCCAACTTCTTTCTCTCCTTTTTCTCCTCTGTCTTATGCTACTTTCTTTTCTCTCTCTATCTTTTTCACTTTCTTTCGTTATAATCCCTCTCTTCTTTCCTACCTGTATTTCTCTCCCTGTCTAGCTCTATTTCTTCTCTCTCTTTCCCTTTCTTCTCTCACTTAATTTATCTATTTCTTTCGTTATCTTTCCTTCTCTCTTTCTGTCCCCGTCTCACTCTATTTCTTCCCTCTCTCTCTCTCTCTCTCTCTCTCTCTCTCTCTCTCTATCTATCTATCTGTCTGTCTCGTAAGTATGTCGTATGTCTTGTTATTGAATAGTGGTGTTAGCGATTGAGAATAAGAAAAGTTTAATAGTGGTGTAATCAGATCTGTCGAATTTAATATAGGCCTACTACCCGTACTACGTTTACAGACATGAGAACAACAAGCCGTAAATGGAAACAAAAATGCAACATTTTTTTAAAATTTCCAAATATTTTCCTGAGGAATTGTTTTCTGAAAACACGACCACATACACCTTATGATATCTTATTAAGTCAATGAATATTCACTACCTCCTTCTTGTATCTTTTTAAAATTTTCCTTCTTTAACTTCCTAAGCACTGCAACTCTTTCCTATTTGAAGTCCATGTTCAAATATAGGAATATATTGGCTTTTAATAGAGTTTCACCATGTGCTGCAAGCAGACCGATGCAGATGGGCGTCTACCACTGTTGGTGCCGTGTCGCTAGGACTTCCTGCCCGTTCCAGTGGCCTGCGAGGAGGACCTACAGCGTCTCTTTGGCGAGCTGCAGGAGAGCCTTCGCAGCGGATTCCGATGTGTCGTCACCGTCAGGACATCAAGGGTGACGACTCGGAGCGGCCAGTGCAAGGACTGCGGGACCGTTGGACATGCGTCCAAGCGGTACGGCGGCTGTCCCAAGCACGAGTCCCGGCCCCGCCGACAGAAGAGGCAGAAGCAGACGCCCGCACCGAGAAGCGATCGCCAGGTCCTCGGGGGACCTCCAGTCTCCCCCAAGGTGCTGCCGCCAACACCTGCGGACAGCAAAGAGGCTGCGTCGTCGTCGTCGTCGCCGCCGGATACTGTTGCGGTATCCAAAAAGGCTGCTCCCCCTCGTAAGAGGAAGTACCGCAACACGGAGTACAGGGAGGATCCCGCTGCTGTGGCTACCGGCTGGGAGAGAGTCTGGCGTCGCCGCCGTCGGCCGAAGACCAAGCCGGCACGTGTCGAGTAGTTGCAGAAGAAATACTTCTTCTGGGACTCCGAGGAGGCTAACGACACGTGTACTGAGCTCATCCCGGACGACGAGCTCATTACATCGTTTAAGGAAATCACTGAGCTCGTCCTAGCTCCGGGAGTCTGCATCCAGGACAAAGGATTCGCAGAAGACCACATCGCTCTCTATGAAGACCTGATGAGGGACGATGTGGAAAAGGAGCTTAGGACTAAACGCCGGTGGCGGAATAAGCAGCGGGCATGGCGAAGGCGACGACGGAAGGAAGCTGAAGCAGCCTCCCTAAAATAAGATATTTTTTGTTGTAAATAAAATTGTATTTTTCCAATTATTTTTAAATATATGTATAATTTTTGTAAAAATTCTTTGAAAATAAATTTTATAATACCCTGTTAATTTCAGATTCAGCATTTGTGTTGTCATTGCGATGGTAATTTTTTCTCGTACTTCTATTCAGCTCAAATACTAGATTCAGTGTAAAGTGCCGTTGGTGAAACCACAAAAGGGTTGTGACCCATTCGAGCAGAAGTGGTATTGGCTAGTATTTCGTAGACATACCCTTGTTGAACACCATGAAAATTGAATACCATGTTTAAAATGTCACTCTCTATTCTTAATCAGAACTCAGAGATGCCTAATTCAAAGGAAGACCTACTTGACAATTAGGCATCTCAATTAAACTTCTTCCGTATTTCCTACTTATATAATTTTAACCTATTATATATATATTTATTTATTTATAAACTTGTCCCATTTCATGCTTAATTAAAATCAAGACGTTTTGTTACGATTAGAACCCGTTGAGTTGCGGCAGTATTTATAGTTGTGCATCAAAATTGCAGAAAGAATTATTGATTACTGGCATTGAAGAAAGTTCTTGATGGGCCCAATATGTCATCTGAAGTTGGGTAAGCATTTGTTTTCGTCAGTTTTAGTGACGTCATTTCCGGTACGCTCGTGTACGTGCGCCGGTGGTGCCGGTTCTCGTATCTCGGTTGGTAGTTGTCAACTGTTTAACTGTTGGGTTTCTCCTCCAATTGTTGCTGGATATCGACAAACGTTTTTTCCAGCCACAGCACTTAGTTATAGGTATAGAAAAAGTACCAAAAACACCAAAAAGTAACCAAAATTTAAGTACTTACAACCTTTCCTGCCGCCATTTACAATGTTTTCCAACGATAAAAATAACTTTACACACAATGTCAATAAGTAATTCATATCTAAATAGTTCTAACACAGTGTTTATAATAATTTCTAAACAATACCAAAATAAATACCCAATGCAAACCCCCTTCCGCCATTTTAATACTCAGCTTTAGTCATCCAGTCCTCGTGAAACTTGTCGAAACATCGCAGTTCACAGTCCTGGTTCATCCGGGATTGCCTTTTATTGCACAAACTAGGCATTTTCTTTTAGCTCGGCGTCCATTTGCTTTTCTTTTGTTATTCTCAAAGAGCCTGTGTACGCTGTTTTGAATAGGAATAACCATAATGGGAGCCTGTTGGGGGGGGGGGAATTTCAATGGCTTTGAAACGGAAATCATACAGGCTCGGTTTTTTTGGTGTGAAGCAATAGTAAAATAATTCTAATTTTGGCCAAAGTCACGTCTTTCCAATTTATGAATCGTGATTTGGCAGTGTTTTGTGAACCACAAAAAATTCCAAGGCATATCTGTTTCTCTCAGCAACTATTGTCTTTCAGTAGATATCGTCTATCAATAAATTAAACCAATCAGTTGGAGTATTGTTACCGGGAATTGGCACTCTAAGTCCAGAATCTCCTGTGAAAGGTACCTGTCAGGCCAGTGGCGCCAAGGGTCGGCCTCCATGTTAGAGACACCTCGTCGTCATCGTCGGAGCTATCCTAGGAGTCATTTTCATTGTCAGAGTAGACATTCTCCAATAAGTCAACTTTAAAATCCATATTCATTGTACAAAATATAAACCCAACTATAAACACTGCAAGTAACTCTAATACGATAACACAGTCCCCAATCCTACAGCGACGGAGGAACAAAAAACGAAACTCATAGAAATGTTCACAAAGTCTGGCACAACAACCGATAACCGATACAATGTTTTCCAGCAAGAGCTAACCTCACACTGAAGCAATGAATTGAGAGTGGGCGTGGAGCGTCCATAAACGTCACGGGCGCCAGTAGGGCAATGGCGTTCATTCACGCTCACCGCACTCGATGTGTTAGAGGTAACAAAGAAACACATAAACCGAAACAGTAATTCTCATTTATGGAAAAAAATTAAGAGATACGTAGTAATTGTCTACTATATGCTATTGTGTACACAATTATTGTATCTATTAATAATACAATATACAATAATACAATAATCCAATAATACAAAATTATTGTGTATTAAAATTCCCAGTATCTCCACACATACCTACAAAAATTTAAGTAATATTATCTGAGAACGAAAAATAAAAAAGGGGAAAATGTATACGGAATATCATCCCTTAAACAAGGACACTGTTTGGTGTATGGGGTAATATTATTCATACCACTCCTTACAATACCTTGATTGCTTAAATTCACTGCTTAATTTTGATGTTTTAAAATTAATGTTCAAGGATTATATGGCCAATTCCTAAGTCTTTAAAATTTAAAAAAATCACTGGCTATTATAAATCACTATTATAAAATCACTTGGCTTATAAATTTAAGTTACACGCTTGTCCTTTCCATGGCTGGGTTAGTACTATCCATATTAAATACATCTCCCGACCAAATCCCACCTTTTACAACATATAACCGCATCTCAAAAATATCTTATATATTAAAACCAAAGAAATTCACCTTCTTTCCAATCCTTCAATCTCCCCTATAAAATGAAAGTTGCGTTATCAGAATGCCCAGCAAAGGCAAAACCAGTGTCCCCTTGTTACCAAGCTGCGGGACGTGAATGTTTCAGTCTACTCTAGCCAGCTTTTCGGTCTGCTATTACTCGTGGAAGGCTATCATATTCTTCTTTGAAAGAATAATTCCCTACTTTTAATCTATGAACAGCTGACCGTAGTTCGCCATGTCCTTTGTGCATATGCGTCATCGCGGTTCGTATCATCATCGACTTTTACATCTTAGTTCTGTATCAGTAAACATGTAACTTAATACATGTTTAAATAAACCAGAAACCAATCTCCAACATGTTTGACAAATATACATCATCAACAATTACATATTTATGCATAACAATTGTAAATAATTGCTAAAATAATAAACCAGCGAATTAAATACGTAAACACAAAACTATATTTATTTGTTAATAAAACTATTTATTCCCTCTTGCACCCCAGCGCGGTTTTGTGTCTTGTTCTTCTTGTGTTTGGCTTGTAGTAATTTGTTGTTCATGTATATTGTCCTCCGTCATTTCGCCGGTGATAACCGCTACCGGGGTGCACGTGTAATAATTACGGACGCGACGGGTTTACACCCCATTAATTTTGATTTTTTTTTTTTTTTTTTTTTTTTTTTTTTTTTTTTTTTTTTTTTTTTTTTTTTTAAATCCAAAATATGTTGAACCTAGGCCAACGTGTGTAAGCAAGAAAAATTTTGATCCAGGTTCCAAAGATCATGAAGCATTGTAGCAAGGTGAAATTTCGCAGGTGTCTATCCAAACGATGTGTAGAAAAGTGGAGCAAGTGGAATTTAGGTTTGGCGTTCAGTGTGTAAATATAGTTGGCTGAAAAATTAACAAATTTTATTAATATGGTAACCTTAATCGGAGCCACATAAAACATTTACAAAATATCACAAAATTTTAAAGTTATAAATTAATATAAAACTAGAAATAAAACAATGTATTTAAAAAAAACATTCAAACTTTAAAAGAACAGGAAACATGTCTCCTAATAACTTGACCAGAGTAAAATATTTTCCATTACAGTTATAAGTCTGTAACAGACATAATTGTGATTTGTGCTCATAAGATAAAACTGTTTTCATGTTTTCGCAATGTATTGGCTTCATTCAGGGAGAGTCAGTTTGAACTGACTTTTGCGTTATAATAAAATGTTTAAATTTGGTTAAATATTTATTAAAATAATTGTGTTGTTCTGAACTTGATTAAAACAAGCAAAACATGGTTTTAAATTGTGTACATGTATTAAACGTTGCACATGTATTAAAAAGTATTTGACTTTCGAAGTGTGTTACCTTAAATAGGTTGTTATAAAACTTATTTAATTTTATAATAAGTTCTAATTTGACCAAATTTATTTTTTATTTAATAAAAGTTTATTATAACTTAAATTTGTTATTATCAATTAAATATTTGGTAAAGTTTCATGGTAGGGTAAGAATAGGCTGGTTTTGGGTTTTAAAATAACTAAATATTTGGTAATCTTTTATTAATAAATATTTGTGGAATAAATTGTTAATTAAATTCTCATATAACAAATGGTTTAGAATTTAAATATTTAAAGAAAACAACTTACCTTGGGTGACCCAGTGTTCTTCTTGTGTACTTGTTATCGAGAACACCGTGATGGGAAGTCGATGTTCACCCAAGCATCTATAATGTTTCCAAAATTGTGTGTATTAGAAGTTAGTAAATAAAACGTTTAATCTAATATATAAATAATGGAATACTTACTACAAATAACTGTAAGTTTTTTAAAAGTGTGCCCGTTTGATGTAAGATTTTATTTTGCTCTGTTTGGATAGCACTGTAACAGTTTCCTAGATATCAAGTTCTAAATACTGATACAGTTTTTGTAAAGTTAGATGAAACATCACTAATAGGCAATATACCATATAATATGCTGTATTTTGTATGAAAGTATTATTGTCGAAGAGCTTTCATTCTATCGACAATAACTACACTTAGAAGGCTCGATATATATTAAAGCCTTAACTAAACCTTATGTAAGCTGACAAGTATTCTGAGTGCACCAATTTAGAGGTGGTTTCCGCAACAACATTTATAAATGCTCATACATCAATTCACAAGGGTGATATCATATTTGTGAGGTATATTGTATTACTAATTCTTTGAGGAAACAAATTATTTAACAATTATTAATTTTGTAAAACTCATACTAGGAAAGTTAGGGTTCATAAATTATAATTAATTTGATTAGTAAAGTAATGGTTTATTTGGTAAAGTTTTATTTGAAATTAACATAAATTTACTTACCTTCCACTGAACGCCGAAGCTGTGATGTTGATTCTAAAATAAAAAGAAATAATTAATTTACTAAATGAATAAGACATCCTTAACATTGTAAAACATATTCATCTTTCTATTAAACAACTGCTGCAAATGAAACCACTGCTGGCGAAATCTTTATTAATGGATAAAAACCCACTAACCAAAATATGAAACTTTAATTTTACTAAAAGTTACTTAAAGTGCGTTTCTATTAGATGGTAATCATGGTCAGAGGTTTTAGATATGGGCTAAAAACGAGTTCAAAAGTCTAAAAACTTTGCCGGAAAGCCCCTGTTATGTTTTGAAAGCAGGCAAAGGAAATACAATAGATATTTTAGATAAAGAAAATTATGTTATTAGAGAGGAAGAATTGTTAAACGTAAAAATTAAACATTTATTTTATTAAATAAATGTATAAACATAACTAAGGAAGTGGTTAAGCTTTATAAATTGGTAATGTAAGATAATGAGAGGTTTAAATAAACGCATTCTAACCATGTAATAACAAGGTAATACTGCCCATTCAAAACCTCATAATCCTGGTAAAATGATGAGGCCTTTAGTGTCAGGAATAAATTTCCCTAATAATTATTTACCTGAATAGTTGGTGCAACATTTCTCTAAATTTGATTTGTAAGGGGAACTTACATAATGAACAAAACAGAATAGAGTTTATGAATAAAGTTAAAGAAGAAAATTGGACAAATATGAAGTTTTAGTGTCTGTTGACGTCTGTTACCGATTTCTCATTATTCCAAGTCTACTTCTGAAGATGATTATCAGTAATCGAAACCTAATGAAGTAATTTTTAATAAAATGAAAGGCATTCTTGTTGTGGTTTGTTGGTTTTTATTTAATTTCTTTAAATTAGTTCACAGCGCTTAAGAAATGAATTAATGACATTAAAAAATAGGTGTAAATAAGATTGCGCTTACTAGCAAATCAATGTTAATTATAAAAGTTGCAAAACCACCAAAAACATTTTAAAAGTATGCGGTAGATTAAAGAGATATGCGGAAGACTGAGGAGCCATAGCCTAGGACATATGTGTTACTTATACAAATTAGATCAGGGATTGCAAAGGCCAAAAACAAACCGTTTAACAATAAAAGTTTCAATAAAAGATGTAGTATAGATAGGCTACATGTTTAACGTTTTACAGATTTTAGGACAGATGTTATATGTTATAGGACTTTAGAACAGATGATATACATGTTAAAGGTTTTACAGACTAATCCTGATGTAGTATAACTTACTATGCATTCACTGATATGTTTGTTAGAAAAAGCAATGGGGAGCAGACATTGACACTAGGCTATATAAAGAATAGAAGCAACAATTTTTACCTCTTTATGTAGAAACATTCACTGAATGTTCACTTTTACATCTACGGTGGTGTAAATAAATAAGTTTAGCTTCATTAACGGAAAAATACACAACAGAAAAACAGATATAAATTTTCAATAATTGAAAGTTTGTGTTAAAAATAAAACAGTAGCCCTTTTTGACCTGAAAAGATTTTTACTGTGTTTTAAACAGACGTAAGAGAATTAAAAGGAGCCGCTGTATACAATAGAAACGTTATGGGTAAAATATTGGAAGTAGGACCACAGTAAAAGATAAGGAAGAAGCACGGTTATTTTTTCTAGTGTTACTCAATGAGTCCTTTAATATTTAGCTGTTAAGTTTAAAAAAAAAAACTTTATGGTAAAAACGTAGGAAGAATAAGTGACATGAAATTACATTTATAGAATCTAAAAATGTTCTTTGTGCCGGGTTAAAATACTGACCAGACCTAATACCTATTTATTGTACAATAAACTCTCTGATGAAATGAAGGAATATAATTGGTAGCATCCCAAATCTGTTCCATTGCTACTTATGCATTCATGTTATGTTTAAACTAGTGGTCAACTGAAAATGGGAAAGTAGCTGGGTTTGGACAAAACGTAAACTTTCCTATTTGTGTTTTTTATCTCGTAAACTTTAAATAAGGATTTTTAAGGCTGAAAAATGTTCTTTTTGTGACATGTAACTTTATTTCCAAAATGGAAGATTGGGAAATAGAAAATAATTTTTTTCTCTTACATGTAGAGTGAGTGGTGCTATTGTCTTCTCTGATGTCTTGTCTAGAGTCTACTGTTTCACCTTGTTCGTGTAAATGTTCTGGAAATGAAACAGTAATTTAATAATATTATATTGATTTCAGCGAGTTAAGAATTACAGATTTAGATTTCATCTTATTACTAAGCATATGCATTACAAAGCTTTATACGTAGCTCTCTAGAGAAAGCATAATAAATAAAATCATTTCTTTCTATAAGCTTTGAGAAAACAATACAAATTAATTCAAGCACAGGAAAATTAATATCAACGGAGGAGAAGTATAAGTTTAATGAATCGATGGAAAACATCGACGACATAAGCCGGGATCAAAGAATCACCATAGTGAGCCTAATCCATAAACATGAACCAGATACGTGGGGAAGAGCAAAATAATTTATGATTGATCAGGACAGATATTTTAAGTAAAATTAAAAGTAATAAATAAACTTTGAATTAAATTTAACTTCGAAATAAAACTTTTTGAATTAAATTTAAGTAGCTTGAACTGAAGTTTAATTAAAGAAGTTATTTTTAATAAAAATAATTAAAAATATTATTTACTATTATTAAAAACTATAAGTTATTTTCAAACCAACTTGACAACATTATTATTTGAGGAGCTGCTAAAATTAGATCGTGTAACTTTGAATTCATAACTGAATAAATTAGAACCATCTAAGCACAATATTACTACAATCACTATAATTTTACTACAATTACTATAATACAATAATAATTTCACTATTACATTGTACACAATGCAATTACGTGGTAATCATCATCTCGTGTACTGTTCCCATTAAATTATGTAACACACACACACACACACACACACACACACACACACACACACACACACACACACACTCACACACACACACACACACACACTCACACACACACACACACACACAGGAAATAAAAATATTAAGTATTTAAGAATAAATGACCTTATTTTATGTTTATAAAGACTTACCCCCGTCGCTGTCAGTGTATGTCGTGTCATCATCTGTGTCTTCATCTGTGTTGTCTGATTCTATAACATAAATCAATAAATTAGAAAAGATTGTCCAAAGATGAAGAATTTACAGTAAATCTAATCAAAGGTTAATAACATAATAAAGTATTTAATAACGCAATGACTTACTGTATTAAAAAAAACAAAAAAAAAACACTTACCTTCGTGTGTGCGTCTTCTTCGTGTTCGTCTAATAAGTCCAATGTCTGAATCTATAACATTTAAATCAATAAATTAGAAAAGGATGAATAAAGTTGAACAAACATTAACATTAAATCTAATAAAAGGTCAATAATTAGGTATTTAAGAATAAATGGCCTTGACTTACCAGTGTCGGTGCCAGTGAAAGTGTAGTCTGAATCTGTAACATTTAGATCAATAAATTAGAAAAGAATGTCTAAAGTTAGAAAAACATCGACAGCAAATGGAATCAAATATTAGTAAGTAATTATTTAAGAATAAAAGGGCTTACTGTATTTTAAATAAAGACTTACCGTGTTCACTGTTTGTGTCAGTGAGGTCTGTTATTGTGTCTTCTGATTCTATAACATTTAAATCAATAAATTAGATAAGAATGTCAAATGTTAAAAAAAAAACATTTATAGTAAATCAAATCTGAATTTATTAATTAGATATTTAAAAATAAAAAGATTTACGGTATTTCAAAAAAAGATCTACAATCGTCACGGCCTTTATAAGTTCTTTTGTGTGATTCGAATATGTCTTTTGATTTTATAACATTTAAATCAATAAATTAGATACGAATGTCAAATGTTGAAGAAACATTTATAGCAATTCTAATCAAAGCTCATTAATTAAATATGTAAGAATACTGGTATTTAAGAGTAGAGGCTTAGCTTCGTAAAAGATAGTTTCGAAACGAGTCAGCAAGTAAGCTCCAAAGTATTCATTTAGTGATGTAATAATTAAATATAATTTAAGAATAAATGAGATCATTGTCTTTTCAATAAAACTTACCCTCATCCGTGTGTGTATGTATTCGTCTGCAGTAGAAGTTTGTGTTTTGTGATTCTATAACATTTAAATCAATAAATTAGAAAAAGTTTAAAGTTGAAGAATCATCTACAGCAAATCTAATCAAGGATTAGTAATTAAGTATTTAGTAGCAAGGGCTTATAGTATTTTCAATAAGACTTACCTCTGTCCTCTGTGTATTTGACCCTCTGATACACCATTATGACTTCAGTTTCTATAACATTTAAATCAATAAATTAGAAAAGAATGTCCAATGTTGAAGAAACATTTACAGTAAAACTAATCAAAGAATAGTTTTACTAATAAAGACCCAGTAAAACTAATAACTAGGTATTTAAGAATAAAAAGGCTTACTGTATTCTAAAGAAGACCTACCCTCGTCACTGCCTTTATAAATCCGTTTGTGAAATAAAAATAGGTCTTCTGATTTTATAACTTTTAGATCAATAAATAAGATAGTAATGTTTAAAGTTGATGAAACATCGAAAGCAAATGGAATCAAATATTAGTAATTATTTTAAAATAATTTGACGTACTGTATTTTTAAGAAGACTTACCCTCGTTATTGTAGTGGATAGTTCTTCTTACCATTATAATTTCTGCTTCTGTAACATTTAAAGCAATAAATTATAAAAACGAATATCAGTAGTTGAAGTAAAATTTAAAACAAATGTAGACCCTTTCACACAGTTGGTCTAAGTGACATGTTTTATAAAAAATGAGTTTAATGCGGAATATAGTAGCTAAAATAATAATCTTTCAAGTGGTACAAGGAATCTATTATATGTATATAATATATTTAGGAATTATGTTAATTTCTTTACAGGTTCTGCTACCTAGCGTGAGCCCCTACCCCAACTAGAAAATGTAGTTTATTCCTTGGAGGCTAGGGGTCTATGTGCCACTTGGGTCCCTGTACTTCTAACTGGATTCGTGTTGTGACTTGGAACCGCAGCAAACCTTTGTTGTATCTCTTTTTTCCACCAGCTTTATAGGCTTTTACATGATTCTTTCAGTTTAATAGTGAATATATTGTTATATTTGATATTTTTGTTTCCATAATCCTTTGTAACGGACCAGTGAGCTTGCTCTGCCGAAGACGTATGCTCGGTTACTAGTCCTCTAGCCACTTCGGCCCTTCGTCAGGGGTTATCCACGGTGCATAGGTGTCGGAGCCTGTGCAGTGTTTCGAGTACTCGGCTGATGTCCAACTAGGAGAGAACTATGAGTCCTAGAGTACTGGAGGTTGAAAATGATTTTTACGTGATCCATGGGTGTAGTCGTTCTCATAGTACTCGCCCGTAACGCCTGACACGAGTGTTAATTTAGAAACAATTAATGGAAACTAACAAAGACCAAACCAGTTAAAAGGAACGAGGTACCGTACGGGATCTATGAACGTGCACTTATGGGTAGATGGGGATACGAAAGACGTATTAGTAACATCACCTGAGCTAACACCAACATTTTTAATTGTATCGCGTGAGAAGAGGGAAACGTTCTATCTAGAGTTTCACCTATTGTAATTAAAAAAAGTAATGACTGGATGTGCAGCAGGTCCTGTTTCTTCCGTCCTATTAAAAATATCCATATTGAACAAGGGCAATGCATTTCTTTCATATGGAAACTTACAAGCTGGGAGCTGCAAACAGCAATTTTAATCGGAGCTATTGTGTAGAGCCTGTCAAAACAACCAACGAAACAGCGATTAATACAATCAAGTATTTCATGTGTATTTAATTTGGGTGGATAATGAGTTTGTAAACTGTTTTGTCTTAAAACATTAGATGAGTCAAATAAACAAGTGAGAAATGTTATTGTTAAAAAAAAACAACCAAGAACAACTGAAGTGCATTTATAAGTTCAGAGGGGTAGGAAAGAGCCTCCTAACAAAATTCCAAACGAAAGAATTGCAACAATAAGGGAACATATAAGAAACTTTCCTCTTTGTCAAAGTCATTACAGTCGGGAATTAAACTCCAAACATGAGATATCTCAACCCTAATCTAAGCTTATCAAAAATTTATGATTTGTACACACAAAGTTTTGCCAAGAAGTAAAGAACATTGAGCCCGAGAAGAACAGTTTCAACAGACACATTTTCGACACTGACTTGAAACTAAGTTTTCACAGATTCCAGACTGACATGTGAGAGATTACAAGTTAAGATAGAGCATGATACAATAAAAGACAGAAAACAAGCAGAAACAGAAAAAGAATTACGTTTGCGGAAAGGAAAAGCAGTTAAAAATGAAAAACGAAATACAACCAAAAAAATGACAAAGCCAAAACATGCATTTGTTTCGATCTTTAAAAGATGATGCCTACCCTAAATGTAAGAAGCTCTAAGGCTTACTACATGAGGTAGTTGTGAACTTACAACCTTGTGGGGGGGCAGAATAAAAGCCACTTGATTGCAAGCTTTTGGCTTTACTTAGTTCAAAATACTAAAATTGAAACCGTGACTCTCAATGTTTTGGTGTCAGAACATTCATTCAATGAATGCGACTAAGATTTTGGTCTTATAGAGTTTAAAAACAAAAAAGACAAAGAGACATGTATGTCCCAAAAGACTGGGTAGACTTGGTTGCAGCTTCAAGACGAAAGTTCAACGAAGGAAGATAACGACTTCATTAATATCCAGCAATTAAACACTTTTCCCCTAAAAACAGTAAAAGGAGTACGAGGAATGCAAGTACTTCATTTTAAAAAGTCATCCCCAACCACCCTTTTTTACAAGAAATCAGAAAGTATATAGTCCTTCAAAGATTTATCATTGATAGCACACAGATCTGGTCGGCTTCCTGGGCAGCTTCCAGTTCTTCAGCTTTTTCATATAAAATCTACACTTAAGAAAAAATAAATGAAAATCTAATGAAACTTCTCTAATTTATTACCCCAATCCACCATCAATTTTACATGGAGCTGTACCATAATACGACAGAAGCAGGAACAGGAGTAGTTGAAGTTGGTATTGAATCTACAGTAGACAATGTTTATGGTGCAGACACTGATGGTTAGATTAAATTCCATACAATGAGATTCCATGTACACTACTACAATGTTAAGATAAAATAGGTTGATACATTTTTATAAGTAAAATAAACTTCATTAAGCTACTGCAGTTGTTTTGCTTTAATTCCTTCTCAGAAGTCAACGGGTTTAAGTGAAGCCTTCTTCAAATTCAAGGGGTCTCAATGAAAACATGTTTTAAAAAAAAGTAATGTGAGAATAAAAAAAAGGTTGTAACATATATTGAAAGTTAGGGACCTCAACAATATTAAGACATAATAAAATCATCTTATTATCTTAATTGCCCTAGAAAAATATTTTTTTAAAATTATGACATTGACTTAGTGAAAATGAGACAATGT
The DNA here is from genome assembly GCA_036971475.1 of Prosapia bicincta. NCBI lineage: Eukaryota > Metazoa > Arthropoda > Insecta > Hemiptera > Cercopidae > Prosapia > Prosapia bicincta. The sequence continues at coordinate 177,075,971 of JBAIZL010000001.1, forward strand.
CACTTAAACTCCTTGTATTCTAGGGTCCACAAATATAATCAAGGATTAGTATATAATTATTTAAGAATAGATGGAGTCACTGTATTTTCAAAAAAACTTACCCTCGAAGTTAATGGTACGGGCATGCCCTCGAATGTCTGCTATGTAGTCTGGTTCTATAACAATGAAATTTAAAAAATAGAAATAAATTAAAGAACATAAATTAAAACAATAAGATCAGTAACTAAGTATTTATTAATAAAAGGGCTTACTGTATTTAAAAAAAGACTTACCATCTGTACTGTATGTATTTTTGTGTCTGTATAACGCAATACGATTTTCTCTTTCTATAACATACAAAACAATAAATTAGAAAACAACGCCCATAGTTGAGGTAACATAGGTTGCAAGTGTTATGAAGTATTTTAGTGTAGAAGGTTAAATAAACTAATTTTAAAAAATTACCCTGTAATTCTTCTGCTTCTGAACTGACACACCAGCAGCAAAATACTGAAATAAAAAAAAAGATATTATTTTTACTATCTCCTCATTTTCCCAATCTACTTCATTTAGCCACTACAGTTTTTTTTTTTTTAATTTCCTTTATATAGCCTTAAAAAAGACCTGAAAATTAATAGCCCCATTTAAACTAGATTAAAAAACTTATTTTGTGTATATTGTGTAAGCAATATACATTGGCGGCTCCACTTGAGAGTATAGGGGGGGGGTGATATTGGAGCCTCGGCTCATCAGATGTATTAGTAAGATGGTTCCTTGTTAACAGCACTAAAGCCTGATTATTATTAGAAAATACTTTACAACACTGAAACTTTCTTCTGTTCTAAGTAGGTTCAATGAAATAATACAGTATCAGGCAAGCCATCGAACATATCATACGGAAATAATTATAAGACCTACTATGTCGGTAAACCACTGGGAAAAGGCCTTATGCTCGAATCATTACACATATTTTCTTCTCTTCCAGGTATGCTCTATCAAATAGAGTCTCAGGCAGGCCATCTAATAGTTCATATGGGAAGTAATATATGACCTACTATGCAGTAAACCACTGGCGAAAGCCTTTATGATATGACCTACACACATTTTCTTCACTTCAAGGTATGCTCTATCAAATATAGTATCAGGCAGCCCATCGAACAGTTCATATAGGAAGTATTATATGCCCTACTATGTCGGTAAACCATTGGTAAAAGCCTTTATGATCTGAGCTTTATACACATTTTCTTCTCTTCTAGGTATGTTCTGTCAAATAGAGCCTCAGGCAAGCAATCGAACAATTTATGGGAAATACTTTATGGCCTACTATGTCAGTAAACCACTGGAAAAAGCCTTTGTGATCTGACCTTTACACACATATTCTTTTCTTCCAGGTATGTTCTATCAAATAGTGTCTCAAGCAGGCCATCGAATCCGATGCAGGCAGGTCATCCGATAACAACTTTAGATAATACTGTCAGAGTAAACTTCTGGGGCTATGAGTTTAAGATGCGGATAATAACACTCGACCTCTCCTCTCGCACTTAAGTTTAATCCAGTAGAAGGAGGACATCGACCAGTTGATACTTGATTTCCGGATATGTAATGTGTGCGAGCATAATGCGACATGTATTTATTTGAATGGTGTTGGAATATAGAGGGAAAGGCAATGAGGAGACAGAGTTTCACATTTATGGTGCTCCCACATGTATCGCAGGCTTCACAAAGCCTAAACAATCAGAGCGCTCTGAGAATTAGGTCGCCAAAGTAACTAGAGGAATAGATCTCATAGAACATTATAATGTAACTGAACGGGATTGTGTAATCATGCTATTGCCATGTACTATGTTAGGATGTGTAAACGTTTACAATTAAATATAAACATAGTATAAAAACACAGAAATTCCCCCATACAGACATAAGCGTACACACACACACACAGACACACAAACACCCACACACACACACACACACACACACACACACACACACACACACACACACACACACACACACACACACACACACACACATACACACACACACACACACACACACACACACACACACACACACACACACACACACACTTAACATCAGTAAAGCAAAACTATTAATCAGAATATAAAAAAAGGTGTAGCTTACCTCTCCGCAGAAATCTCCAAACCTTCATTTTTTTTATTTTTTATTTTATTTTTTTATATATATTTTTTTAAATTATATTTTTAATATATATTATTTATTTTTGTATTTAATGTGTTTTTGGTGTGTTTTTTAAATGATGAGTTTAAGATAATTTTCTTAAATATCCAATTTTTTCTGAAAACTTTCTTGTTTCCAGGGATACATATATCATTGTTTAAAATAAAGCATTTAACACATTGTAAAAACATTTATCACATTTACATTAACAAATGTAAATAATTATTCAACCCTCTTTCTCACCTTGGAATTCACTGTATGGATCGTTCAAAAAAAAAGCAGATGCTTCAAATAAACAAAAGCTTAGATTAGTTATTGACTTTAGAGGCGTGAATGCGAAAACTATCGAAGATTAATTCCCGCTTCCAAATATAACCGACATATTGGATAAATTGGAAAATTCCAATATTTTAGTATACTTGATGTTGCTTCAGGGATTCACCAGGTGGAGATGCACCCGAACAGTATAGATAAGACAACCTTTTTAACATAAAATGGACACTACTAGTTTCTGAGAATGTAGTTTGGAATAAAGAACAGCCCACCTACATTTTAAAGGATAATGAACAACCTATTGCACAAAATACAGCACGAAACATGTTTAGTTTATGTTGATGAAATCATCATATTATCAACCAGTTTGCAAGAGGAAGTGTCATAAATTAAGGAAGTTCTTGACAGACTACGAAAAGCTAACTTTAAAATACAGTTAGACAAAACAGATTTTTGAGGAAGGAAGTTGCTTATTTAGGACACATAGTTACGCCAAACGGAGGAAAACCCAATCCTATATTTAAATCTGCAAAAAATTAGAATAAATTTTATAAATACACAAAACCCCCCAATCAAATGAATATGGACGATTTCATTCCACGATAGTAGAACATTTAAGAATTTTAAATAAACAAATCGAGTTAAAAAAGGGCAATATAATTAAGAAGTAAAATATGCGATAACAGCAAACATTCGGTTACTAAATTAACGCGTGTGAAGTTTTGTTTGGACACATAAATTCGAATAACCTACTGGCTGTAGATTTTGAATACCAGTTTGCAAACGACCATGGAGAACAACCATAGAAGGTTGTTTTACCAGTTTTAGGCCATAGAGAACAAACAAAAACTCCGTATGATAACATTAGAAATACTAACCAAAAAATTAAAGAACTTATTTTGGATAAATGAAATATAAACAAGGAATGACTTTCAGATACTCCAACTGAGGTTTATGTAAATACAGTACAAAAACAGGGCAAGACTAAACCTAAATACAGCAAAGAAGAAATATCTTCCGTTAATAGGGAAAGGAAAACAGATAAAATAAAGCCTAGACACCATAACACAAAATAAAAAAATACATTTATCAAAAATTAAAAGACCTAGGAAGATAAGAAACATAATTAATTATCAACATTCTTTTCAAGGTCCCTCTTTTCGCCCTTTGCACAGCCGCAGAATCTGCAGTTATTAAAGACATCACCGACAACCTCAGAATGAACCCGATAGACCTTGGGTCAGCCAAATTAGAATCCTCCTACCATACCTTTGTCCACTATTTTAATGTAAGAAACTTTATTAATCATTTAGATGACATTGATTCCTATTATTATGACGTATTACAAAATTTTTAATTAACTGCTGCAATTGTAACGGTAGCCTAACCGGTAATGAATATGTAACAAATAAAGGTAATAAAATTGCAGTTATTTTTAATTATTGTAGATATGGTAACCATAGTAGAAATGTAATAATTGATAAATTAGAAATTATACTTTTAAAAGATAACAATAATAAAAGAGTAAGAAGAGGTCTTATAGATGGATTAGGATCCGTTATCAAATCTATGACAGGGAATTTAGATGCATATGATAGTACAAAATATGAAAAGATAATAATCAGAGGTATAATGACATGGTCATCGATATGTACATAAGGCTGAAATCTTAAGTAACTTGTTTTATTTGTTTTTTTTTTGATTATTTTTATGGAATTGTGTTTCATTCCAATATTTTTATTACAATATGATGTACCACTGTGCTCTTGATATTGTATTCAATGTACATAAGGGTTAAATCTTAAGTAACTTGTTTTATTTAACATACAAGTGTTAGTATTCTTCATTATTCCTAAAAATCTTTATACTGTTTCCCAATGTAAAGCTTTAAATTGTAAGATTCAATAAATTATTCCTGTATTTGTATCTCTTTTTTCATTATTACACAAGAATACATATGTTATCATATATATATATATATATATATATATATATATATATATATATATATATATATATATATATATATATATATATATATACATATATTAAATATGGTGATATGTTTTCTTGTAATATAGTTAATAAATTAAAAATATTTCAAAAACAAGAATACTTTTAATGAATATATTTATTAAAAGCTTTTCGTCGATAAAATAGTATTAACATCTTCAGGAAAATAATTATCTAATAAAATACTTTTACAAAATTAAATCATATGTACTACAAAGAATCATATGTACTACAAAGAATCATATGTTTTTAAGTATTGCACTTTATGTAAATTTTTCTATAGCATCAATGACTTTATAAATAGTTTGGTGCCTTGATCTCACTTGAATTTGTTCATCAATTAATTTGTCTTTAACTTTATGCTTATAAATTTCCAATGTTTCAAATATATTCATTTTTAATCCTTTATTTAATTATTTTATTAATTTTATATTTTCTATTTCAGGAAACTCATGTCCATTATTAATACAATGCGTAGCTAAATTGGATTTGTATATGTTTGGTTTGATATAAGCGTTTAAATGTTCTTTGTATCTTTCTTTTAATTTTTTTTTTTGTTTGACCTACATATATATTATTACAAGTTTGACATTTTATACTATATACTCCATTTCTTTCGTGCATATTATTTTTATTTTTGTTATTGTTTATTTAATTTTTAATTTTATTATCGGTTTTATATGTAATTTGTAAATTTGTTTCTTTAAATAATCTTGTAATTTTATTTATTTCGTTACCAGTGAATGTAAAAGTTGTCCAAATATTGTCTCTCTTATTAGGTATAAAATTATTTTTGAGTTTCTGTTTTCTTATTATATCATTATTTAATTTATCTATAGTTTTTCTTTTATATCCATTTTCTAAACCAATTTGATATATTCTATTTTTCTCTTTTATTTGATCATTTAATTTCATTGGTATTTTGTGCATTCTATGTAGTAAATTATAAAGCGCTGCCATTTTTTAGTTGTATGGATGGTTTGAATAATTAGGTATTATTTGATTTGTCTGCGTTGGTTTTCTATATATATTATGTTCAAATGATTCTTTATTTCTAGTAATTGTAATATCTAAATAATTTAGTTTATTTTTTAATTCAAATTCATGAGTAATCGTTTATATTATTTATACATTTTAATATTTTGTCAATATTTGAACCATTATTATTTGATATGTATAATCCATCATCTACATATCTAAACCAGTGTCCATTTTGATCATATGTTTTAATTATCTTATCTATTTCAATGTCTATATTTTGTAAAAATATTTCCGATAATATGCTGAACATGGGTTAACAATATGCTGAATTAACAATGGGCTCTCCAATGTAATAAAATAACAATGGGCTCTCCAAATAATCCCAAATCAAAAAATCGCAAATGATACTAACAGAGGCCTTTGAACTTCAAAGTCATAAGAATTTCAAGTACTCATAGCACAAGTTCACTTTCGATTTAGACTAGTTTACTATCACATTACTAGGGACTTAGAAATACACATTCTAATAATAGGAATTTAGTATGGAGTCACTAGAAAATTATACTTTAGTTACAATTAAATGAACTGAGACAAAAGAAAGGGCATTCTATGAACACAAAATCAACGTAACATAACCTAAGGAAAATTGCAACATTTTTTGCTTTACTTTTGACTAAAGAATGCATGAAGATATAGGGTCAGCAACAAATATTTCTAGTAGGAAACAAAAAATTATGAGTATGCTCGAAAAGAAGTGACTGCTAGATACATGTAAGAATATAAATTTAATTGTATAACAATTGCTATATTATTATTTAAATAAACAAAATAATGTTAGATTACTTTCTCTCCTATTTAATTTGCATTTAACAAAAATACTACACAAACAAAATGTTTGGTTACATAAATTATTTTTTCACAAAACAAGTGGTATAAAAGTTGAAATATTTTTTTTACATGAAGAGGGAAACATATAATGGTATTAGTAAAAAAGTGAAACAATAAATGAACTTGTTAAAAATTAATTTATTTTCAAATACAGTATACTAATTTGATTAATAACTTGATTACATCGTGTAAACATCATTATTAAAATAATGGAATTTCTTTTATTATTATATTATAATTATATTCTATTATTTATATTGTTATTATAAATAATTACCTTCAATACAATGTCACATTACTAAAAATAATGCTAATTCTGGAATATGTTTATTTGTTAATAACTTCTTTATCACTGATTTATTTCTGCTTATTAAAGACATTGTTTTTAAACTCACAGGACTGATTTACATTTAATTAGGAACAAAAATCTAAATGGTATAGTTTAATTTGTATTCCTATTTTCAGTGTTTTCAATTTACTCCAGGCTCACTCTACCTCCATTAAGTCAAAGTATTTCTTCATTTTAAACACTGTAATTGATAGAACAAAAGAATAGCTACAAAACCTAATGTATCTTGAAGAACAAGATTTTAAGATATGTTTATGTTTCTCTTGAACAAGAACAAGATTATGACTGACTGATCATATCTAAGCTCTTGTTAGAATGGAAAATGAAAGACCTGTTAATTACAATTTACTAAAGGGATTTAGTACGTTGTAGGCATTGGATTTTAATATTCAAAACCAGCTGTTGTGAAAGAACTTAAAATATTTAACTTAAAATTTTTATGACAATTATTTTACAACTATTTTATAACACACTACAATAATAATTAAAATCCTTGTCTATCACGCAAGCAGCACATACACACTTTTGCTGAAAGAAAAGCTAATACAAATTTAACTTAAAAGCATTTAAATTTTCTGGAGTTAGTTCTGGAAACTAAATTTTTCACAATACACTTTTTTTATTTAATTCACCTAGCCCCCACTTTCCCTACTAGGACCATTTTAATTTGTGCTAAAACCCTTATTTACTTTATTTTTTTTTAAATGTTTATTTCAGTTCTGAAGAATGTTGGATATTTTTCTTTATTCTCAGCCAGCCATGGAAGATATTGATGTTAAATATATGTCAAGTACTTTTTAGTAGGTTATATTTGTTAAATAAATTGCCTTTTTTATGAAAAAAGCATAAGTATCAGGATTATTTTCAAAATTTAAACTGAATTAAGATTGTTTCCTTTACTCTGGAAACAAAATGTCTTAACCCTTAGCACTCGACTGTCGGGGGCCAAGTGTATATTGCAGTTTACTCATATGTCGGGGGTCACCCGACACGATTTTCAAATGCCTATAACTCGTCTGCGGCGAAGCCCACGACATTCAATCTTTTACCGTTTGGTGCTACACTCTATTGAAAATAATGTGAACTAAGTTGAAAATGCCTAGGAATATGTGAGTCATCACAAAATCTAGTTTGCCGCTACGTTGTAAGCTGCAAGTAGGTTACAGTTTTGCCGGTTATTTGTTTACTCGTAGTTTGCCGTAGCTTCACGTGCAATTAGTGATTCTGAAATTCCTGAATTGGAAATTACATTTAAACTTTTCCAATGATAAAAATACTTCTAAGGATTGTGTAGTTTGCAGTAACAGGAAGACAAAAGGAGGTAGAAGGAAAACAGTTTTTCACTACAAAACATGCGGCAGAAAACCAGGACTTCATCCGGAAGACTGTTTTCAAAGATATCATACTCTGCAAAATTACAAATAAGATAATAAAATCATGTACATACAGTATTAGTGAATAAAATAGCTGAGTTTACAAAAATCATGTAAAAGAAAACAAAGTTTTCCATAAACAATAATGCAACCTCCAGGTGAGGAATTTATCCCAATTTAATTACAAGTGGGGAAGCAAAGCATGTTACAAAAATCCGAGCGCTAAGGGTTAACATACAAAATTAAGTGATTTCGACAAAAAATTACACATCACAAGAAATTATTATATACCCATTTTTTATATAAAAAAATAACTTTTCACAACTTGTAGAATTTTTATAAAAAATAACATTTTACAACTTGTAGAACTTTTTTAAAATTACTATTAACCCATTCGCTTACAATGGTAGTATTTTCATCTTCTTTGGACTGTCCGTTCTTTCAATATTTACGTTTTATCTGGCAACCGATCAGCTGACATTGTCTCTGATGTTGTGTTTACGTTGTAGTTGTGTGGGATATGTTTATAACCTAACCAAATTGTATTTAATTTGTTATTTGTGTTCTTTTTAAGTTAAAAATGAGTGGATTTATTATTTTATTTGTTGATGAAAGTGAGAAGGAGTTGAAAGATTGTGAAATTGAAAGAATTATTGGAGAATGGGACAGTGATTTGTTTGAGGAAACATTTGAGAGTGATAATGAAATAAGACAGTTGGACATTGAATCTTAAATAGATGTAGATGTAAGTAATGAATAAAAAAAATCATAATAGACTGAAATATAACAGGTTCACCCCATCATGAAAAATGTAATCTGCCTTGTTCTGCAATAAGTGATAAGTTGCAACTTGAGCAGCCCTCTTGTAGTTATGTTAGGCCTAGGACTCCACTAGATGTAAATAATGTAATTTCTGATATAAATGTCCAAGATAGGCCTGTATTACCATCTAATTCAGATGGTGAAAGCTCACAGAATTCCAATCTAATTGAGCTACTCGATCAAATCTACCTTGATGGAATAATTGCCCCTCTGTCTCCTACTGCTAGTGAGGAGGATGATGCCCCTAGTTTTCTTGATCCTTGTCCTAGGCCTATTAGAGTTAGTACTAGAGATAGGGTAAACCAAGAAGGGGTAGGCCTAAAGAAAAAATTCCATGTTCCAAACCACCTAAGCCCACTAAAAGGCCAAAGAACCAGTCGGTGGGAGTGTGGACTGTGCCTCGTCGCATTTCACCTACCAGAATGTTTCAAAGTATACAACACAAAAGTTAACTTTTCTTAACTCTTGTGAAATTGAAACATATTCTTTGCACCCTGAAGAATATTTTGGAGTATTTCCAAAGGTAATTTATGCTTTTACTTTAGGATAATTGAAATAAAAAAAATAAAGTTTGATATTTTTCGTTGAAACATTTTAGTTGTTTACATATTATTAAATTATAAAAGAAAAGATATTATAAATATTAGTATATATTTTGAAAGTAAACGTATTTGTGAATAAAAGAATAACAATAGGTTCCATAAGAAACATAAATATGAACTAAAAAAAAGTAATCCACAAAAACCTTTAAAAATGGTCTAAAAAATTAGTTTTTTATGGCTCAGTCGGTGTAAAAAAATTGTAAGCGAATGGGTTAAATGTTTAGTACTTAGTAACAACATTATTTAGGTTTAATCTATTAGGCAATCCTTATCTTTTTAAAAAAGACAAACAAAATACATAAAAACTAATAAACAAAATTAAAACTAAAAATTGAAATATTTTTGCTACCAGAGCTCATTAACTTGTGCCTATTAAATATTCTACACATAAAGGATATGAATTTTTTTTAAATTCTAAACATTGAAATGAATGACAGCAATAGAATACAGCAGGTAAATATAGTTATAGGTATATAGACAAACTGCAATAAACTAAAAAAAACTAAGGGTCAACAATTGATTATAGTCACCTCTGTTTACAGAGCTGTGAATTTCTTATAAAAATATGTTCAAATTACCCAGAAAATAATTCAGAAGTTGCAGAACATGAGATCAACCCTAGTAGAAAAAAAAGCACTACCTCATCACTTTAGAAAGATTGACTTCAATAAAAAGTAAAAGTATTTATTGCAACTATTTATAAGAAAACAGCAAACATTGCAGGAAACAAATACAGAATATTATTATAAAAAGATACTATGTAAATGTAATATGTCAAGGCAATATATGCAATAAATAATCCAAGATAATGAAGACAACAGTAATTTAAAACATGGTAAAAAAGCAAAAATAAAAAAGAAATGATACAGACTTAATAAAGCCACTAGCCCGAGGTAATATACCTAGCGATTTGTTGAAATTGATTGATAGTACAGGTATTATGACTACATATAAAATACCAAATACTATGTACACAACAGAAATCATCCTTCAAGAAATGCCAACATTAATATTCAAAGAATGTATTTCAGTGGAAACAAATCCAAGGCACTGCAGAATTACCGAATAAGTCTCTTATCTCCTACTCCGAATTTTCTAAAAATTATACATGAAAAATACAGTATATTAATAAAAGACATACAGTAGAACTCCAATCATCCGAATCAATTGGGGTCAGGCCCATTTCTGTAAACAACAATTCGGAAAACTGAATTTTTTTCAAAAAGGGCATATTTTAAGTAATTGCTGTATGTAATAATAGAAGAAAAACTTTTTTTATAGTTTTGTTTTTTCTAAGTTTTTCACAAAGAATCGGACCAGAGATCGGGTTTCCAATTGAATGTTCTTACAATAACCACTTGAAAATGGGATTTTCTAAATCTTTGTTTTTTGCCATCTTTATTGATTACCTTGAAGATAATCTTCATTTCCCATCACTGACACCAAGTTTAAAACTGTAGGTTTGTTTTTTTTAATATGTGTAATCGTTAATTGACCAACACCTTTAACTTAGCCAAAGGTTTACCTTATCTGATTGATCTATAATTTTCTGTTTATCTGCTAACAATAAGACAACTTATTTTCTTTTAGAAGCCATGGTGAACAATGAAGTCCACTCACAAACCAAACAACAAACGATGCCAATCAAAGACACACTGACTGACAAATCAAAACGAATAGTGACAGTTGGGTCAGCTGGGCCTCCTGGCTGTAGATAACAGCCAACTATGCAAAACTGAACTGAGCTATTGAATCAGCATCCAAATGAGGTTAATGCTTCAAAGAACTTGGTTCGCAAAGAACTAGCTTTACAAAGAAAAGGCTAATAGCACATATAGACAGTCATTATTTTCAAAATCGCAGTAGTTTTCTGTCTCAATTTTTGTTCTAAAAATCTGAAACCGGATCAAATAGTCAGTGTTTTGGATAATTGGAGTTCTACTGTAGATATTAGTAATGACCAGTTTGGCTGTAGTGTAGATATTAGTAATGACCCGTCTGTAGTAGTGCAGACATCAGATAAGCTTTGTATATATTATGCTCACTCAGAGGTGTTTTAAATAAAATCTTTAGATATGCTTATAAGATTTTGTGGCATTTTATGATTTGACATAATAAGCTACATTATTAGGGTTATCTTCATAAGCTATCTTTAGAAAAAAAAGTTAGATCTGCATAATATAAGATTCATTACAACCAACAATCAGTACTAATCTGAGATTAATCATCCTATAAAGTTGTAATTCAAAAAAATAATAATAAGGCAAGAATGTATAGCTTTACCTTTACTACTTAATGTATAATAAGAAAAAAAATACAAATAAATCAATGGAATCAGAACCAGCAAGATTTAAAGTAAATGGAGTTGTAATTAATATTAAATTAATATCAATTGCCAAAGCCCAATACAATCTGGCCTTTGGCAATAGAATGCTAAGGCATGTAAGAATTGTATTAACATCAATAAAATTAAAGCAAAAATTAAATATTAAGGGTTGACAGATGATAGGTTAAATTAAAAAGTGAAGATAGTTTGGAGCATTAATAGCAGACTATTAGAGGCTCTATTATATGGCTCTATAAATGGATTTGTAAAATAGACAGTGTTAAATATCATTGGGATATCATGGAAGTGGTGAAAGAATAGTGGAAGAAAGAAAGGTCAAAATAACATTTATGACAATAAAATTACAATGCCAGATGTACATAATGCCTGGATAGAGGTAAATTATTCTACAGCTAATAAGGCAAAATGATGTTAGAAGGAAACAAACTGACCGTCATTCCCATCTGCAAAAAGTCAGAACAGTTATTCATATCTGCAAAATGTCAGAACAGCTATCCAATCTGCTGTGTATTGTCAACTTTTATAATGGTGATAGCATTTGAAGAACAAAAGAGATACTTATGTTGAACTTTTAAAATTAGAATAATTTATTTATGATTATTAAAGAAATAAAATTATCCATAAAAAACACACACACATATGGCAAACAATATTGCAAATCACACAAGAGCTATTACAGATCAAAAAATGTTTTTAGAAGAAGATAAGTCACTTTTTAGTTTCTATTTAGTAAAAATAAGGTGACTATAATTTTTTTTAAATCCACTAAAACAAAAGTATTTAATGTTTATGATATTTGCAAAAAATTTAATACCTTAAAGGAAACAATTACCATTTACCATTTCCTTTTGATTTTTTTTCATTAAATAATTTTACTTACTCTTAACACACATTATCTGTTTTTACATAATTTTTGTTCCTTATAACCAGTTTTTATAGTTCTCAAGTTTGCTCTAAACTTTTTTCATGGTAAAGTGGAAGCTCTAGATTACAATTTTCAACATTATTTTCTCCAACATTTATATCCATAGGTTCACTTTGTGACAGTTTTTCAAAATCATTTTCCATCTGCATTTCACTTTTATTTTCAATACTGTTAATTTTTACTTCATGGTTTTCTTCATCAAATTCTGATTTATTTTTAGATACTATAAGCTGTTCAGTTGTTATATTAAGTAACATTGTTTCCTTCTCAGTTTCTATTCCTGGATTCTAAAAAAATATATAATGAACCAAAATTAAAACTTGATATCGATAAGGGCTTTAAAATAATAAAGTTGGCTACAAGTAATTCAATTTATATATTCAGGCCTAGACATATTTTTTAGAAATTGGAAATTTATGAATTGATATTTTTTTTTTTTTAATTTTGTCCATTAAATACATAAGTCATGAAAAATGGTAAACCAAACCCACCACCAGAATGATAGGCAATGTCAATTACCAGTTCCTGTAATATAAATAATGTTAGTAATAGTGATTTACTTGTACTAATATTAAACCATGATAATATTTGGTAAACCATGATAAAATCAACATCTCTTGTACTGTAATATATTTTTTAGAATTTTGCTTTTGAAAATTTTGTTTAAAAATGTATATCTGTATTGCTTGTTTCCATCTTTATCTTAAGCTACAAATCTTACACTTTTAAAACTTATTTTTACTTTAATTTCTTACATTACGATACATTAGGACAGCCATTATCAAATATTATGTCAGTTTATAGTCTTGGTTTAAAATGGGATTCAATTTCCAAAACAACTACCCTAATATACGATAAATGTAAATATCCTAACAACCATAAAAATTTCTATATCTTAAAAGGAGGGAAGTTTTAATGGCCTAATTGACCATTACAAAAATTAGATAATAGTAAAGAACAGGGATTTAGGCCAAATTAATGAATATTACCACAAATTAAATAAACCAGACTAAACTGGACTAAACACAGAAGAGGTAACAAAATTAGAATCTAAATTTAAATTTAATGAATTAAAACTGTTGAGATTATTGAATTTTGGGAAAATAACCTAGATTTGTAAATAAAAGACAAATAGATAGCCTTGTTCTCTAGCGACAAAAGATTGGATAAATACTAGCCTCACAACAGTTTTCAAAATGAATAAAGTCATATCGAAATAAAGTGATTTGCCGAAATAAAACTGTTTATAAAATCTCATGACACAGGCCTAGCAGCGCTACTAGCAGTCAACTATGGATGATTAGAAGATGGAATTAAGTAAATCATGACAAATTAAAACTAGAAAATTATTAGAACAAATTTTGAAAATTAAATAAATACATCTTGTAAACTTATTCACTGTTATAAGAGTCCAGAAAACATAATTAAAGAAAAACTAATGAGAATAGAGTAGAGATTGAAAATAAACAAACTGAAGTTGCTTGATGTAATCATCTTGAATTCACTGATTAAACTAATTTTAAAATTACTTAACTAAGTGAATACGTAATTGCTTACTTGCTGACGCGGTTCAAAACAGCTTCGTAGAAGGAACGAATGTTTTAAAACGAGTCAGCAAGTAAGCAATTATGTATTCACTTAGTTCATTATTTTTAAACTAGAGGGTTAGCTTCGTAAAAGGAACAAATGTCTTGAAACGCGTAAGCAATCACATATTCATTCAGTTAAGTATTTTTTAAATTAGTTTAGTTGTTTTGAAACGCGTCAGCAAGTAAGCAATTACATATTCACTTAGTTAAATATTTTTTAAATTAGTTTAAACAAACTGGTTACTATTGCAATGTTACTGTAATTGGAGGATATTGCAAAAACAAGGGCTACAAGAGATTTCACAAGGACCAAGGCATTTCAGCATCCCTAAGAGTTTAGGGAGAACCAAGGTGTTGAAAAAGTAGGAGGTGTTTTGTTAGTGCTCCAACAATAATAGCTGGTATGGAGTAATGAAGGACCTGTCGTGCAAAATGTGATTCGGAGGCTTTCTGGGTACTTGGGCTTTATGCTCATGGAATCTCAATAATGTAACCATGAATCAAAAACTTAGAGCATCTAAGACGCCAAACTTTATAAACTTTTACAAGGCGCCATAAATTATGTATTTTTGAAAAATGAATCAACATTCAAAATTGTCAACTTTAATAGTGTATCTGGAATAAAAATTTACTAAAAGAAGTATAAAGATAAGGACAACAGTTTACCAAATCCAGTGCCGAGGAAAGACTACTTTAAAAAGAGGATACCGCCAAACAGCAACAGAAAATATTGCACAGGTGTTTATAAACATTAACTTTTCTTAAATTATAACCTTTTTTCGAACACTATTAATTGAAATTCAAAATGTATTCAAGTTGAATAGCATAAGAAACATAAATTTCTCTTAGGCTAAAAAAGTAAATTTATTAATTTTCAAAATTGGCTCTCCATACAACTGTTGCCTGTAATGAAGAGGAGTCATTATTTCATAATATAAATTCAAATATGGCTTTATTAAGCAAATAAATTATGAAGTCATTTTATTAGTTGTAGTTTATGATTAATAATAATTGTATTAAGATAAATTTGTGTTAATATGAATATTAAGTTTAAACAGAAATGTTAAACTTAAATGATGACACTGCTAGTTGTATAAGAAACTAAAATAATTTTAATAATAATATATTTTGGTTTGTGACACATAAATTTCATTTTGTTAATTGTAGGCTGGAACGATTATTAATTGTGTGATGGATAAATATCTTAACTGTATAGAAAAACGAACCTTAATTTTATTAATTATATAAAATTTTGGTTTATGTTAAAAGAATTTAATAATTGTATGTAATACGAATGATATGATTAATGAAAAATTGATAAGGAACAAATGCAGAAGTATTATATTTTGAAATGAAACCTAAATGTAATAATTAAGCTTCTCATGTAACATGAATTGATATTTGTATTTCTAAGTAAGCATAATTATTTTAATCACTATAATTTTTAAAAGATAGGTATTTTGTTATATAAAATGTAATAGGAATATTATTGATAAAGTATATTGACAATGAATTTTGTGAAATTAATTCCAAATAGGTAAGGTTAGAAAAGTGGTAATACTTCCCTATACATACATCAGTGTTATAACTCATTGCACTCAGGTTAGGGACTTGGAGAAAAAACGAGCATTGTTAAAATAAATTAGGTATTTATTTGGAAAATAAAAGAATAATTTATTATAAAAAATTAAATAAAATTTATTAGTATAAAAAATATTTTTAAAATGTAAAAGTAAATCCAATTAATAATAAACTAATACAGTAGAGTCTCAAAATTCAAAACCACGATATTTCGAACTTCCTTTAAATTTGAGTCCGACATCAAGTCACTGTTACCCAAAGCTTGACTAACAAGCTTATTTTACTGTTACCCAAAGCTTGACTAACAGTAAGCTTTTATATCCGTGCTTTATATCTTCCCACAAATGTTACGAGCCTATTCCAGCCAATGGGTCAGTAAGTTCAATGTATGAAAAAAAAAAAAATACACCTTGTTACCTTTTGCAATCTCTCTTGGAAACCACTAAAAAGGACGAAAGCATTGTAGGCTTTCTAAAAAAATTACAGTTATGGGAGTTGAGTACTGGATAGCCGAATCATGGAATAAAATAAAAGAAGAAACATCAAGTGAGTTGTGAAATAAAGTCCTGACTCATAATGAAACTGTTGACCATCTTATTGATCCACAAGAAGAAACAGGTTTGACATTTCTTATCAAGAAACTACCAGGTTGTTAAAATTCCGAAATGAACGATTTGAGATAACAGATGATACAATTATTGAAAAGGTACATAAAACCACTGAAGGCAGTGATGACAAGAATAAAAATGAAGGTTCGACCGAGACAGTACAAGAAGGAAAAATTAGTCAAGGTGAAGGAACGACCACCTTGGAAACTGCACTATACTGAACAACAGACAGACACCATGAACAGATGTGCTTCTGCTAAGATGTCTACGCAACACTATAAAACAGAAATGATCTGATAAGTAAATTAAGAAGACACATAAAACTTTTTCCAAAAAATGTAGCAACCATGATGAGCAATGTATTCCAAAGGAACATAAATTTATGTAAGTACTGTAATCAATAAAGTTCTATAAACGTATTTTGTGCATTTTTAATTGTAGCATTAGGGTTCATTAGAACTCTTGTTTTTCTTAATGCACTAACACGTATTTCCATGTAATCCGAGTTTTCGGTGATCCGAGGGGGGTCTTGGTCCCATCTATCTCATTATATGGAGACTCTACAGTATATAGAAATACAAAAAACTGTACTGTAAAACAAATTATAAATTACTTCAAAATTTAATATAAAATTCAAAAATTGTATTTACGAATTAGCAGTTATTTTTCTTTAATACAAAGTAAGTTTACTGGAGTAAAGCTATAAAGTCTTTAAGTAAAAAATGTTTGTCAAAGAATTCGTAACCCCAATAAAAGCATAAAGGGCTTATACGTCGCCAATTGGTTTTATTAAATTCACTAGTTGATTCTTCCAAGAGATTTATTTCTTGAGATACAAGTTTCAAACCAGATTTCGAAATTGAGAAATAAATCATTACTTTTCTACAAACAAGTTGTGGTATAACATCAAAGAGTGGGAGGTTAGAGATGAGCCAGCCGGAGGTAAGTTGGTGGTTACTGGTAAGGTAAGATTAGGTCCGTAGGAAGATGTAGTACCCCAATTTGCTATATCTATAAATTTCTGCAGCTATTTTTGACTTCTTTTCCTTTCATTTAGTTATTTTTGTTGATTTCTAGCAATCAGTTATTGTTGTGTATTTGTTTAAAATCTAAAATAATTATAATAATAATATATATTGGCTTGTGACACATAAATTTCATTTTGTTAATTGTAGGCTGGAAGGATTATTAATTGTGTGATGGATAAATACCTTTTGATATGAATATTAAGTTTAAAACAGACATTTTAACTTAAAAAGGATAAGAGAGGATTGTAAACATAGGTAAGGACATAAACTCCCTGGTATTTATCACTCTAAAATATTTTTTTTAATTACTTATAGATTATTTGTTTATTGTTATTGCTAAACTTTTTGCAATACCACTGTTTACATAATTTACAATTTATGGAACAAAAATATTGATAAACATAAAATTTAAGAACTTTTAATAATAACTACTGCATATACTAAGCCCTCACTATTCATAGCTGTCGCTCTTGAGTCGTGTATTTAAAAAACTTACATCCATAATAATATAACATCATTATTCTATCAACTTCTTAATTATTAGTAACCAAAACTGTGATTGTTTCTTTTTCATTATCTTTTGTTTTATTAAGTTAGTACAAAAAAACACACAGGATACACATCTTCAAGGCAGATCAAAGGCCTGTAATAGTTTTAGTTAAATACTGATTTTGCCAGTCTTTAACATTACTATTGAGTATTAACCCTCATTATCTGTTTCTGGTAAGCTATAATCCTTCCTAGTATTCTAATAAGATGAAAAGGAACCAATATATTGGATTTTTTTTAATAGTATTCACAGCCTGTAGTCCAACGCTACACTCTGATGTTATTTGTTGTGTCATACTGGTATGCTCAGAAAGAGAAACAATTTCTGGACGTTTTCTTTGGATTAAATCTATTGTTATACAATATATTACATGAAGATATATAACCACAGAAACACATGATTTTCTAATAAAAAATGTATGTTCATAAACCAATACTTACGTTACAAATTTCAACAACAACTTTACATCACACAGAAAACAACTTACAGAAAAAGTGTAGTCGCTTAGTAAAAATTCATTAAACTATCATCAGCAAAAAATTTTGTGTATTGAGATTAATTTGGATGCTCTCATAACGCTAGGTACCTACCTTAATCCAACTTTTACTCATAATCATACAGGTAAAGCTGTAATACTTCAATACTTTATATGCAATAATAATCAAACTGTCAAACAATCTAGAAACTTAAATATAAAACCTACTATACAGATAGTTTATTACCTTTAATTAATTTCTTTATTAGAATACCCCATCTTGTTCAATTTTAAAGCAAAAGACCATAGGGTTTTAAGCAAAAGTTTCTTTATTCTTCACAGGGTTTGAAATTCTCATATTTTTTAATCAAACTATGGTACTAAACGTTATGCCAACTACAAGGTAAAAATTACGAGTGAGAGAAAACGGCATGATGTAAAATAAAATCTCTTACAACACTCTTTCAGACAGTTAACAAGCCAAAATAAAAGCATGTATATTTTTAAAGAATAAAAGTATGGTACAACTCACAAATATACAATTTTTTATTTCATACGCGTTTCAACGACTAATTTGTCGTCATCCTCAGTGAAGATACACAAATGACATTAACTAAAATATATATATATATATATATATATATATATATATATATATATATATATATATATATATTAAACATAACCTATAAAGTTTTAATATATTAAAACTTTATAGGTTATGTTTAATATATATATTTTTTTTTAGTTAATTTCATTTGCGTATCTTCACTGAGGATGACGACAAATTAGTCGTTGAAACGCGTATGAAATAAAAAATTGTATATTTGTGAGTTGTACCATATTTTTATTCTTTAATTATAACTTTCACTCACAAGCCAGCTCGAATATTATTTATATGTATATTTTTGTTTACCTCATCCTTGACTTCCGATGTTATGCTTTTATCTTCTGACATTGTTTGATCGTCTAGCACAAATGTTCCTTTCACATTTGAAATATCACTTTGTAACTGAGTATTCTTTGAATGTAAATTAGTCCCATCAATTTCAAAAGTAAAACTGTTTTCCATGTTCTGAACAATTTCAAAATTTGTGTTTATAGTATTTTCTAAATGGTCATTTGTTATTTCATCAACCTGAGTCACCTCATATAAACTGTTTTCTTTGTCACTACATAACAATTCTTTTTCAGCTTCAACAATATTGACAAAGTCATTTTTTTCTTGCATAGACAATTCATTTTGACGTTTCTGTTTGTCTTGTTGAGCTTTCATACGTGCCATTCTCCGTTCTTCAGCTACCATTCTGTTGCGCAACATTCTATCCCTCTGCTCTGATGTTAAAGTCTAAAAAATATACAAAATTATTACACAATATAATATTTTGATCTTTTTTAAGGTTTTAAAATTCCCTTAAGAGATATATGGGGGTGTTTGATTACAATATTAGATTGTTGGATGAGTCAGAATAAGAGATATGAATAAGTTAAACTTATTACAGAGAAAGGTTTAATACAATCTTGAGATAAACTAATAAAGTAGAACAATAACTATTTCTAAATAGACCAAAAATTAAAACATTGTTCTCTTAGTTTCCCATAATGTAACATGTGACAATTTATCGAAAATAATAATTAACTAATAAACTTCTAATACCTGGTGACATAAAACCTACAAGAAAGTAACACTAGAATTAAAAGGAAAATGAAACTTATATAAGAAAATATGATGATTTACTTTATACTTTCAGTGCTACAGTCATTTCTTCAAGTTGTATGCATGATTACCAGCATGTTTTTGGCAATTTTACAAACATTTGGTTAAAAAAACATTATAAAAACAAACTAATCACCTTATTTTCACAATTATTTATTTTCTTTGTTGAATACAATAACACTTCCTTTATAAAAATTAAAGTACATAGTAATTAAAAAAATATACTAAAATTGAATTTGAAATAAAATTTTGGATATACAGTATTTTCAGTTACAGTATTAATGACAAGTTAACAAAACATTATTTATTATATACTACTTTACATAAACATTGCCTGAGACACATCTAGGTGTTTATAAATTGGAAAATCTAAAAACTAAAAATTATATATTCAGGTTCTTTTTTTTATAAGTCAGTTCATTTTTTTTATTCTAATTTTATTTCCCCTTTTTTAGTACTATGATCTCTAATTTCTATCGTACTTGGACACATATTCACAACACTGAATTTGACAAGTAAAGGAATTTTATGTGATGTTGGAGCACTTTGGCATATATATTAACAAATTATGATATAAATAAACACAGGCTCTTCAGTCGTTTCTTAAATAGTCTTATTTTACAGATATAAGAAATTTATTAAACTTATGATTCAAAAGATTTGGAAAGATATTATCTCTATTATTATAAGCATCTACAATAATCACACCCCATGTAAATCATTCAAAGAAGTTTGAATTGTCGGCAATCTGTATATCTGAACAAAAAATATCCAGCCACATATTTTTATCATATAAAAACTGATATGTATGATCATTTCCGAGAACAAAGATCAATTATCATCCTGCGTACTCTCATAATATCGAACCATGCAATTTTTCTTTTGTAAGAAGACTATGGCTTGCTAAAATTAATCATGAGAATTTAAGCAATCAAAAATTTGATTATTTCGGAAATGTTTAGAATGTTTATTTGATGACTTAGCAAATACAAGGCATGATTGTGGTGCCAACTTCAAAATTTTTGGGTAATAAGCTTGCAATAAATTATGTTTTTGTTATTGAAAAATTATTTGTTTACCTTTTTGTAAATAAAAATTATAAATTCCAGTTCTTTTTTAAGCCTGTTCTGTTTTTCTTTTAAATTTTTATTTCTTTGTTTTTAGTGGTATGATCCTAATTTCTATCTACATTTTAGTCAAAGTTCGTTTCATCATATTGATTACGTAGCCAAAATTTCTAATATTTATATCCATACAAATTTTCGATGTGTCCCTCTAATCATAATGCTTGGTCCTTGTTCAGATAACTGACATGCACTTGAACCATACAATAAACTTATCAGTTCGCTAGACGATTACATGGAGTAATTTATTTTCAGTTCTGAATTCCCTAGACGAATTTTCCTAAAATCTTACATATTGTTTCTTATCTCGCAATTATTTTTTTAAATTTAAAGTGCAATAAAAAAATAAAGTGAAAATTCATAGTACATTTATATTTAATTAATGTATCTGTTAACATTTAGTGAAGTAATGAGGTTTTAACCAGAGGATTATTGAATATCTCGTTTATGGTAAATGAGCTAAATTTTTTATTTTTGGAGTATTTTTATTTTAGCTTATCTCATTCGAGTTATGCCAAGTTATATATTAGTATAGGTAGACCATCGAAAAAGCCACTTTCATGAACAAAATTTGTTCATTGGAATCCGATGATTGTTAAAGTGGTTTTCTGAAACCATAAATTAAAAAATCTATTGGTTTTACACTTATATATTTCTACATTATTTTTATATATAGTAGAATAATACATAAAATGAATTAGATTGTTTATTTTGCTTATTATTTATTTTATAATACATAATCATTATTAAAATATTTATATATTTTTTTACTCAAGGTTAAACTAGCCTAATAATGACTCCAAATCAGATGGATAGGGATGTAACTATTTTGGGACCACCGGAAGCGTTTCCTCTTTCATTTGCAAGTAAAATCACTTTGATTGATTCAGTATTGCCAAAGTTATTAAGGAACAAACATTAAAAAAGCTTGCGGGTTAAATACAGAACCCTCTTTTTTTGAAGTCTTTTGAAAATGACCTTGCCTTTATTAATTCTAAGATTTTATTTGGATGAGCTATAAGATGCAATGGGTTAATAAATAGTAACTTTCATTCGAATGATTTATAAAATCCCTATATTTATGAGAAAATAAATTTTCTTTCTTTTGTTAAAACATTTCCCTTGTTTTTTTGAAAATTTCAGGTAGGAAATGTAACTTTATTTCTAACATTTCTTACAAGTAAAAATTGACCCATTATTTTTCTCTCTGACCAGCTATCATACATATTTTTGCCAAAAATAGTACTCTGTAATTGATAGACAAGGATTTTATATGTAATTACCACAATAGGTTGAGATGGTTGTAACACTCTGTGTCCAACAAGTTCATCAAATGGATCAGCCAATGGCGGTGACAATGGTGGCTCTTCTGGTTCTTCAGTCGAATGGGGCATTTCTTCTTCTTCCATACCCAAACGAATTCTTTTTAAGTAATTCTAAAATATACCAAATTAAATAACCAATATGATAAATAAAATCATAAAAGAATATTTCTAATTAGCCTGAATTATCAACCATACAGAAAAGTGGATAGAGATTAGGAACCTGTTCGGAAGTGACAAAATCAAAAAGAACAGTTGAACTATTTTAACCAAAGTAATTAAAAAAGCATTGGTTCCTCAATAAGACATGAAATCCTAATTTTAATCTTAGCTCTACGTTTTTCTCAACTTAAAGTTTAAAATGTGATTTAATAGGTAAAAGGCCAATATAATTTGCAATATTTAAGCGATATCTTTAAAGATATCGCTTAGGACAAAATTCAATAGTTCTCGAAACTACCAGCATTAAGGGTATAAATAAAAAAATTGGACAAGCATATCAAATAGGACACATAAAAGAAAAAGAAAGTTGTATACAGTAAAGCCTTAAATCATCGGACATTTCTGTACTTCACCATTTGTCTATTATTTGTTATGATATATCTGGCTTAGCGTATCCACATTTCCTCCATATTTTTCCCTAAATAATATTTACACCACAAAGTCATACTAAAATATACATGCATACAAATTTTAAGAAGGGTGATTGGGCCAGGTTTGCCAATATCTCCAATTAAGCTATCACAGAAGATCTCATTGTTAACAATGCTGAAAAGACCTCCGGCAGTTTTGTTAAAGCAGTTCTATCAGTGGCAAAAGGATCAATCTCGAGGTTACAAGTGAAAATCTACAAACTTCTCTGAAATTGACGGAATTAATACCAAAAAGGGATAAGGCGAGGTGAAAAGCTGAACAAAAAAAGCTGCTTTGTGACTCCATATAACTAAAAAAAATCTGGTCGAACTAAGAAACTATTGAAACTTGAACTAAGAAGTCAAACTTGGACTTCAGATGGGATTGGCTTAAAGCTCACCATTTCCTATGAAGGCTCAATAATACCAAAGGGAGATATACCAGTAGTACTAGTAAAAGGAAAACTTCTAACTTCCATAAGGGATGTTGCCACTGCACTAAACAAACACTTTGCAGGTATGAACCGTTTAACACTTAGCACAAAGGAAATGAGAAACCTAAAAAATACTCTCTCCACCTGTCCAACTGCCTATCAAAAATCCCTTCTTAACAACTCATTTAGCCTAAACTGGAGCTCGCCATTCAATCATTAAAGAAAGGCGAATCAGTAGGCTCATATCAAATACAGTCGGCGCCGCTTATTGTGATCACGGTTATTGTTATCGTTTCATTGAAAAACAAACACGGACATATATTAATACATTGTAATTAGGCCGCTTATTGTAATCATCTGTTCGCTTATTATTATCATTTAATTTGCCATTCAAAATCATATGCGTCAACGTATACTAGCATGGACCAAGTAAAAATGTCTACAAAGTAGTGTAAACAGCACGTGCAACACACAATGACGCCCAATTCATAGAATGTTTAGTTTTAGAATGACAGAAATACTTTATAACGGTTTCAGCACTTAGTACAGTTCTCAGAATGTCTCTCTTACTCTTTGTTTACGCAAACACCCTAGCCTCGCTTGAGTCGTATTTAGTTGTTTGTTAACATTAGTTGATGTTACTACTGAGCCATTTACAGTACAGTCCTACTGTATTTTTTAACAGTGAATTTTTATGAATGTTTATTACAGTATTTCAGTGTGATTTTACGTAACTTAATTTTTAAAGATCTTTTTCGTTTGTTTTGTAGAGTTTAGTGTCACTTGAAGATTCAAAGGACAGTATAGTAAGATGTCCGAATCTCAAAAGAAACGACGCGATTTAAGTCTTAAACAAAAACTTGATATTCTAGATAGGTAAAGTAAATTACCAAAAATGAGTCAAAGAAATGCTGCTTCTCAACTTGGCGTTTCTCAACCTCTCTTATGTAAAATATTGAATAACAAAGAAAAAATCTTGTCATTATCAAAGTGTAATGCAAATGTTGACAACAAAAGACATCGTTCTGGAAAGGATCCGCAAGTGGAATCAGCTTTGAAATTGTGGTTTAAAAATGTTCGCGAAAAAGATGCTCGAGTTGACGGCCCACTAATGTGTCTAAAAGCTGAGGATCTTGCCAAAAAAATAGGAAAACAGGATTTTAAAGCCACAGATGGATGGTTCAATCGATGGAAAAAAAGGGAAAACATTGTTTACAAGAAAACGTGTGGTGAAAAAAGAAATGCTGATTTTGTTGGAGCTGAGAACTGGTTACAATACGAATGGCCAAAGATTTTTGGCCGAGTATTCTCCTAGCTGCATATACAATGCAGATGAAACAGGACTTTATTATCGTGCTTTACCCGAACATACTTACTTATTTAAAAATGAAATTGCTAACGGCTGTAAAATATGTAAACAAAGAATAACTGTTTTGTGTTGTGTTAACATGGTTGGTCATAAAGAAAAACTCTTAATTATCGGTAAATCTAAAAATCCACGTTGTTTTCAAGGTATCAAAAAGCTACCGGTTGAATATCATTCAAACTCCAATGCTTGGATGACATCAAACATTTTTAATGAATGGCTGACTAATTGGGATACCAGCCTCAAACGGTACATTGTCCTTCTACTAGACAACTGCACTGCACATAATGACATAAGCACTACGCTAAAACACATCAAAGTGATTTACCTTCCGGCCAATACTACATCAATTATTCAGCCATGTGACCAAGGCATAATTAAAAATCTCAAAAGTTTTTATCGACGAGAGATGCGTGCTAGAATTATAGAAAATATGGATGAATTTCAAACCCTTACTTCAAATGAATTGGCTAAAAAAACATCTTTACTCGATGCTATTCATCTGATAGCAAAATCTTGGAATGAAGTTTCTGAAAAAACTGTGAAAAATTGCTTTAGAAAAGATGGTTTTTTTGTTGAAGAAAATCGAGAGCAAGCTACATCTGAGGAAGACTCTGAAGAGAACTTGAAGCCTTTCGATTTGTCCTTAAAAGAATATACTGAGTGGATGGAAGTTGACTTTAGTATTGAAACAGCAGCGGAAATGACTGAAGACGATATTTGTGAGGTAGTTGCTTCAACATCAAAAGTTACTGAAAAAGAAGAAGGCACCGATGATGACGAAAATGATAAATGTGTACCGCATAGATCTAAGCAGGAAGTTCACCAAGCTCTTGAGATTCTAAGGCAGTTTGTTCAACAAAAAGCAGAAAATTTCAACAAACATTATGAATATGAACAATTTATAAACATTATTTTACGAGAAGACTACAGACAGTTACATATAGAGGAATTCTTCGAGAAAAAGTAAATGTAAATTTGAAGTGTGAATAAGATTGAAGTGTTTTATAGCCTAATGAAGTTTTATGTGTTAAAATGTTTTGATCAAGTGTTTTACGTAGTTCTATATACTGTATTTTTTTCAATTATGCTAGATTCAGTGTTTAAAAAAAATCTACAGTCGAATAAAATAAACTGACATGAAATATGCCCACTAATTTTAACAAGTAGAAAACTAAATTACAGAAATTCTACTACTATACATAAAACTGTCCGGAATAGCATCAAAATTTGGTAAGTACAGTTTAATTATAGTGTTATAGAATTAGAATTACTTGATCTAATGATAGGCTTAAAGGTAGGATCATTCAGAACAAACAGTTGTGGCAATAATACAGTGAGTTCAATGCAGTACGGCTGTAGACTACATCGTGATTAAGCGTTCGGTTATTGTTATCGTTCGGTTATTGTTATCAAATATGCTTCTGACAAATATGATCACAATAAGCGGCGCCGACTGTATATTCAGAATTTTTTAAGAATCTTGGAAATCGCGCTCAAAAAATCCTGCTAAAACTTATAATCTTACATGGCAACATCACATCCTCAACGATGGAAGAAAGCAGACCTTCACAAGAAGGGAAAGCCCGCTAACATCCTTACGAGTTTTAGACTATACTCCCTTACAAGTTTGGTCTGTAAGGCCACTGAGAAAATGATAGACATGAGACTGGGTCAGTACCTGGAAGGTGTTGGAGTAATCTCGAATTGCCACGCTGGCTCTGACAACAACATTCTACCGTCGACCAAATTGTCAAACTAACACAAACGGTAAAAAATGTCTTTCACAGTAAACAATCCACTCTTGCAGTATTTATCATCCTAAAAGCAGCTTAAGATAAAATATGGAGATCTATGCTACTCTACAAGGTCAGTCGACTACACGTGTCTAGTAATAAGTACAAGTAGATAAAGCACTTCCTACTCGAAATATATATTCAAACCAAGTACCAAAATAATGTATTAAAGTACAAGAAAGTCTGCCATGGGCTAACACAAGTGCCAGTGCTTAGTTGCTTGCTTTTCAACATCATGATCAACGACATAAAGTGTGTCATTAAAAACATACTCGGTGTTACCCGCCTCAAATATGCTGATGATATAGCCATATGAACAACAGGTTGTAACATTCCAGGATTGGAGAAAACATTGAATAATGTGTATGAGTGGTGCAAAGATAATAAGATGGGGGTATATACCGAAAAAAACATTATTCAAATTGTTCACATTCTTAAATAGACAATACAATTTAAAACTTACTTATAACGGAATGGAAGTGAAAAATAAACAAATGTTCTCAAATATTTTTGGGTTTGACTTCGACAACAAACTTAGTTGATTTAAACAAATAGAAACTGCAACTGAAAAGCTCAAAAGAGAAATAATCTCCTAAAGAGACTAACAACTAGGAATTGGGGAGCAAGGCAGGTTGTGATAGAGACAGCCTATATAACTTATATACACCCAGGTATGGAATCCCTTTCTTTTCCGGTGATAACCTAAGAAAATTAAAGGTTGTTCAGAACAACACACTGCGGACAATAACTGAAAGAATAACATCGATGCCAAAAATTGCAATGCAATTGCAACGAGAAGTGAAGCCACTGAAAAGCGACAGGGAGAGATCAGTACTCTGCAAGTTCTGGGAGAGGGCAAAGAAAATCAATTACAGATACTGGGAGAGATATAAACCAGCGACATCGCAACTCAGAACACAAACATCGCTACTCATTCATGCCAAACAACTTAGAATTAAATACAATTTGGAACTGGGGCAAGCATCTAAATTCCAAACCTGTCACACAGTTTTCCCTTCATTACCTGAGGGAAAACTGTCACTTCTAAATCATAAAGACTCCAAGGCTATTAGTGATCCCCAAATCCTAGAAGGCTTTGGAAATGATTGTGGATCTATACAGCAAAGACAACATGTATACACTGATAGGTCAGCGATGAAACATGCCTCTGAAGCTGGCTTTTACAGTGATCACTTTGAGGGCTGGAGCCCATTCGGAATTAATGGCAACAGCTTGGATAGTGAGGTTGGGGTGATAGTACAAGCTGCCAAAAAACTTTGTTCAATCTCCAGAAAGTCGACATGAGTTGTGTTCTCTATGGATTTACAGGCCACCATAATTGCTTCAACTAGTAATACCTCCACTGAGTGCAAACAATGAATGGACGAAAGGCCTTGGCAGGCATGAATGAAGAAGAGTGTTAGATTGTGGTCCAATCCCTTCCTAGTAATATCGGCATTGAGGAAAATTAACGAGCCTGATAATCCAATATCCCTACTGACAGTAAGAAGCCTGATTGAATCAATGACATAACAAGGGGGAAAAGTGCCAGAAAGATATGGGAGGGCCTGGTGCACACAGTGCCCAAACCACATACCTTACCACGAGTGGAAACTGTTCCTAATTCAGAATACTTAAGGGTTATGACTATCTGCAAGCCCACTTACATAAAATAGGATTAGCAGCATCAGATATTTGCCCTCTATGCAACATAGAAGCCCACATCTTCATAGCACACTTTTGGAAGAGAAAAGTCACCAGTGTCTCTACTGGGAGGCTAGACTGAGAATGGCAGAGATGCCAAATTCTGCCATTGGATAAAGTAAAGTATTTTAATTTTTTAAGTAAAAAAATAGTAATAGTAAGTAAAACCTTTTTAAAGTTTTTATGGGATAGAAAAAAACTCTTAGTTAAAATCACTACTTTTTAAGTGAGATTTACTTACCCTGGGAGTAAAAAATATTAATTATTACAATAAACCTACTTTGTCCAACTTTACCTTGACTTTGCTGGAATATTAAATAAAAATCACAACTAAGCAAAAGGTTTTAATAATACCAAAAGTTGTGGAATGGTTATAGCAATTATTTAGTTGTAGCTTCATTTTGACAAGTGAAGGGATTGATGTGTAGATACTAGGAAATTTTGTCCCCTTGTAGTTCTGCAGTTTTCAGAATCCCCAGCATAACCTGTGGCTTTATGTAATGGTTAGCTTTTTCATTTCTAAATCAACCTCAAATTAAACCTTTAACTTTACTTTAATAATAATGTAAAAAATAATAAAACACAAACTTATCACACTTTTTTCACAATGTTGAATTAAAAAATTATTATTATATTTTTTACCCTTGTTCAAAAATTTTGTATTATAATAATAATGAATGATACATTATATCACCACTTTTCATATAAGTACATCTTAAGTTGCACGTAACTCTTCTTAAGGCAAAGTTCAATAATATGTTAAACTTTATAATCATTAATTTTGTCAACATTATATTAATTACATTTCATTTAAGTTTCCACTTCTGTCGGCCATTCCTATGACTGTAATATTATTCAACTTCAATATAAAATAAATTTAAAACTACAATTACCTGAACTGGTTTTTTAGTTCCCAGTTTTTCTATTTTTTCCAGACAATCATCAAATTTAAATCTAGGATATAGGCGATGAGCCCAATGTTCCAAACGCTTCATAACAATGTCTAAATCTTCTTTCTCATGGCCTTTCCCTTTTAGTTTAACATCTTTGAAAAATGATTCTAATATTATAAGTCCTCTAGGTCCTTTCAATCTATAACAAAATAGAAATCTTTACCTCCAACTAATGAAAAAAAAATTTCTGAAGAGAATTTTCATCCATTTTTATTATTTTAGTGAAATTTAAGTTGCTCAGAGTTACCAGTGATGCTGAAGAGGCAATCTCTCTCATTGAAATGCTAATATTTTTGGAAAGAAATAAAATGGATAGATAATATACATATGAAAATACATACAGCGAATCAAAAAGGAAATTAAAAATTCATATAAATTTATTACATTGGGTTACAGAATCAGTAGAGGATATTCTGCATCAAAATACTTCAAGTTTGACTCACATTAAGCCATAGTACCACATTCCATCACTGCTAGTCCCAGTATTGTTGTTAAAATGTCTACTTTTACTGGTGTGAAGCAGCTCACTGTGTTATTGCTTCATGAAATAAACTTGGCAACAAGTGTTTAGCATAAATTTAGTACTTAAGGCAGTAAAAATCCTCCAATTAGTCCTACAAATTACAGTTGGCAAAACAATTTTGTTGAATCTGGATATTTTGTGTGTCATCAGTTCGCCCATACGTTAGTGATGCTGTTGCATAACAGATTAAAGAAAACTTTGATCATAGTTCAAAAACATCAACAGAGTGTGCTTCTACAACACCCACAACTGCAGAATCTGAGGAAGCAAAAATTCAAAAGAAACTCTTGAACATGTTCATGACTACCACACAAAAGTGAAGGTGTTTCGGGCAATCAGTAAATTTGAAATCTATGGGGCTTATTTTTTGTAGAGAAAAAGTCAATGATTCAATGTGTTTTTATTAAACAACTGTTTGATTCCTCCATTAGTTAAAGATGAACAAGTTGTACCTTTCTGCTACCACCAACACAGAACACCACCTCATATCCTCATTGAAGTTCAGAATTTCCTAAATGATTTTGAATAACTTCTAGAAACAAAACTGATTTTTATAACAAAATTGATTTTTATAAATTTATCTATAAATTTCTACATCTATGTTATATATTTTAAATATTTCATAATTTCCTCTAAAAATGATTGTTTTCCAAGTAAAATGTACATGAAGATTTGTTTTTGAAAAATTACTTGGGGTTTAGTGGTTTTATTTTTCAAATTAAGTATATCTGTATGAGACACACAATAATTTTAAATTGTCAATTACATCAAAACAGCAATACTAAATTAAGTATGTTGGTATAAAATCATAGCTTTAAATCTAAATTAAATAAAACCTTATGTGAAATTAATTGTAGCCAAAGCTCCAATTAACTGGTCATATATTCAAAAAATCAGTAAATGTTAGCTTTAAATTTATTTGATAAAGATTTTAACCATATAACATACTTAGAAACATAGGTAAAAATAAAACTAGTCACTAACACTAAAACATTAAAAATTTGTTAGAAAAACACCACAAAAATTTTCTAAACATAGGTTTCCTATTCATTTTCCCTATAAAAATTTGCACACTGTCCCAAAACCACAAAAAACATATACTACTTTATGGTAACAACATAAAAATTACAATTAAAATTTCACCACATATTTTTTACTACCTTGTATATTACAGCTGTAAGTATTAAGAGTTGTTTTAATATTTGTGAACTGTTGTGAATGGTTCTCATTAGCTAAGCTCTAATTAACTTAATATTAATCTTGTATAATGTTTTGGTGCAAGAGTCAAAGATTCTTCTTTACAACAACAAGTAACCATATAATTTCATTTTACAAAGCAACTCAAGGTATATCACTAGATTATACAAAACAATTTGACTGTTAACCCTTTGGTAAACCAAATTAATTTCTTTATTGATCAATTTAAGGAAATATATATGATTTTGACATGCATGATACTTGGTACTACCAACCTACTTATAATTAAATATGTCTGTAGATTAAAAGTACAAAAATGTCCTTATATTTTCAATATAAACATTGCACATACACACAGACACACACACACAAACATTACACACCCACTGTGACGGCCTACACCGTCACGCAGATAATAAATTCGAAAAAGCTTTGCCGATCTAAGTCAGCCCTGTGCTAACGCTTGCCAAAATCTGCCAGAAAACCAGTCATTGGACTTTATTTTAAAAAACTTAATTAGCAGAGATTAACCCTTTTGGTACTGTTTCCTGGGGAATTAATTGTTTTTAGGCATCTTAGCTTAATGACCAGGGTGTTAGATTGTATACGGAAATTGTTTATAAAATAAATTTCCACTCAATTTGCAAGCTAGTAAAACACACTTTTTTTATTTACATTTATCAATTTACACTTTAGCACAGATTATTCAATTTTACAAAATTTAACTTCTTACAAAACTACTTCTTTCCATTTACAGAATTTCTAAAAGACAATTACACTTTTATAAATGAACTTATTATTTCTTTCTCAATGACTTTGCCCTAGCTTAGTTAGTTGAATATTTTAATGCCTTTTAACCCTTTGAAAAATATAAAAACTTACGATTTACAGTTAAATTTAAACTATAGCAAATTAATAATAAATACACAAAAACCTCTTAACCACAAACTTCCTTTAATTTACCCTAATGTACATTTCAGTTACAAAGTAACCATCCTCAGAGGGATAACATACAAAGACTGATTAACGCTAGAAAAATACCTTATTTATAATCTACAGAACTAGTCCACTCCCACTCCGACCGCCGCGGCCCCACCTGTTAATCAAGGCGTAGCCACGCCCATCGAGTGAAAGCAAGATATCTAACGTCAACTTACTAAAATATAAACTAAAAATACAATAAAAACATAATTAAAATTGTTTTTTGAAATTATAACCAACACAAAATTTAATATAAAAATCATAATCCTATTTAACAAATGAATATAAAATTGAATTAGGAATAGGACCTCTATCAGAATTTAATAAATTCTCAGGTTTATGTTTACTAATTTTTAAACTTTCAAAACTATTTAATAACTTATTAGTTCTAACATTCTTAATTAACTTGACATTATTAACATCTAGATTGTGATTGGTCTCTAAAATATGGGCAGCAATACTAGACTTATCAGATCTTTGGTATTTAATATCCCTAATATGTTCCTTAAATCTAGTTATTACTTTTCGTCTTGTCTGCCCAATATACATTTTATCACAATCCTTACAATTAACTTGGTAAATCCCTGATTTATCAAGTGTTTCTACTTTATCTTTTGCATTACCTAATAAATTTTTAAGGTTATTATGATTTTTATACGCAACTCTCAATTTAACATTCTTAAAAATTCCCTCCAGCCCTTTGGTTAAAACTTTGTCAAAAGGTATAAGCTTTATAGAAAGCAAACATCCAATGATAGATTTATTCCAAACGAATCTAACCATTGTAACCAGCACAAATTTGCAGCTTTCAATTCTTTAGTTAATAGGTTGATTAATATTCCTTTGAGTAAAAGACGTTTTGATATTGAATTAGAACATATTAAAAGTATAGCTGAATTTAATGGTTATGAACGTAAAATTATTGATAATATCCTTAGGAAGCAAAAGATTAGGATTTTTCGGAAGAAATTAACACATTACCTTTGGAAACTAAAGAAGAAAGCCGTTTTATTAGTTTACCTTTTGACAAAGTTTTAACCAAAGGGCTGGAGGGAATTTTTAAGAATGTTAAATTGAGAGTTGCGTATAAAAATCATAATAACCTTAAAAATTTATTAGGTAATGCAAAAGATAAAGTAGAAACACTTGATAAATCAGGGATTTACCAAGTTAATTGTAAGGATTGTGATAAAATGTATATTGGGCAGACAAGACGAAAAGTAATAACTAGATTTAAGGAACATATTAGGGATATTAAATACCAAAGATCTGATAAGTCTAGTATTGCTGCCCATATTTTAGAGACCAATCACAATCTAGATGTTAATAATGTCAAGTTAATTAAGAATGTTAGAACTAATAAGTTATTAAATAGTTTTGAAAGTTTAAAAATTAGTAAACATAAACCTGAGAATTTATTAAATTCTGATAGAGGTCCTATTCCTAATTCAATTTTATATTCATTTGTTAAATAGGATTATGATTTTTATATTAAATTTTGTGTTGGTTATAATTTCAAAAAACAATTTTAATTATGTTTTTATTGTATTTTTAGTTTATATTTTAGTAAGTTGACGTTAGATATCTTGCTTTCACTCGATGGGCGTGGCTACGCCTTGATTAACAGGTGGGGCCGCGGCGGTCGGAGTGGGAGTGGACTAGTTCTGTAGATTATAAATAAGGTATTTTTCTAGCGTTAATCAGTCTTTGTATGTTATCCCTCTGAGGATGGTTACTTTGTAACTGAAATGTACATTAGGGTAAATTAAAGGAAGTTTGTGGTTAAGAGGTTTTTGTGTATTTATTATTAAATTCAACCACAGTATATTCCTAATAAATAGTTATAGCAAATTACACAAAATTATCCCTGAAAAGAGAAACATATTGACACTTGTAATTCCATGAGAAAAATCAGCTATGTAAATGAATCACATTTTACCAGAATTATTCACATATTCAAAATTTTACCCTACATCATCACATATTAATATTCACAGTTTATACAAAATCTATGCATGTTTAAGATTCCCTGTCCTTAAAGACAACCCCACATATTAAGAAAACAATTAATTAAATATTTAATTCCTGATTTAGCATTAAACATTTCAAACATTTTCCCATTATTGGTAAAAAAATAATTTTGAAAGCAAACCCCCAAAATATTAACATAAAACAATTTTTAACACTTACAAGCACACATCGGTCAATTTGACCGACGGGCATTTTTACGCTCTTGTATTGGCCCACTTGTTTGACCATGACGCCTGCTGCGCTCAATACCTTCCCCGTCCTACTCCCACTACCCAACGGCAAAATATCGATCACTTTTGCGGCGGCGTTGTTCGATACGGACGTGTTGTTGATTTGTCGGTCGGTCAAAAATACCAAGTGTGGTCTTTACCGTTATATAGCTGTCGGTCAATATTACCGTATGTGTGCCTTCACGTAGACTGTAGTATATCAACGTACATTTTTAGTGGTGATATTTTTTTTGTTTATTAGTAATATACCTCGTGTATAAGCTTGAGTTTGTGTGGACATAGTTAGGTTAGTTTTATTCACTTTTTGTTCATTTTTTCACACAAAATGAACCGTGCTAGCGGTAGTAAAGCTTTGACAGTGGTAGATCCAGGCTTTGAGGACAGAGTGCTTAGACTTTTGGAAGAAGAAGTCGATGATCCTGATGAACCAGATTATGTTTATTCAGAAGTGGATGACTCTGACAGTGACCCAGACTTTGTATTACACGAAAGCGATGAAGAATCAGATGATTCAAGTTCAGAAGACGAAGCAATGTTAGAAGACGACGTGGGTGAAGCAGTAAGTCAGTCAATAAATGCAGTTGCTAATACAGGTGTTCCGATGCCTACATATTTTTTGGAAAGGATGAAAAAAAAGGAGCGAGGTCCTGCAAATGCTTGGTCAAGTAAGCCTCTTCTTCGCAATGTGAGGAATCCAGGTCGAAATATCATAAGGGGACGATTTCC
The DNA here is from genome assembly GCA_036971475.1 of Prosapia bicincta. Taxonomy (NCBI): domain Eukaryota; kingdom Metazoa; phylum Arthropoda; class Insecta; order Hemiptera; family Cercopidae; genus Prosapia; species Prosapia bicincta. The sequence goes on from JBAIZL010000001.1 coordinate 177,111,289, forward strand.
AGGGATAAAAGGGCCTGCACGAGACTTAGGAAACGAATCTAGTAAAGCAGACGCTTGGAAACTGTTTTTCGACGATGATATTATCTCAAAAATAGTTGATAATACTACGTGAAATTAGCATCTACTCGAGAGAAAATTCCCCCTGGCAAAAGTAAATCAAACTACAGAGAGACCAATGCAGAAGAGGTAAATGCTCTCATTGGTTTGCTGCTCTTGGCTTCTATTCTGAAATCAAATGACGAAAACATGGAATCACTGTTCGCAAAAGACGATTTCAGTCGACCAATTTTCCGAGCGACTATGTCACGAAATCGTTATAAGGTTCTAGTAGCAACCCTGAGATTTGACGATACTCAAACACGTGATGAGAGAAACAGAGATAATAAAGCAGCAGCTATTTCAGAGATTTTTGAGAAAATCATCAGCAACAGCCAAGCCAATTATTGTCCTTCGGCTTACGTCACAATTGATGAAATGCTAGTACCTTTTCGAGGACGTTGTCCATTCAGGATTTTCATGCCGAAGAAACCAAAAAAATACGGGATAAAAGTTATGTGTCTGGCTGATTCTAAAACTTCGTATTTATGCGATGCATACATTTATACAGGAAAAGAAAGCGATGGATTTGGCCTGTCTGAAAATGAAAAAAAATTGAGTATCCCAGCACAAGCAGTTGTACGTCTAAGTAAAACCATTGCAGGATCCAACAGGAATGTGACTGCTGACAACTGGTTTTCTTCATTGGAGACAGTAGAAGAACTAGGCAAAAGAAAGCTCACCTACGTTGGAACCTTGAAAAAGGATAAACGTTTTATACCAACTGAATTCCTCCCCAATAATAAACGCCCTGCAGTATCTACTCTGTATGGCTTCAGAAATGAAATCACGCTGCTATCTTATGTGCCAAAAAAAAAACAGGGGAGTTTGTCTAGTTTCTAATATGCATAACACAATTGCAACTAATGAAGAAAAGAGAAAGCCAGAAATGATTTGTTTCTATAACAGCACAAAGGCCGGCGTTGACCTGCTAGACATGAAATGTGCTGTTTTCTCCTCGAGCAGGAGAACAAGACGGTGGCCGCTGGTTGTTTTTTTATAGACTTATCAATATCGCCAGTGTCAACTGTTTCATTGTATATATGAGTTACACTAGACATACAAATACAACACGCCCTTCTTTTATCAAGAGCCTCGCCACAGAGCTAATATCTCCTCATCTTCGCAAGAGAATCAATGAAGTAGCAAATCTTCCAAGAGACCTCAAGGAAGAAATAAGAAAGATACTTGGAAACAACACAGCTCCCCAAGTTGACTGCGTGCCTGATGACCATCTACAGAAGAGAAAAACTTGTGAGAAGTGCCCACCAGGTTCAGACAGGAAGACACAACACAAGTGCATAAAGTGCAGTCTGGCAATTTGTGGCCAATGTCAAAAAAGAGTATGCAATGACTGTGCAGTAATATGTATGTGAAAGTAGGAAAAGTGTGTGAGAATAAGCAAAGTGCTTGTGTTTGTGTGAAATTTACCCGTAACTCTACTTTACACAACAGGTATGTTTTTGTCTTTTGTCTTATAAGTTTCATAACTTTCTACAAAAACCTAATTTTCGTAATTTTCTTACTTTTATAATTTTGTTAATATGTTAATAACAGTCATGTAAAATAAACTGTTTTTGTCAATTTAAATGTACTTTCTCATTTTATTGTCCCACAATGTGTTTTTAGTACTAAAAGAGATAAAATACGTGAAACATGCACCACACGGTCAAAATGACCGGATGTGGTCTTTTACGTTATTAGACACACGTGTGCTTGTAAGTGTTAAAGACAATTCACATATTAAACATTCAATATCATTAAATAAACCTCAAACAATTTAATCAACAAATCTTATTGAAAATATAATCCAAATTGACAACTAATACCATCAGAAAATTTTACTAATATTTTACTAATTTTAAAAATATATTTAGATCCAAATTTTACCACACCATTTGTAAAATCAGCATTTATATATATATATATATATATATATATATATATATATATATATATATATATATATATATATATTTATATATATATATATATATATATATATATATACATATATATATATAGATTTTTTGGACTAGGAGACTGACAGACTTACCTTGGTAAGAGTCCACACTGTAGTCTTGAAATAGAAACACAAGTCTGTCAGTCTCCTAGTCCAAAAAATCTAAATAATCTTTACCAACCAAAACTAACCTAAATATATATATATATATATATATATACAGATTTTTTGGACTAGGAGACTGACAGACTTACCTTGGTAAGAGTCCACTCTGTAGTCTTGAAATAGAAACACATAAAAACAATATCTATACCAACCAAAACTAACCTAAAAATATATATACATACAGTCGGACCTCTATTTATCGAACTTCTATATATCGAAATACTCTATTTATCGAATTATTTCCGAGTCCCTTGAAATTTCAATGAAAAAATGTATCTGTATATCGTGTTATTGAATGTCACGTAGCCCTCCTGTAACATACTATTCATTCAGAAACATTGAGAGAGAGAGAGAGAGAGAGAGAGAGAGAGAGAGAGCAACCCGACAATATGTTGACATCTGTTAAGACTTTGTCTGGGTGGTTGAGCGTGACTAACATGACTAATGGCTCTCTCATACACTCTTACTCATTTCTTTCAGGACAGAGTGCAGTACTGTATTGTATTTCATGTGAACAAGTCTCGTCATTCGGTTATTGGTTAGTGAGTGGTCTGGTTTGCTTAGATTACTGTAAGTCGATGTTCTTTTTTACCGTTTAACGTGGACTGTTTGTTACGTTTAGTAACATTACTGTAGTTTTGTTGAGTTTGGTTTTGAGTTTTTGTTGACGTTATGTCCAATATATATGTATATATATGAAGTTAATATATTACTATTGTAAGTAATTTTATCCACCATTAAGTGCAATGATTTTACCTTGAGTGATGAGGCACCTTTCGGTCACTTGACCATTGTCGAATCACTGATATTTTTCTGGTGTAGATGTTCTGTCCGTGATGTTGGTATTTGTTGACGTTACACTCATTTTCTCTTGATCTGTGTGTATGATGTTTTTATATAGTATGTCTTCTGTATATGTGGTTTGTAAGTTCATTAAATTGTTGTGTGTGTTTTTATAAATGTGGTATTTTTCTAGTGAGTTTAATTCTATTGGGTTATTATTTATTTCAAGTATGGTTAGGTTATTTTCGTAGTTTGTTATTTCATGATTATGTGATATTAGGTGTGCTGCAACATTTGATAATTTTGTATTTTTATTTTTGAATGCTCTGTAATGTTCTTCAAATCTTATTTTAAATGATCTGGTCGTTATGTAAAATGCATTGCAGTCGTTACATGTAATTTTATAAATTCCTGATAGGTTATCAGTATACTACTGAAAAAGAAAAAATAATAATAACAAATTCATTCAAATATAACCTACCTAATTTCAACAAAAAACAAATAATAAAAAACCTAATAGTTGACACAGAATCTAACATCCACAAAATTACCCACCAAAATACTGAACACATGAGAAACAATATTAATAATAAAATTAACCTAATAAAAACGGGAAAAAACAAAAAAACAGAACAATATATCAATAAAAAAGAAATTATAAAACTCAGAGAAAAACTAGAAAACAACGACTACTTAATATTAAAATCCGATAAAACAAATACACCAGTAATAATAGAAAATACCAAATACATTGATTCAATGACTAACTACATAAAAGAAAATAAATACGAACAAATCCCAGACCCAACTAGCAAATACCTTATTACAATAAAAAACCTAATAGTCACTCACCGAAATACCCTAAACTATAACAATAAATTAAAATACCACACAAGACTATACCCATTCAAACCATCTGCACCAATATTATCAGGCATACCTAAAATACACAAACCCGACACACCATTTAGACCACTAATAAATTTCACAACAGCACCATCTTACATAATCGCAAAAATACTAGACAAAATAATAAGATCTAAAATACATATCAACAACACATACAATATAAAAAATTGATACGAATTAATTAATAAAATGAAAAACATAAAAACAAACAGCAACACAAAAATAATAAGTTATGACATAACTAACATGTACCCTAGTATCCCAATAGAAGAAACCATAGAAATAATAAAAAACAAACTAATACACAATAACGAAAAAAGAACCACAATAGATAGTATCATTACGCTAACCAAACACATATGTAACCAAAATTACTTCCAATTTAACAATAAATACTATAAACAAACAACTGGACTCCCCATGGGATCACCCATATCATCAGTCATGTCAGAAATATATTTACAACACTTTGAACAAATAATAATTAAACCTATACTAAACACCCATAATATTTCACTATGGACAAGGTATGTAGATGATATACTTGTAATATACCAACCTACCATTCACAACGAACACATCATAATATTAAACAAACTAAATACATACAACGAAAACATACAATTCACCGTCGAAACAGAAACTAATAGAATAATCAACTATCTCGACATCACATTAAATATAAATGATAATAAAATAGAAACTACAGTATACAGGAAACCTACATCCAACAACACCACAATACACTACAAATCTAACCACCCCTGGACACACAAAATAAACACTTACAGTAACATGATAAACAAAGCAATAAAATACACAAAGGATAAAAAACAAAAATTAAATGAAGAATTAGATAACATTACAAAAATAGCAATAGAAAATGGATACAACAAAGACCTTATAAAAAATATATACAATAAATTCACAAAAAAACCTAACCTCAACACAACACTACAACCGGAACACAAAAATAATAAAAATAAAAAAATCTACCTAAAATACAAATACACCAATAACAAAATAGAAAAAATAACAAATATATACAACAAAGAATACTACACTCCAACATACAAACCAAACAACAAAATAATAAAATATCTTAATAACACAAACCACAAAACAAATACAGAAAAACATAACCTATCAGGAATTTATAAAATTACATGTAACGACTGCAATGCATTTTACATAGGGAAAACGACCAGATCATTTAAAATAAGATTTGAAGAACATTACAGAGCATTCAAAAATAAAAATACAAAATTATCAAATGTTGCAGCACACCTAATATCACATAATCATGAAATAACAAACTACGAAAATAACCTAACCATACTTGAAATAAATAATAACCCAATAGAATTAAACTCACTAGAAAAATACCACATTTATAAAAACACACACAACAATTTAATGAACTTACAAACCACATATACAGAAGACATACTATATAAAAACATCATACACACAGATCAAGAGAAAATGAGTGTAACGTCAACAAATACCAACATCACGGACAGAACATCTACACCAGAAAAATATCAGTGATTCGACAATGGTCAAGTGACCGAAAGGTGCCTCATCACTCAAGGTAAAATCATTGCACTTAATGGTGGATAAAATTACTTACAATAGTAATATATTAACTTCATAAGGTCAATGCAACGGAAAAACAATGGATAATGTAAAATATATATATATATATATATGAAGTTATTATTATTGATTGTAAACACTTTTTTCTACCATTTAATGCAATAATTTTACCTTATGTGATGAGGCACCTTTCGGTCACTTGGCCATTGTCGAATCACTGAATTAATTTTCTCTTTTTATCTGGTGTGGTTGTTCGATCCGTGATGTTGGTATTTGTTGACGTCATGCATTCCTTCACTGTCCCACTACACCGCGAATTTAAATCGTTTTATTTAACAGTTCTCAACCCTGTTTTTCTAAATGAGTTTCACTGACTTTATTTCCGATTTGAAGACAGTTTCCAATTAACTTAATGTTTACTTTTTTATGGTTTTATTTTTAACAGTTTTAAAATTTATTTTAGTAAATTTTAATGTTAATATCTTCTAAAATCCAATTTACGGTATATAAACTTTGAAACCTGTTCTTGATCTATTGAAATGCACCTCATTTTTGTTTGAGTTTAGCCAATTTTAGGGACCAAAATCCCTGAAAAAGGCTTGGGAATCGCACCGTTACATTTTTGCACCCACCTTATCCCCGCACTAAGCACATAATGTTGAAATTTTACACCTTTAAATCATTAAAGGCGGAGCGGTTTGTCACACGTGGACCAGCATTTACGACAGTTGGAGACCCACTGAAAACTATTTTAACGCTTTGTCTTCACCCTCTACACACAATCTTTCTCATCTGTTATCCCTGATCCAATCAACATACTTGTTGAAAGGTGACGTAATATGGTTCGATTCCTCCCCTTAGAATCCTGTGATCCTTATCAGAGCTTCTGGTTCTTGGTAGCTTTCCCATTTTAGTACAAAATTTTATATTTGGACATTACTTTTTAAATTTTGGATTTAATGGAATTCTTTATACCTGATGTTCTTCCTAATTTTCCTTTCTGCACATTTTCCAATGGTGATAAACGTTCTACGTGAATTTTGACTTTTCTTCTATTTTTCTTTGGTTGATTTCTATCTCCTTCAAATCAAATCCCCCCCCCTGTTTAAATGAAAAATCCTCCCCCGTTTCAATGAAAAATCCCCCCCGTTTAAAAATGGCTTAACTTTATAAATTTTCTTTGAAATAGCTGCTTATGGTACTGTATTTATATTTATTTCTTCTTATCCAAGATTAAAATTTTATATTTAAATTGTAACACTTAAATTCTCAATTTAAGCCCATTACATCACATGTGCACGCACACACACACACAACACAGCCTTTAATTTGCTATTTTCGAAAATGAGAAGCTTAATTACCAAGAATTACCTTTAATACATTATTTTTACTACATATAAATGTGTAGATATTGAATATTTTGTCTATCTAATAAACTAAAGTTTATAATGGTAAATAGGAGAAGTTTCATAAACCTACCTATCTACATTCAATTTTGGTTGTGGGTTAAGAGTTCTTTTTCTTTTTAGTTCGGCTTTCTTTTTCTCTTCTTCGTTTTCTTTTTCATCTTCTTCTCTACCCTCTTCGACTTCATTATCTAAATTAAATACATAAAATAAACATTCAACAATAGCTAAGCAACTGTACAACATCCTCTATATTTATTTGTGGTAAAATTTAAAGTTCAGATAGTCATAAACTAATGTTAGAGTGGTTAATTAAGATTCACCAAACGTAATAGACTACAAAATTCATAAATACTATATTACTATAGCAGATTCACAAGTTTAGTAACTCAATTTTTGTAAATGTTATTGCATAGTTGCATGCAACAAGTAAGCTGTTTCGCCATGCATGAAAGGAATACCTTATACAATAGCAAACTATGGGTGCCTATATTTTAGGTCTACTGTAAAATTTTATATTGTAATATAAGATAATTTAGTACTCTGTTTCACAAAAACAGATTATATAAAGTAGCATGTGTATTGTACATAAGGCAAAATGTTTACTTTTTGCAAAATTAATTAATTTTGGAATCTTTTTTTGTGTGTTCTCGATGATTTTCTATATCACCAGGTAAATAGAAATTAGAAGGTTATTAGAAATAGTTCAAAGGACTATATAGTATAAACAAAAGTTTAAAATACTATAATAGTAACTTCGTAGTACATGACAAACACATCAACTCTTGATTATATGTTTTTACATTTTTTACTTAAAAATACATTCTAAACAAGAAGAAAGTTATTTTAAAAGTAAAAAACAAATAAGTTAAATTTGAAAAATACCACTAACCTCAACTAACAGACAAATGAAACTCTATAAACTGTAGGTTTATTTATAAAATTGAGTCTATTTTATATTATATAGTTATTTTACAATATAGTAACAAGGTATTCAGTTATGATAGGTTTAGATATAATAAAAAATAAGTTTCCAAATGGTTACTTTAAATGCTTATTCAGTCATAAATTCTTAGTTCACATAAACAAAATTATCTTCAAATAAGCAAATCTATTCAAATTTGTTTGATTTAAAAAAAAAAAAAATCAGAGTTACAATGCACAATACAAAAATCTAATGAAAAATGTACATAATTTACTTTGATCTAGTCTAAAGTGTGTTTACTGTTATCTTCATTTCTTCATTTCTTCTTCATTTCTATAATCTTTCAGTTTAACATTAGGAAACTTGCTTTTTTATAACCAAACCTATTTAAGGCAATTTTTTAGATTCCTAAAACACCCAGATACTTGTATGAAACATTCCTAAGGCTATTTTCATAAATATTTTATTTTTTGTGTGTCGGAAAGTAATTTTTCATCAACTTTAAGTTGGGTAAAATATTCAGTGTGCAGTAGTAAGTTGTGCAAGTTTCCTGCTTCTGTGGTGTGATATCACGTAAATATGCATATATTTAAATATACCTATGAAGTCTACAGTTAGGATAGATTTGGTTGAAACTTTATATATTACTATATGAGACACTGATGAAGATTGCCACGAGGAGCGATTGAAAATGATGTCTCAAGTTTTTACAAATTTACAAAATAAATGAAGGTTTGGATAGGCATAAACTAATGTAAAAGTGATTAATTACTATATTGAAGTATACTTATAAAGTGTCCAGTCACGATGGATTTAATTGTAATTTTATACAAGAGCTTTATACAAAAAAGAGTAGTAATTTTTGCCAGGTGACGTTATGTGATCTCTATTCTTCCCTTACATGTGTGTATTTGTTTGGTTAAAAGTATAAAACTACAACCAAATTCATCCTGATTTGGTACTTCATAGGTATATAAAATTTACCTTCAATGGAAATAACAAAAATAATGATTATCAATATAGCTTCACAACATGTTTTTGATTCATTTTATATGCATTGCATTGGGGATGGGCAATCTGCGTATTTACCAAAGTTTAGATTCCTAAAAAACCAACTGCAGTTGTAGCGTCACTGTATCACTCTGCGGAAACAGGCAGCTGTACCACAACTTAGTACTCCGCATTGAATTTTTGGCCCAACTAAAAATTGATGAAAAATAACTTTCTGACACACACAAAAATATAATATTAATGAAAATTGCCTTAGGACATCTATAGGAATGTTTAATACAAATATCTAGGTATTTTAGGATTCTAAACAATTACCCTTGTTTTTAATGTATTTTCAAGTAACTGATGTAAAAGACTGAGTTGAAACAGTCCATCAAGTTTCACCCAACAGTTAGGTTAAACTAGCAAAAACTTTGATAAAACTTACCACTGATTTGCTGGCGTCCCTCTGTATTGTCTTCTCCTTCAACTATACGTTCCAAGTCATTAGGATCATCTACAAGATCTTCGTCATATATTTCGTCTTCAGACATTATTTACATGCACTATCCTAATTAGCTTGAAATTTAAATACAACCATAAAACAATTGATTACCACTAGAGAGGTTATTCACTAAAATCTTGTACCTCTTCCACTGTTTCTTGTTCTGTAGTTTGAGACTGTGATGGAATGTTTTGATTAAATGGATTGTTTACATCTGCGTTTATTCTTTCTAGACAAGAAACAAGCAGCCGTTTGTTTAACCTATCCGTTTGCCTTATCTCTCTGACTGGAACTTCAGAATTAACGACACTTTTATCTTTTTGATCATCAGGTTTTTGTGGATTTTCAGGCATTTCACTATGGCATTAATTAAAATTAAATAGAATAAAAATAATCATCAAAATACTACGTGAAATAAGCCTAAAAATTTACATAAACGGTGAGCTTATCTTTCAACAATTCAACAGACAGTTGGCTATGCTACCAGCTACCACTCAACCACTCAGCACTCTTGCCAGTAGCCACTATATTTTTTACCGGTAACAATAATATCATGATAGGCCTCAAAAAAGTTATTAATCTCTGATATTAAAAGAAATAGTAGCTTAAAAAAATAATCTGGATAAACTGACTCAACTAAATAAACTCGCCAAATTATAGTCAAAAATGTATACTTTGTCAAATACTATATTACATTTGCAGTGTTTATGTTATACATGTTGAGGTTTTTCTATAATTACAATTTTGGTATTAACTTGGCAAAAAAAACACTACTTACTGATATTTTCAGCACGTATATGATGCCTATATTACATATTGTTTTCAGAATTCAATGCTATTAATAAATAATTACAAAATAAATCATAATTACATAATTGAAGCATACTCAATAGACAACTAATTAAAACAATTACAAATTATAACATATAAGTTTTATTTAGTCAATGGAACTTTACATTTTAGTTTAAATTCAGCATGATAAAAAATTAAACATTAGGTTATATAACTATAGAAACAATTTACAGCGTTTAGGGGAATATATTTTACAATAGGTTTTATACCTTTACACTATATTCTTACAATGTATTTAAAAGTTAAAGAATATAAGCATTTGTCAAAACTTAATATAAAAAAAGATGAAAAGTATATTGAAAACTGAGTTGTAGAAACTAATTTGATAAATTGCATGTACACAGAGCAGTGGTTTAAGCATTGGCAAATCTTTTGACAATATCTTATTACCGACCGCGATTTCAAAAAACATTGTATTTAACTATCACAGTGGGAATACTGGTTCCACATTAATGCTTATGTATTGAAATTAAAGGCTTCCGAAGATTCTGTCAAATCCGATAGGATCGAGCTGATATCACAAGCTGAATTTACAAACACTTCATGAACCAAACATATTTTCGTACGCCCTTAACAATAAACCACTGAAGTATTTCTCTGAATCACATTAGTTTCACAAACCTAGACAAATTACCAGATAGGTTTATTTAGTAATTTTTCTTTCCTAAAGCATAATCTAAAACAAAATGCAATGAGGTTAAGAAAGCATATATATTTAAAAACCATTACTTTTAAGGGTTTTAATAAACACATATTACTAGCAGTTGTAATCTTGTAATATAATGTTTAGATATGAGTTAGATGGATTTACATAGTAATAAATTTAGGCACTGTCACATTCTATAAAGTTCTTAAATCATCTACACTATTATATTACTAAAAAACAAGATGTTAAAATTTTGTTTAATGTATATATTTACCAACATATTAAGGTTCAGATAAATACTAATATTCTGCCTTTTAGTTCACAAATTATTTTAAAAGAATTTCTTAAAAAACAAAATTAGTATTTCTGAAACATTGTAAGAAACTATAACAAAGTTTTTTTAAAAAATGCCATTTAAAGTGTGACAAATAACATATTCTTCATAAATATCTAATTGTTAACTGAAAGATATACTGGCACCATCTTTAGAGATATTTGTTGATTCCATCTTCACGTGAGCTACCAGGCGCGTATCCAGGGGGGGGGGCGATGGGGCGATCGCCCCAACCCTCAAGAACTTTGGGTTAAAAATCGACACAAGATATTAAATTAGGACTTTTTCGATAATTAAGTTATTATATATTCTCAAATATAAAATCCTAACTGTAATAAATATAATAATAATTTTGTAACATTGTAATGCTCATTAAATAATTACTAAAATAGAATCACTTATCAAATACTAGTCTATGTTTATAAATACGCTTGAATTTTAACTTAATTTACTTAAGTTAATTCGTCTTTAATTGTAAATAAAAAATAAAATTTTATTTTTAATTTGAAAATGTGACGCGTTCCCTCGGTATACCCTCGTAAACGTCTAAAAGTTTTAACAACAGATAGCGCTAGTGAAGCTTAGTCTCGAACATACGTTCAATACGTAATTTTGCAAGCGTAATATTCGTAGTTGACTCCGGAATTGTTCGTGTTGGAAGAATAACTACTTATATTAATTAATAAAAAATTTTTATAATAATAGCTTATTATAAAATTAATAATATTCTCTAGCCATAAGTGTTATCGAAACTGGAATAATTATTTATTAAAAAGTCTAATTTGCTACGAATCTTAATCACGTTTCCGATTTCTAACGCAAGCGTAGAAAGAACTTTTTCTGTTCTATGTTTTTACATACACGCACGCGCGCGCGCGCACACACACACATATTATATATATATATATATATATATATATATATATATATATATATATATATATATATATATATATATATATATATATATAATGCATATATATATTGCCCCCCACCCCCCCAAAGCAAGTCGCTGGATACGCGCCTGGCTACTAGTTATCACTAAACACTTTTAAATGTTTATAAACTTCCCTATAGTAGCACTTACTTTGTTTGTTGAGGATGGCCGTTTCGGGAGATGTGTCCTATTGTCAACTCAGACTACGTTAAAATGTCAAAATATGACCATAAAGTACCGATTAGTTTGGTTGGGTTAAAGAAAAACAAATAAATTCTGCTATTTGGTCATCTTGTTGACAAGTGAAGTGGCCTCATTTAGGTACAGGTTTTGTGTCACTGGCGGAGCAAGAAGGTTATGTGAGTTACGGTCTGCGTAGACAATGGGACACATCTCCCGAAACGGTCGTCCTCAACAAAGTAAGTGCTACTATAGGCAAGTTTATAAACATTTAAAAGTGTTCATCTTTAGAGAATCGAATTTGGTACTTTCAACTCATCCTGCTGCTCAAATTCTCAGAGCTACAGATGACTTTCTTGTTTAATTGTTTTTCCAACTAATTCTTAACAATTGTTTATAGACTAGCAAACAATATTTAATATAACACATAAGGTCAAGGCAAAAATCTGAAATAACCTCAACTCATTTTAACAGTGTTATCTCTAACAGGTTATTGTAACAGTTTTATCTCTAAGAGATTATATTGAACTCCTACTTTCTTAAATAGCTCAGAATAAATAGCATATATATATATATATATATATATATATATATATATTCGATCATTCTGAAGATGATGAGGAATTTTTTTTAGCAAACAAGTTTTAACCCTTAGCACTCGGTTTTTTTTAACATGCTTTACTTCCCCACCTGTAATTAAATTGAGACAAATTCCTCACCTGCAAGTTACCTCACCTGATTTTATTACCTTATTTGTAGTTTTTCAGAGTATGATATCTTTCAAAACAATCTTCTGAATGGAGTCGTGGCTTTCCAGTGTACGTTTTGCAGTAAAAAACAGTTACCCTTCTGCCTCCTTTTATCTTCCTGTTACTGCAAACTGCACAATCCTTACGCAATGATTTAATTTTATCATTGGAATAAATTAAATATAATTTCCCATTCAGTATTTCTTCCATGTCAGTAGTTAATGCCCAACCCCTCTTCCTACACTGGTTACTCCTGATATCACGGAGTTCCCTCACCAAGTTTTGATAAAAACATTTTTGTTAGCAGGATTTTCTCTCCTTTCCTTTTTTTTGTTATTATAGATAATACAACTTTTTACTACAGCTACATCTAATAACCAGAAAAACATTTTCCTTCGCCATTTATTTGTTCCTCTTGTAAAGCTGTATGGTTCATTGTAGTGATCAGCTAAATCTACACCACCCATAAACTGGTTATATTTACAAATAACTGTTGGTTTAGTTATTTTGTTTATGAAACTGAGCTACATTCTGATAAATCAGAATCAAGTAAAAGACCAGGAATTTTCAATTTTCATTTTCAATTTAGTTCAAATTATTTTAAATAGAGTGTAGCACCAAACAGTAAAAGATTAAATGTCGGGGGCTTCGCCGCAGATGAGTTATAGGCATTTGAAAATCGTGGTGGGTGACTCACGACATACGAGTAAACTGCAATATATACGCTAAGCAGGGATCCATCAACAGTCAAGTGCTAAGGGTTAATTAAAATTTGCCAAAACGGACTTTGCATGATATTAAAATAACACTAACTAGCAATACAACAAAAACAGTTCCTCAAGTTTAATAGAGCGACCATTACCCAGCGTTTCTGCATATTTATTATTTGAATGCAACATTTGCATATTGAATTTCTTAAATATAATTTGATCATTTATTAACTTACTAACTCTTCCTCTTACAACTACACGAAATAGTAACATTGTTTGCTACAAGCCGCAATTCGAGAAATTTCATCTGTTCTAAATCAAGTTAACAAAATTTCACTATACATAATAGGATTTATAATGCTGACATTAATTATGTTAGATGAAAATTCCTCATTGTTCACAGCACCAAATTCGCCATGGAAGGATTGGTTTCCCGATAGAACTGGACTGCCGGTTGTTCTCACACAGGTATCCTGAGAAACAACTGACCTCATTTTTGTTTGATGTGTTTTAATATGTCAAAAAAAGCACTGTCTATAGTTGAAAATAAATTTAACAAATTTTTAAACATACTGTTATTTACTTTTTTGTTAACCTTATTAGTTTTGAATAATAAAGATATGACATAGTAGATATGATCCTAACAGAAACACATCTAGTTTTGGACATAACTACAGAAGATTTCCAGAGTAACTGGAAAAATCATGGGATAGTATATGGAAGTATAGGAGGGAACAAAGACAATGACACCTCTTTAAACTACAAAAGCCTGTTCCAAGTAGTTTGAAGTCTGATACTAACTCTTTAACACTCCAGTGGTCAGGCGTATTGCTATTACATGGCTAGTCATGTAGATAACACTTGTTCACTGCTATTTTGCTTTATGTATCAATACTTTTTACTAATTTTAAAAATACTTAACCTTCTACTCAACTTCTACGTATTCACTTAGTTAAGTATTTTTAAAATTAGTTTAATCAGTGAATTCAAGATGATTACATCAAGCAACTTTCGATACTTTTTATCTCAAAAACACATAATTACCTAGTTTGTTTAAATAAAATGTTGACTATACTTTTCATTTAAAGCAAACTTAATTTATTTTTAGAAGTACACACTAAGAATTTTTTTACCAGTATCAATATACAGTAGTGTCTTAACAATTCAAAGTAGATGGGACCGAGACTTCCTCGGATTACACGGAGGTACGTTCCTGTGCATAAGAAAAAAAGGAGACCTTTATATGAACATATCTTGGAAGCCCAACATATTTTATTTACATATAGTAATGGCTATAAACATTTCTTGGAAGCTTGACTCATTTCCTTTTCATACTGTGTTGATATAGAACATTTCTTGGAAACCCGACTCATCACTTTCTTTCAAATAGATAAAATACGCTCAAATAGAAAGAGGCTTAAAATATTGGGACTCCGATATTCGAAACTCTGCTGTATAAAATTATTTGAAAATGTGTCATATAACGTAATATTATAAATATGTAACAAATGTATTAGAATATGAAACACAATAATTCTTTCTATTTGATATAAAAATTTGAAGTATAGACATAAATGTAGGATAATTAATTTCTTGTTCAGAAGCAGAAAAATAAAAATACCTTGTTAGTTTCTTCTAAGACTGATAAAAAAATACTAATTTTACACTACTTAACTAAGTGAATACGTAATTGCTTACTTGCCGACGCGTTTCAAAACGATCGTTTCTTTTTCGAAACTAACCTTCTACTAGCGGCTTCTGGCTCTTTACAAACGGTATGACAGGGTTGGATTTATGACTGTATAAAGAGTAAGAAGCCGCTAGTAGAAGGTTTGCTTCGAAAAAGAAACGATCGTTTTGAAACGCGTCAGCAAGTAAGGAATTACGTATTCACTTAGTTAAGTAGTGTAAAATTAGTTTAATCAGTGAATTCAAGATGATTACATCAAGAAACTTCAAAAAAATATTGTTTTTCTAATTTTAAGTCTCGGTCTTCTTCAATATCACTATCATAAATGAGGTAAACCTTGATAAATCTATCTTCTACTTCATAAGTGCCACCATGATCATCTACATCACTACCAGCATTTTCAGTCCCATTCAGCTAGTGTATTAATCACTTTTCTATATATTTTATTATTAAAATAACATTTAAATACAAAAACAATATAATTAAAAAAAAATAATTTTCAATAATAGTAATAATAAAATTTCAAGATTTTAACTAATTATAAATACTTTAGGAACCAATTAAATTATAGGTGCACCAAAAATTTTACTGTATTAAACACAAGAACAAATCTGTATTGATGGTTATAGGTACTGCTAAAACCTTTCTAAGCATTTTATAAGTGAATATTATATTCTTGAATTTTGTAGTCCATTTCGGTGAATCTTTTATCTCTCAATGGTTGGCTACTCTGAGGCATGTTGGCTAAGCAATTTTCCCTCTTTGCTTAAAATATAACAAATTAGTCTGAAATCATGAAAATTTTGATCTTGTCTGACTAATGCAAATATTGACTTACAAATAATACTTGTCCAAGAAGTGTTCTACAGGCGCCAGTTAACTCTGCAAGTGTTTTGTGTTCACAATATAAAAAACTACCCACTTTTATGTCTACTATAAAGGTGAAGTAAACAAAGGCAGTAATGATGTCACCTCATTCTTGATGGATTACATTAAAAATATCTCTAGCCAAGTAGACACACTTCATCTCTTTTCAGACAACTGTTGAGAGCAGAATAAAAACCACACAATGTCGGAAGTGCTTTATGTGACAGAGAAAAGTTTGAAATTGTGAAACATTTATCCAGCTATGTGGTCATCCTTAAAATCCTTGTCAATAGAAGCTTCAGTATGATCAAGAGGCCTGTCAGGTAATGACAGAATTTTCGTGTCAATAGTAAACCCTTCAAAGAAATCTCCTTGCATAGTGAATTTAGTTAAAAGGGATATGATTATTGACTATACAAACTGGGGGCCCACAGTAAACAAAAGGTCAGTAATAACAAATAGTTGTTACAACAAGAAAGGCAATAGTTAGAAATTTCCACGTTTTTTATTCCCAGTACTCACATTTAGAGAAAGGTACTATAAACACAAGTATGTATATTAAATCAGGTGTTTTTCAAACGCTACATACTTTCAACCCAAAGAAAGTTCCATGTCATGCACTTCCCACTAAGAAAGCTTATTCAAGGGGCTATGTTCCAGTAGAATAGAAGAAAATTGCTGATTTGAACAAATTGCATTCTGAAATGAAAATTGAAGTGGGATAAAGCAGACAATCAAGATGACACTAAGTAGGCTAACAATGTATTAATTTGAGTAAACCTATGCCAACTATCCTGGACTTTTTTACTGAAAATAACCTTTGTTTTAGAAACATTACTTTTAAAATATCATAACTTGTCAAAATAGTACACGGATATTTTGTAAAATACACTATAAAATTGTCCATTATTTCTTAAACATTGTAAATAATTTGGTGTCAAAAAAAGTAAGTTGAGAAGGAACTTAAATGCTTTCCCTGTTTATTACAGAAATCGCTGCAAGGCGTAGATAAGTAGTAATATTTTCAAGGAGTGGTTACAAAAATGAATTTGTTCCTTCAGTAACAAAATTAAATGAAAAAAATGAACTGCCACCAAAAGCTCTACTTTTGATAGACAATGCTCCTTCAAATCCTTCAGACATATGCAGTTAGTATGTAAAGACATTAAAGCAATTTTTCTACAACCTAACGTGACATCGTTTCTTCAGCCTATGGATCTAGGTGTGCTGCAGAACATAAACTGAGCTACAGAAAAAAACTTCTGCAAACATTAATTGAAAAAGATTGTTCACTTTCTATTGCAGAAAAACTTAAGACGATTAAAGGATGTAATTTACTGGGTAGCTGAATCCTGGAATAATATCAGTAAAACTTTACTGCAAAAATCTTGGAAGAAACTCTGACCTAGCCTCGAATTTGTGGAAACACCACTTAGAACACGAGATGATGAAACTGAGCTCGTTCAAAGAGTACCAGGCTGTGAAGAAAGTTGCCAGGAAGAGTGGACAGCACTAGATAACAATGAAGAATATACACCACATGACATGGTGTCTATGGTTCAGGATCAACACGATGACAGTGTAGCAGATAGTGATAGCAAGGAAAGATATGCCTCTATAAATGCTGTTACTCATGCTGACGCTCTTGACATTGCATTGCGATACATAGAACTTGCAACTGCAACACCCAATGATGTTATGCTAATGCGATGGTGGCGCAACATAGCATCCTCGGGAAGGTTTACATCTGTTTGTCAGATGAAGATTACTGACTTCAAGTGAAAAAGTGTTTGTGTCTTTTCTTTTTAAGTGAAAAAAAATATTTTAGTGTTTGTCTTTTTTATTTTTATTTTACTGTCAATAAATTCTATGTTAATGAAGTGATACAGTAGTACTGTATACGCCTTAGTATTATATCATGCTTTTATAGAATTTTCCAATATATTACACATATCAGTCCTATTTTACATAAGTATTAAGCCTTCAACTAATTAATTCAGTACATCCTTCATTAAATTTTGTATACTTTTTTAAAATTTGGTTATCATCAATCGTGTTCGGATTTCGCAGGGGTTTGGTTTTCTGGGGTTCAAATTTGAGGGGTTCTACTGTATTTCTGAAAATAGCAAGAGCAAAAAATGACTCAGGCGCCTTTTTAAAATCACTGATTCATTTATTCTCTGGTATAAATATTAAACTCTCATAGATAACCAAACAATGATTTAAATAAATGATCTGATATAATGTGTAAATTGTTGATTTAAACGTAACAAAACTGAAAGACGTACAACAGGTTTTCAGGAGAGGCATGCATAAGTGTACTGCAATTGGCTACAGACGAGAGGTACTCAATTAAGTGTACCAGTGGGTAGACTGACTTGACATGTACATACTGAACTACGTCATTGTTTTTTGTAGTGTTTAGTCTTGTCATTGTGTTATGTCTGTGGTCAAGGATAACATTTTGAAGTATACAATAGAGTCATTATTAATTATATAGTCCTTTTCTACATTTTTTTTTTGTAAAAAGAATGATATATAAATATATAAATATATATATATATATATATATATATATATATATATATATATATAGGAATTTTTTGGACTTGATAGGAGACTGACAGACTTACCTAAAGGCAATAGTCCAAAACTGCAATCTCTTGGAAATAAGCACATATAAAAAACACATATAAAACACTTAATACACTTTTATTTGAAATATTTCGATCAACATGATCTTCTTCAGTCAAGAAAGAGAAAACAAAACCAACAAGAGGTTTTGTTTTCTCTTTCTTGACTGAAGAAGATCATGTTGATCGAAATATTTCAAATAAAAGTGTATTAAGTGTTTTATATGTGTTTTTTATATGTGCTTATTTCCAAGAGATTGCAGTTTTGGACTATTGCCTTTAGGTAAGTCTGTCAGTCTCCTATCAAGTCCAAAAAATTCCTAAATAAGCTTTAAGCTCTACTAGAACTAACCTATAAATATATATATATATATATATATATATATATATATATATATATATATATATATATATATATATATATATTTATCGCACAGAACTTTCATTCATTACGTTGTTTCCATAAATTTCACACACTTGGCGATAAATGTCTATCGGTTTTAAGTTTTTTGCCAACAAAAACCGTATCACTGACCACACCTCACAACTGGCGGGATTTTCAATCGCAGCGTACATCTTCAGTTGGAATTGCAAAAAAACAGGCAACACAAAACTGTTCCCGTTGTCAGGGCTGGATGCCGACTGAGTTGCCGAGTGCACACGCACCAAAATGTACGAGATCGGCGCACGCCAAGCGGCGTCAGACAGAAACGTTCCTTACTTTCTGAATAGCCCTCGTATTAATCGTGGGGATAGAGACTTTGTCTATACGCATTCCATAAAGTGTTGATTATTATGACCTCTGGGTGGTACTAGAAGAGAAATACTTCCAGCACAGCTGATGTACTAAAAATATTAACTAAAATTTTCCAATAAAATTAAAAAACTCTATTCGGTTTCTCAAGTCTTTTTATATTTATTAATAAAATGACAGATGGCCAAGTAACTAAGTAATGGGGTTAAACTGTTATTATTTTATTTCACTTGAAACATGTATCTGGATCAACAGTTATAACTAAATAGTTCATTTTAAGGTTTAGTAATGAATAAACTTAATGTGAGATCAAAATATGGCAAAAGTGTAGAAAGAATTTTAAAAAAAATTAAAACATTCAAAACAAATACATTACTAATCAATTTATTTTCATACATGTAAAGTAATTAAATTTGATTGCGTTTTTCATCTTACACCTATTAATCAGTTATTGTATTATTGCTTCAAGGAATAAATATAGTAAATAAATAAAAATTGATGAATATAGTAATATGAACATAAAAAACTGTGCTTTTGAGATAATTATATAATAAATATAATATACAAAATAATAAAATCGGTTTTATAAAATATTTAAAGTATTAGTATTCAAAGTATATTAACAAATCAGATTAAACCAATTATACTACATAATGTATGGCAAATTAATATAAACAGTAATTTTATTCTATTTCAAAAACTTTTAAGAACTAGAGTACAAGAATTTCATTTGACAAATACAGCTAGCTAGACAAAATCATAAGCTTTATTAGACAATTTGGAGTCCAGTATAATTGAAAAGTTTTAAAGTGTGCAAAACATTTATTTGACAAACAATAATATTTTGATACCAACATAAAACATAAGTGGCTTGATCTTGCTGAACAAAATTAACAACTTGCTGAACTTATAATTTAAATTATTTATGAAAGTAGTTCATTTATAAATGTATACACAAATGTTTTACAGAATGTTATGGCCAACAAAATCTATTACTAATAAAACATATACTTAACCCAACCAGAAAGTAAAGAACGTTTTGGACATCACTGAGTGGAAGACCATCATTCATTACAGACGATATGAAAGTGTGAATGTTGAAAAAAATATACAAGAACTCACTTTGTCTTTATATATATATATATATATATATATATATATATATATATATATATATATGAAGTTAATATATTACTATTGTAAGTAATTTTATCCACCATTAAGTGCAATAAATTATTGCACTTAATGGTGGATAAAATTACTTACAATAGTAATATATTAACTTCATAAAGTCAGTGCAATGGAAAAACAATGGATAACGTTAAATATCAAGAATATATATATATATATATATATATATATATATATATATATATATATATATATATATATAAATCTTTTCCTCAAATATCAAGGTCCCTACTAGATGAAATTATGACAACACATCTCAGATACAAGAAAATGTGTGCTTGTTTGGTGCCTAAAATGTTAATAGACTCTCACAATATGGAGCACATAGGAGTAGCTCTTACATTTTTGATTGAACTTGACAAAAAATCTCTCAATACTAATGTAATAGGAGATGAAATTTTGGTTTTGTACAAATTACATACCAATTTATGATATGAACGACATCTTTAAAATCGTTCTTTACTTTTATAAAACCAAAACTGCATATTCATTTATGAATACATAGATTTTAAATACTTTTTCGAAAAGTTTTTATTATTTTATGTTAAATATTACAATATATTCTACATTGAATAATCCTCTATAAATAGAAAAGTAAAACAAACCCTCTGCTCTCAAACAGCATTAGGATAGGTCACACTATATGATACTAGAAAAAAGCTGTTCATCAAAAAATCAGGAGAAAAGAACAATTTTCATGAAGATTTCCAGTAATAATATTTGGAATTGTTAAATTTGCCAACTAAAAGATTTTCAAAAGAGAAATAGAAGAAAACAACTATTCATACTTTACATCAATGTTAGAAATATAATAAACTGAAATTGGTAGACAAATAAAAACAAAGAGCATCGTTATGTAACTTAACTGACCTCATATATAACCAGCATATAGGGATTTCAATATAAAATATGAATGATAAAAGGGAATTTAACATATCTAGATCTACTGGATCCTCAGTCTAGTAAATCATGCTGGAGTGGTGATATTTATCAATTGACACTTTTTAAAAAAAAAAGACTTTAAAAGACAAAACTCAAGTGAAAAAAAACACAATTGTCAAAATAAAGTCAATTTAACCCATTCCTCTACTTTGACAAGTTCTTGTCACTTTTGCTGGGCACTGTAAAAAACTTTTGACAAGACCATCTCCCCACTCAGTAAATTGCTGTTTTCTTGGGAGTTATCACCACTATCCAATCTCAGTTTTTCTTAGAAGTGTTTGCAAGAAATAAATATGTTGTTTATCTGGCAACACTTCAGTTTAGATGGTAAGGAAATGAGCAAAACAATGAGGTCATAAAACAAATGAGAGAACGTTAACAACTAACGGGGTATACAAACATTATAAGAACAATATCCACACATGGTGTGGTACGTTTAAGCACTAGTAAAATCATACGTGAATTTACAATGAGGGATTTATTTCAAAATAATTCACCAAAGAGTTAGGGTATGATGAAAGTGGATAGGGTGAGGATGAATACAAAAACGAAAAGGTTTTTATTTTTATAGAACAGGTGTAAGTTAACCATGTATTTTGAGGGTGATAGCATATTATAATTTATTTAGGCATATGCATTTTTATTCCTACACAAACTTAATATTACAGGTAAATTCAACCAAATTAGATTATATGTTATTTTCTTGTACTTTTCATGTAAATAAAATGGTAAAATTAATTCGGAAATAATAACTTTATTACTAAGTTATTTTAAATAAAGAATAACAAAATTCATATGTTCAATTGAACATTATGACAATTAGTTTATGACATAAGCCTATGACATGGCCATACGATTAAGCATAGTTAATTGCCATAAGATAGTGTAAATAGCTAAAAATGTTGACATAAAAGGAACAAATTAAAAAAATAATAGTTAATTTAACCTTGTGCACTTAAAGCCCCTGTATGAACCAAGTTGAATCGATTTCCTGTGCAATGAATTGCTTGGAGAAAATGGTAGACCAATGGGTTACCTTAAGACGCATAGAATGGAACAGAGACAGAATGAGTGATATGCCAAAATCTTAGCATATCATTTCCATAACCTTTGGCATTCTGCTTAAAAAACTTTACTTACTTAAGCTCTATATATATATAATAAATACTTCTATATTCAACTCTTGGTGTGAATGCGAGGAAGTTAGTAAAGTTAGCTGCCCTGACTGTAAAAAATCTATAAGCTACAATAAACTTAGCAATACAAAATTTAACATTAAAAAAATTAATAAAAAGAAACATTCAATATCTAAATTATAGTTTTTTATACACTATAATGTTCAATTTGTCCAACATCATAAAAAAAATTGTAACATACTAGAGTTTTTATGGAAACTTTTTTTGGTAGTTTTTTTACAGACCTATTGGTATTTCTGTTAGTTCAAAGATAAAATTGTATAAAGTTTTTGAGCGGAAATAAGTCATAATAAATAAAGTACTAAAATCTGTTAACCAAGCATCAGACTTAAAAAGCTTTTGGATTCAGAGCTACGAGTTTCTTATGATGTAAAAATATGTTATATTTGAGCCTAGGAAAGCACCACTGTATAAGCAGCAGGTTCCTTATAGTAAGAAAGGAAACTAGGTTAATACTGCCAGAAAGTAATATGCTCGGCTACTTTTATATTGAAAAATTGTAACTATTTTCTTCCAAAAATAATGGCCAACAGTTAAATATTTTCAAGATCCAAATTATCGATTATATAGATCTGTAAACAATCTTTAAATGCCCAGGCAATGGATTTTAACAAGTATATTTGGTTGGCAAGAAGTGTGAGGGCAATGGAGAAAATTTATATTTACAACTAATCAGAAACTAATTGAAAAACATAAGATAAAGATCGATAACAGAAAAAGAATTAGTAACGTTGATTGAAATAGGTCACCACAATTGTTTATGCTCATTTTTAATTAAATTCCATCTATTATATAATGTTTTAATACATTTTAATTTAATTTCTAGACAAATTGAAGGAAGTGTATTATAAATATAAAATGAATTGGTAATACTTTACCAAATACTGAACCTCTCGGATTTATGATTTTGAGCATCATCGATAAACATAAATACTGCTTAAAAATTTTAAAAATTGGAGCATAACCTAAATATACTAAAACAAGGTTAATTCCTAACCAAAACAAAATTATTCGATTCTAACCACAATTCTATAGGAGTTGATATATAATGAACTTCCTTGGGATTGCATGGGGTGAGACGATTTTATTCAACATTTTGTGATTGTAATTATATCAGCTGTGAAGTAAGTGAAAGTTAAACAAATGATAATTAGATAAAATTGTCTAATTTTACCAAATATATTCTTAAATGTATAAGTAAAAAACTTTGAAAGGTTTTACAAGTTTATGCAACAGAAATTGTGGTAATTTATATTGAAAAATATAATTTAAAAACTGAAATATACAAACATTTATTAGTGCCAACTTGAGTAAAG
Source organism: Prosapia bicincta (assembly GCA_036971475.1). Lineage (NCBI taxonomy): Eukaryota > Metazoa > Arthropoda > Insecta > Hemiptera > Cercopidae > Prosapia > Prosapia bicincta. The sequence goes on from JBAIZL010000001.1 coordinate 177,135,627, forward strand.
GATATTTATAAACTCAATGTTTATTCACGAAGTACACACTGAAGGTTGAATGATTAATTTGAGAAAGACTGATTTAACATTTACAAAGTTTACTTTTTATTTTCTTTTAGAACCAAACCTACTGGATAGTTTTTATACATATTTTAATATAGTTAAATGGTAATATTTTAAAATATAGAGCTGTGTTTTATAAAGAAACTGGGTTTATACAGAATTACACATAACTACATTAGGTGTTTACACCAATTTCAGTAAGTATGTCATAAAATAGCTATATTTATTGCAGTGTAAAATAGCTTGCTTATACAAAATGTCTATAATTTATACTATATAAACAATCGCTTCATCTATTGTTCAAAACCTGAGAATTTCATATGTAGGCATTTATCTAAATGCTAGAAAAGTGTAAAAACTGAAAAAAACAGGGAGAAAAACAAAGAGAAAAATTATATTCTGAAATTTAATGATGAAAAATCCCATAAATTTGTTAATGTTTTTTGCAACACTAAGTGATTTTCAAAAAAAATTTCTGTGATTAGATCAAACGAATGTAAATCAATTTAATAATAAAAGAACAAATATTTAATTTATTAAAATGTGAAAATTTACAAAAATAAAATACATTTATCAAAACATTTTCTCATGGATTTGATTCTAATTTAATGCAAGTTTAAAAAATCTTACAATATTTCAGCCTCTATATAACATCTAAAAAGCTCCATAAGAAACTAATCTAAATAAATCAAATAAATTCGTTATTCCTTTAAACAAAGAAGACAAGAGATAAATTGTTAAAATAAATATTGTGAATAATTTCTTAATGAATTTTAATTATATATTTTTGGATTAAACAGCACAGAACTTATAATAATAATAATACTTTATCACTGTCCTATTTAATCCAAAAGTTTCAATTAGGCTTTGAGGTTTACAGAAATAATCTAAAACTTAACACATAAAAAATATATAAATATTGTAACTATTACTAAATAACAATAATTGTATAATATAAACAATCAAAATAAATATATTTAAAAAAAATCACAACACATTTAAAACCCTGGAAATACTTTTATGAAGGATATCTGAGAAGTAAAGACACAATATGATAAAATACAGGAAAAATTATTTTTACCATTATTAAGAAGGCTATGTTCTCCATATAGCCTTTTTATAAGTAGAACTTTTAATATTGCCTTGTTCACTAGTGATAATGTTCTCATTAAATGAATAGAATATATTGCATACAAGACGAAACAACAGAAAAGGATATATATGTTATGCAACGCTTTTAAATCCTAGGTTATTGTTATTACTAGTAAAATATGTTGGCCAAAAGTTAAACAGATTGACCCATTGTTGAATTAACTTTGTTGTTCTCTTGAGATAAGTCTTGCATATCGGATCCATGTTCAACTTTGGATTTTATCCTTCCTGCACTGGGATGAAAGTCAGATACAAATAAAACCTGTAAAACAGAATAAAGAAAATTAACATTATAAAATTTTAAAAAAATGCATCTGAAGAACATTTGAATATAAATAAATTTGTTATTGGTTTCAATGCCATACATGTAGATAACCCCCCAACTGTTTTTATGTATATAGGTCCCAAATCTGACTCAAAGATCTGAATGGCCTGTGTCATGTGACAAAATAATGATTTTATAATCATAGTAATGGTAATAAATTTTCGCAATAGCCAACACCCAGTCTAGCAAGGATGCTGAATTGCTGGCTATTAATGCTGCACTGGTAAGCTGTCAATCATTCTGTGAATCGGATATTTGTATTCCAAGTTCTGGCGTTGCCATATACTTTGTCATATTCCTTTAGAGTTGCTGAATTAAGGAGGTTATTTGTGATGTTGCACGATGAAGGCAAAAGGATAATATTCCAGTGGGTCCCTGCCCATTGCGGGTTGAGAGGGAACAAAGAAGCTGATGAAGTAGCGAAATTGGCCTCAGTAATGCAACCTCCTAATCGAGAGATATACTCCCTCTTATATTTCCAAAAGTCTACAGAGCGATTTTTCAGGAGAAATTGAACTGAGGAGTGGTTACGATATCCTGTTGGACACATTTTAACCCAGGCCTACCTTTACTGGTTCAATTTAGAATGCGTCACCAGAATGGCAAAGTGGAGATGAAGACCTGGAGCACATCCTCATTAAATGCTGTTTTTCAAATCTGGCCAGGGACCATTTAAGGGCAGAGGCTTTGGACATCAATACCTCACTCACAAACAAAAAGTATTGAAACTCTGAGACGACAATTTATCATGGACATCGGGCCATTGGCTACAATTGAAGCTGTACGCCTGCTGGAAGAAATAAGAAGACATAAGTAATAATGATAACCGCCACCACCACAATAACAATAATAGTACAATTTATTATTTATTATCCTGCAAAAGTTTAATCAAGTGGCTGGTCAGGGAAGAAGAAAACATTCAGTTTTAGACAGTTGATGAAATTATCGAGGAGTTGATGAAGGATGAGGAAGAAGAAAATATGGTGAGTGTGCCTCTTTATACAGTATCTCACACAGCTGCTTTCGATTCATTTACAGCCTCCACTTCGCATTACGTGCAGAAGTGACGTCTTACTTCATTACGTTTCAGCGAGTGACATCTTACGTTGAAACGAATGGAAGACAAAGTTTTAATAGTGTCATTTCAAGCTCAAAAAAAAATATAAAACTTTTCAAGTCTGCTGAGCAATGTGATTAATGTAAGGTTAAATGACTTTTAAAAACTATACTGTACGCTATATATTTTTTTAATTTTTGCTTTTACCGTTAAAGATAAGAAAACCATTTACTGTAAGGTGCAGATCAGTATATTCATTCTCAGTTTATCATTTCAAGTAGAGTGCAGGACTATCTCCGTATGTTTTCGTTGTTTTTGGCCAATACACATAAATACTGCAAATTGTGATTTTAATGGGTCTTCCAGTCCCAGCCTCTGGGGTTGTGATACTAATCCCAGCCTCTTATCTGTCAGATTAATGAGAGTTTACTGTATATCTATTATTGGCCTATTTCCCACCAGTCTCTTAAGAATTAAATTCTCTATATTTTTTGTTTTGAAATAGCACATATTTGTTAATCATTTAACAAAGTTCTTATATTTAAAACACCACGTTTTTTTGAAACCAAGGTTTGCATATTTTGTCAGATACCTTGAACATTACTGTAATTAAAAGTCTAAAACATATTGTATTTAATTTATCTGATAGTTTTACATAAAAGCAGGGAGATGTTGCACTAAAAGTCAAATTGGTTTCTTTGGTTACACTGTCTGGTTTCACACTTTGATCATCGCCACTGCCAAGCAGTTTCTTCAATGATTTGGCAACTGTTGGAACGCTTAAGTCAGCCCAGCACGTTGCAATCCAATAGACCACATACTTTACATTTACGCTTTTCAAATTTTCTATCTGGTCTTTTCCTTTTTCTATTTTTTCAATAAGTGTGGATTAGTAGCTTCCTACTTTAATTTCTTTTCACTGCCTCCAAAACACCCTGATCCATAGGTTGGAATATGGTGGTTACGTTTGGGGGGGGGGGCAGAAACTTTGCTTTTATATCACCATCTTGAAGTGTCTCTGCATGCGTTGGAGCATTCTCTAGTAACAAAATTGCTTTTCTGGGTAAATTGTTTTCTTTCAAAAACTTCTCTGTTGCAGGAACGAAATCTGTAGTTACACTAATACTTCCCACCATTAGAGGATATTGGGTTGAAATTGCAATATCCACTTCAAGTGGAAATAACTTCAACTGCCTAGAAGCCCTACAAGTAAAATAAGTGCAAATTGAAGCACCACAAAACAGCAGAAGAATATATATTTCAAAAATTATGGCTCATAGCTAATTCAGTGCAATATTGATGGTTATTGTGAATGTGAACTACCATTTATTTATATGTATGCTGATGTAGGGAGCCAGGAGAGAATCTCGGATAGATGTAGAATTCTATAAACAAACTTATTACGAATAAAAAGTGGATTCCAAAACCAACATTTTTATAACAAGAATATCAAGCAAAGACACCTTTCTCTAGTGGGACATGATGTGTTTATTCTTGGAACAAACCTAATGAAGCCTCTCCCACATCCAAAGTCAAAACATTTTATCTGAAGAATATTTAATTACCAACTGAAGACATCATGGCTTAATACTGAGAATGTATTTGATCTAATACATGCCATTTTCTAAATTTCGAAAAAAAATTCATTACACTCTAAAACAGTAGAAAATATCCATTTGCTTCCACCCCCCAATTTAAACTTCCTTAAAAAAACGTTTTATTAAGGCGCACATAGCATACAGGGACAATTTAATTAGACCATAAGTAATTACTTACTTACCTAACTTACTCTTACTAATAAGAACTAAGTAAAAACTATCAACTTACTTGTTCGAGTAGCAGGTGTTTCATCACTTTGTCAATGAAATGACGGTTTTAAAACGTGCCAGAAAGTAAGTTAATAGTTTTCACTTAGTTCTTTTAATAATTACATATGATTTAATCAGTGAAATCAAGAAGATTACATCAACCAATTTTAATTTTATTAGGTTTGTGGTGGTTAGGGAGAGAAAGTGCTTCAGTATTTGAATTTATAAACAGATCTAGACTAAAATATTTGGGATCTAAAATTAACTCATACTCTCTCTATCTATCTATCTATCTATCTATCTATATATATATATATATATATATATATATATATATATATATATATATATATATATATATATATATATATATATATATGATTGTAATTTTCATTCCTGATGATGTTGGTACTGTTTGCCAACGAAAAGCTTTGGATATAAAATAATAAATATTCTTGTATTTGAATAACCTGTGTTGTTTTAAAATATATATATATATATATATATATATATATATGTGTGTGTGTGTGTGTGTTTGTGTGTATATATATATATATATATATATATATATATATATATATATATATATATGTGTGTGTGTGTGTGTGTATGTGTGTATATATATATATATACAACAAGAGTATGTTAAATTATAAAATTTTAGTGCAAGTTTATTAAAAATAAGGCTGGTGAAATTTGTGACTAATTTAATATTAATCAAAATATTGATAATTATAGATAACTGATAACAAATTACTTTATTCTAAAATTACTTTCTTATCACTTTAGTTTAAGAGAATGCAGAATTAAATTTTCCTTGGCCTAAGTTAATCCCCAGACTATTTTTAAGCTTAATTAACTGCTGTACTTTTAGTAAGGGACATGTAAAACATTTGATTGGTAAGTAGAGAAATTTAAAAATTGTGGAACCTTGTGGTTATAATATAAGGCTACCGTACAGTTGTCATCAATTAACTTTGTTACTGTTTATTTTGGGACACTAACCTCCTATAAATTAATGCTGTTAAAGAAAACTTATGCAATATTTTCAAAAATATACCAAATTTTCAGGCTTATTTTTGCTATAAATATGCAAAATAAGTTCTTACTCCAAAAATAATACCCAAAAGATGCAGACAACAAAATCAAAATGAATGAAGTATATAAGGAATTAATTTCAAGCCAGTAACAAGAGGATTTACAAAGAGAACATATGCTAAATGAAACAAAATATCATCTAATAAGAAGAGAAAATGATGAACCAGAAAATTATAAACTCTCATGATTGAAAAAAAAACCAAAGACAAAAGTAGTTGGTTGGGTGATGTGGATTAGTTTAAAGTTATGTTTTGTATACATTAAAGATAGAAACAAGTATATTAATTATTATCATCCACTTAATATGTGATTATGTTCTTAATATAGGTTTAAATTACTACTAACTAAATCATTTTGCAAAAATAAAAAAGATTGTTTTAGACAGGTTTTATAAAGCTGTTATTTTTATGGTTACTTTAGATTAGATAATCTGGTTTGACTTAGTTAGTTGTCTTATTTAGTTCGTTTGCACTAAGGTAAAGTAGTCTGATACTCTTTTGTGTCAATTTAACTACAATATGAGTCATGATGAACAAGACAGAAGTACCGAAAGTGATGAGGAATAGAAGTGGACTCATACAGTGGAAAGGACGAAGCTCAAGGAAATGCTCATAGGACTTGGGAAACCAATACCAGTGGCTTACATAGGCGATAATCCTTTTACTAAAAGAAGAAACAGATTTTTCCACCTAACGAACCCAAATCTGTTGACTCCTTTTTTTCTGATAATGGATGATATTATCTTAGAATCAATTTTCCTTAAAATTAATAGGTATACTTTAAAATTTTTTACCTATAAACAATTTTGCAGTCATGACTGCACAGGTGGAAGGTACTAAGTTTTTTTTTTTTTTAAATTTTAATTGTGATATACGCCGATACGATGCATATGAAATGATCCAAGATTATTGCAAAACTGATAACCTTTTTCATTTTCAATGTTTTAACAAAACTACATTAATTTATGCCCAATTTCCATAAGAACCCAGACTTTATACAGTAGTGTGCTGTGAAAAATGTCATCTTCCAAAATGTAGACATTTTGTAATATTTTGTTATATTTTTCTTTTAGCATTTGATTTCTTTTGTTTTCAGGATATATTTTCATATACCAAAAATCTATATATCTTAGCCAAGATCAATTTTGTAGCATTGTATAACAATGTAAATAGAAACACATTAAGTTTAAACTTATTCTAACTTTGAAAATATACTCTAAATTTCCATACATTATAATTGTGGGCAAAACCACAATGGGAATAGGTAGTCTGTGTGTGTGTGTGTGTGTGCAAATATACCAAGTAATATTCTTGTTTAAGTACATTAAAGTATAAATATTGTACAACAAATTGCCATATAAAGTGTTTCTATTAGTTGGTATTATGTGGCCTACAGAAAACTTAATTAGACATTGAGTAAAAATAAGCTATGACAAACTCAATTTACATCTACCTACACTTATCAAAAGTGTTACCTTTAACTTCTTAAATAATGAAAATGTAAACTGGACATAAACAGCTTTTACAATATATCAGAACAAGAGTTTTAATTAAAAAATATTGTTATTGGATGCAAAAAATTAGGAATTTGTCAAATGATTAAATAATATAACAAATGACAAAACAAAATAACTTTCTTTGAATAATCAAGCTCTAAAATATCTGTTTACTATTTATTAGATTAAATTCCTTGATAATGTTTAATAGAGAAACATGATTCATAAGGCATTCCATTTCTCCATTATTTATGTTGTTCTTAGATAAGGATTTGAATGCATGGAAACATAAATTATTTTGGAACCTGTAAAAAATCCATTTCCTCAAGTTTCCATCTTATATGCATTATATTGCATTTTATTACTTCAATGCTGATGAGAGGTAAAAGGTTATATTAGGTAATCCATAAACATATAGGCTCTGTCATTAATGAAGAAGTTCAAGGAAGTTTTTTGGCAAGTGTAGGTAGAAGTGAATTGAGTTTGTCATATGCTAATTTTTACTCAATGTTTAATTACAATTATCTGTAGGCTATATAACACCAACTTATAGAAACACTTTATATGACATATTTGTTGTACAATATACATACACACACACAGACTAGCTGTTACCCATTGTGGTTTTTCCTGCAATTATAGTATACAAGTAATAAAATTTAGGATATACTTTCAGTTTAATGTATTTCTATTTAAATTTTTATACAACATTGATCTCAGCTAAGATATATAGGTTTTTAGTTTTAAACAGTCTAGAACAGGTGATTTATAACTACTGTGGGTTACAACATTATTTTAAAACATATAATATCTATTTAATTATTATTATTTGGATATCAAAAGTAGAGGAATACAACCCTGGGAGCTAAAGATGAAAGGATAATACAGAAGTTCTTCAGGTATCCTCAGACACATAGTGAATCACGGCACCAACACACAAGAATGCTGAGTATCGCTACTTCAATTCGACTTAAGTACCAATCAATTGATTAATTAAATTTCAAAATTTGTATATTTAAATTTAAAGCCAACAAAGTTAATTCAGAAAATGGCCATAATAACTAAATATATATAATACAAGCCATAACACTATAACCTCAAGCCTAGAGATAAAATTTAACCTAAGTTGTTTAAAGATTATATTAGATTTAAGACTAACAACTGTTAAATTGTAAAAAGTTCTTTCTGTTTTTACTGTTGAAACCAGCTGCCCATTTGTAAATTTCTAGTATTAAAAATGTAAATTAGTAGTTAATTTTCATAGTAAATTAAAGTTCAATTTAATATGTAATCAGTGAGATTTTTATTTCTAAAAATTATTATTTCTTTTAAAATTTTATTTTGTAACATGGTAAAACAGTGCTACGTTAAAGTTGATTCCAATACATGAGCAAAGTGTTATCCCTACGCTGCTAAGAGAGAATGCGACATGATAGGAGAAATGTGGTAACACTGTCTTACTTATCAACTCCCCCTCTCTCTATCACCACCACTCCTGCCTCGCTACATTTCTCTGTGCCAGACTAGCAGCCTTCGAAGTTGGAGCTCCCCATTGATATTACCACCAGTTACGAAATTCGTGCTGTGATACATTTAAAAAAATGCAAAATGGATTTCACCTATTGACATTTATTGTCAGTTAATTAAAGGTTATGGGAAAAAGTGTATATATGTTCAACATGTTCACAAATAGTAGAGAGAATTCAGTGAAGGCTGCAAGAAAATTCATGATGAAGTCCGGAGTGGAAGGCCATCAGTTTAAGACGGAATTGTTAATAAAGTTGAAAGAATATTACTTAAAGATCAAAGGATTGATATTAAGGAACTTGCTTTGCATATTCCTGAGACTTCCACCACCACAATTCATAACATTTTAACCATAAAATTAGGCAATTATCACAATTAAAATCACACATAAAATTATCACAAAGTGTGTACGTGGAGGATACCGCGAATGTTTACAGAAAACCACAAAAAGCAAAGTGTCAAGTGTGGCCAGCAGTTTTTGCAACAATGTGAAGACAACAAAGATAAATTATTGGATTCTATTGTTACAGGCAATGAAACATAGACGTTTCACTTTACCCCCGAAATCAAGCAGCAATCACGTGAATAGCGTCACTCAACTTCGTCGAAGAAGTTTAAACAAACACAGTCTGCTGGGAAAGTCATGGCAACTGTCTTTTGGGACAGGAAAGGTCTGCTTTTAATTGACTTTTTGCCTCATGGAACAACAGTTGATTCCCACAGATATTGCGACACATTAAAAAACTGAGACCTGCGATCCAAAACTGCCGGAGAGGAAGATTGTCTAGTGGTGTGAGACTTATCCATCACAACGCTTGACCTCATGTCTCACATCAAACTCAAGAATGGCTGACAGATTTTGGCTGGACTGTTGTGCCCCAACCCTTCTACAGTCCGGACCTAGCCCCAAGTGACTATCATTTATTCCCAAAATTAAACCTTATTTTATGAATAGCCCTTGTATATAAATGTTACTGTGTTATGCCTTGTATTTTATAAATTTAGTTACTATGCCCATTTCTTAATTTACTTTGTTGGCTTTTAAATTCAAATTTACATTAATTCGATTTTTAATAGTTAGTAAATTTGTACTTATGTTGAATTTGAAACAACTTGGATGATCCTTAGTGTACACTTGATTTCGAAGATGACAGAGGAACTTCAGCCCCTTTATCTTCAGCTCCCATGGTTAGACTCCTCTAACTCAACTTCCACGGCTAGACTCCTCCAGCTCCTCGGACTTCTGCCCTCTCTGGCTCCCTAGACTTCTGCTCTCTCCAACTCTAAAAACTTCACTTACTTCTCTACTCAACTACTTGATCCTTCCTCCCTTTCTCCAGTCTTCCATACCAATGAACTTCCTTTTCTTATTTCACCCAATCCTGCTTGTCTTCCACTTGTTGTCTCGGTCAAAGAAACTTTCTTTATGCTTGCACACACCTGATTTTGGATATTACAGCTTTCTCCAATAAAATCTACTACATGCTAATGGGCTTGCCCCTCATTAATATATCTGTTCATCAGTTCATTGTTGGAATTTCCAGTTTAAATGTTTCTTTGAATTTAATGTATTGAATTTTTTTGTAAGGCTGGATTTGAAGCTAGATTACTACACAAGGTAGGCTCACACATGGTTATTCCTCACCAGATAAATTTGAACAGGTTTTCTTTATAAAATATAAATATATTTGTATGTGTGTATGTGTGTGTGTGTGTGTGTGTGTGTGTGTGTGTGTGTGTGTGAGTGTAACTAATAGGCTTACCTTGGCAATAGTCCATATGAATCTATTACATACAAGCTGTGTATATATATATATATAATTTAAAAACACATTATAAATATTTCTTAATCACACATATTCATTTAGTTTTTTAAAAAATTGAAAATTAGGTTTGTCAGAAGAAATTACCAAATCTATCACATTTGGTAATTAAATCCATAAATGCACTTATCACATTTTGAGTTTGGGTAGCTCTCTTAACTTTGGGGGTATTTTAATTGTTTCTGTAGTATGAAATCACAGAAAAACCTGATGTGAATAGCACCATATTTCAGTGTTGGTCTGTATAACATCACGTCTATGGCTTCGTTCTGACAAAAGCGGCGCGCAGCTAAGATCTAGGCCACTAAGTAAGACAATAAGGAGTTGAAAATTGTTATTTAATGACTAGATATGCTGTATGTCATTATGTTATATTTCTTCTACCACATATACAAAATTACAACTTTTTTTATATTTCAAAGATTCACAAACTAGATTTAATTACTGGAAAAGCAGACAATTACCATTCTTAATAATGAATACTTCTACATTTTTACTCAATATAGCTGAAACGCATGTGTAAAACAAAACCATTCAAAAGGAAAATTCTAAATCTTGTTCCAACTTGAATTTTAAGTAAATAATATATTGATATATATTTACTACATTTTATTGTTAATTGTTTAATCCAAAACTCATTTCATAAATCATATTACATTGAAAAACAACTGAAATTATTTTACATTATATTTATAAATATAAAACAATGTTTTTCATGACAAATTTGTTTAAATATTTGTTTACAGTAATATTAAATCAAATATGAGTGGTGTACCTATCAACGCTTATAACCTAATATTTTAAAAATATGAAACTAAAAATATTTTGAGAAATTCCTCTTTTAGGAAATAGAAATATTTTTAATGTGTAAAAGCTTAATAAAATATATAGTCTAGAAAACAAATTTACATAAGTAGTGTTTGTATATTTCATAGTTTTCTGTCATTAGAAAATTTTCTTATTTGTTAGAAGAAAAATAACTTTCTAGTGTTCTTTGATCACATGTGTAAATTAATAAGCAAATATTCAAATTTCTTATGTTACTTAGGCGAAAGGGTTTTAGAAATTGGTCAACAATGTAGCCATAGCCTCTACTTGGTCTTGCATACCTCGCTGTTTTGGTTTTGTTAATAAATACAATTACAGTACTTAACAAAGCTTCCAAGAAAACAAAAGTAAGACAATGATGCACAGTTTCTTAGATAAAAGGTGTACTGTTATAAATATGTTTGGGATTTAACAGTAACTATAGTTCTGATTATTATTTGGTTGATAAATAATCATTATCCTTCCTGTTTAATTCAAGGAATGTAATATAATATCCATTATAATATCATATTCAAATTATTAGTAGATCTATCCAAATACTATAGATAATTTCCATGCTTTTCTTACTTAATATAGTTGTTGTGAATGCAATAATATAATACTCTATGACAATCCTCTATGGAAAAAAAAAGAAAAAGAACATTATATAAATTAACAGATGATTTGTAATTGTTTTAGTTTTTTCTCAGTTCTTTGTTTAGAGTTTTGTTTTAAGAAAGATGTGAAGTAATAAATAGTGTTTAAATATGAAATAAGTTTTATTACCAGCATAATTATATAAATATGACGAGTGTTCCGCCTGTAGCGGCAGTGTCAAAAGTTTATAGAAACAACATATGGCGACCGTGACAGGATAATAATTTGGTTACAGTTAAAATCTATGATCCATTAGTAAGTATTTTATAATGGATGCTCTGAAAAAGAAAAGAAAATTGTTTAGAACTGGATTTTCATGTTTACACAATACATTATTAGAATCCATAAAAAATGAAGATGATGTGATTTTGTTAAAAGCTAATTTAGAGCTATTACGTGAAAAACATAATCAATTGGAGGTCTTAGACCGAGAAATTATTGAAGTTTTACTAAATGAAAATGCATCTACTGAAGTTTTAGAAAATGAGGTAGAATCTGCCGATGAATACTCAGGCAAGTTTAAAATAGTTGAGTATTTAGTTGAACAGGCTATTGACAAGGCTAGGCCTAAGACAGATACTAGTGTGAATGTAGAAAAACGTAAATTTAAGTTACCCACACTTGAGTTTAAAAAGTTTGGTGGTGATATTAGTGATTGGTTGCCGTTTTGGGGCCAATTTAAGAAAATCCATGAAGACCCCTGTATTGATTCTGATGACAAGTATCAGTATCTCCTGCAAGCGACTATCCCTAATACTAAGGCTAGGGAAATTGTCGAGAGTTTTCCCCCATGTGGACGTAGTTATGAACAGGCTATTGAACATTTAAAATCTCGCTTTGCCAAAGATGACCTGTTAGTAGAGTTTTACATAAGAGAAATCTTGAAAATTGTAATAACATTAAATAGCAGTGAAAGTAAAATTACTATTTCCTCACTTTATGATCAAATTGAGTCAAAACTAAGGTGTTTAGAAACTTTAGGTGTAACAAAGGAGAAGTACGCTGCTATGCTCTTCCCATTAGTAGAATCTTGTCTCAGGGAGGATTTATTAATAGCTTGGCAGAGAAGTAGGCCTAACTCTCAACAGGACGAGACCGCGTCAGAAAGTAAAAGTAGGCTAGATAGCCTAATGAATTTTTTGAAAATTGAAGTGGAGGGAGAAGAAAGAATAAACTTAGCTAAACAGGGATTTGGTTTACAAAAAACAAAAGTATCAACAGGTGATAATACTACGAGTTCATATAAAAGAGACTTTGCAAGTAAAGATAAGCATATTAAAAATACAAGAAGGCCTACCAGCAATGTTACAGCAGCTGGCCTTGTAAATGTAAAATCAAATACGTCTACAGTAAGCACAGATAAGACGAAGTTATCGATGTGTGTGTTTTGTGACGGTGGTCATTTAAGTGAAAACTGTTTTAAAGCTAGGGACATGTCTTTAGAAGAAAGGCAGAATATTCTTACTAGCAAAAGGTGTTGCTTTTCTTGTACAAAAGTAGGACATTTAAGTAAACATTGCAGAGCTATTGTTAAATGTATTATTTGTAATGGAAAACATGTACCACTTATGTGTTCAAAGTTGCAGAATAATTTTAATAGGTCTAACATTAAACCTAAATGCGAGGAAAAAGAAGCTGAGCCCAATTTTGAGAATTCCTTGTCCAATGTGAATGGCAATCAGGTTTACATGCAAACTCTTGTTGTCAAGGCTGTTAGTGACACAAAAGAACTCAATGTGCGTTTACTTTTTGACAGTGGATCCCAGAGGTCATACATAAGGAAATCGACTGTTGAAAAAATGAAATATGACACTTGTGGTGAAGAAACATTATTACATGGCCTGTTTGGAGGAGAGGTCACTAAGCCTCGCAATCATGCATGCTACAAAGTCAGACTACAAAGTATAGATAAAACATATTCTTGTAATTTCAAGGCACTTAGTGAAATAAATATTTGTACTTATGTTCCTGCCTTGAAACCAGGAAGATGGACTGATGAACTGATGGAAAGAGGTATTAAATTGTTTCAGGATGCAGACAGTCCAATTGAGATATTAATTGGGGCTGACATATATGGGAAACTTCTAACTGGAAGAAAAGAGGTTCTAGATTGTGGTATTATAGCCCTTGAAACTCATTTAGGATGGGTTTTGACAGGAAAATTTCAAGAAAGTAAAGAATTTAGTTCTATGACAGCACTTTCTATGTTTGTACAAAGTAATTCAATATGCAAGCTGTGGGAAATGGATGTTTTAGGTATAAAAGACCCACTACAGACCAGAAGCAAACAAGAAATTGAACATTCTGTTCAAACACAATTTTTGGAAACTGTGAGAGTAAATGAAGAAGGACGCTATGAAGTCAAATTACCTTGGTCCGAAGACCACCCAGAAGTTCCAAGAAATTTCAATCTTGCAAAAAAAAGGCTTGAAAACTCAGTGAAAAAGCTAACAAATGAAAGTTTATATAATGTATATAACAATGTGTTTTCAGATTGGCTGGAAGATGGTGTTATTGAGGAAATCCCAATAAGCAAATGGGATGAAGGTCACTATTTACCTCATAGACCAGTGATAAAAGAAAACAGCACCACTGCAGTAAGACCGGTTTTTGATGCCTCGTCTAAAGAAAAGGGTTACTATTCCCTTAATCAGTGTTTGGAAATAGGTATTAACTTAATTGAAATAATACCAGCTTTGCTTTTACGTTTTCGACTTTATAAAATAGGAGTTATCGCTGACATAAAAAAGGCGTTTTTGCAAATAAGTTTGTATGAAGAGGACAGAGATTTCCTAAGATTTCTGTGGCAAAACACAGATGGATCACTCAAGATTTTCCGACATAGAAGAGTTGTTTTTGGAGTCTCAAGTAGTCCATTTTTGCTCAATGCCGTCATCAACTACCACCTGCAGAAGTATTTAGTACCGTGTGCTAAAGACAATCAATTTTCTAAATGTACAATAGAAAAGTTGTTTAAAAGTTTCTATGTTGATAACTGTGTTACAGGTGTAAATAATGAAAGGGATTTGAAACAGTTCATTTCAGAAACAATACAAATATTTTCTTTGGGAAAGTTTGAGCTGCGAGGATGGGAATATACTGAACCTGGTCTGGAAGACAAGACAGAGGCTTCAGTCCTAGGTCTCACCTGGGACAAGAAAGAAGACACAATTTCTGTGAGTTTTCATAAAATAGTAAATTTAGAAGAGAACTTGGTAACACAACGTGTTATATTGTCCACTGCACACAGATTGTTCGATCCTATTGGATTCACTTGTCCTATTTCCATATGCCCTAAGTTATTATTGCAGGAATGCTGGAAAGATAATTGTGGGTGGGACAAAGAAGTACCAGAAGAAATCAAACAACGATTCAATATATGGTTTCAGGAACTCGATCAATTAAAAGAGATGAAGATTCCACGATGGCTACAAGGTGTGGATGACGTAATCATTTCTGTATCAGTTCACATATTTTGTGATGCCAGCAAATTTGCGTACTCAACAGCAGTATTTATGCGTTTTGAACTTAGTACATGTATTCAATTACAGCTAATCCAGGCAAAGTCACGTGTAGCACCTGTAAAGAAGATGACAATACCCAGACTTGAACTAATGGCTGCTACTATAGGTGCTAGATTAGGTTCTTCAGTAGTGCAAGAATTAAGAGATGAAAACAAATTTGAATGTAATATTAAATTTTTTTATTGGAGTGACTCTTCTACAGTAATAGCTTGGATTAAAAGAGAAGAAAACTGGGGAGTATTTGTTAGAAATAGAGTTGAAGAAATCTGCAGCCTCACTTCCAGAACATCTTGGCGGCACATTCCCGGCACTATGAATCCAGCAGACTTGCCCAGTAGAGGATGTTCAGTTTCCAGGTTGATTAGTTCCAGATGGTGGGAGGGCCCGTCATGGTTGAAGTTGCCTGAAGATACCTGGCCATCAAATGAACCTGAACCTGACGAAGAATTAATTTCTTTAGAAAAAAAGAAAGGACCTACACCTTCACTTTTAAGTAATAATTACCCAAAAGATTGGTTTTATTACTTTTCAAATGATTTTGATAAGATTGTGTGTGTTTTTGCATGGTTGCTGAGATTTATTCATAATTGTAACCCCTCAAAGAAGGAAAAGTGTGTGAGTAAAGTTTTGTCATGTAAGGAGATTATTGAAGCTAACAATTTTATAATTAGAATTGTTCAACAGCAATCATTTGAAGGAATAAGGGAGCCTAAATTGGCTTCATTGTCACCATTTATGGCTGCTGATGGTATTATAAGGCTAAAGACAAAATTAACAGAAAGAAAGGATTTGGAAAATTTTAAATTTCCTGTTGTTCTACCATCAAAACATGACATTGTAGATATTCTTATTCTTACAATACATAAGAGATCATGTCATGTGGGAGTTCAAGGTCTCTTAAGTTTATTAAGAGAAAACTATTGGATATTGAGAGGAAGAAAAACAATAAGTAATACTTTGAAAAAATGTATTCCTTGTCAGAGACATAATTCAAAAAATGTAGAAACAATCACTCCACCCTTACCTGAAAGTAGAGTACGAGATGCCGCAGTATTTGAAGTGGTTGGAATTGATTTTGCGGGACCTTTGTTTCTACGAGATGGCAGTAAAGTTTGGATCTGCATATTCACTTGTGCAGTATACCGTGCTGTTCATTTGGAGTTAGTAAAGTTTCTTTCTGTCGAAGCATTTATAGATACACTTAGAAGATTTATTGCAAGGCGAGGAAGACCATCAATAATATATAGTGACAATGGTACCAATTTCACAGGTACAGAAAAGGCATTTAAAATTCTAGATTGGAATGCTATCTTAAAATATAGCTCATGCCAACAAATTGACTGGAGGTTTAACCCTCCCTCTGCTGCATGGTGGGGCGGATGGTGGGAGCGACTCATCCGACTCATGAAACAGTTGCTACGCAAAACCTTGGGCAAAACGTCATTGGATTATGAGGAAATGGAGACAATCTTATGTGATTGTGAAAGTATCATGAATTCTAGACCTTTGACATATTTATCTGAAACTTCTTCAGACCTAACTGCTATTACTCCAAATATGTTTTTACATGACTTAAAAGAAATTGGAGTTCCAGATTGTGACCATGTAAATACAAAAAGTCTTAACAAGAGAGTACGTTATCGACAACATCTGAGAGAAGCATTGCGAAAAAGATTTAGGATTGAGTATTTAGGACAATTAGCTTTAAAAAGTAAGAAAAACGGCAGACAGTTGAAAGTTGGAGAATTAGTACTGATTGAAGTTGAAAATAAAAAAAGAATTGATTGGCCAATAGGACTGATAGAAAAGACTATCATTAGTAGAGATGGAGTGTGTAGATTAGTGCAATTGAAGACTGCTTTTGGAAGTTTATTGAGACCAATACAAAGACTATATCCTCTTGAAATGCAAGAAGAAACCATCCAAGAACAATTAAAAGAAAAGATTAAACCAAAAGTGACAAAAACCAATGAACATGAACTACACCTGGAAGAAGATAATGTGACAAAAGAAAATAAAATTGTGACATATTCAAGAAGTGGCAGACAAATTAAGCTTCCACAAAAATTTGTTGATTAATCTTTTAACAATATACTATTTTTTAATGTTTTGAGTTAAACCATAACTCAAAAGGTGGGAGTATGTTGTGAATGCAATAATATAATACTCTATGACAATCCTCTATGGAAAAAAAAAAGAAAAAGAACATTATATAAATTAACAGATGATTTGTAATTGTTTTAGTTTTTTCTCAGTTCTTTGTTTAGAGTTTTGTTTTAAGAAAGATGTGAAGTAATAAATAGTGTTTAAATATGAAATAAGTTTTATTACCAGCATAATTATATAAATATGACGAGTGTTCCGCCTGTAGCGGCAGTGTCAAAAGTTTATAGAAACAACAATAGTCTTTGTTTATTTGATATTTATTTTCATTGCATTAAAGGTACATTTATTGTAAATCTCTTTTAAATCAGTCCCAAATGTATTTAAGAAACAATGAAAATCTATAACACAACCGTTTCAGGTCTTTGAATTTTCAACAAAGAAACGTAAAGCACTGACTGTAACTGACACAGCTACCTTTCAGTATTGTTCGATTATAACTACAGAATTAAATAAAAAGATGGCTATATTACATGTAACCTTAGATATAATAAATTACTGTGGTCAGGCTTGGGCCTGTAACTGTTTTAGACTTAAGCTTTAAATAATCCTCTACTCATATCTTGAAATATACTCTACTTATATTGCTTGACTTTTCCCACATAAACATCCTTTCAGATGTTTTATTTTAATATTGTTTACTTTACCTACCATGATTCCAAGTTACCTGCCTAACCTGAATAGTTAAGTACGTTTGTTTCATATGACAACTTTGGCACAAATTTAACACACACAGTATTTAAAATAGTGTATTATTATATTTGCACGAATCATTAACATATGCTCTTCATATATTAAATTTAAAGTTATTGTCTTATTATTTTTGAAATGAATAAAAAATTGAAGAGACTGGCAAAACGAATAAATTCTTCTCAGATTCAGGCATGAATAAAAACTAAACATTCGTTGCATTTTGACAAAATGGATTACAATTCTGTTAATGGCTGATAATAAAATGAGGAATTGAAATTTATAATAAAGACATTTATTTTAGAACTTTTCCCAGAGAAATTAAAGGTAGTTGGAAAAAAAGAAATTTCTATTTATAGAGTTCCTAGAAAGAAACAGTGTGGATTAAAAATTCATAATTCTGTACTCCACTGGAATTTTTGGACTGCTTCACAAGATAATTGGGCCCAATATCAGGTATCTCTATTGTTTGTACAGTATTTGAAATGTCATTAGTAATAATTGTCGTTTTTACTTGTGAAGTCTGCAATGAATGGCTATTTTGTATATCAGCTCAGATCTATGAACTATATTTTCTTACATGTTGCCCTGTAACAATAACTGTAATACAAAACTAACTGTCCTATCGTCTCCTCTTTTTTGTGTATCATGGTAAAGCATTTAGAAACGATTATTTTTGTTGCCTAATCCTATATTAGTGTTGTGACAGTTGCATCAATCACAAGGGATTTTAGAGGTCATAAATAAATCTGAAAAATTATAGAAAATCTCCATCCTTTTAATGTTTTTATTATGTATTAAAAACAAACAATATAGACAAAATTGTTTTAAAGTAAATCCCTACTAAGGTCAACAGAGAAAATTTTATTCTAGTTACTTTTTATATTATAATTACAATCAATGTAAATATGTATATACATATGACAGAATCACAATATTAAATGACAAAATAGAAAACGAATTTCCTTGCAATTTTCCATTTCCCTCTGTATACAGTATATGGTGTTGGACTATTATTTTTGTTTGTACTATTCAATTGCTTTCTTTTTTTTCTAATTTATGAAGCTAATGATAAGCTATAATTTCTCATTCTATCCATCTCTTGTATTCCTTCATTATTGCAAGGAACCTTGCTCTTACAATTTCATAAGCCACTTTATATAGTAACAGGTTTCTAGCAATGGGAAAGTTGGCTCAATGCCAAAGTGCTGAATTTCAAAAATGTAGTTATTCAGTTCAAATCCGACCAAGACATCAGCTTTTTAAATTTTAATAAATAAATAAATATCTGAAAAAACTGATTAACATCAATTGTCATCCTCTACAAATTGAAAAAAATGTATTTGAACTTCATTGAATGAATAAAAACATATTTTATTCGTACGATTGAAACTATTGAAAATTCATACAAGATATATACGAGGGCTGCTATTTATGTTTCTGGCCTTGGTAACACTGATTGTTGCTAGGCACCAGCTGACGTTTCCAGTGCAAAGTTTACACTGTTAAACATAACCTCAATCAAAACATTTTATTTCATTGTTGTTAGTGTTATTGACCACCAGGTTAAAAAATTGATCTTAGGTGAGAATGGAATTAAATCATGAACATTTTTGTGCCATAATTTTTTATAACTTTCAACGTAGCCTGACACAAAAGTCTATCCTTATATGGTATTGAGAGCATTCCTACAGCACCCTAAAAAATTGGTATAACAAATTCAATCATGGCCGATGATCACTCCAGGACGAACCCCATGAAGGTCCTCCAACATCCTCCAACATTATGCCATAAAACATCGATGCTGTGCATGAACTGAAAAAGCATGATCATCATGTGACATATCGTGAGATTGATGCATCTTTAGGCATTAGTGTGACAAGTATCAATCAGATTTTTCATGAACATTTGCATGTGAAAAAGGTTTGTTCAGGTTGACAAACGCTCAAAAGAAGGCACCTGTTGATTGGTGGAAGAAAATGTTGAAGAAAATTACTCAAGGTGTGTCAAAAGCAGTTTATAATATCTGCACAGGTGACAAATCATGGATAAACACATATGATCCTGAAACAAAACAGCAATCCACCATATGGGTCTTTCAAGACGAGCCAAATCCACCCAAAGTTGTTCATGGAAGAAGCACAACAAAGCAAATGGTTGCCTGTTTCTTCAGCATTACCGGTCATGTGGCGACTGTGCCATTAGAGCAACGTAGGGCAGTCAATTTGGAATGTTACACCACTATTTGTTTGCCAGAAGTCTTTGAGAAACTTCGGGAAAACACAGATTTGCTGAAACAATGGAGTTATTGACAGGGCAAAACATTGAATTGATGGGTCATCCGCCGTACAGCCCTGACTTGGCATCTAATGACTTTTTTTGTTCCCGAACATCAAGAAAAACTATGGAAGAAGCAGTTGTTGAATTCAAAACCCATGTTTTAGAAGTACCTGAATCGGAATGGAAAAAGTGCTTTGAAAATTGGTTCCAACGTATGAAAAAAAAATTTACAGCCCTGCAAAGAAATCAAAGCTAGTTGGATAGCCAAGACAATTCTATTACCAAGTTAGCAAAGGAGTTTTGCCTGTTAAACATGATAATGAGTAAAGACAAAACACATAACAAATACAACTTGACAAAGAAACATGATCCTGTTTTTTGTACATAACAAAGTTAATATAAAAATCACAGGATTTTAAATTGTTCACTCTACATAATAAAAAGGTAAGCAAATGAGAATAAATTAGACTAGTAGTCAGGCACTAGTATAAACTTGTACTATTATAAATATATTCTAGTTAAATAACATAGCCTAGGAAATTTTGAATTATGCTGCAAAGTTTTTAAAAGTTTTGATTGGAGTTTAAAAAAGAGTTTAAAGGAAGAAAGCTACAATATTTAAGGTATGATTCAGTGAAGTAAAAAACATGTTTTAAATTCTAGTACGGAAATTTATCTTAAAAAAATAACACAGTTCATTGAAATTGACTATTTATAAATCAAGGATTTTAGCTGAGCATATGGCTGTTAGTGGTTGATGATAGATGGTAAGGGTACCAATACATCTTCTATTCTGACAACGTTAATGACTCACCACTGACAATTCTGATTACTATAAAGAGTAAAGATATTAAATCAATGTCATTGAGATTTCCAATGCTTTATTTTATCAAAAAAACATGATGACCCAAGTACACAAAAATCCTTTTTTATTCTAAGCACAGTTCAGATCTGAGTGCAGCTAAACTTCTCGATCTATATAAATCCTTGTCCACACTATTAGACAAGTTTGAGCGATTGTCTATAAAGATGTCTAAGGGATATCTTTAGACAATTTATCTAGACATTTTAGAGACTTTGTTGCAAGTACACACTTTCTGGTTAGTTGCTAGACATGGCTGACCTAGTTGGGATCAATGCCAGCGCTGTTATAAATTTGAACAATGAAAAAAAGCAGAAGAGAGCGTCGTCGGTCAAGGGTCTCTTTTGTAGAGGGACCTCGTTTCTGTTGCAATTTACTTTCAACATTGTTGGAAGTACCCATGGGGTTCCGAAACTTTACCCGTTTGACTCCAAATGATTTTGAAGAATTACTACAGCTTTTAAGCAGAAATATTGAGAAAAGAGAAAGCACATTTAGAGAAATAATTCTACCATACATAGATTTTTCCCACGTCCACCACGGATATTTCATATTTTTTGGGCAGATCTTCGATCGCCTTTCTTTTTAAGTTACAATTTTTATAATCAGGATTTGTAACTTCCCATAAACAATTTCCGCAGTGAAAACTTGTTTGAAAAACAAAACCTTTTGCATAGGCCACATATTTAAATAATAAAAACAATCAGATAGAAAACTTTGAGCGAAATAAACAAAATCAATTGAATGATAAATATTCCTCACGATTCACTGGCAACAATGTCTCGCAACACGTACGCACTACAAAATGCTGTGCAACATTGTCTAAAGTCTCCTATCTAAGAGAGGAGAGCAATGTTCTGCGATTTTGTTGCAATCCCAAGTCTATAGACACGGATTTTGGCTTGCAATTGTCTTTAGACAATTGCTCGACTTTGTCTAATAATGTGGACAAACCTTAAGAGGTTTTGAGACAGTAATCACAGTTTACATTGACATCTAAGTAGTATAGTTATAAGTTCTCTTATTATTATAATACAACTTAAAAATTACATAAAAATAGTTTTAAATAAAATGTTTCAAGTAGTTTTCATTCAATTATATAAATAGTTTCATCTTGGCATCTTCATTTATGAGGTTTGGCTGGAAAGAAACAGGATTAGTATTGACACAACCATACATTGAATGCAATAGGTTGAATTGGCCAGTCATGTGACACCCCCTACGCCCACTGCTAAATTTTTATCTGCCTCCCACATTCATTCCACCCTACACAGCATTTATAAGCAACTAATGTTTCAGCAAATTTTGAATTCAGCAAAAGGTTATGTTAAAGTTGAAAAATCGTTAAAATTACTTGTGACAAATCATGGTTTGCCATGGATTACTCATGATCCTAAAACAAAATCCTTAGGAAATCCCCTGGTTCACCCTCTCAAAAAAAGCACAAATGACAAAACGTAAATTCAAGGCAATGATGATGGTTTTTTTAATACATCAAAGGAACTGTGCACAGAGAAAATACGATTTGTAGAAAAACAAGTCACGGATCTTCCCTCCAGCTCACAATGCTTTATCAGAGAACATGTTTTTAGCCAAACGCAACATTTCTGTCCTAGACCATACATACTTATTTTGTCCCTTAAAGTCAAATCCGCTTTCAAAGGAATGAGATTTCACTTTGTTGAAGCAGTAAAAGAAAAAGAAGTTTTGAATGGGCTTGTGGAAAATGACCTGCAGCATTGGAAATGCACAGTGAAAATTTCCATGGATGCTGTAGAGACCGAGGAATGGAGTACCTTGAAGGAGATAACACCTAATTATAATTTTAGGAAATAAAATTTTGTTCAGCCTTAATCCGGTTTTTTTTTCTAACCATACCTCTTATATCTACACAGATAATTTTCTAAAATAAAGCTATTGTAAATTTGTATCATACAGTATTAGTGCTCTGTTTTATGAATAGTCTGTTTGACCCAGGTTTACTATTTAATATTCTTTTAAAATTAGTTAACATTCAGTAAATACTGAAGAATAGGCAAAAATATTAACTTTCACTAGGATTTTTATTGCATGATATTTGCTGTGAGGTAAGTGAAGAAGCCTATGTATACCTTAATACTAATGATACTTAAAGATAGAAGATATTTAGTACAGTGATACAAGTGATTGCTCATCATAATAATAAGGTGTGTCACACTTCAATATAACAAATTTCACCTCGACATAAATGAACTTAATCACTTACCTCAGGAAGTGTTTTTATAAATGTACTGAAAAATTATATTTTTAAATGTATTGCACATGTTTTCCTTTCTAATAAGTTTATATCATTAGGGATTTTTATGCAAGCTTTCATTTGTATTAAAACACAAACATTGCTAGTAGAAACTTATGTATAAGTGCATATAATTTATATAACGCAAATATGATGAAACATTTGTAACAAAAGTAACAAGAAATGGCTTTATTAAACATCAATGGATGCAAAAAAACTCATTTGATGTTATTATTTATACTGTGATTTTATTTATACATGAGTACATTTATATAAAAGATATTACACTCAACCATGTCCATGTCTTACTGTTATATAAGTAAACAGGGCATAAAAAACAGATGTTTTATATCAGGCTATATCTATCAGCTATAATGTCAATAAATTTTAAGATTTTGAATTGCCAAGATGATTTTGCCATATAAAAACTAAACAATAAGATATAATTTTTGACAAACAAAAGTGTTTAGAATTTGCAACAGTGAGTGTTTTGCTATTTATCTAACAGATGCAAGGTTTGAATTACTGTACCTCGAATTTAAGTATATAGAGAATGGCTATTGGTCATACAGTAAAAAGATTGTCACTTATTGATTAGATTGAAGAGCCATTTGTGTGACCCAAGGATCAACAAACTTGTAATTTGTCAACAGCTACACAAAAATTACGTGGAAAAATAATGTTCAAGTTTGGTTTCCATTTTCAATTTCATAGCTTAGTAATTTTAAATGCTCTGCTCTACAACAAAATAAGACTTACACTACACACACACACAGACACACAAAAATACATACACATCCACAGTACAATATAGGAAAATTTCAGAGAGACCTATATTTATTTTGTTAGAAACCTATTTTTTTTAATGCTTGCCAGATAAATAACATTGTTTCAGTTTAATTTTTTAAATGAAATAAACGTTACACTTCTTTAACTCTAGGTAAATATGTTGGTTCCGTCACATAATCATCCTCTTCAACTGTACATGGACTTGAAATGAATAAAGTCTGTGGAAATGAAAAAAATATAAAAACTATGCTCATCTTCAAACAATGATAAATAAATTTTAAAATAATTGAATGTTTTTCAACAGTATTAAATAGTTTTAAAAAAGTAATGAAAATTGGATTTATCACGTTAGTTTAACTAAACTTCCTGAAACATGTATCATGTCTTAATACTTTTCATACTATATAAAAAAAATTTTATATGTTGTTTTAAAAGGCACCATTTAATGTTTGAGTAGAGTTCATGGTTACATCATTTTTGAGAAAAAAGGTTTACTGATATCATATATTTATTTTTATTCTTTAACATAATAAACTTAGAGAGAAAATATTCTGCACGCCAAGTTTCTTCTTCATTACAACATTAAAGCATTAACATAAAATATGAATTTACCAAACTTATTATCAAGTTGATACATTTGTGTAACAAAGAAAACCTAAAAGCGAAAATGATTGAGGAAAGATTCAGACATAGCACACATCTGTTAGTTTTGTATTGTATGGTATTCAGTGGTCCAACAATATTACTACGACAACTACCATGGCTTCACACTTATCAAACTCATTATCAATTTGATACATTTGCATAACTAGTTTTGTATTGTATGCTATTCAGTGGTCCAACAATATTACTACGACAACTACTATGGCTTCACACTTATCAAACTCATTATCAATTTGATACATTTGTGTAACAAAGAAAACCTAAAAGCGAAAAGGATTGAGGAAAGATTCAAACATAGCACACATCTGTTAAGTTTTGTATTGTATGCTATTCAGTGGTCAAACACTATTACTACAACTACTATGTCTTCACACTTATCAGACAAAAGCATAATGAACTTGCTTATTATAAAGAGAAAAACAAGGATAACATTTTCTTCCATAACTTTTAGCTTTAGGAAATATCCTCCTAAAGTAAAACGCAATCAAGTAAAATTTTCAAATATAAGGGTTATTAATCCTAACAAAATTCTATATGTACGAGACTCACTAAAATTTAACATATATCCTTTCAAATTTGCATTAACAAATTTGCAGTAGAATCATATTTTTTGATGTTACAATACTGACGGATTCTTTAAATGAATAAACCTATCATTTCTATTACATTAGTTGATTCCATCTTCACAACAGCTACTAGTTTTTAACTAAAAACACTTGTGACCATATAGGCAATTGTAACATATCTACAATGGTTTTTAGTTATCATTTCCCTAAAGGATGGAGCATCATTCCCCTGGCATCTCAGTGCTTAACATTTCCTAAATTATAATTAAATATTACTCAACTAAGTGAATACATAAGGGCTTACTTGCTGAGTCGTTTTGAAACAATCGTTCCTTTTACAAAGCAATGCCTCTACTGGTGGCATCCCGCAAGGCAAAAAGGTTTTCGGTATGAGATTTATGAGTGTAGTGGGGTGGGTTAAGTTGGTTGTTTACTATGTAATGGAACAGGATGTTGGCTTCAAAATGTGTGTGATCATTTAATATGTTTTCTTTATCAGTTGTGTAGTGTTTGTATATTTTGTATTTTTCTAAAGTTGTTAGTTTTCTACTTTGGTTTAATATGTGGAGAATGTTTAAATTAGTATGTATGTCTGTATGTGTGTGTGTGTAGTTTGTTTTTAATGTAAGTTGCCTTGGCTGGATTTTGGGATTGTATTGTTTCTTTGGTTAATGTGTTCATCAAAGCATGTGTTGAATGATCTATCGGTTTGGTCGTTATAATAGCTGGGACACTCGTTACATGTTAATTTGTAAACAATTGATAGATTGTATTTGTCTGTTTGTTCTTGACAATTTATCCAGTATTTATGAATTAATATGTAACGAGTGCTTCGTAAAAGGAACGATTGTTTCAAAACGCCTCAGCAAGTAAGCCCTTATGTATTCACTTAGTTAAGAATTGTCTAATTATAGTTTAATCAGTGAATGCAAGAGATTTCAGAGAAAGCAACTTTCTGATCCGAGTTTACAAAATAATTTCTCTAACTGATGTTAATTACTTTATAGTTGATTGTTAATTTAAATAGTTCTTTGTTTGTGCAACTGCAATGGAAAAACTGGTGTGAGTTATCAGAAATATAATTTAAAGTAATTGGTATCATATTTGTGTCATTCTAATTTTCAAATATTGCCTTTTAAATTTGTCTAAAACTAAATACAATTTTTATAACCCACTTATGTTCTGTATTTAATTTACTCATGTTAGAAAGTTGTAAAACTGTTTTAATCAGAATGTACATCTTCATCATAATTTAAAAAATTATTATTAGACTGAGATTAGGTATACTTATAGAAACCAGTATTAAAAAATAAGTACTTACCACTTTAGAAAAAAGTGGTTAATAAAGGTGTTACAAATATAACTGCCATATTATCATCAAGCCCGACACCAGTCAGTTATTAAATTCCAAAAAACCAACAGAATTCTGCTAAAATCAGTGTTTTGTGAAACAAAGGATTTACTGCAATAAGTAAAAGAAAAGTAAGGCGACAGTGTCTTGCGTCAAAGTAAGATTGTGCTAATATTTATAAAGAATAAAAAAGTGATAAACTTAGTGTCCCACTAATGTACTCGTAAGCATATGAATGCAAAAGTAAAAACAAATCAACATTTTACTCTTTCTCTACAACTTGAAAGAGTTTTTAAGACAAAAGAACTATATTGTTGAGAACTGTCGCTAACATATCACAACAAGTGAGTATGATGGGACCAAAAACTTTCATAAATACCACAGAATCGCATCTTCTGCGCTTATTTTGATTGTTTTAACCTTGAGAGAAACAACATTTTTTCTAATATCATCACTGGTAAATGTCAATACTGATACAAAACCATACTCCTTGCATTGCAACCACTTCTATTCACTTGTAAAGAAAATTTAAAGTAACCCCAGTGGGAGCGAAAATAATGGGCATTGAATTTAAAGTTCAGAAAGGGTTTGGTTTTGATTGTTTTTAAGTGTTTTGTGAAACACTTTTTATACATTGCACGACATAGACTAATTGCAATTGTGGAATTACACATTCTGAATGGAATATCTTACTCAACACCAGTAATAGAAAAAAGCTTGTGTGCTTTTTGGGAGAACACTTTGAGGAAATAGAGAAATTGAAACCTCTCTATGAATTTTAGTAAATTATAGTGCAGCAGCAGATTTTAAACAAAAAGTGTTAAAAAAATTTTGTTTAGCTACTGACTGGCTCTTATATTTTAACCATGCCTTGTGCATAAAACAATTATAATTATAGTTAAATAAAAGCTGTTATAGGTACCTGAATCTCAAGTCAACTGCTTTTATTTAACAATAATCTCTGTGAGTAACAACATAATTAATAATTATAATTATAGCTTTTCTAAATTAAAAATTCAGTATTTAAATTAACCAAAAAGGGTAAAGTTACATATTTTACTGAAATTTTTATTTTAATCTG
Source organism: Prosapia bicincta (assembly GCA_036971475.1). Classification (NCBI taxonomy): domain Eukaryota; kingdom Metazoa; phylum Arthropoda; class Insecta; order Hemiptera; family Cercopidae; genus Prosapia; species Prosapia bicincta. The sequence goes on from JBAIZL010000001.1 coordinate 177,163,674, forward strand.
ATATATAATGACTTTGACTCATAGCCTTATTAAAATTTTGAAATTTGTATGTTTTAAAGCCCCAGGGGTTTAATAGTATTCAAATGTAATTGAGTGCATTTTACAATAGTATTAAATACTCTTTCCTTACTCGTAATTATAGTAAGCCTTGAAAAAATAAATCTTATATATCAAAATTTCTCGAAAATTTGAACTTACATAAGCTAATCATAGAAATCAAAGTCCAAAAATAATTATTAAACTAGTGTATTACATATTAATAACATTTTGATGACTATTTTGGTTTCACTTCAGGCTTATTTGAGTTTAACAGAAAAATAACATGAAGATAAAATTAATCGCCTCTGATACTTGGCAATAGAGGGATAGTAATGGATTGTATAATAGAAGATAGATACTTCTAATTCACACAATGCCATCATTTTCCCGTTTTCTCACTACTAGCGGATCAATAAATCCGTTCCTTAATTCTGAGTAGACTCCTCCCTATGATCCTAACTGAGCCGTGACAACACATGATCCTTCTTTCTTTCCATGACAGGTTTTAGGTCCTCACGTTAATTCTATCTTTGTTCTCATCAATCTTTTCTTATATTTAATAAGTGATATTAATATTGACCGATCACCCTAAAACCACACAATAATGACAATAATAATAAAAAATTGTGAAAGGATGCATTTCTAAAGTTGACATACTCTATGCTTTAGAATGTGCAACATCTACCTCCTATTCATGGTAGGATTTGAGTATTGTAGGTAAAGGCAAATCCTATAAATCAACTATATATATATTACTATAATATATATATTACATTCTTATATATTATATATATATATATATATTATCTTACGTTGTCCATTATTTTTCTGTTGCACTGACTTTATGAAGTTGATATATTACTATTGTAAATACTTTTATCCACCACTAAGTGCAATAATTTTACCTTGTGTGATGAGGCACCTTTCGGTCACCAAGTGATATAATAATATATCAACTTCATATATATATATATATATATATATATATATATATATATATATATATATATATGCTTGATATTTTAGGTTATCCATTGTTTTTCCGTTGCACTGACTTTATGAAGTTATTATATTACTATTGTAAGTAATTTTATGAAAAGTAATCAGTGATTCGACAATGGTCAAGTGACCAAAAGGCGCCTCATCACTCAAGGTAAAATCATTGCACTTAATGGTGGATAAAATTACTTACAATAGTAATATATTAACTTCATATATATATATATATATATATATATATATATATATATATATATATATATATATTTAGGTTAGTTTTGGTTGGTAAAGATTATTTAGATTTTTTGGACTAGGAGACTGTCAGACTTACCTTGGTAAGAGTCCACTCTGTAGTCTTGAAATAGAAACACATAAAAGCACTTAAACAATGATATATTTCAACCACACAGTGGTCGTTGTCAATCGAAGAGAAAACACAAAAAGAAATATGAGAGAATGAAATAAAATCTCTGGGCATTGTTTAAGTGCTTTTATGTGTTTCTATTTCAAGACTACAGAGTGGACTCTTACCAAGGTAAGTCTGTCAGTCTCCTAGTCCAAAAAATCTATATATATATATATATATATATATATATATATATATATATATATATATATATATATATATATATATATTTTTTTTAGGTTAGTTTTGGTTGGTAAAGATTATTTAGATTTTTTGGACTAGGAGACTGACAGACTTACCTTGGTAAGAGTCCACTCTGTAGTCTTGAAATAGTAACACATAAAGGCACTTAAACAATGATATATTTCGACCACACAGTGGTCTTTATCAATCGAAGAGAAAACACAAAAAGAAATATGAGAGAATGAAATAAAATAATTGTAATCACAGATTGTGTAGAGTAGAAATCAGATGTCACAGATGCACAGATTAAAGATATATATATTGTTTCCATGAACATATGAGTGATTATAGTTTTTTTTTTTTTTTTCCAACTAACCTTATCTCTTTTCCCCTGACAGACTTATATAAACTATAATCACTCATATGTTCATGGAAACAATATATATATCTTTAATCTGTGCATCTGTGACATCTGATTTCTACTCTACACAATCTGTGATTACAATTATTTTATTTCATTCTCTCATATTTCTTTTTGTGTTTTCTCTTCGATTGATAAAGACCACTGTGTGGTCGAAATATATCATTGTTTAAGTGCCTTTATGTGTTACTATTTCAAGACTACAGAGTGGACTCTTACCAAGGTAAGTCTGTCAGTCTCCTAGTCCAAAAAATCTAAATAATCTTTACCAACCAAAACTAACCTAAAAAATATATAAACATATATTTAATCTTTCCATTTTCATATTCCTTCCCTATCTTTGTATGTGTTCTTTCCTCCTTTCCTATCTTATATATAATGAATCTTCCTAAGCTGTATTTGAAACAGCTTAAAAACCTGGCTTTTAAAATCTCAAAAATAAACATTCATATACTGTTTTTAGAAGCATGCCTAAATCTAGGCATTACACCAAAGGGTTTAAATATGAAATCACCACTGTCAGGTATGCCCCAGTATATCAAAACTGTTATTTCTCCAATTTACAAAAACAACTCTTTCCAAATTACACGTTTGGTCTTACAGTGTCACAAACAAGAACAAGTCAAATTATCTGAATTACTAACCTCAACTGCCAAATTAATTACCTCCAATTTCCCATATCTAATACAACAGATGGAAGATACTCTCAATAAAGCATACATACTGCAAGACAATCTTGCAAGGAATAAAATACATAAACTTTCAAAACTCTGCATTCAAGAAATAAATCTTTTTGGCCAAATCAAAAAAATATGATAATCCAGTTTTACCTGCCGACAAACCACCTCTTGTTTGTGACAAACCTAGCCTAAGTTCTCTCTTCAAGATACCAGTACCCTGTGGACAACTCCCTAAACTGCCAACCCAATCATTATTGCTAAATAACAAAAATATTAATAATAACAGTCCCGATATAAGAAATAACCCTTCACCAAAAACAGTTGCCGTGCACAATATTTCCAACCACACACTCTCGGAACATGAACTACAAGTAATTTCTAAGGGCCTGTCATTCACACCAACTAAAGAAATAGACCAATTCAAATTAGGAAAAGATGTTTTCAGCTTTGCCAGAAAACTTAGGATAAAAAATTATATAGCTCAGACACCAACTTTCAAAACGGATACAAACATAGACGCATGTCTTGCAAAATTCAAACCACCCTCCAACTGGGATCCACCACCACTACCACCTGATCACCCCATTGAACTTTACATCAACTTTATCATGCAAAGCATCACCGATATAAATTTCACTAAAAATCTGAAGACTAAACCTAACCTTACCAAATTAGAAAAAGCGGCAATATTTTCGTTGAAAAACAACAAAGATATTATGATTCTTCCAGCAGATAAAGGTTCAACCACTGTCATCATGAACAAAGAAGACTACATCAAAGAAGCAAATAAGCAACTGTCAGACATCACAACATACAAAATACTTACAGATAACCCTACTACAGAATTCAACAATTTACTCTCGGACCTACTCAAATATACAGCTCCTGAACAAAATATTTCGGAAATATCTTTAAAATTATTATATAATGAAAACCCCTCTACTCCTCAATTCTATATATTACCAAAGATCCACAAAAACATAATCCCTCCACCTGGTAGACCAATAATTGCTGGCTGCAATTCAGTAACGGAAAGAATTTCAGCTTTCCTCGACTCACACCTTCAACCCTTAGTAAAGAACCTTCCATCACATACCCAGGACACCAATCACTTCATAGATCGACTGTCACAAATATCTGTACCTCTACCCCCGGTAACTATTTTGGTCACCATAGATGTCACCTCTCTCTATACCAACATCCCTCATGCACATGGCCTATCTGCAATAGAGAATTTTCTAAACAAACGCCCAGGCAAGCCTTCTCCCACTACACCTTTTCTTGTGAACCTGACCAGGTTCATCCTTGAGAAGAACAACTTTCAGTTTGAGGGAAGGAACTACCTTCAAATAAAGGGAACAGCAATGGGTACCAGAATGGCACCATCGTACGCAAATCTGTACATGGGATTGTTGGAAGAAAGTTTTCTAAAGACACAAACACACCAGCCATTATGTTGGTATAGATATATAGATGACATCTTCCTAATTTGGACACAGGGTGCTTCAACACTTGAGACATTTTTAGACAGCCTGACACAATTCTCCACACTTCAATTTACCTGGGAGAAATCTACATCAGCCATCACCTTTTTGGATGTAGAGGTAACACTCCAGAATGGAAATATCAACACAGGAATTCACATCAAACCTACAAACCACCTACAATATCTCCATTTCGACAGCAACCACCCAATAAACATAAAACGATCCATTCCATACAGTCAAGCAATCAGGGGTAAGAGAATCTGTTCGAATGATAGGGAATTGGAAGATTTTAATAGAAAGATATCAACAGCCTTCCAGAGAAGAGGATACCCAAAAAAACTCATTGAAAACCAAATTCATTCAGCACAATCCTCGGTTCACCATAAACCACAAACAGAACAAAATAAACTATCTTTAATAACAGACTACCATCCTGGTCTACATAAACTCAACAAGATATTGAGAGATGGCTTCAAAATTCTTCAAGCTTCCGTCCACACCAAAAATCTTTTCACCGATCCACCACAAATTTGGTACAAGCAACCTCCCAACTTGAAAAACATCCTAGTACATCCTAAACTACCAGACCCTGATGCAGAGAAACCACACATACTTCCTCATGGCTCCTTCCCATGTAATAGACCTAGATGCAAGACGTGTCCAATACACCCCTCAGCAAATAGTTTCAACAGCCAAACAACAAAAATGGTCTTCAAAATACAGGGTCATCATAATTGTACATCGAAAAATGTCATATACCAGCTACAATGTAAACTTTGCTCAGCACAGTACATAGGCCTGACCACGGATGGTCTGAATATCAGAATGAATGGCCACAGACATGATGTTAAAATTATGAATATGGATAGACCAACAGCTCAACATGCTGCGAGTCACAACATCACAACTTTTGATGACTGCTATACCACAAAAATAATTAAATCACTCCCCCCTGATTGCAATCCCTCAGAACTGAGAAGGTGGGAACTATCATACCAGTGGTATACCAAGTCCAGAGAATCCCCTAACCTCAACATCAGATAAATCCATTCACTTTTATTTATTTATTTATTTATTTTTTTATTTTTTTTTTTTTTTTTTTTTTTTTTTTTTTTTTTTTTTTTTTCCAACTAACCTTATCTCTTTTCCCCTGACAGACTTATATAAACTATAATCACTCATATGTTCATGGAAACAATATATATATCTTTAATCTGTGCATCTGTGACATCTGATTTCTACTCTACACAATCTGTGATTACAATTATTTTATTTCATTCTCTCATATTTCTTTTTGTGTTTTCTCTTCGATTGATAAAGACCACTGTGTGGTCGAAATATATCATTGTTTAAGTGCCTTTATGTGTTACTATTTCAAGACTACAGAGTGGACTCTTACCAAGGTAAGTCTGTCAGTCTCCTAGTCCAAAAAATCTATATATATATATATATATATATATATATATATATATATATATATATATATATATATATATATATAGGTTAGTTCTAGTAGAGCTTAAAGCTTATTTAGGAATTTTTTGGACTTGATAGGAGACTGACAGACTTACCTAAAGGCAATAGTCCAAAACTGCAATCTCTTGGAAATAAGCACATATAAAACACTTAATACACTTTTATTTGAAATATTTCGATCAACATGATCTTCTTCAGTCAAGAAAGAGAAAAACAAAACAAAAGATTGAAGTGACCCACAGATGTGTATAAAGATCCAAATGTCACAGATTCACAGATTTATAGTTTATGATATAGTGCTATATGTGATATGTGTAGAAATTGTTATATGTGAATCGTGTAAAGATTGGTTACTTGAAACTAGATATTAAAAGTCTGTCAGAAGGAAGGTAATGGAGCTGTTAAAAATGGTAGAAGTTAGGCGGAAGTTAAAAGGAGTTTTATCTGATGTTGAGGTTAGGAGACTCTCTAGATTTGGTATACCACTGGTATGATAACTCCCATCTTCTTAATTCTGAAGAGTTGCAATCAGGGGGGAGGGCTTTAATCATTTTGGTGGTATAGCAATCATTGAAAGAGATGATGTTGTGACTAGCAGCGTGTTGAGCGGTTGGCCTGTCTATGTTCATGGTTCCAACGTCATGTCTGTGGTCATTCATTCTGATGCTCAGACTATCCGTGGTAAGGCATATGTACTGTGCCGGGCAAAATTTACATTGTAACTGGTATATTACATTACTGGATGTACAAGTATGATGACCCTGAATCTTGAAGTCCACATTGGTTGCTAGGCTATGGAAACTATTTGTTGGGATGTGTATTGGACATATCTTGCATCTTGGTCTGTTGCACGGAAAGGAGCCGTGAGGAAGTTTGGGCGGTTTTTCTGTACTTGGATCTGGTAATTTTGGATGTACTAAAATACTTTTTAAATTGAACGGTTGTCTGAACCAAATATGTGGTGGATTTGAGAAAAGATCTTTGGATCTTCAATCTTTTGTTTTGTTTTTCTCTTTCTTGACTGAAGAAGATCATGTTGATCGAAATATTTCAAATAAAAGTGTATTAAGTGTTTTATATGTGCTTATTTCCAAGAGATTGCAGTTTTGGACTATTGCCTTTAGGTAAGTCTGTCAGTCTCCTATCAAGTCCAAAAAATTCCTATATATATATATATATATAAAAGTCAAAATACAAATACAAGAATTATATTTGAATTTACAATTCAAAGCTTTTCGTTGGCTAACAGTACCAACATCATCAGGAATATTAAACAATTATATATATATATATATATATATATATATATATAAAATCGTGATATTTTACGTTGTCCATTATTTTTCCGTTGCACTGATTTTATGAAGTTATTATTATTAATTGTAAACAATAAATAAACAATAAATTTACAAAAAACCTAACCCAACACAACACTACAACCTAAACACAAAAATAATAAGAAGAAAATCTACCTAAAATATAAATACACCAATAAAAAAATAGAAAAAATAACAAATATATATAACAAAGAACACTACATTCCAACATACAAAGCACAGAACAAAATAATAAAATATCTTAATAACACAAACCACAAAACAAATACAGAAAAACATAACCTATCTGGAATCTACAAAATTACATGTAACGCCTGCAACACATTTTACATAGGAAAAACCAGATCATTTAAAATAAGATTTGAAAAACATTACAGAGCATTCAAAAATAAAAATACAAAATCATTAAATGTAGCAGCATACCTACACAACAATTTAATGAACCTACAGACAACATATGCAGACGACATACTATTCAAAAACATTTTACACACGGCTTAAGAAGAAACATGTATGAACAAATACCAACATCACAGACCGAACAACCACACCAGAAAAATGGAGAAAATTAATTCAGTGATTCGACAATGGTCAAGTGACTGAAAGGTGCCTTATCACATAAGGTAAGCTGAAAAAATATTAGGGTAAAAGGTAGTCAAGGACTTATCAGAAGAAATTACAGGGCTAAATTATAAAGTTTATTTTGATAAGTTTTTTATCGATAAACTTGCTAAGCTTTTTGCAAAGTGAAGAGATTCAAGCTCGTTGTACTATTAGAAATGATTGTGTCAATGTGCCCAAAGATTTTATTGATGACAAAAACATGTATCTTGGACAAAAGAGCATCCCCACTGTTCCTTTTGGGGTTTTAAAGAATATGATGTTGCATTATGTCTGTCGTAAGGTAAGAACTGTTTCACACTATATTATTCTGCATAATCAAAAAAAATGAATTTGGAATAAAACCTTTTTATAATAAATTGTATAATAAACTGTTTTTTTAAACTGAATGAATATAATCAGGTTTTTATGTTTTTAAAAGTGTCTCAATGAAGTGTTTTACTAATGAAAAAAGTATTGTTACCAGGGGGTCTGACAAACACAGCAGTCCCATGATGGAACAAACCATATAATATATATATATATATATATATATATATATATATGTGTGTGTGTGTGTGTGTGTGTGTGTGTGTGTGTGTGTGTGTGTGTATTTTTGTTCATCAATGAAAAATAAGAGAAATACAAATATAAGAATAATTTATTGAATTATACAATTCAAAGGTCTTGTTGGCAAACAGTACAAACATCATCAGAAATAATCAAGATAATTATCAGGATTTATTCCTAATGATATTGCTACTGTTTGCCCACGAGAAGCTTTGAATTGTATAATTCAATAAATTATTCTCGTATTTTTCTTGGTTTTACGCACACACACGCTCGCGCACACACACACACATCACCGTGATTCGACAATCACCAGAGTGATTCGACAATAGTCAAGTCGAAAGGTGCCTCTTTACAAAAGGTAAAACTATTGCACTTAGTGGTGGAAAAAAATATTTACAAGTAATAATAATAACTTCATAAAGTCAGTGCAACGGAAAAATAATGGACAACGTGAAATATAACGATTTTAACACCAACCAAGGTAAACAACTCTACTGGAAATATCTTAACCTTAACATCAAACTCCAGAACTTTATTAACAGAATAAATTTCAATAAAAAATGCATATCAGTGATTCGACAATAGTCAAGTGACCGAAAGGTGCCTCATCACAAAAGGTAAAATTATTGCAACTTAGTGGTGGAAAAAATTAATTACAAGTAATAATAATAACTACAAACACACACACACACACACACACACACATATATATATATCACTTTCACTATATGTACTTAAACAAGAATCTTACTTGGTATTTAGGCGAGTTAAGTTTCAAAGATTAACAGTATCTTCACTGTCGAGCATCAACTCAAAAAAAGTATATATATATTTATATAATAAATAAAATTAATAAGACATATATTGATGTATATTTATGTTCCAAGAAATAGAAAAGAACGGATATTGTGATCAAATTAAAAAAAGATTTTTGTGCTTCAAAAGGATAAGTAATCATTTTTAAGAATAGGATTGTTTAGGTTTTATTTTTTAAAATGAAAAACAGGATTGGAAACAAGTGTAAAAACTGGATAGTTTGATTAATGTCATTAGGATTATAGCTACTTCTTTCTACAACTGCGTTAAAAACCCTATATACTTAGGTAATAACTGCTCACCCAGTCTATGATTCTTCCCTGATCTTCCAGTATTCACCATATCCTTAACACTTTATATGTTTCCCCTCAATAATCATCAAAAACTTGAATTTAAAAAATAATAGCTAAGATCACTTGCAATGAACCATGTTGTCTCTGGTAGGCAATAAAAAGCTATTTAAAATGCTGCCAATTTTTTAGTTTATTTTCAAATACCAAATACGAAATACAATAGCATTTTAACTGCTGTCACAGATTGACAATTTTAATCGTTTTGCTTATATACATCCACAATTATTTTATTCATTGAAATTGGAATCAATTGAAATATAAAATTAACATGACATTTTTTTTCTTTATATTAAAACTTTTAATGATGCCAGTTTATTTTATAGTGATTGAAATAGAAAGCTTAGTAGGTTGATGAAAAACTTTAGTTCAAAAGTATTTTAAACTAAAATATTTTATAATATTTAAAAACATCAATAAACCAAAATTTCTATTTTTAATTAGGCTGAAGTAGTTGAGAAGTAAATCTTGTAAAATAAGTCCACCAGTAAAATTTCTCAAAAATGAAGTAATCATTTTTAAAACTATCAATTTTTAGATTTATTGGCATTTACATAGTGTACACATATATTATTAAATGAGTGATGCAATAACAGAACATTTAAGAATATTCATACATAATATTATTTACTAGACACACTTTGTTCTTATAGGATAGTTAAGATTTTAAAAAAACTTAAGTCAAGCTAAAATCAAAACTAGGCAGTATGTGCAATTTTTAAGAACTTAGAATAACTTTTACTAAAGATCTACATCTATTGATTTACATCAACATTTAATTCCTTCTATTTGGGAACCAAAATATTTTAAAATAAAATTAAATAAAATAGAAATACCAATAATAAAAAATATAATCATATATTACACCATAATTTGAAAACCCATCACCATACAAACGTAAAAATAAATAACTTCACATGAAAAAACTTAAAGCTGTGCAAAAATTTAATCAATATTTTATTAGTAATGGTAACTAGTATTCCTTTTGTTTCTTTTAAATGAAAGATGCTTGGTGGTATAATATAGAGTTAAGACATTTTAAGAAAAAAATGTTTTAAGAGCATTAGAGGCACTTTAAATAATTTTTTTTACTACAAATGCAGCTTATTTCCATATATTTTCTAATTGTTCTACATATATTTTAGGCTATGTTATGTCCATAAAAATATTTTTCTAAATATAAATTAAAAGTACATAAATGCTTTAAAAACAACGTATATTGGAATGTGTTTTCATTTTACAGTCCAATAATAATAATAAGTAAATATTTATTTAAATCTCAGCCATATTCAAAGGCTGTATTATTATAAATAATTGGTATGGTAGTTTTGTTTTAGAGATTAGTTTAAGTCTATTGTTTAGCCAACAAAAATAAAAGAATGTAATGGAAGATTAAGCAGCTGATTTATCAATATTTTTTTTAACCAAAGCTATCAAATAACCTATAAATATTTCTATTCAATTTTTCATTTCTTATTTTTATTAGCTGTAAATAGTAGATTGTTAGTTTTGTCGAAGACAAAAATCGTATGTTGTATATGTATATAATCAATAAAAATTTTGAATGAAAACATATATTTTTAAACAATTTAAAACTACATAATATATAACTAAATACTCTTTTCCTTATTAAATATTAAAATAAAATTATATATATTGTAATATTTTTATAATATATAATTTTGAATAATTTAAATAATTTCTTTATAATAAAACAAAATTTATATGTAATAATTCTCAGAAAACAATAAGTTGCTGGGCGCCAGTTAGAATTACAAAATGTTTGTAATCCTAACAGTCAAATTTAGATTCATATTACTTTAATTTTTTATTACTTACCATTTATCGTAATAAATAAAAACACTTTCTTATAATTCGATTTAATCTTTGTTTAATTTTTTTTTTTTAATTATTCTGGTTACAATATTTTTTTAATACACTTCTTTTTAGTTTTCCTAATTTAGTCAATTAGCACAAGACTTTTTTCTCCCAGGTTATTCAGTGCGTATTAATTATGACAAATTAAAAATTGGTTTATGCAATTAATGTTGTAATAAATTTTATAAAAGAAACTCCTAGGCCTAAAGTTATTAATTTTGAATTTACAATATAATAATAATTTACAATCTTTTCTTAAATTAATTACATATCTGAGGTTAGATGTTTTTGTCCGAAATTCTAGCCTTTTAATTTATTTTTATAGTAAAATCTTTCATCACTATGTTTTTTTTATGTTTTCACCAATATTGGCTTCTATCAATTTTTAATTAGGCTAGTTTTTTTTAAAACTTGAATTCCTCCTTTAATAAAATTTTGACCAACTAAGTTTTTTGCTTCCAGTTCCAATGCAACCTTTTATAACAATGAATTTTATTTATTGAAATTTCTAGAGAAAAGAATAAAACTTTGTCAATTGTTTAAACATCTGTTACATAACCCACTGATTATTTGATTCTCATCTTCCTTTCCTGGACAGTTAAGTTTTGATCCTCTATGCAATAGTTTTAGGTTTTGTATATTTCTACATTTGAAAAACATCAGCTGTTTCATAATTATACTAGCCGCCATCTTGGTTTTAATATTTTATGATAATCATTTTTTTTAGGTTATGGCTCAATTGTTTACAATTTCTTTTATTATCCATTTCTAATTCACTTGTATTATATTTTGGATTATTGTTATTTATGGTTTTGGTGTTTTAAATAAAAACATTACAATATATATATATATATATATATAGAATTTTTTGGACTAGGAGACTGACAGACTTGCCTTGGTAAGAGTCCACACTGTAGTCTTGAAATAGAAACACATAAAAGCACTTAAACAATGATATATTTCAACCACACAGTGGTCTTTGTCAATCGAAGAGAAAACACAAAAAGAAATATGAGAGAATGAAATAAAATAAATATAAGTTGTAATCACAGATTGTGTTGAGTAGAAATCAGATTTCACAGATGCACAGATTAAAGATATATATATATATATATATTTATTGTTTCCATGAGCATATGAGTGATTATAGTTTATATAAGTCTGTCAGGGGAAAAGAGATAAGGCTATTAGCATATATAGATGACATCTTCCTAATTTGGACACAGGGTGCTTCAACACTTGAGGCATTTTTAGACAGCCTGACACAATTCTCCACACTTCAATTTACCTGGGAGAAATCTACAACAGCCATCACCTTTTTGGATGTAGAGGTAACACTCCAGAATGGAAATATCAACACAGGAATTCACATCAAACCGACAAACCACCTACAATATCTCCATTTCGACAGCAACCACCCAATAAACATAAAACGATCCATTCCATACAGTCAAGCAATCAGGGGTAAAAGAATCTGTTCGAATGATAGGGAATTGGAAGATTTTAATAGAAAGATATCAACAGCCTTCCAGAGAAGAGGATACCCAAAAAAACTCATTGAAAACCAAATTCATTCAGCACAATCCTCGGTTCACCATAAACCACAAACAGAACAAAATAAACTGTCTTTAATAACAGACTACCATCCTGGTCTACATAAACTCAACAAGATATTGAAAGATGGCTTCAAAATTCTTCAAGCTTCCGTCCACACCAAAAATCTTTTCACCGATCCACCGCAAATTTGGTACAAGCAACCTCCCAACTTGAAAAACATCCTAGTACATCCTAAACTACCAGACCCTGATGCAGAGAAACCACACAAACTTCCTCATGGCTCCTTCCCATGCAATAGACCTAGATGCAAGACGTGCCCAATACACCCCTCAGCAAATAGTTTCAACAGCCAAACAACAAAAATGGTCTTCAAAATACAGGGTCATCCTAATTGTACATCGAAAAATGTCATATACCAGCTACAATGTAAACTTTGCTCAGCACAGTACATAGGCCTGACCACGGATGGTTTGAATATCAGAATGAATGGCCACAGACATGATGTTAAAATTATGAATATGGATAGACCAACAGCTCAACATGCTGCGAGTCACAACATCACAACTTTTGATGACTGCTATACCACAAAAATAATTAAATCACTCCCCCCTGATTGCAATCCCTCAGAACTGAGAAGGTGGGAACTATCATACCAGTGGTATACCAAATCCAGAGAATCCCCTAACCTCAACATCAGATAAACCCATTCATTTTTTTTTTTTTTTTTTTTTTTTTCCCTAATAGCCTTATTTCTTTTCCCCTGACAGACTTATATAAACTATAATCACTCATATGCTCATGGAAACAATATATATCTTTAATCTGTGCATCTGTGACATCTGATTTCTACTCTACACAATCTGTGATTACAACTTGTATTTATTTCATTCTCTCATATTTCTTTTTGTGTTTTCTCTTCGATTGAAAAAGACCACTGTGTGGTTGAAATATATCATTGTTTAAGTGCTTTTATGTGTTTCTATTTCAAGACTACAGTGTGGACTCTTACCAAGGTAAGTCTGTCAGTCTCCTAGTCCAAAAAATCTATATATATATATATATATATATATATATATATATATATATATATATATATATATATATATATACACATATACATATTTATTTATATATAATATATATATTTTCAGAATTTTCAAAACCCCTAAGTTTCTTGATAAGAAATGTCAAATCTGTTTCTTCTTGTGGATCAATAACATAGTCAACAGATTCATTATGACTCATGTTTTTATAGTTAGTTTTTGAATAGTTAGGATTTGAATAGTTCTTTATCCATCCAATCAGTACTGGCGTGGAAATTTTTCTAAACGTCGACTGCTGATTAATCCTGTGGGTTATCTGACTCGAATTTAATCGAAGCTTGAAATATCGGGACTTAGAATTTTGAGGCTCTACTGTATATATGTATTAATTTTTACCTTGTGATGAGGCACCTTTCGATCACTTGACCATTGTCAAAAGATCTGTAAAATAATTCAGTGATTCAACAATGGTGTAGATGTTCGGTCCGTGATGTTGGTATTTGTTGACGTTACATGCATTTTCTCTTGATCTGTGTGTATAATGTTTTTATATAGTATGTCTTCTTTATATGTGGTTTGTAGGTTCATTAACCTTCAAATATAACACTGGGGTCCACTGGACCCCACACAATTTTTACTGGGTAATTATTTTGTAATTTTTTTACGGGATATATAGCCCTAATGTAAATTCAGTTGGTACTCCTTGCTAGAGTTCACACTGGTTTTGACATCTTGTAGTCTACTGCTGTCGGTACAATAAACAATATAAGTGGCTGTGGGGTCCTGTGGACTCCAGTGTTATACTATTTTTCAATAGTACAATAATCGTGTTTGTGCTACTAAAACTCTCAAATATAGCAGATAATTCTGGTTTTATAAGAGATATACTTGAGGAAGAATCAGAATGATGCTCAACATGTTAGTAGACCGTAAATTGACAATTATGGAACAATGAGGGCAAACAAATCGAGACCCCTGCAAAGTTCTTATCAGTAAAACCTGTCGGACAATCCCTATTTGCCTTTAACCATAGTAAGACAATTGTGTATTTCGCCCCAAAATAGAAAAAAAATGTTGTTTTGCTTTCAACCTTTCATCGCAGTACCATAGTTGATGATGAAACTAAGAAAGCTGAAAAAATTTCCCAAAGGTTGTATATGATAATACTAGGAAAATCGCTAATCAAATCTTTATTCTACAAACATTTAGAGACCGCAACACTGCACAGTAACCCTAAAATGGCCATTTAGGACATTTTGGGTATTTCTGAAAGACAACATTGAGAAAGTAAGAGAAGGGGAAGAACCACCAAGAAAAAAACCTTGTGTGATGACCACCGAGCAATGGTTTGCAACAAATGTGTAGTTTAAGGGGCAACATTTAAAGAAAATCTAAGTCAGCCTTTATTATGAGTTTTTCAATATATTTTGAATGTTGATTAATGATGATTTTGTAGGGTAGTGTAAGGGTGGGTATTAATTTTAAGAACTTTTCAATAATACTGTGGTAAAGGACAATACTACAGTATTATTTCTCAGAGTTGTATAATTGTTATTGCAATATATAATAAATGTAATTATTTTTTCAATTTAGTACAACCTTGCATTTTTGAAAAAAAAAATTGGTTTTGTGGGAATGTATCTTTCTTACCTTCATAAAAACCTTAGTTTTAATACTAAACAACAACTTTGTATAAGATAATAACCTAATAAAGCAGGTAATTATTTTAAAATAATTTAAAAGCAATCTATATGACTATAGTGATAAAATATATTTTGGGGTTTGGTGGACCCCAGTGTTACTGTTACGTTACAAAAAATAAGTGTTATACTTGAAGGTTAAATTGTTGTGTGTGTTTTTATAAATGTGGTATTTTTCTAGTGAGTTTAATTCTATTGGGTTATTATTTATTTCAAATATGGTTAGGTTCTTTTCGTAGTTTGTTATTTCATGTTTATGTGATATTAGGTGTGCTGCAACATTTGATACTTTTATATTTTTATTTTTGAATGCTTTGTAATGTTCTTCAAATCTTATTTTAAATGATCTGGTCGTTTTCCCTATGTAAAATGCGTTGCAGTCGTTACATGTAATTTGTAACAGTGATAGGTTATGTTTTTCTGTATTTGTTTAGTGGTTTGTGTTATTAAATTATTTTATTAATTTGTTGTTTGATTTGTATGTTGGAGTGTAGTATTCTTTGTTGTATATATTTGTTAATTTTTCTATTTTGTTATTGGTGTATTTATATTTTAGGTAGATTTTTTTATTTTTATTATTTTTGTGTTCAGGTTGTAGTGTTGTGTTGAGGTTAGGTTATTTTGTAAATTTATTGTATATGTTTTTTATAAGGTGTTTGTTGTATCCATTTTCTATTGCAATTTTTGTAATGTTATCTAATTCTTCATTTAATTTTTGTTTGTTATCTTGTGTGTATTTTATTACTTTATTTATCATGTTACTGTAAGTGTTAATTTTGTGTGTCCAGGGGTGGTTAGATTTGTAGTGTATTGTGGTGTTGTTGGAAGTAGGTTTTCTGTGTACTGTAGTTTCTATTTTATTGTTCTGTATCACACAAGGTAAAATCAATGCACTTAATGGTGGATAAAATTACTTACAATAGTAGTATATTAACTTCATAAAGTCAATGAAACGGAAAAACAATGGATAACGTAAATATATATATATATATATATATATATATATATAGAGAGAGAGAGAGAGAGAGAGATTTTTTGGACTAGGAGACTGACAGACTTACCTTGGTAAGAGTCCACACTGTAGTCTTGAAATAGAAACACATAAAAGCACTTAAACAATGATATATTTCAACCACACAGTGGCCTTTGTCAATCGAAGAGAAAACACAAAAAGAAATATGAGAGAATGAAATAAAATAAATATAAGTTGTAATCACAGATTGTGTAGAGTAGAAATCAGATGTCACAGATGCACAGATTAAAGATATATATATATATATAGTTTCCATGAGCATATGAGTGATTATAGTTTATACTATAATATAGTTTATACTATACTATATACTATAGTTTACAGATAAACTATAATCACTCATATGCTCATGGAAACAATATATATATATATATATATATATATATATATATATATATATATATATATATCTTTAATCTGTGCATCTGTGACATCTGATTTCTACTCTACACAATCTGTGATTACAATTTATATTTATTTTATTTCATTCTCTCATATTTCTTTTTGTGTTTTCTCTTCGATTGACAAAGACCACTGTGTGGTTGAAATATATCATTGTTTAAGTGCTTTTATGTGTTTCTATTTCAAGACTACAGTGTGGACTCTTACCAAGGTAAGTCTTTCAGTCTCCTAGTCCAAAAAATCCAAATAATCTTTACCAACCAAAACTAACCTATAAATAAATAAATAAATAAATATATATATATATATATATATATATATATATATATATATATATATATATATATATATATATATATATTGGAAAACACTTGTTAATTACAAAATAGCTTTTTACCAATTCTTAAATTGTCACCCTATTAATTCACTTAATAATTTATTTTATTATTACTATTTTTGTCAGATATGTTATCGATTGTTCTTAAAATATATTTGTTGGTCAGTTTTTAATATAAAATTCATTCCAATAACTTAGTGTTTACAAAATTTGAAACGAACCATAGGATTTTATTAATAATTTGGGTTTTCTATATTGCTATATTTTCAATGTACAAACAAATATTCTTATTTATTAATGACAGTATATTTGATACGATAACTTTTTTATGGAAATAAGAAAGGAAATGTACTTTTGTCATATTATTTTAAATTTTCTACTTTTTGAGTACTTTCTGTCTTGAAAAAGTTACACAATATAATTTTTTTTTAGAATTTTTAAATAAAATATTACTTTTTAACAGGTATAAAATATTTAGGTTAGGGCTAATAGAACTGCACAAGACTAAATTAACTATTATTTAATTTATTTCTTTTATCGTCAACATTTCTGCCATTCATATTATCTTATGTCCTTTTTCAAAACATAAATTAAAAAGGTAAACATTGTCATAAACTCAATTTATGATAATGTAACTGTAGAATAGTGTTTAAAATGGCTATAAGATAATATTAATGACAGAAACATCGATAATAAAAGAAGTTTGCTTCTTTCCATTACAACATAAAAAATATTAAATAAGGGATCTAAAAGAATTCAATAATAATAATTCTCAAAAATATAACTAGAACACCAATACAATAAATGCTTTTATTACTCAAATATATATTGTCAAATCCATTAAATACAGTTGAAACTTTACAAAATATTTTTATATTTTACACTGAAATTTATTTGAGCAATAGAGATTGATATCATTAGATGTTTTACTTATTATTTAATATTTATAAGTTAAGCTTAAAACTAATTTGTAGCAATAATAATAATTTTGTGATTATATAAGGCAGATAGATATTGTATAAACTCAGGATAGGTATTATATTAATGTCAATCAATCACAAAAACTAGTTTAGCTTTGTGAAAATGAAACAATTTTTAATAATCTCTATATTTTGGATATTTTATGTAAAAAATGTTTTAGTGTTTTGTTTTTCACTATCTGTCTTATTATCTAGCAGTACTTGTATGGTCATATCTTTTGAACACAGGTTTTGTATAACAAGAAAAAATAAAATTGGTGGGATAGTCATATATGTTAGATTTAATTCTTGCATTTGTAATTTTATTATTTTAAGGTTTCTATTTATACTTAATCACACACGCACGCAAGCACGCGGACACACACACACACACACAAGTGCTATTGCATACATGCAAAATATAAATGCCTCTACAGTTACAAATATTGTAAATTGAATTTTTTTAAACTTAAAAGCTTTAGAGAATTGTCTTAATATATTTTGTATAAAATAAACAGATTGTTCACTCTATCAAAACAATGTGATTTGAAAATTTTCATACTTTTTGAGAAAATTAGAAATAGTCGGTAATTTATCAACTATCAGTTCAAAACTTTTCAGAATCTTTAACAGATATTTTTTGAACAATTTTTTTACTGATCCTAAAAACCTCAAAACATGTCAATTTTTAGCGAATTGTATATTTTTGGCAAATTTATCCTTTGATTAAATAAGTAATAGTGACCTTGAATAAATTTCCGATTTTTACAGGAGCACAAAAAAGAAAATTGTGTATATATAAGGCTACATTTTAATAATGGTTTAATTTTCACAATATGGCATCCTAACTTCAGAATTATTGTTATTTAAAATATAAACTAAATTATATTATAATCACAGAACTGTATGGTTTCTTTTACTAACACTAATTTAAAAGCTAAAGTGAGAGTTGATTTTAAATAATTTTCTAATTCCCATCATCTTCAGACTGATACTCCAGATTTGCTCCTACTGTATTATATTGCACCTGATTAAGCATGGGATAATTTTCTGTGTTAGATTTTACTGAAGGAGGGAAGTCTAAGAATGCACTGGGAATCTGCTGAAATCATCAAATAATATTACCAACAACTAAAATAAACCTTGCTATAATAGAGACTACCTAAAGTTTTTAGGAATTTGTAAAAAATTAAAATATATCTTTTATAAACAAATGTGTTAATATCTTGCTATTCATTTTTCATGATTTCAGAACAACTTTCTTTGGTTTTGAATGGATTTTAGTATACAGAAACAATGTAAACAGGCATTCGACTACCTCTCGACCCTCAATTTTATGACTCCTAATTTCTTGCAATATACCAAAACCATCATCATCATCAACATCAATGTCTATATTTTCTTTTACACAACTGTTATCAAAATAAGCTGTCTCGCAAATGAACCAATTGGTCTATGAGCATCAAACACCTTTCGATTCACACTAAATAGTACCCTATTTATTCCCTCTTTTTCTTTTAGGTCCATGTTAAAATAAATATGCAATAGATTTTTTTAAAATATCTGCACAAGTTAAATCCATAATTAATCAATTATATCACTATTTACGTAAAAATACTAAAATTACGAAAGGTGGTGCACGGGTATTTACTCAGAGATATTAGTAACACGAGAGGTGGCACACGGACAAATTCTCTATGCTGTTTTTTTTAATCACTGTCCAAAAGAAACTAAATAACGATTTGTGAAATGAATTAGGTGTAATTGTTCCTAGAAAGGGTCTCATGAATTACATGGAGTTTGGTGAATGTTGATTGTGTGGTGCTATTATTATTCAACACTTTTTAGAAACACGGAGGAAAACTCCGCCAAGCCACCTCTGATAGTTTAAAGCTTATTGCACAATGAACAGAAACAGCTTCAGCAAAAACCTTGTGGGTTCAAAAGCAAAGTGTAAATTACTTTTAAATATTCAGTTACCACTGAAAATTTTGTTTTGAAAGCTTTAGTGCTTAAATTCGAGCTTAAATTTTGTTTTTAAGCTCAACTCTTTATGAAAAACAAAACCTTTGAATTTCTGTTTAAGAATAAAAATTTCTGGTAGAGCTTTTTATTCAGTTTCACCTTGGCTTTTATACAGTGAAGTTCATTTCTAAAAATTGTTGTTGCAAGTTGACAAATAGCATCTTAACCTAGAAAAACCTTACTGCTTTTCATTTGCACATTTAAATTCTTTTCTAACTATAATTATGCCCTAAAATTTAAGTTATATTTACTACCTAGTCTCATAAAATTCGTGAAACTAGATTATGTATATTGTTTAATCTTATCCCAGTTATGTTTGAATAAACTGTTCGGTTTCGATCGAAAAATGTACTTTCATGCCATTAAACATTGGATGTTATTACACACCATAAACCGAAGTGATATTAACCTTTTTGATTTAAAAAAATTATGTTTTTGTGGTGTTTCCTTAAATTCTGTCAACGATGATCATGATTTAGATACTACTAGAAAATCCATTGAATGTGTTGCAGGTACTATGTTTGTAAAATAAAAATTTTAAAAAAACTAAAAGGTAATTAAAAATAATAGATGTTCATATTTTAAAAATGTTACAAAGATTATATTTAATTTTAATGAAAATAACAATCAATAATAGATTTGTAAGCATTAATAATTTGTGAACAACTTTCTTTTAAGAGAATCAACAACAAAAATTTTAAAAGACAGGCTAAAATTAAATGCCAAAAGTTGTGGGATAATCTTGATGCTTCACTTTATGCAATAGAAATAAGCTACAAACTGTTGTTTCATTTTTGGCTTAGAAGGTACACATTAAAACAAACAACCAGTTTTCACTTACAGTATAAAGAGTTTTGCCATTATAATACACTTTTGTCAAAATGGTGATTAATTATGTTTAACTTTTTGCTCTTCCAAATTTCTATCTTTATTTTATAAATTATCATTTTCATTCTCCTAATACAATGATTTTTCTAAGATCATTGGGTTCATAGAATCGTCATGGATTAGAGTTTAAATTCATCCAAAATGAGTTTATCAGACTAATGTCTTTTAAAAAAAAATTAAGGTTAAAAAATAAATGAACCTTGAATTACCATGAATGGTAATTTATAAATTGACCCAAAATGCTTGCTTTAAATATAAAACTGATTTTAGCCAGTTTGTTCAAACCAAAACAAAACTTGATGGAGATTTTTTCTTCAGTCAAACCTTGCAAAAATAGCAAAGCATCTTATATGAGTAAATAAAATTATCATTCCTTAGCTACAAGTATTTCTATATTTGTGATGTTAAAAAATAAAATATTATGATATTGATAGTAAGAGACTATACTTTGATAATTTTACATAGTATGTATAAAATTCCTGAAACATTTAGGTAGCCCCTTATGCAAGAACTTTATTATTTTCCTATTTTCAAACAATTAATAAAAATATTTCTGATTTAAAAGAGCTATAAAGATTAAAGTTTCATTATTATATTAAAAAAAAACTAATTTAAAGATATATAATTCAAAGTTTGAAGCCTGACAATAACAGATGAATAAAATGTAAGTTTATTTCTACCCCTGTTACAGATAAACCACATTCAACTGAAACATCTAATAAGCCAGGAATCTAATGAGGCAATGTTTAACAATGCAGAACATGCAATATACATAAAGTCATAATGAGTCTATTAGAAAACAGCACAATTAATTAACACAACCATTAACAGCATAAATCTTTATATTAGTGGTTTAAATAAGTATTAAACCCAAGAGGGTAAGGTGTTTTTACTGAACAGGGGTGATCATGTAGTATAGTTTTAACCAAATTACCTTCTTCGAAAGCCGTATGGCTCAAGTTGACATCTCTACTCTGTCTCTTTCCTAAATCATACTCTTGGTGTAAGAAGGACTCATTACCAATAAAATTCTCTTGAAAAATGAAATGCTATTTGATCATTTTTGTATTTTAATTTTAAAAAGTACAAAAAAGCAATCAACACTTAAAGCACAGGCCAAACAAATGAAGCTTGTGACTTGACTTGAATAACTAAGACTGCTCTGTTAAGGTGCAGACAAAAAATTTGGGTTTAGCTTTCCATATCACTGAAAACTGTAGTTTCATGTTTTATTATAACTAACAATTAAATTCTTTTGTTTATCACCAAAGCTTTTCTCAATCTAGCAGAAGGATTCGGTAAGACCATATTTAAACACATAGTTGCTCTAGTGGTGTTTTTCTTGTTTGATAAACAAAAGAACATGAATTAACTTTTTTCCTTATAAGAGACAACTTTTTCGAATCTTAATTCACAGAGAGCAGCCAGATCACCTATTACCACTACATTGAGTAGCAGGTCGGCTTCGTCAATGAAATGATTGTTTCCAAATGTGCCAGTAAGTAAGTTCAAAAATATTCAATCAGTTAAGAAATAATAACGTATAAGATATTATTACTTGAAATAATAACGTACTGGTCAACACATAGTACAATAATTACTAACTGCTAAATAAATCTAAAACTTAGTTAATAAAGACTGCGTTTGAACTTAATAATACAGAGTTTGTTATAAACAAAATTTATTCATTTGTATATATAACTCAAGTTAGGTATTCATTTCTTTAGGATAATAAAATAGAAAAAGGTTCAATTTTCAGTAAGGGGTGTTACAAACTAAAAACTATTAATATAATAAATGATTACTGTCTTAGCAATGGTAAAATTGAGAAATTCTTCCTAGAAACAAAATATCTCTGAACAAATGACTGACAAACACTATTTTGCAATCTATGACCCCTCCCTTAAAATAAATGGACACTATTATTCCTCACCAATCATGTCAAATACATGATCATTCCTACAACAGGAAATTTTATGTCAATACCCTATTCCTGTTATTCATATTATCCAATAAAAATCCTACTGGCTATTTTTATAGTTTGGAATCGCCTTAACCACTTAATTTACAAATTTTTTCCACAATAAAGTGCAACATTTTTCTACTTGGAGGTTTCCTTCCTGAAAAATTCATACTTTTTTATTGTGAATTCCTAACCCTCTCTATATGCCATTAGAACCGTATTCATTAAAAACTGGTTTTTTTGTATAAAAAAGGGGTAAAATTTCTGTCATAAATGTTATTAATTTTATATATAGGTTAATGACAGATCACAGACGATTAATTCAAGCTTTTTTAACACTCAACGTTTTGAATTTCTTTCCTAAATTAATTTTCAAGAGCTCATATTTATTAAACCAATATACAACATAAAAAAAGAAATTAAAAACGTTGAGTGTTAAAAAAACACGAATTAACTGTCTGTGATCTGTCATTAGCCTATTTAAAAAATTAATGGTTATAAACAGACATTAAATAAAAATAAATATCATTAAATTATTGACTCGAGTTAATTCGGAAATCAAAAAAAGTATACTAACTAATGATAAGTAACACCCAACAGTTATTTAATTACTATATTATATAATAAAATTTTATTAATGCACGTAGGTTAGAGTTTGAAGTAAATGTACATAGAAAAATATAACTTACGTACGCAAATACTGCTGCTTTTGAATGTAGTTTGAAAGTAACACGATCAATGTTTTACTTTACACTCGTAAAAAAACTTAATTCATTTACACACAAAAATACGCATTAAATATATACACTTTTATCAATAAATATCTACATAAATGTACTTAAAAATGTAAAAATAGTTTTATATATTTGAGAGAGTAAGGTAAAGTTTGAGACTTGATGTAACACAAAGCGCCACATCACAGTCAGGGCAGAAATATCTAGATTCTCTCCTTATGTTTTTTCCATTTGAATCAGGCGTACAGGCACAAATTACACATTGTTTAGTTGGATTTGTTTTTTTTTTTTGCAGTTTGTGGTAATATCCCTGAAAAGTGATGCCCTGTTAACCTAAGGGGTGTTAATACTGAACTAGTATGTATAGCCTTGAAGAAGAAGAAACAAATTTGGAAACGCTGCGCAATATCTGGTAAAAAGAGCAAGCATAAAAATAAACTAAGCGTTGTAAACTAATAACTATTGATAAGAGCGAATAAACTGACTACTGTAAATAAGAGTCAATAACCAAACTGCATGGACATCCGAAAGAGTATTCTGTTATAATATTGTAAACAAATGTCGGCTAATCTTGGCTTTAAATAGTCTAGGACGTGACATAAGCATTATCTATGCCTGCGTTTACATTTTCGATCAGTATCGCGTTGTGAAACACATGGCACAAGAAGAAAAAATCATTCCGAGTTAACTCGGGTTAGTAAGTTAAGTGGTTAAAACCTTAATGAAACAAATATAATGATTATTAACTTGAACTCACGAAACAGAATTGAGGGACAGGAATATAATCTACAGCAGAAAAAAGAATAGTAGGGAAAATATTGGGAGGATCAAGCTCCATCCAGATTTATAAAAATTATCTTGCTTCAAATATTATTAAATAATATTTTAAACTAGTACCACTTATCACCTCACTTAATATAAAAGTCACACCTATCACCTAATACCTAGGTGACCTAAAAGTCACCTATAAGTGTTATTAATAAGACATTTATGATTAAACCTTTTTAATGACATTTTAGAATCAAAGATTTCACTAACAAGGGATGCAAAATAAAAATAAAATCATCTACATTTGAAATTTACTTTATAAAATACATATAAAAATAATCACAGAATTCTAGATAGGCCTTCTCTTCCATTTTCTAATAGTAATTGAACCTATACTGTGATTCAACATATGCTGTTATAAAAGCTATATAAAATTATTTCTCAAGCATAAAATATTTTAATGTTTTTAACTGTTATAATTCTTAATTCCATAAAATT
This sequence comes from Prosapia bicincta, assembly GCA_036971475.1. Classification (NCBI taxonomy): domain Eukaryota; kingdom Metazoa; phylum Arthropoda; class Insecta; order Hemiptera; family Cercopidae; genus Prosapia; species Prosapia bicincta. The sequence continues at coordinate 177,188,826 of JBAIZL010000001.1, forward strand.
CACTTTCTGCTCTATTTCTAAATGTGATCTATTATAAATTTATCTTATCTCTTAATCCTCAGGTGAGTATGGTGGATACAAAATATAAAAAACAACAAAATAAGTATAAAGCACACAAGAACAAAAGGGAAAATTCCAACCAATACCTGTAAATATGCATAAATTTTTGTGTATGCAGCAATGATTTTTCTCACAAAATTGTTCAAAAAAGAAGTATTGGTATTAGCAAGTAAGGATCACAGACAATTGTGATAAGAACTCTGTTAAACCTGTCTGCTGATTCAAAGCCACTTATTACACATGCTGTGTTTGCTGCACATGTCGCTTATACAAGATCAGGGTCCTTAGCTGTACACAAAGACCAAATTATGAAAAGTATGGTCTGTGTTTGGCATATTGAGTTTTTGCACTTGCTACTGAAATGAAGGAGTACAAATCTTATCTACAATAGTTAATTAAATTTAACAGAGTTGAGTCACAAAACACTTCATAATAGCATGCTGTATTAGGTTAAATAGTTAGAAAAGCAAATGTCACAATTGAATAAGAGAATAATATATATTATAATCAAGTGTCAATCATTTTAAGAATAGGATAGGAGGTTGTGCTACTTATTCTCAAATATCTGTAGTATCTTATCGAAATATTACACAACTATGCTCTTTCATCTAGTATAATTTACTACTAGCAAAAGATTTATAAATATTCCAAGCAATATATAAATATATTATTTGTATTTAAATATTATCATTATTTAATAATAATAATTTTAGCTCATAGTAAAATTATTAATGTCAGTAATCAATGTTATTAATAAGTGTTGTATACATTCAGTGTATTGTTATTCTCAAATTAAATTAAAATTAATACATAGTTTTAATAGTGATTGGGAAATAGAATACGAATTTTGTAGAATAAAAAGCAAACCTGTGTGTGTTATTCTGTAATGGTAACCCTTGATTACTACAAAGAGCACTGTAGAACAACATTTCTCCTCAAATGAGACATTTCCTTACCATTCTGAATTAAGGAAATGTAAAGGGATATTTTAGCAGGAAATGTAAAGAAATAACAAAGCAGCAAAATGTATTTTAAAATAGTGTAGCATTCAAATATTGTAAACCATTGCTTCTTTCAAAATCTATCATTTGTTAGCAATTTATCTACAAGAAAGATACCTTTCACTGATGGGAAAATAATTATAGAAGCAATTGATCAGTGTTGCCGGATTTCTATTTCAAGCTCCAGAAAAATATCTGTATACAAATTAGTTAACATACCAAAGTGTTACTAGCTAGGTTAAACAAAAACCTGATGTTATGAAGTCAACATGATAAGACATGATTTTCAACCCTGTATTTTTCACTTTTTTCAATGGTAGGAAAAAGCCGCACCAATGCTTTGGATATTCCATACTTAGGTTTATATACCAGAATGTAAATATTTGTTGATGTTTTTAGTAATAGAATATTTGTTTAAATGAGAGTATTAGGGGATAATTAATTTGTATTTTTTGGGGGATCAATTTCCATCACCCTTCCTAAAACAGAGAACTGTCAAAAACTGACAATTATTTAATAGGGCACTTTATTTTATTTGGTAGCATCTGAAACACTGTTGAATGTTAAATTCTATATACAAGGCATAGCATAAAAAAGATTTTTTTAAATGCATTATATTATAGAATATTTTTATCAGTCCTATCTATCAACCAAAATTAATGTAAAACAGAAATGGCCTAAATGGGCTTTTTGTTTCAAATCACAAGAAAATTCCACATCTACGAAAGCAGAATTTCATATACTTGTCTGAATTCAACCATTTTTTAAACATTTCATTTAGACACCATTAGTGACATAATCTCAAGAAAGGCCAAGTTAGATACTTTTTAACACCCTCAAGTTTTCTTTCACTGTTTTCACCATATTTTTTTGAAGCCTTATAATATAGTGACATTTCACATTATATGCAAGTCTTCTTTATCAGATAATTAATTGTATTGTATTTTTTTAGAATAAATTAAATATTTTGTTACACTGGATTGACATTCCCCTGATCAATGACGTTTCACAATCTTTTCTAACATTTATAAATTTCCAGGTCTGTCACTAGAATGAATGAAAAGTAACTCTAAATTTGCTACTTAATGCCTTATTATTAATATGTAGTAATTTACTAGTTATTGCTAAAACAAAATATCAATATGTTACAAAAGCTATACTCCAACAAATTATCCATGATTAAAGAATAAAAATATGGTACAACTCACAAACATAAAAATTTTTATTTCATATGCGTTTCAATGACTAATTTGTCGTCATTCTCAGTGAAGATACACAAATCAAATTAACTAAAATAAAATATTAAACATAACCTATAAAGTTTTAACCTATAAAGTTTGTTAAAACTTTATAGGTTATGTTTAATATTTTTTTTTAGTTAATTTGATTTGTGTATCTTCACTGAGGATGTCGACAAATTAGTCGTTGAAGCGCGAATGAAATAAAAAATTTTATATTTGTGAGTTGTACCATATTTTTATTCTTTAATTATAACTTTCACTCACAAGCCAGCTCGAATATTATTTATAAAATTATCCATGCTTCAACAGTGACCAAAGAAATTATGATTTTGTTTCCCAGTTCATAAAAACAAAAATATAAAAGTGAGAATAACACCAGGATACTTAAAGCATTGGAAAAGCTGGAAAGATGTGTCCTTAAGGTAAGATATCAACAGATAAAATTTATATACAAATGTTTAAATAAAGGAAAACAATAAATGGAAAAACAATAATATAAAGCATGGTTTCTCAAATGTGATTAATTTTTACACAAACTAAAACTTTACCTCATAAATGTTCTAATAGTGGTTTATGTAAGACAACCCACTACTAAAATGATTTGCTGCATGAAATTAAAAACAAAATGTTCAAAAGCAATAAATGGAAAATAAACTAGTCAAGTTTATAAAGCTTAACTGCATGCAACAATGAAGTACTTGCCACTACTATTGCAACCGTCGTTCCAAGAATAGAGCCAGCGAGTACATCACTCCAATGGTGTTTGTAGTCAGATATACGTGACAGAGCTGTTCCCCAGGCCAATAGGAAACAAAAGAATTGGAGCAAATGCTTACAGAGATGAGATCCTTTCCAGGTCATCCTTGCATTTAAATAGAGCTGCAACCAATCAGGATGTTAGTTCCAAATATACCATTTTGTTATTAAATATTTTACAAAATTGTTGTTGAGAAAAATTACCTTTTTTTGATTTTAAGCTTAGTCAGAGGTTTTAACTAAATAAAAAAAAACCACTAACCACAATATAAAATTACTCTTTTATTTCACTACAGTTACTTTATGTACACTTCGAATACATGGTAATCATCTCCAGAAGTACTTTTTTTTATATTGAGTTTAGGAGGTTTTCAATTATTTAGTTAAAATTAGTCCACAGTGATCAAGAAATTTATTAATTAATCACAGCTAGCATATTTTATAGAATGTATCTAATTTTAAATATATTTTTTTGTTGTGGCAATTTCAAATTATAAACAAAATCTTGATATTTACACAAAAGACATGTAAAACTAGTAGCTGTAACTTGAATATATTATAAGATAAGATAATAAAATCTTGAAGTGATTAATTAAGATAATAAAGTTTTAAATAAAAGCATTATTTATTTGAAACTTGTTTAAAAGAATTTGAAGGCATATATTTCAATTGTTCCTTTTACGAAGCAAAGCCTCTACTCAAGAGGCTGTACTGTAGAGGCTTTGCTTCGTAAAAGAAATGATTGTTCCGAAACGCAGTGGCGGTTTGTCCAAAAGGGCTCTGGGGCACAGCCCTCCCAATTACAAAAATTAATTTTTAATTAATATTCATTCATCTTAAATTAGCAGTTGACGCACGAAATTAGCCGCAAGCTCCGCGCGGGGCTCACAGCAGAGAGCCCCAGACTAGTGCATTGAGTGTGCATGGAATAAGCTGAAACAGCCAAAACTGTGCGGTGACGTCACTCAATGCACGTGTTACGGGTGGCCTGGGATGGAGTCCCGTCGTCTAGCGCATGCGGTGGGAAATGACTAATCAGTGCTGCTGATTAGGAAGCAGCATTGTAGGCTTATTTGTAATGTTCTCACAAATAAATGTTAGTGCGTTTGACTCAAAGTAAACAAATCAAATTTTATATTTAATAATAATATGCGTTTATGAAACTACTATTTTAAACTCATTTTAAAGAATAATATTTATGTACTAGATAAGTATTGTTTCCATTTATAGATCCTTTGATGCACATACACAGTGGCCTAATATACTCTTAAAAGTAAAACATGATTCACACTACTCGTTGAGTACTCGACGCTTTAGCAACCAATAGGCGATCACTTAACTACCCAACCTTACAACATTTTGTAAATCACACCGTAATATGTCTATTAGTTATAGCAATGTTAATATATTAATCAATAAGTATAACATAATAAAAGTTGTAGGTGCTTAGAATATAAAACGAGTTAAATGGGTATCAAATTTCAAAATTTTCTCCGCACCTCGTAAATCTGGGGAGACCCCTTGTCATGAGCCCCACCAATGTAATTGGGCAGGAGCCGCCACTGTCGAAACGTTTCAGCAAGTAAGACCAATGTATTCACTAATTTAAGAAATTTTTAATTACAATTCTAAATGTAGAAAAACCTAATTTTATACTTCAACTTTAATAGGATTCTTAATATAAAAATTTATTCAAACTTTGAAAATCTCTATTCAGGTACATCAAAGGAAAACCCTGGGAAAGTGCTATTGAAAAAAGTAATAAAAAAAGATGTATTCATTTGACAGTTACTTTTATAGCTAAAATCAACTACTTTATTGAATATCAAACCTATTCAAAACTGCCCATTTCACTGCTTACACTTTGTTTTAGCACATAATCTATTTATCTATTACAGTATATTTTTATAATGTAACAATTTATTTGGCTATTCACTCTTTACCAGATAGTTTAAACAATGGTCTAAAATAATTTTCAGTATCCTTAGTTTGTAACTAACCTAATAACAAAGACATTAACACTACCCATTTTTTAAAAAAAAATGTGTTCATAATATCACTGGTATATCATCTACAAGTACACATTTAAAAAATAAATAAGAAAACTTTTAGCTACACAGAAAATTAATTAGTAACAAAACATTAACAGGTTGAATGCAACAATGAGGAGCCATCCCTCGTCTAGGGTGAGGCAATACAAATGTTTAAACCATCAGTTTTACTTTCGATTCAAAATGTTTTTCCTGGTATGAATGTGTTAGTGCTGCCTTTAATACCACTAGAAATTTTGTTCATAACTTCTATACTGTGATCTCTAATTCTAGGAATTGTTTCTCAAGCCAATAACTCGCGTGAAAAAACACAATGCATGATATACTCGTGAATATACAGCCAGCTTCCGCTACTTAAGGTATACTGGGAACCTCATTAGCTACCTTTTTCAATGGTCTTTATATTCATTCATTACACAAGATGCAAAAGCCGAATAAAGTTAATTTACTCATGCATAAAGTTTTCCCTTGTGAAATAAAGAAGCTAAAGAGTTGAAGTTTGTGTTAGTAAGGCACATCAGGGTTTTTAACTTCAACTAAAGATTTCGTACTTGTGCATCCTGATCAAACTGTGCTATTAAAAAGCTTTGTAATATTCTAGGTACACTATAATATTGGAAACAAAAGGTACTATAAACTTTTATCTTCCTCAATGGACAAAACCCAATAATTTTATGTCTGGCTATTATGAAGATGTTGTAATCTTTCAAGGGGATTTTCACTGTCTCAAATTCTACAATTTTGTTTCTTTGACCTGCCACTAAAGTGAAACATTGACTTGTCACTAAAGCTGACATTATCCAAGGAATGTTTGTCCTTATCTTCTCGATTTAACATAATTACACAAAAGTTCACATCCAATTGTACCACTGCCATTTTATTATTTTTTTTACATACACATTAAATTTATGTAAAAATTTGAGTTTGCATCTTAGTCGACTTGTAGCACTGAACAATGTATTTTCCAAGTGCAAAACATCTATTGAAAAATATCAGTGATCAATTGTTTTTAACAAATTAAATCGATAACAACCGTTTATGCTTTTATTTGTTTTTTAATGTTAGAGTACAAAAAAATGTAACTATTTCAAAATATCATAGAACATTTTCAACTATTTCTGTTCAATGTAACTTTCGGACAAAGTAAAATCCAAATCGTTTACTGATAAAAAAATCAACAATTTTATCTTGTACTAGAACTATGTTATGCTGACTCTAGAGAAAACACAAAAAATGTCATTTTCACATATATAAGCACACTAGTGATGCATGTTTAAATATTGCCCCAGACCAATATTATGTTGTTATATTTCAATCACAGTTTATCTACTAATTAAATTTTCAGAAAGTTTTGGATATACTCAGTACTACTGAATGCATGGTCTTTCTTCCTGCATAGGATTACAACTGCCACCTTATGCCTGGAAAAAAACACACACACATGATCCTGTATAGTATTACAAATAATACAATTTCAAACGTTACAATACTCTTACCACACTTAATTCAAGATACTATCAGGTTTTAACTATGATGCAATAATGAAATCTTTATAAATCATTGGCAACAGTCTTGAAGTGGAATCCTGTAACCATTATTTATTTTGTTTCTACTATAGATAGAAAACATTTAGTTATTTATCATAGCAGTTCAGAAGGCACAAAGTATTAAATATTTTCCAGTCAGCTACAAGAAGCAGCCCATTTTAAATTGAACTAGCACTTCCTAGTAAGCTACTATTTTAAAGTAAGTAGTTTTAAAATAGTGTTACTGCAATGCTGCGATTGGTCCTCTACTCAGGCATATCAAATACCTATATTTATTGGCTAGCCACAGATTCCATTAGAGGAGCAATCGTTCATACTTATATATGTTTATCTTAATTAAAATACCTCATATCGTTGCAAAAATTTCTAGTCAATATGTAAGGAGAAGTAGTAATGAAGGGGGGACAATCCCCTTACTAGATTTGTCATGTACTTGTACACAACCATATTTTAAAAATTAAACAAAAACACACTCTAGAGAATAACACAACTGACAGAATAATTAAGTATAACACTGAAATAAATATAAACTGCAGACAAAAACAAGGATAAAAACTTACTATTAAATAAATCATTGTGTACGCAGAGAATGAAGAGTGTCCAGACAAAAATGACAACCTGAAATCATATTTTTATTAATTAATATATTTTAAAATCATAAATTTATACAAATTTCTTACCACATGGAACAATTTAGCATTATTAACCCTTTGATTAGCAAATCTGTGCCTTCCCTGATATGGCCCCTGAAAGCGAAATATTTTTGAAAGATTTTTACACTTCTTTTTTCTAATTTTTTAATCATTTTTTTAAAATTATAATAATATTTGTTAATTTTTTTTTATTTCCTTATTTTCTCATGTTAACTAAACTTTACCTTATGCAAAGTAAATTGTCTATTGAAAATTTCTTTTCTAAAAATTATCTATTAATCTTTTTTTTGTAAAATACTTATTCATTGTAAAATACTGCACAAACTTCGAAATGATCTGTAAACACATGGGAAAACCATACTTTAGACACAAAAGAACCTCTTCATTATTCAATCTCCTATTCATTGTAAAATATCGCACAAACTTCGAAACGATCTGTAAATACATGGGAAAACCTATAAACTTTGGACAAAAAAGAATGGTGACTATGTAATCTATGTAGTATTTATTGTCTAGATAGTTGGAAATACTTAATTTAGAATACAGCACAATACACAGAAAAAAAATCGTAAACATATGGTATTACTAATCTGAGAGAAATTGTAGAACGTACATATACGGGAAAGCTCCTGCTGGTTGTAGCGCGATTTCACGTACTAGTACGATAATGCTAATCAAAGAGTTAATGAACCACACAACTTGTTTAACCTATAAATTATGTTGGGTGCAAATTACAGAGTGTGCCTACTCAAGAGATCAAAATATAAGTGACTTCTTTTTTTATAGAAAAATAGTTTGGTATAAAGTATAAGATTATATAAGAATCTATTATAAGAATCTATATAATAGATGATAAATTATCATTAATGGGAAAAGAAAATAATATTAATTTTGATGGACCAATTTTTTGTGACAAAATAAATAATGGTAAACTGTCCATTCATGTTGAATTAACTAAAGGTGATGAGACACAAGTACCAAATCATGAAGTTTTTTTTTAAATTTTCATATATTATTAATATTTTTATAGTGATAAAAGTATAATTAAATAAATGTAGAGTTACTCTTAACAGTTTTATTAAATTGCTTTTTAAAATAATAATTATAAACTGTTTGAGTATTTATACAGCTTTATTTTAGTTATGTAGTCACAAATAAGATGAAATTTTATTTAAAAAATAATAAAAACAAAATATAATAAATATGAAAAATAAAAATATAAATAATTTTATAATGTTTTTCTGATTGCTACAATTAAAGTAATTTGAAAGTTTTAATATAACACAATTGAGGATCCATTTAGTTCAAAAACCATTAATTAATACAATTAATAATTAAAATTAAAAATTCCTGTTTTATACTTTACAAATGTATTTCGTTAATACTGATTTTATAGAAAGGTCATGTCTATTCTAAATAGTTCTAATTATAAAAAAGGATAGTAAAATTTTAGTGGGATTTTTAATTCAATTAAGCGAAAATTTAATTAGGGGCATACAAATTATATCAACCAATTAAAATGATAATAAAAAATTTTGGTTCAGAGTAGATAAAAGTATACAGAATAAAACAATGTAAGGTTGAATATGAAAGTCTTATATATAGTAACTGTCTTTTTTCTTAATATCAAAACCTGTGATTGTATACATAAACAAGAATTTAAAAGGTTAATATTATAATTTATCCATGTATTTTAATACATAATAAATGTAATAAATATGAAATCGTTATTTGATATAATTAAATCATATAAATAATTAAAACCACAAACAATTTTTGTATTAACACTAAAGAACTAATTAAAAATATAAAGTAAAAATCGCCATTATATTAATTATAAAAAAAGGATAAACAATAAGTTCAAAATAAATATAATCTATTAGAATCCAACAAAGGGTTAAACGTACAAAAAATTAATAATAAATACATTATAAGAATTTTAGATACTCTTGAGCAGTTTTAGTGACTCTTAAATAGGAATAAATTAAGATGGCTTATCTATTTTTTGTAAAATTTTTAGTTCTAATGTAATACAACTTACATCAAATAAACCAATAAGTTTTTATTAGCCAATTAGTTTATATTTACATAACAACTTCTCAGTAACTTCTCACTCAAGAAGAGTTTTAAATTAACAGGTATATACAAAATACTAACAAATTAGCTATAGCCAGTTTTACCAATCCAATTAATAGTAAACAATGTATATCTGGATGATTTTTCATTTAGTAGTAAAGGGGAGATTTATATTCGGAGGGTCGTCCAGAAAGTAAAGAACGATTGCGCATCACGGACGGCGCAGTTCCCCCACCACCGCGGGAGTGGGCTTATTCTTTAGTCCAAACCTTCCGCTTCAGTTTGAGCTATGTAGCGGTGCCATGAGGTCACGTTTGCGTCTCTTGTGGAAGTTCAAAATGGCGGCGCCAATTGAAAATCCCGCCAAGTGTGAAGTCCGTAGTGTGATTCGGTTTCTGAATGTGCAGCATGTTCGACCCATAGAAATTTATAGGCAAATTAAGGCAGTGTACGGTGACAATGCGATGAACGAGTCATCGGTGAGAAAATGGTGCATTAAATTTAATGAAGGCAGAACTAGTGTGCACGACGAGGAATGAAGTGGAAGGCCGTCACTCGTTACTGACGAGTTGACAGCGAAAGTTTACGAAAAAATTCAAGAAAACCGGCGTTTCACTTTGAGCGGTCTACTGGCATTTTTTCCACAAATTTCAAGGTCGCTTTTGCACGAAATAGTGACGGAGCGTCTTGGTTATCGAAAGATGTGTGCTCGTTGGGTGCCTAAGATGCTTACTGATGTCCACAAGACCAAACGGATGGGAGCAGCGCTTGAGTTTTTGACTCAGTATGACGAAGATGGTGAGACGTTTCTTGACCGCATCGTAACGGGTGACGAAACTTGGGTTTCGTATCGATCCCCGGAAACAAAGCTCCAGTCAATGGAATGGCATCACTCGAATTCACCAAAAAAAAAAATGGAAAGAAAAGCCAAATTTGAACACCAGGAAAGTGATGGCAACAGTTTTTTGGGACAGAAAAGGCCTAATCCATGTGGAGTTCATGTCGAGAGGAGAAACAATCAACTCAGCGGCCTACATTGAGACCTTGCATCGGCTTTGCCGCGCTATTCAAAACAAACGACGCGGAATGCTGTCGTCGAAGGTGGTGCTAATCCACGACATTGCTCGGCCTCATTGCAGTGCACAAACCCAAGCAGAACTTCAATCTTTCAAATGGCAAATCTTTGGACATCCTCCGTATAGTCCGGATCTGGCTCCGAGTGACTATCACTTGTTTCCAAAGTTGAAAGTGTTTTTAGGCGGGAAAAACTTTTTGGACGACGATGATCTCAAAGAAGGAGTAAAAACGTGGCTTCATTCGTTGGCGGCAGAAGAGTATAACGTCGGTATTCAAAAATTGGTGTCATGCTACAACAAGTGCCTTGACGGTTCCGGTGATTTTATTGAAAAATACAACGTTATAAATAACAACAACGTTATAAATAGTTGTAAATAAATGTTCATCCTCGTATCTTTTGTTTTCATTGACCTACACCAAAACGTTCTTTACTTTCTGGACGACCCTCGTATAATGACATTATCGTGCCATTTTAATTTTTAAAATCACTACAGATTCACTAAGTTTACTACAGAGCCTAGATATTACAGAGTAAAAATTAGAGTGATATAAATGTAACAAAAATATACCAAAGAAATTACAAAATAATTTTCAGCAAAAACAATTTAAACAACTATTTAATTTGATTAGATATTGTATCTTCATTGATTGTACTACTTATAATTTGAAAAGTTTCAAGGTTCCCTATTGATAAAAATGTTCTAAAACATTTTATATTTTATTTTCATTAATTTTCTACCTTGAATTCCTAAATTCATTACAATAAATATCATTACAATTTGATATTTATACTTTACCTCTATACTAAATCTCTATACTTTACCTTGTACTAAATCTAACAATCTATATTTCCTGGTCTTAAGCTGCACTAGATAACATTTAACTTATTGTACAAGGTATCCTAAAAAATTAGGCTTCTTAACTAGTTAAATACTAAAGTATTTACTACTGCATATTGATAGTTATACAGATAAATTTAAATGCTTATCTAATAATAAAAATGACAATAAGTACATTTATGTAAAATTAACTTTGTACAATTATGTTCTAGAATTAAAATAAAACCTACCTTGCTTCTCGAATTAGCTTCTTATCAGTGTTCAAGCATTCAAAATTTTCTATATATTTGTACTTAAAATCTGGTAAATCACAGTTAACATCTGGCAAGCAAACCTCATAAAAATGAGGTCTTAGTCTCCCAATAGAGTATTTAGCAACATCTGTTAGAAACTGACTGCTTGCAGCACCAAATCCAAAAACTCCTATTGCACAATAACTTCTCCAAACCCATGAGTTTATTGAATAATCCATAAATCTTCGGGTGAAATGCCGATTTCTTCGATGATGAATGAATTCTATAACCAATATCTAAAACAAAAAAGGCCAAGGTTAAAATTTTTATCTTGCTACAATATTTTATTTTAATTAATTTGTTTTTTACAACATTAGTGTTTCTCTTATACATGAGATTAGAAGAAGTCAGGTACAAGTTAATAAGATAGCTATCAGTAGTCATTTTCTTAGTATTGATACTGATGATATTTGAAAAATAAACATCTTTCTCTTATAAAGTTTTTTGTTTCTATTTAAATCTTGTAATGTCTAAAATTGCTCTTTGTATAGTAGAAACTGGTAGGTATCATTGCTGAATTTGAAGAGTATTGAAGTACTGATTCAGATAATTTTAAATCTCTTACTTGCTTAGCTGTCATCTGCCAGTATTTAAAGTAAATTTTCTACTAATATCTCTAGAAAATGCCATTGCCTTAGAAAATTCGCAGTAAAATGATACAATATATTTTGACAAAAATCTCTCTCTCTCTCCCTCTCTGTCTATTTCACTATTACTACGATTTTGTTTTCAAATAATTTTGTAAACAAAATGGTGAATAAATACCACAGAGTGATCTATCCCTATAGAATCTGGAAATGTTTCTATTGGACAAACTCTTGCTAATTAGAGTGGAATATTTTAAATCCATTATAATCAAAGAAAAGTTACAGAACTATTACAGTTACTCATGAATACAAATTTATGGTTTTTGTGTTATTCACCGATGTTGGAATTGCTCTGACTCATTGAATCTTACAACGTTTAAGGAATAAAGTTGTAATTCAAAACTGTTTGCTTTTGTGCTATTAAACCTTGAATGTACAAAGGAGCTATTCCTCCACTTTAATTTATTGTTTTCATTTAATGTTTTTTTTGCAACAAAACATAATAGTAATAAAAGGGAAAAGTGTTTTATAATTTAAATCGCACTGTGCATCAATTGGCATAGATAATATTCCTCTAACACCTACAGAGTGGTGGGGCACAAAAGGTCAAGGAGCTCACCCTGGAGCTTATAAACAAAACTATAAACGATATAAAATAGCATACAGAACTAAAAACGTTTTATAATACAAAATACAGTACGCACCAATAACAAAGATAAACTACAAGCACCAGGCGTATATATAAATTACACTGCATCAAGTGCAACAAATTCTACATTGGGCAAATCAGTTGCAGCTTAAAAGAGTCGAGGAACACAAACAGAACACCAACAGCATTTTACAATCACATAAAAAAACAGGACACAAATACACAAACATTTACCATAACCTAGAGATCTTACACATCAACAAAAAAGGACTACATCTCAACACACTAGAACAATATGGAACTTATGAACACACAAAATACAAATATATTAAACGAACAAACCAAATACGAATCACATATACTCTTTAATACTATCGAAAACCTGACTTTAAAACCGTCACCGCTTAACCTAACAACTCCAAGCAGAAGACACTGACGAAGATCTCCACTGAGCAACAGAAAACATTCTGTTTTAGTAAGTTTTTACAAATGTATACTATAAACGATGTTAAAAATACATTTTATAAGTAATTTATATATATATATATATATATATATATATATATATATATATATATATATATATATATATATATAACTCATGTTTTCCAATTTGCTTAAAAACAGAAGTTGGTTTATATTCTCAAAAAACATTGTTTTTTGCACGTAAATGATGAATATTCTCTGGGCGAATAAAAGTTTGAGATATAACTTCAGCTGTAATTTGCATTACAAGTGTCTAGATTTTTGCTACAATGCCAGGTAGCTAATTTACACAAGTGTAAACCAGTATTTATGCATACAAGTATGTTAAACAGTTGTAATAACATTCTACAACAAAACCATGCAATTTTAAATATAAACTTCTAAGAACCATCATTGTCAAAGGTGTTACGTTTCATATATATATAAAATTATTAAACTAAAAAATGAAAACTATATTTTACTTAAAATACATTTTTATTGCAAAGAAAATACATATCATATGTATTGTAAAAATAAGCTTTCATTGATATAAAATATAAAATTATTTTAAAAAATTTACCAATAAAGTTCATCTTGAGGAATTGTTTATTTATGTATCATTATGGTAAATGAATTTTATTGGTAAATTTTTTAAAATAATTTTATATTTTATATCAATGAAAGCTTATTTTTACAATACATATGATATGTATTTTCTTTGCAATAAAAATGTATTTTAAGTAAAATATAGTTTTCATTTTTTAGTTTAATAATTTTATATATATATAAAACGTAACACCTTTGACAATGATGGTTCTTAGAAGTTTATATTTAAAATTGCATGGTTTTGTTGTAGAATGTTATTACAACTGTTTAACATACTTGTACGCATAAATACTGGTTTACACTTGTGTAAATTAGCTACCTGGCATTGTAGCAAAAATCTAGACACTTGTAATGCAAATTACAGCTGAAGTTATATCTCAAACTTTTATTCGCCCAGAGAATATTCATCATTTACGTGCAAAAAACAATGTTTTTTGAGAATATAAACCAACTTCTGTTTTTAAGCAAATTGGAAAACATGAGTTTAAGTTTAATGATTTTACAGGTGAGATGATTTTTTTCTGGCTTTTACTGCTAGAGTTTGGAAGATGATTGGGTTTATCAATAACAGTAGGTAAATGTTGGTTTGGGGAATAAAACACTAAGTATTTTTAATAGCATTTTTGCTAACAATGAGCAAGTCCAAGATTAAGTTAGATTAGCATAGGATGGGTAATATTTATCCTGACCAAGATTAAGAAAGTTGAACATTTACCCAAATTTGAAATGAACAAATTCCCAGAAGAGTTCTGATATATATATAGGTTAGTTCTAGTAGAGCTTAAAGCTTATTTAGGATTTTTTTGATTAGATAGGAGTCTGAGAGACTTACCTAATACCATTAGTCCAAAACTGCAATCTCTTGGAAATAAATAAATAGACACATACAAAATCTTATCACACTATTGAAATATTTCAATCAAAAATGATCTTCATCAATCAAAAAAGAGAAAAAGAAAAGACTGAAGTATATATCAAAAATTCATATATATATATATATATATATATATTGATATTTTACGTTGTCCATTATTTTTCCGTTGCACTGACTTTATGAAGTTGATATATTACTATTGTAAATACTTTTACCTTGTGTGATGAGGCACCTTTCCGTCACTTGACCATTGTCGAATCACCTGGTCGAATTGGTGATTCGACAATGGTCAAGTGACCGAAAGGTGCCTCACCAAACAAGGTAAAAATATTGCACTTAAGAGGTGGATAAAAGTATTTACAATAGTAATATATTAGCTTCACATATATATATATATATATATATATATATATATATATATATATATATATATATATATTCTTGATATTTTACGTTATCCATTGTTTATCCATATATATATATATATATATATATATATATATCTATATATATATATATATATATATATATATATATATATATATATATATTATAACTTTCCTTTTGTTATAATTAAATTTATTTTTAAATGTTATTTATTTACCTTACCTATTAATGTCACACCTTCAGGTTTATAAAAGAATTAACAATCTTATCAATTTTTAAACATCACTTGCATTTATTCTCTTCAATTAACTCTACACATTATTCCAAATTTATATTACTATTGTGCAGTGACAGGATTGATATCTTAACAAATATTACAATGATAAAAGGTGGACTTCTGAGGCTTTAGATTTCTAATAGAATAACAAAAAAAAAAACAGTATTAAAATTTTATTCTTGCTCTCGGGTCCCTATTACGGGAACTTTGCTTTTAAATTAGAAATGGTGACTAGAATAATTTTTATAAATTTTGATGAACTTAAAATTTGTTTTAAACTAAAAGATAAATGTCTGTTGGCTACACTTATATTCAAATATACTTATTGTTCTGAAGAGTCCCTGGAATCTTTGCTTTGTTCACTTCCGCGCTTACACTTGACACAAAAAAAAAACTTACTTTATATTTCAAAAAAACTTTTATGTCGCACTTTTAAAATTTACTTTAAAAAAACTCTACTTAATTTAACAAAATTCTCCCGTTACAACACTTCCATCCTTGTCCCCACCAACCTGTCTTCCTCTCTCTGAGACTCTCCTCAAACTTCCCGATCATTTAGTTTTTATGAAATCCCTAATCTCTCCCACTACCACCAATACGTTCTTTGTAAGTTTCCCCCAGTTCTACAATTAGCTAAACCTAACGGTACACGGTTAATTCCCCAGGCTATATCGGCCTCTGGATTTCCCGCCTTAACTACTATGGACCAATCTCTATTGTCTATTTGCCGGACTCAACTTATAGCTTTCCTGGAAAGGATAATGACATGGTACCTGCTTTGTCCGCTTAGAAAACTAATTGTGTCTTTCTTTGCTAAATCCTACAAATGATTTATTTTAGCAACTAACTTAATTTAATCTAAAGCCTCGTACTTTATGTTATAATATATATATATATATATATATATATATATATATATATATATATATATTCTTGATATTTAACGTTATCCATTGTTTTTCCGTTGCACTGACTTTATGAAGTTAATATATTACTATGTAAGTAATTTTATCCACCATTAAGTGCAATAATTTTACCTTGAGTGATGAGGCACCTTTCGGTCATTTGACCATTGTCGAATCACTCCAGTGAGTGATTCGACAATGGTCAAATGACCGAAAGGTGCCTCATCACTCAAGGTAAAATTATTGCACTTAATGGTGGATAAAATTACTTACATAGTAATATATTAACTTCATATATATATATATATATATTTGTAGATTATGCAACACTGTTTTCTTGTATACACTTATCACTTTCACTTATGTACTTAAACAAGAATCTTACTTGGTATTTATGCGAGCGCTTTCAGAAGCTAGCGAGTGCTTCCATCATCTGGCATACTAAACGTATTTTGAACTGCGGGCTGCGTGGAATCCGCCGTTGACCTTGATGTACCGTTACCTTCTATTTTTAGTTTCACTGCACTGTGCGAGTTTTTAGCATTTGTCTTGGGGTTTATACTGTCTATTAGATTGAATAATTTGTCGTTTTTTGATTTTATTTGTAACTGTTCGTTGATGATGTTATTTTTATTTTTATAAATTTCTAGTTGTTCCCAGATTGTCATTTTGAGGCCTTTTTGAACTTTTTTTATTAGGTGTATGTTTTCTAATGTGGGGAATGTGTGTTTGTTTTTGATTGCGTGTGTGGCTAAGTTTGAATTATAAATTTCCGGTTTGATGTATGCATTGAGGTGTTCTTGATATCTATCTTTTAATTTCTTTTTTGTTTGGCCTATGTATATTTTATTACAGTCTGGGCATTCGATTTTGTATATTCCGTTACTAAGTGTGGGACATATTTCTTCTGGTTGGTTTATTTTGTTGATTATGTTTCCTGTGTTTTTGTAGGCTATGTTAATATTATTGTTTTTTAGAAATAAGCAATAAAATAAACTATCTAGACCTAACAATGACCAGAAATACAAATAACATTGAATATTCCATTTATAGAAAACCCACACAAACCATTAATACAATACCAAACCACTCCAACCATCCCCCACAACATAAAATGGCTGCATATAACTCACTTTTATACAGAATGCTAAAATTGCCTCTAAAAAATGAAGAAAAAACAAAAGAAAAACAAATAATATATCAAATAGCCCAAAAAAATGGATACAATAAAAAAACTATAGATAAATTAGAATTTAAAATATTAAAAAAATTAAATCAACCTAAAATCGAACCACAAACAACAAAATGGGCTACATTCACATACACAGGATACAACATAAAAGGAATAACTAAAACACTAAAAAACAATAATATTAACATAGCCTACAAAAACACAGGAAACATAATCAACAAAATAAACCAACCAGAAGAAATATGTCCCACACTTAGTAACGGAATATACAAAATCGAATGCCCAGACTGTAATAAAATATACATAGGCCAAACAAAAAAGAAATTAAAAGATAGATATCAAGAACACCTCAATGCATACATCAAACCGGAAATTTATAATTCAAACTTAGCCACACACGCAATCAAAAACAAACACACATTCCCCACATTAGAAAACATACACCTAATAAAAAAAGTTCAAAAAGGCCTCAAAATGACAATCTGGGAACAACTAGAAATTTATAAAAATAAAAATAACATCATCAACGAACAGATACAAATAAAATCAAAAAACGACAAATTATTCAATCTAATAGACAGTATAAACCCCAAGACAAATGCTAAAAACTCGCACAGTGCAGTGAAACTAAAAATAGAAGGTAACGGTACATCAAGGTCAACGGCGGATTCCACGCAGCCCGCAGTTCAAAATACGTTTAGTATGCCAGATGATGGAAGCACTCGCTAGCTTCTGAAAGCGCTCGCATAAATACCAAGTAAGATTCTTGTTTAAGTACATAAGTGAAAGTGATATATATATATATATATATATATATATATATATATATATATATATATATATATATATATATATATATTTGTAGATTATGCAACACTGTTTTCTTGTATACACTTATCAAAGTGGTAAAGATATATATATATATATATATATATATATATATATATATATATATATATATATATATATATATATGATTATTTCCTGGAACAGAGTGAAACACAAATGTCAAGTTTGGAATCAAATACCAAAAACAATGATTAACATATCTATAAAATAATATTATGGATAAATTATTGGTTTATTTGTAATCTTGTTTTTGTATGCTTAACTCTGCACTGTAATTTAAATTAAAAATTATTTCAAACTATTATAGAACAATATATGTAATTTACAAATGGTAATAAATGGTGTAGTAGATCCTATTTTAATTACAGAATGTTAAATAGAATGTGGACTTTAGTTGAACATGACTCATTGAAGCGAAAGTGTTTGATATTGTGAGTCAATGTTAGTGAGACTTCCTAGTGAGTCAATTTGTTTACCTTCCTTTCATTAGTGAGAGTTGAAATATGACTTAGCAAAAACATATAATAGCAACTCACTAATTTGGCCTGGGCTGTTATACTGCTGTATTATTGGAAACGCCTGATTAATGGATGGTCCATTAAAAACACAATGTACATTGAACAATCATGTGTCAAAAACGAAGGAAAACATTAGAAAATAATCTTGTACTATACTTGAAATTATAAGATGAGAATGATTGTACTAGTCGGTACTTTACAATAAAAGTTTACCTTATCTTTAAAAAAAGATGATTAAATCTACTTTTGTTAAAACTGTGATTCTTACAAATGAATAAATTATATTGCTATAACCACTCTACAAATAATAACATGCAGTAAAGCCTTCAGATTTAACACAGTAAAGATTGTTTTAAGCAATTAATCAAAATCCTTAATAGTAGATGTTTATAAAAAAATATATTCGAGAATGAAGATATAGAATGGCTCAGACACCATTCTCTTGGTGCCATTCTGTAACAAGTTTATACATTAAAAACACTCTTGAGTAAAAAAAATTGGAAGAAAATTAGTACTCTGTAATAATCAAAGTGTCAAAAAATTTAATACAGATAATTTTAAAGAAATGTACTAAAATGTATAAGATTTGCACGCGCACGCACGACGGCAAAACGCCTTACAAAATAAAGAAGCTTGCATTATTTTCATATTACGTCCGGATATCTGATGTTCCAGATATGAGAGGTTTTACTGTACTACCAAGCTCACAAAAATTCACTGATACTCATACACACACACACACACACACACACACACACACACATACATCTAAAATGTAATGAGAGTCTCTGTGACTGAAAAAGGTAAAATATAACATTTTTTAATGTTTTTCTATTCATGGGTTTACAGTCTATTTTAAAATAACAGAATAAACTATCAAAAAAGGTAAGTCTGTCAGTCTCCATTCTAGTCCAAAAAAATCTCAAATAAGTTTTTAACTCTATCAGACCTAACTATCTTATATAAATAAGTTTATTTTAAGACTGTTACTTTACACAAAAGTCAATGTCGAAGTTGAGGAATATTTGTAAGGCAGACCAAACCACAAGGGCAAAAGTAATTTATAGATTATATAACTTTATAAATTAGTAGTTAAGAACAGATTTATGACATAAGGAATGTACTTTGTATAGAAATCTAATCTGTTACTATCATGTAAGAAAACGGTAATGTTGTCATCTGTTAGAGACAAGGATATAGTTGAGGAGGGTAGAAGTTTTTAAAATAATTGCCAAACTTCAAATAAAAACTGTCGAAAACTCGTATTAGCTAAGAAATTGGAAATTACACTCTGAGCGACTGGGAGTTAAAGAAGTCAACTAAAACTGGGATAGGCAGGGGATAGTATTTAAATATTGCAAAATGAAGAGACATGGCTCTATCCCTCATGGTAAGGAAGAGAGTTGGTTGTTCAGATAGAGTCCAAAAATTGTGTTGTTGAAAAACATGGATTTGAATTGTATAAATTGGAATTAACAAGAAATATTAATAAAGTAACTGTGTTTCACTTAAATAAGTTCTTCATTGGGAAGAAATTTGACAGGGGGTCTACTGTTTATTATTTTATCATGTTTTAATTAAATATTTGATACTCTACATTGTGAATAAGAGTGGTCGGAACAGATCAAGAAAATGCTGAACTAACTTCCAGACTCCTTACCTAGCAACCCAGGAAGTCAAAGGACTTAAAGGTACACCGCTGCTGGAGAGAACATATGAGTAGTGTTATTTAATTAATTACATTTTTATTTAAATAATTCATTCATTTGGTTTTAGCCAAACTGAAATAGATTACAAATATTAACCATTTATTAGAATACTAAATAATAAGTTTGATTAACTAACGGCTATCAATTTATATACACTTAAAAAGATTTTTTTTCCAAGCTGTAAATACATTCCTTATGCAACAAACGAGATGGTAAATGTTAAAATGAATTAAAAGAATTGAAAAATAAAAAATTGTAAAGAAAACCTAAAGACTTTTCATTAAAAATATTAAAACTTGTGGAAATTATTATAAATAAATCTAGAATAAAAATTAAAAGAATACATGCAGTGTATCTTTTAAGAGATGCAAAGTACAAAATACAGCTTAGAAATGTTCAGATTTAATTTTGGGCAGAGTTGAAAAAATACTACACATAGGAAGTAATAATCTGGATATGTCAAGTGATATTGTGGTGACAATGAATGGTAGGGAGCAGAAGTAGGCCTGAAGAACACAGCAAACTGGCTGTTGAAACATCAGTTCCTTGAAATAAAGTATTATAGACATATAGATAGAGGATAGATATATCAACCGTCATTTTCTAGGTATTAAAACTAATAAGTGTAAACTCAATCATGATCTTCCAGTGAGATAGGTAAGTTCTGATATAAAACAAGATTTTATAAATTGTTAAATAAATGCGAGTGTAAACATGATTAAGATTTTATAACATTCAGATATTCATACAATTTCAAATGTTTATTTTGTTATAAAATCGAATTACTTGTACATCCATTGTTTATAAGAATCTGGAAGAAAATTTACTGTAATATTTGATTGTTTAAATTTTTGATTATTCAATTTTATAAATTTTTCACTTTTAAAATTAAATCCTGCAGAGTTCTTAAAATTTTTAATAGATGTTTTTCCAATTTGTAAGTGTAAATTGTAGGTTTATTTGAAAAATCACAAAATTTTAAATAACCCTAATGAATGGTCACTAACCAATGTCTTCAAACAATCCTCCCCCCCCCATGAATAAAATAACTTCGAGGGTTAGTTGTCAATAAATTGTTTTTTTTTTCTTTACAAAGTCCAAGCATTTATCCACTGCCAGATTTAGCCAGTGGTAAAATCCACTCATTTCAAAATTTTACTGTGGACAATTTCCAAGTGAACATTAAAGAAAACCACCCAAGACAAGACGCATCTTATCTACCGAAAATAAATAGATCTGCAGCAAGATACATATTCCTACAAGATAAGTTACATAAAAAAGTGTTTATGTACAGATGGGCAATAATAAAAATCTGTAAATCTCTTTCTTAGAAGAATAGACTTAACATTTGTGAATCTAACATTCACAGGATCTCTCAGAAAGTAAACCTTGAAAAAGTAGAGGGATTATTGTATCTATATATTTTAAAATAGAAAAAAAATAACAGCTGCTTCAAAATCATAATATTTTTCCTACTACATACAATTCTATAAATTTTTATTGGTGGAAATTTTATATTGGTGGAAATTTATTTCTTTTTGCCCATTGCGGTGTACAAACTGTTAGCTAGTCACTTAGATCTATTAATAGTAGGTATAAAGACTAGCCCAGCTAGTCATGAATGTCGCCATTGTTTGATTGATTTCTTTGCTTCAAGAGAGTTTACTTTCTGATAAGTCACACACAAGATTAGATGTCTATGCTTTTAAAGGGATATTTATGAAACTTACAGCATAAAAAATGAAAAATATTTATGGTTCATTGACATTCTATCAGACATCTAAACATAATAGAATGCTTCAGCAGTTTATATGTCAACTGGAGTGAGAGCTAAGTATAGCTTTTACTCAATATCAGTCAGTAACTGATGTTTGTTAGTAATATTTTATAATTAGTGAATTCTTGTATATGTAAAAAATGAGCTACATAAGTATTATGACTTAATAAATTAATTTACTAAAAATAACTATACGGTTAATGTATATGGAATAGAAGTGGGAGCAAGAGGTATACCAGCAAAATCTCTCTAAATCCTACTAAAAGACTTTGAACTCTGTCAAGAACTGCAGTAAGTACTATTTTAGAATAAATATCTAAAACTGCATAAGCAGGCTCCTAAAATTTGGCTAGGTAGAGAGGGTAGCATGAGTAGTAAAGGTAAGTGTCGCTGATCATCACAAAGAAAGCCTCTTTAAACCTACACCTAGAATCACAAGCCCCAGGGCTACTAAGGGTTACTCCCTTTGCCACACGATGGACCCGGTACCTGGACAGTGAATCCATGGAATGCTAAGAAGTTCATCTCAGTGGGAGTCTAGAATCTAAAATAAACTTCAAACGGCAAGTAACTTTTAATTTGTTTTTACTAATTACAATTACTATAGCAATAATCAATTAACAAATAAAAAACTAGCTATGGTACAAAATAGTGAATAAAAAAACTAGAACCAAATAAAAGATATAATATTTCATGTCTTATAAGTTATAATTTTTTTGTAGTGTAATAAAACTCAATTGAAGTGAGGAATAATTCATACCTGCTAGTGTTTGTGACATACAAGTAATTAGATCAGCAATGAGTTAAGAGCTTTAAGTTTAAAAAATAATTTTGATTGATATATAAATATTTTGTTTCATTATTATTATTATTAATTATTTAATATTTAAATGCAAGTACTCTAATTTTAACTCCAAAGTTTTATTGTGAGCATCAATGGAAAACATTTTACAACTATTATGGTATTATCACTAGCAAATCTCCCATCAAGGATTGTTAAAACCCCGACTGTACATTACACAGTTATACATTTTTTTCTGTATAGAGTAAGTAGGCTGAAAAATATATGTTGTGTGATGTGACAAAATCATCCTGTAGCATAATTATGAAATAATGATTATACTAGGACCTTGAACAAAAAGTTTAAAATATTTGCATAAGGTTTTGAAAGCCACGGAAATGATGCATAAAAATTGAAATTTAATTGATCAAAATAAATTTAAAGTGACAAAGAGGTGAAAAAATGTCATGTTCACAAGATCTGAAAAAATTCACGAAAGGTTATAAAGACTACTGTTATTATATTGACTGGTAGCATTGGATGCTCTTAATCTGGTGTTTTAAAACAGAGAATATAATAAATCTGTTGAATATAAGTATCTGTTACTTCTAACATTGCCATACAACTTCCAATAAATGAGTTGTATAAAATCTCCATAAACCAGAATTTTCTATGAACTGTTTATCTCCGCAAGGAAATCAGCATTATATATCTTATCAAATCACCTCTTTGGATAGATTTAGCCTCTTCTCATTATTTTTTTTTGTTTTTTTGTTAAATGTGTATATTTTTTATCTTATTTTCATCTAGCATATATAAAGAAGACTCTTGTGAAAGGATAAACAGAACAAAAGTTCTACTTCATGGAGATTCTCTGAAACATGTAAATAAAAAGCTATATTATAGTGTGATGGAGCACATGGAACACCACAGACCCTTTGTATCTTATTTTCATCTAGCATATATAAAGAAGACTCTTGTGAAAGGATAAACAGAACAAAAGTTCTACTTCATGGAGATTCTCTGAAACATGTAAATAAAAAGCTATATTATAGTGTGATGGAGCACATGGAACACCACAGATCCTTTGTATCTTATTTTCATCTAGCATATATAAAGAATACTTTCGTGAAAGGATAAACAGAACAAAAGTTCTACTTCAAGGAGATTCTCTGAAACATGTAAATAAAAAGCTATATTATAGTGTGATGGAGCACATGGAACACCACAGATCCTTTGTATCTTATTTTCATCTAGCATATATAAAGAATACTTTCGTGAAAGGATAAACAGAAAAAAAGTTCTACTTCAAGGAGATTCTCTGAAACATGTAAATAAAAAGCTATATTATAGTGTGATGGAGCACATGGAACACCACAGACCCTTTGTATCTTATTTTCATCTAGCATATATAAAGAAGACTCTTGTGAAAGGATAAACAGAACAAAAGTTCTACTTCATGGAGATTCTCTGAAACATGTAAATAAAAAGCTATATTATAGTGTGATGGAGCACATGGAACACCACAGACGCTTTGTATCTTATTTTCATCTAGCATATATAAAGAATACTTTCGTGAAAGGATAAACAGAACAAAAGTTCTACTTCAAGGAGATTCTCTGAAACATGTTAATAAAAAGCTATATTATAGTGTGATGGAGCACATGGAACACCACAGACCCTTTGTATCTTATTTTCATCTAGCATATATAAAGAAGACTCTCGTGAAAGGATAAACAGAACAAAAGTTCTACTTCATGGAGATTCTCTGAAACATGTAAATAAAAAGCTATATTATAGTGTGATGGAGCACATGGAACACCACAGACCCTTTGTATCTTATTTTCATCTAGCATATATAAAGAAGACTCTTGTGAAAGGATAAACAGAACAAAAGTTCTACTTCATGGAGATTCTCTGAAACATGTAAATAAAAAGCTATATTATAGTGTGATGGAGCACATGGAACACCACAGACCCTTTGTATCTTATTTTCATCTAGCATATATAAAGAAGACTCTCGTGAAAGGATAAACAGAACAAAAGTTCTACTTCATGGAGATTCTCTGAAACATGTAAATAAAAAGCTATATTATAGTGTGATGGGGCACATGGAACACCACAGACCCTTTGTATCTTATTTTCATCTAGCATATATAAAGAATACTTTCGTGAAAGGATAAACAGAACGAAGTTCTACTTCATGGAGATTCTCTGAAACATGTAAATAAAAAGCTATATTATAGTGTGATGGAGCACATGGAACACCACAGACCCTTTGTATCTTATTTTCATCTAGCATATATAAAGAATACTTTCGTGAAAGGATAAACAGAACAAAAGTTCTACTTCATGGAAATTCTCTAAAACATGTAAATAAAAAGCTATATTATAGTGTGATGGAGCACATGGAACACCACAGACCCTTTGTATCTTATTTTTACCTAGCATATATAAAGAATACTTTCGTGAAAGGATAAACAGAACAAAAGTTCTACTTCATGGAGATTCTCTGAAACATGTAAATAAAAAGCTATATTATAGTGTGATGGAGCACATGGAACACCACAGACCCTTTGTATCTTATTTTCATCTAGCATATATAAAGAATACTTTCGTGAAAGGATAAACAGAACAAAAGTTCTACTTCATGGAGATTCTCTGAAACATGTAAATAAAAAGCTATCTTATAGTGTGATGGAGCACATGGAACACCACAGACCCTTTGTATCTTATTTTCATCTAGCATATATAAAGAATACTTTCGTGAAAGGATAAACAGAACAAAAGTTCTACTTCATGGAGATTCTAGAAACATGTAAATAAAAAGCTATATTATAGTGTGATGGAGCACATGGAACACCACAGACCCTTTGTATCTTATTTTCATCTAGCATATATAAAGAATACTTTCGTGAAAGGATAAACAGAACAAAAGTTCTACTTCATGGAGATTCTCTGAAACATGTAAATAAAAAGCTATATTATAGTGTGATGGAGCACATGGAACACCCCAGACCCTTTTTGTCTTACTTTTTTTGTAAAGAAACAAAAATTATTAAAAGTAAGGCCCACAAGGCGCTGTTCGCCTTAAATCTTACTAGTAAGATCGAGCAATCTTAAACCAAAGATTAATAATTTAGAGATTCTAACAATAGATAATTAGATAAAAAACCCTTAACCCATTAATTTATTGCAACAAAACTATCGGCCTTTGACTTAAGTCTGTGTATATTACACATCAAGGATGTAAAACATTCTTTTCAGGGAAGGAACATGATACGTTCAATGTACAGGTAAGGTTTGTGCCTTTTTTTAACAAGTCCAGTAACATAGAAAATTATAACGCTTACAAAGAAATATAAGATTATTCAAGGTAATTAATAAGCTCCTTATTATTAATCATAATTTGTTATGAATATAGTTATCATTACAACAAGTTTTACCACAAGTCTGTACAAATAATAAATAACTACTTTAACAATTACACTATTAATGAGAAACTTATCATATTAATAGAAATGACCTTAACATTAGCATAACATTCATTTTTGTGCTATAGTTTAACTACTGTAACTATAGATGAGTTTAAAATAATTACAAAACATTATAAAAGATAACAATCTTACAGGAAGACATTTTCAATCTTTAGTGACTCATATCTATACAAACTCAAATCTCTCTTTTTGAAAGAAGTATAAATACTGGTATCAAGAGATCACCTCTTTCTTTTACATATTCACTGTAATGCTGGACAATTTTATTTATATATAAAATATAAAAGATACATAAGAATATTCTATTCAAAAATACTCTTATTCTAATAACCATATACTGAGAAAACGTCCAAGAATTTAAAGAGCTCAAAATTTGAAAAAATAAATTCGAAAATGAATATCCTTTTTACAACTGATAATAATATCATCCTAAAACAACACAACTTAATATCAAAGATACTGATATTTATATACAAGCCGTTTCATTAACTACAGGTTATTTAATAACTTGAAAAACAATTTTTTCGGGGTACACTTTGAAGGGTTTTTTTTTAAATAAACTTGGATTATTATGAATTTTGACTTTCCTGCTTAGAAATACTTTGCTGCAGTGTGTAGTTTTCATGTGAAAAAAGTGAAACATATTTTTAAGAATCGGTAACGGGTTTCACTTCAGTGAATTTGCATTTTGTTGTAATATCATTACACCCTTTTTAGGTAGAAAAAATATCACTACTTTTCATATCACTACAAGTCATAAAAACATAAACTTCTAAGAATGAAAAAATTTTATATAAAATATTATGTTCAATAGCAGAAACGGATTTGTCTATTACTAAATCCATTTGCTGCTGTTATACCACCAATGATGTATCTAGAATGCTAAAAGTTTTGTTGGAATTAAAACTAATCTTTACAGGTGTATACATGCCTACACTGTTCATTTTTTCAATTACAGAAGAGAAAGAGTATTAAGACAACATTTTTATTGGAAGTCCAGGTACCCACTCCACTCGCCGTAACATATTTGTAAGGCACAGAGAAAAAATTAACCTACATAAGCACACAGATTGCCAAAAAACTTCAAAACTGTATAAAAACAAAGTTTAATATAAAAAATGTATTTATAAACATATTTACCACTTTTTTCACTATAACGGGTTTTTTTAAATTTTAATTATACAAAACAAAATATCAAACCAAAGTATCCTGGTCTCATTGGACAAACTGAGCACTCAAAGGCTGTGAATTTGACTTCACATTGATGACCCTTCTTTTGTTGTTGTACAGTAAACTTCCTGTAATCTGGCACGTTTGGGACTTGAGAGATGCCAGATTACAAAATATTCCGTATTACTGAATTGAGATCAGAAAAATTGGAAAAAATAAACAACACAGTACAAATAACAAATTTTTATTTTTGAAACAGCTCAAATATGTATATTGTATGTACATATGTATTGCAGATGAATAGTAAAGGCTAAACAAAAACTCAGTGCACTGTTGTCTTACTCTAGTCTGTAAGGTTGTCTTTGTTGACAATCTTGAACAAATCACGAATGTCAGATTGTTACAATGATGGATTTCATTGTGTTATACCAAATGAAAATGACCCTTTTGATTTTTTCTTTGTTGTTAGATGTTGTGTTTTTAGAAAATATTGTGAAGGAAACAAACAAGTATGGGCTGAAGGTTTTTTGTGCCCCTTCGACCTTGCTCAGGTCTAGGATTCACAGAGAGAAAAATTTCACTATTGATGAACTTAAAGTTTTTCTAGGATTATTGTTTTATACAGGACACATAAGATTTGCCTGTTTAGAAGATTATTGATGAACAGAGAACACTACAATTTTTCGGTATTCTCAGGACAGTCTGTAGGGTATTTCTCTAAATATAAATGAGGAGGGATATATTTATGCTAATTTTTAGATGTCTATTCACTATTTTAATAATAAGATGTTCTATTTGTCCTATCCTTGTAGAGAATTATAGATTGATGAGGCGATGATACTGTGGTGAGGAAGGTTAAAGTTTAGGCAGTATATATGAAATAAACATAAATATGGCATGAAATTATACTCCATAAATGAACCTCAAGGCCTGACTCTCAGAATTAAGATTTATGCTGGAAAAGGAGACAATTCTAGTACTAAGGTCATGCATCAAAAGTTGTAAAGGAAATGATCCCTCTCTATTTATGGAAGGGATATTCTCTCTTTATGGACATTTTTTACAATAGGTTCCCTTTAGCTGCAAAACTATTATCAATGTAAACATATATAACTGGTACTTTAAGAACTGACAGAAAGTATTTCCCTAAAGATGTAACCACAGCAAAATTCAAGACAGGAGAAACTGTGGAACGTTATTTAGAGGGAGTTTTGGTTCCAAAATGGAGGGATAAGAGAAATGTATTATACTTGAGCATGGACTTTGAAAACACCATAGGGAAAAGTACAAATAGATGAAATTTTGCTAGGGATAAGCCTTTGCCAATAATTAAATATGACGCAAATATGAAGGGGGTTGATCCCCTGAAAGCTAATATGCTTTCATATTATCCCTATGAAAGAAAGACACTGTGGTGGTATACAAATATTTTTGTACATGTCATGCACACAATCATGATAAATACATGGACTATGTACAAAATGGCTTACCCTGACAAACAGATGTCATTTTATGACTACAGGCACTTAGTTGTCAAATACCTCTAACACCAACTGTACCATCGCCAGTAAGTGTGAGTACCAAGAAAAGGCCCAACCACGTTCTGTGATGCCACCAGAGAGCGATGCAGAATATTTCCAAAGGGAACAAGAAGAATGGAACATTGTTTTACTGTCCATCTTGTCAGAATGAACTGGGCTTATGTCCTGTTTATTGTTTCTATTTGTACAACCGATTGATGTAGGATTAATTCAAGAAAAAGGAACTCTGTAAATAGACTCAGTATTAGTTAGTAGTAGTATTAGTGTGTAAAGACTATATAAAATTCCTTAATATAATTTAAATATGTACTAAAAATTCTAAAATCGTAATAAGTGTTTGCATGTGTTACAGTAGTGGTAGTAAACAAGACTTTTTTCTATATTATCCCACCGCCCATACCCATGTGGCACATGAAGCCTTCTGGCGACAGAAGTTATGATGTCATAAAACACCTATATATCTGCCATTTTTTGAGACAGGCTACCACAACACGACTATATGAGACTCGGTAAGTGAATTTATTATTTTTTATTTTTAGCCATGAGGGTCGGTAAATATATACAGGTCACTATTTAACTTGTTAAAAAGATTGGTTTTAATCTCATTGACTCATAATTCTAATTTGTGTCCAGCATTAAAAAGATAAAAAAGGAAAGATTTCTTTTGTAACAAATGACTACCACCTCAGTAAATGTCAACTTAGGGGCCATCCCTAAATTAAGTAACACGAAAATTAATGATTTTTTAGCCCTCCTCTGTAACGAACTGGCAACGGTAGTACCAACCCCCCTCCCCCAATAATTACATAACGTTGTCTTGTCCTCCTTCTTTACTGAGTTACTTGTTTCGAATGCTGAATTTGTAAGCCAATAAAGAAGTAGACCTACATCAAATGTGCCAATATTAATTACGTTAATAATATAATGAAAAATTTTAAAAACGTTAAATAAATAAAACAGGAATAAGAAACAATTTTTATTCAAGTCAAATATATGACCTCATGTGTACTGGAAAACTAACAGAAATTATAAAATCAAAACAAATTTTAGGTTATTTATAAAGTCAAGACAATAGTAATTTAAAGATACATTGAAAATATCGTTTTATAAAAATGTGACTTGTAAACGCAAAGTGATCAACCTGTTTGTAACATTGTCTAAGGTCTATTCATATACCCAAGGAGGAGTTATGAATGGTGTAACAAACACCACTGGTGCTGCGAGCTTTAGAAAAAGATTACGTTGTGTATACATAATAAGCTTAATTTTAAAATAGATCCATACATTGTTTACAAACACTAGAAACTTCAAAAATTTACAAACAATTTAGTTTTGTTCGGCCCAGGAACTCAGACGTCCATCAAACTCGGTCATGTGCAGTATGACGCAATACAAATTTTGTACCTCTCATGATTAGTCATGACCAAGTGTGAATAAGTTTCGGTGTACTTCTGAGTTCACTGGTTTGGCCCGAAAAGATGTTGCCATCGAATTTTTAAAAAAATAGTTTTATTAAAAACTGGTATACTGATAAGTAACAACTGGCGCTTTAGCTGATACACGGAGACTGCGGTACATCTCTGGATAGACCACCGAATCATCGTGATGTGTACTGTGGCAGTAACATGCTGGAGGATACGATTCCTCACACTTTTTCAATGCTCATAAAGATGAAGTTTAATAGAGTACTTTTAATACATGTTTTTTTTCTAAGTAGATTTTATTTGAGTTCATTATTAATATTAGGTACATTTTTACTAACTCAAAAGTTTATATTGGGCCGGTATATTTATACATAAAAGGATATTTTAATGTAGTCAAAACTAAAATTTCAAGTTACATAACGCTACTCCATACCCCCTCCTCCTTCCGTAATGATGTGTAACGATAGACACAACCCCCTCCCCCTCGTGGCAATACGTAATTTAGGGATGACCCCTTATATCTGATACAAAATTCAAAATAAAAAAACTCCTGATACAAAGTTTCTAAGATAATATTTTTATTAAACAACAGATGTTAAACATTTTATGAAAAATAGTAAACTTGAGAACATACAGTACCATGGTCATCAGCGATTTATATCAAGTTAAAGAACAACAGTCTCTAAATGGCACAAAAAGTAATTAATACTTCCTTGTCATTTAAAACTTAATAAATATTTTCAGCCATTTGTAGCCCTAACTTTGCAATACCATTATTGGATTTTCCTCTAGTAATATATTTTTTAAATGCAATATGTTTTTAAAAATTAAAAACCATAATGTAGGTTTACCATTCAAGAGAGTTTATCACCACAACACCAGTATATAATAATAAAAGGGCAATGAATGTATTTACTAGAGTTTGTGTAGGAATATTCAATTTTCCAACCTTTAACACTTGAAATATTGTTAACATTCATACTTGTTCTTAGGGATAAATAACATGTAAAAATCAAGGGAAATTCTAGAAAAATATTTCAGGAGGGATATAAAAAAAGGTAAAGCCAAAAACTAATAAAAATGTCATTACTTTATTACTTTTACATTGGTAGGTAAAAAAAAGTAAATGGTTATACATGTGTCTAAATTAGTACATTTGTGACTGATTAACTCTGTCTCTACAAAATAAAACAATTATGTACTAAATGTAAACGCCGAGACTTTTCAACCAATTTGTTAGTTACCTTAGGCTTGACATCACATTTTTGTGAATAAAAAAAAAAGGCTGGGCCGTTACGTCTCTCTGCACTCATATTATTTCTTAAATTGTTTTTTAAACATCGCAAACTGGAGAAAGATTTTTCCGCAGAAGTTGTGGTTACTGGAAGTACACAGCATATCTTTAATATATTGTGTGTTCATGAGAAACATATTTCATCACATTTATTAAGATTAAAAATAAAATCATCTGGTATAAAGTCCTGCTTACTCTTTATGCCGTTCAATAAGTTTCTTCTCCTTATTTCCAGTTCATCAAAAAGTATACTAGTAGTTTTTTTGTATCCTAACTTATTGTTTAGAATAAATTATGGTGTCTTAATATTTTGGAGGGAATATATCCACCTTATCCTCTCCCCTCGGACCACCATTGGTAAAAAATTGTAAAATGTATAAAACGTCTTTAAGTTAGTGTGTATTATGAAAAACATTATACTTATTATAAGATAGTTTTGGTTGGTAAAGATTATTTAGATTTTTTGGACTAGGAGACTGACAGACTTACCTTGGTAATAGTCCACTCTGTAGTCTTGAAATAGAAACACATAAAAGCACTTAAACAATGATATATTTCAACCACACAGTGGTCGTTGTCAATCGAAGAGAAAACACAAAAAGAAATATGAGAGAATGAAATAAAATCTCTGGGCATTGTTTAAGTGCTTTTATGTGTTTCTATTTCAAGACTACAGAGTGGACTCTTACCAAGGTAAGTCTGTCAGTCTCCTAGTCCAAAAAATCTATATATATATATATATATATATATATATATATATATATATATATATATATATATATATATATATATATATATATATAGGTTAGTTCTAGTAGAGCTTAAAGCTTATTTAGGAATTTTTTGGACTTGATAGGAGACTGACAGACTTACCTAAAGGCAATAGTCCAAAACTGCAATCTCTTGGAAATAAGCACATATAAAACACTTAATACACATAAAATCTCGGATAATACTAGGATATATATCCTATCTTATAATAAGATTTTGTTTACTAGGAGACTGACAGACTTACCTTGGTAATAGTCCACTCTGTAGCCTTGAAATAGAAACACATAAAAGCAGTTAACCAATGATATATTTGAACCACACAGTGGTCTTGGTTAATCAAAGAGAAAACACAAAAAGAAATATGAGAGAATGAAATAAAATAAATATAAGTTGTAATCACAGATTGTGTAGAAATCAGATGTCACAGATGCACAGATTAAAGATATATGTATTGTTTCCATGAGCATATGAGTGATTATAGTTTATAAATACAACTTTTGATGACTGCTATACTACAAAAATAATTAAATCACTCCCCCCTGATTGCAATCTCTCAGAACTGAGACGATGGGAACTATCATACCAGTGGTATACCAAGTCCAGAGAATCCCTTAACCTCAAAATCAGATAAATCTATTCACTTTTTTCCTAATAGCCTCATCAGACGTCTCCAATCTCTTTCCCCCTGACAGACTAATATAAACTATAATCACTCATATGCTCATGGAAACAATACATATATCTTTAATCTGTGCATCTGTGACATCTGATTTCTACACAATCTGTGATTACAACTTATATTTATTTTATTTCATTCTCTCATATTTCTTTTTGTGTTTTCTCTTTGATTGATAAAGACCACTGTGTGGTTGAAATATATCATTGGTTAACTGCTTTTATGTGTTTCTATTTCAAGGCTACAGAGTGGACTATTACCAAGGTAAGTCTGTCAGTCTCCTAGTAAACAAAATCTTATTATAAGATAGGATATATATCCTAGTATTATCCGAGATTTTATGTGAGGAATAGTTTGTTAAGGTAATATATATTTTTTAAAGTATGCTGAACATAGGTATCTTACATATATTTATCGACAGGTGAGCTCCTGCTTTTGGTACTTCATCAGAGACTAAAAACGTAAATTCTTGAATTCCCCAACGACGTAACCCAGTTTTTCACATATACACATTAAAATATATAGGAACATGTAAAAAATTGCTCATATCATCCTGCATTGTCTCCCAATTAAATTTTCAAGTTTCAAGAGTTTCTGATGTCTTGGGTTTCAAAGGTATGTAAAGCTGATAATTTTTAAATTGACATCTGACGTCAGCAAAACATCCAACATGCTCTTAGTATGTTCTTATCTTTAGGATATCTTTTAATATCCACTTAAGAAATATAAATTTAGGTTTCAGATTTTTTATTGCAAAGTTTGAATATGTAATTGATAATTAAATCTACTTTAACATAATTTTATAATTATTACACTAAAAAAAAACAATTAACCTTTCCTGTTAACTTGTTATTTTTCATACATGATGAAATAAAAAAAAACACATCAAGTGAAATTCAATACAGAAAATACTATGAAAGAACAATGAATTGATTTGAAATAGCATACAAAGGATTTCTAAACAATGAAGTTATATTAGTAGCAATCTTGAGTATTTTTAGTTTAGGAGTCAAGCAGTACGGACGTCTGCACTCTTTGCACACATGACCTGGTAGTAAATGAGTAGTACATGACACAACTTGGCATACAGCTACATAATGGTATAAAAACAACAAATTTTCTTTACAAAAACATCAAAGGGGGTGTTTACATGATTTAAATATTTGTTTGTTTATTTATTTGGGAATAAAACAAAATAAGTTAAATACTGCATGCTGTATGCCAAATAAAATGCCTTCAAAAGCTGAAGTGACACGAAATTGAACTTTCCAAGTCAAATA
The DNA here is from genome assembly GCA_036971475.1 of Prosapia bicincta. Taxonomy (NCBI): domain Eukaryota; kingdom Metazoa; phylum Arthropoda; class Insecta; order Hemiptera; family Cercopidae; genus Prosapia; species Prosapia bicincta. Next base: position 177,223,649 of record JBAIZL010000001.1, read on the forward strand.
AAAGTAATTCGTGTCCGAGATAAGGTCTTTTAATATACATGAGGAGAATAAAAATTTTGTCTTTTTTATATATTTTACCTTTGATAACTCAAAAAGTAACATATTTTTGATGAGTAGGCCTACTGTTTAATATAGTACTTGTTTACAATCAATTTATTAGTAAACCAAAAATTATAAAAATCCAAGAGATCATAGTCCAGACCATTAATTAATTTCACATGGAATGACATTTAGCACATTTACATATACAAAGGTATTACTGTAACTAAACTTAACTGGATACAGTAACATGTAAAATGAGGTCAGGTTTAGAATGAGGATATGACCTAGATGTAAAGGTGTGCATGTATTTATTAGTTGTGTATATCACTCATATGTTTTTATCTAATACACAGTCTACTGAGGAATTTTATATAAACAATGATGTAACTAACCAATGTCATGCATTAACAAGTTCTACTTATGAAACTGGCATATTTACTTTTTCCTCATCCAGAACCAATATAAAATATGCATACAAACTTTAATTTATTTATATCTTTAAAACAATGACTACTTTGTTATTGTTATTTGTTTCCATCTCCTACTTGAGCTACTAGTTAATGGTTAAACATTTAAACACATAATAATATAATATTTTAAATAACAAACCCAATAACCACAGTATAACTTTATTTAATCACTTAAATGAGTAATTGTATTTATTGTTTTACTGTATTGTATTGTGGTTATTGGGTTTGTTATTTAAAATATTATAACATTAGGCCACAGTTGCTCAAGAAATCATTAAACATAATAATATGTTACACTTGCTAATAGTACGTCTTAACATTTTTTGTTTAATGAGGATTGCCATTTCAGGAGATGTATTTCATCGTTAATTCTGATGATAGCTGATCTCTTGGTTATTTTAGTTTAGAGTTGGGGAAGGGTAAAGCTGGTGGTGGCTTATGATAGGGATATTACGTGGATTTTTGGGAGAGTTTTGGGAATGGTGATATCACAAAGTGTATGTTAATTGTAATTTGTGTAATGGTTATTTTTGTTTTGTTTGTGAAGAATTTGTAGGTTTTAGGTTCAGTGCGAAATTTTCAGAAAAGTTTGATAGGGTATTTTTTTAGTGTTTTTATGTGTTCTTGCTAGTCTGTGTAAATGAATTTCCTGTTGGCCTATGTAAAAACTGGGGCAAAACTGCAAGTTAGTTTATAAACATCAACAGAGTTGTATATGTGTTTCTTTATGGTTTTTTGTTTAAATTGTCTGTTGAGGGTGTTGTTTGTGGAGTAGACTATTCTGTAATTGTATTTATAAAATGTGTTTGTTAGTTTATGAGTTTTGGGAGATGGAATGATATTATTAAGTATTTCATGGGTTTGTTGTGTTGGGTATTTAGGAATGGGTTATTGAGATCATTTTTTTTTGGCAGATGTATAGTTTATAAATCATTGTTCTGATGTATACATTGGTTTGTGCTATAAGTTTGATGGTGTTAAATTCTTGGCAGTGTTCTTGTTGTCTGTGTTTTAAATAGTTTTTTTAAGGTTAGTTCTAGTAGAGCTTAAAGCTTATTTAGGACTTTTTGGACTAGATAGGAGACTGACAGACTTACCTAGTGGCAATAGTTCAAAACTGCAATCTCTTAGAATTAATAAATAGATAGACATAAAAACATATAACATTATTGAAATATTTCATAAATAGACACATATTTCATGAATGACAACAGACATGACGTTGGAATCATGAACATAACAAGTCAACTGGTTAACATGCTGCTTGTCACAACATCATATCTTTCAATGATTCTTAAGCCACCAAAATAATTAAGGCTCTCCCCCCTGATTGCAAATCATCAGGAATGAGAAGATGGGAGTTGTCATACCAGTGGTACACCAAATCTAGAGAATTTCCTAGCCTCAACACCAGGTTCTCTCAACCTCTTTTTACCTACCCTTTAACTTCTACCATTTTTAACAACTCCATTTACCTTCCTCCTGACAGACTACTAATATCTGGTTTAAATTAATCAATATTTATACAAATAACATATAGTACTATACCATAATCTATAATCTGTGCATCTGTGACATTTGGATATTTAATCTTTTATATACATCTGTGGTTCAAGTCAGTCCTCTTTTTTTTGATTAATAAAGATCATTGTAGGATCGAAATATTTCAATAGTGTTATTTGTTTTTATCTGTGTCTATTTATTTATTTCCACAAGGTTGGAGTTTTGGACTATTGCCACTAGGTAATTCTGTAAGTTTCCTATCTAGTCAAAACATTCCAGTGTTTTTAATAGGCGATATATCATGGGGTTGTAATCAGTTGGTCTGGGACTTGTGAATGGTAGCATTGGTGTAGGTGGGTTTTCAGTATATATTAAATTTATGTATTTGTCTGTACATGTAACTGTAAGGTCCAAATAAATAAAGTGATTTTGTTCTGTTTCGATGGTGTTAGTTTTGGGTGTATGGAATGTTAAAAATAGATGTGTTCTAAGATGTTTTAAAAATATGTGTGTTCAACGTTCATTGCCTTGTACAATTTGATAACGCCATCAATATACCTATACCAGTAAATGATGTTGTCTGAGTATTTATTGTTATGTAATATGTAGTTTATGAATATTTCCGCTAAGATGCTAGGGATTCCATAGGTAGGCTATATTTTTGGGTATAGAAAATGTCATGAATGGTAAAGTAACTTTGTTAGGTTAATAATTTCGTGTTTTGGGAGATGTGTTCTATTGTGAACTCAGGCTATAACTGACCTCTTGGTTGTTTCAAGTTAGGGCGGGGGCGGGGTGTTAGGGTAGGAATGTAGGTGTATTTTTAAAAGGTATTAAGTATTATAATGTCAAAAAGTGTTAGTGGGCTATAATGTAATTGGGAGTTGAGTATGTGTGTTGGGTGTAGTTTGAAATATTTGTATATTTCATATTGTCGGTTGTGTAATGTTGGACATTTTTATTTTATTTGGGAAGAATTTGTAGGTTTGATATTATGTTTGTGTAGTAATGGTTTGCAGATATGAAATGTTTAGCGAAGTTTAAGTGTTTTCTCTGAATGATTTTGTGTGTTTTTGGTAGTGTGTGTGTGTAACAAGACAAAGAAATACATGAATTCAACATATACCGAAGAAATAAACAAAGACATGCAACTCTCAGCTGGTGTTTACAAACTAACTTGCAGTTTATGCCTCAGTTTTTACATAGGCAAAACAGGAAGATCATTTTACACATTTACAGACTTTAGAACACAAAAGTACTCACAAATAAAAACACCCAATCAAACTTCATCAAACTGAACATCTCATATCAACAAACCATAACTACACAAATAAAACATGAAACCTGCAAACTCTTCACAAACAAAACTAAAATAACCTATGATACACAACCGAACAATATGAAATATACAAACATTTTAAAAAGTACCCTACACACATCCTCAACACCCAACTACATTCAAACTAACATACACTATTTGAAATTCACTAGCCAAATTGAAAATATAAACCAAAATTAAAAAATTATACCTTTAAAGAAGAGTAAATGAATGTAAGTTAATAAGTGGTTTGTTGGTTTGATGTGAATTCCACCTACAATATCTCCATTTCGACAGCAACCACCCAATAAACATAAAACAATCCATTCCATACAGTCAAGCAATCAGGGGTAAGAGAATCTGTTCGAATGATAGGGAATTGGAAGATTTTAATAGAAAGATATCAACAGCCTTCCAGAGAAGAGGATACCCAAAAAAACTCATTGAAAACCAAATTCATTCAGCACAATCCTCGGTTCACCATAAACCACAAACAGAACAAAATAAACTGTCTTTAATAACAGACTACCATCCTGGTCTACATAAACTCAACAAGATATTGAGAGATGGCTTCAAAATTCTTCAAGCTTCCGTCCACACCAAAAATTTTTTCACCGATCCACCGCAAATTTGGTACAAGCAACCTCCCAACTTGAAAAACATCCTAGTACATCCTAAACTACCAGACCCTGATGCAGAGAAACCACACAAACTTCCTCCTGGCTCCTTCCCATGCAATAGACCTAGATGCAAGACGTGTCCAATACACCCCTCAGCAAATAGTTTCAACAGCCAAACAACAAAAATGGTCTTCAAAATACAGGGTCATCATAATTGTACATCGAAAAATGTCATATACCAGCTACAATGTAAACTTTGCTCAGTACAGTACATAGGCCTGACCACGGATGGTCTGAATATCAGAATGAATGGCCACAGACATGATGTTAAAATTATTAATATGGATAGACCAACAGCTCAACATGCTGCGAGTCACAACATCACAACTTTTGATGACTGCTATACCACAAAAATAATTAAATCACTCCCCCCTGATTGCAATCCCTCAGAACTGAGAACTGAGAAGGTGGGAACTATCATACCAGTGGTATACCAAGTCCAGAGAATCCCCTAACCTCAACATCAGGGTTTTTTTCCCAAATAGCCTTATCTCTTTTCCCCTGACAGACTTATATAAACTATAATCACTCATATGCTCATGGAAACAATATATATATCTTTAATCTGTGCATCTGTGACATCTATTTCTACTCTACACAATCTGTGATTACAATTATTTTATTTTATTCTCTCATATTTCTTTTTGTGTTTTCTCTTCGATTGACAAAGACCACTGTGTGGTTGAAATATATCATTGTTTAAGTGCTTTTATGTGTTTCTATTTCAAGACTACAGAGTGGACTCTTACCAAGGTAAGTCTGTCAGTCTCCTAGTCCAAAAAATCTAAATAATCTTTACCAACCAAAACTAACCTAAAATATATATATATATATATATATATATATATATATATATATATATATATATATATATTTATTTATTTATTTATTTATTTAGGTTAGTTCTAGTAGAGTTTAAAGCTTATTTAGGAATTTTTGGATTATATAGGAGACTGACAGACTTACCTAGTGGTAATAATCATCTTTTTTCATTGACAAAGATCATTGATCGAAATATTTCAATAGTCCGATAAGTTTTTATATGTGTCTATTTATTTATTTCCAAGAGATTACAGTTTTGGACTATTGCTACTAGGCAAGTCTGCCAGTCTCCTATCTAGTCCAAAAATTCCTATATACATACATATATATATATATATATATATATATATATATATATATATATATATATAAATTTCAGGGTGAATTTACTGAAAACTAAGAAATTATCTTAGAAAAGCTCTAAACACAATTTTTAATGCCCAATGATATATATAGTCCTTTTTTTATATCATCGTGCTTTTATTCCTGAAGGAATCAAATTAATTTTCGCACAGAAGGTTTTTGGTGTGTATATATAATCTCTCTGACACTCCCTTCTGCTCACATGTATATGGTCATTTCCCTGCTTAGTCCTGATCTCTACTGTAGGCCCATCTATCTTCCTGCAGGAAAATTGCTATCTAAGTTTGAAAAACAATGTCAGTATACAATTAATAAACAAATTGCCTCAAACAGCCTACAATTTTTTACTGTTACTTGTCACTGTTCCTAGAAATTATGCAGCTACCGAATAGATGCCTCTGCAGTCAAATTTCATTGACACCCAAGTAAAGAGTGCAATTACCAGGTAAGTAAAGAGTGCCCTCTTGAAACCAGGTTTTTATTATATCAATGTCTAGTACGCTGTGAATTTTTACACCCAGAAACGTCTCACGCATGATTACATAACACTCAGGTGATACTGCCATCATGTTATTTGCAACATTTTTGAAAAAATGTGCTCCTATCAACTACTGAACAAAGATAGCACACCATACAGTTATTTTGGGGTTTTGTAGAATACAAATACCTACAATTGGACTATAACACACCTGGGATCATCACAAACATCACTCTTCATTTTAAAATATTTGTTACAAACAGATACTTGGAACAGGTAGACAAAATTTTTAATTAAGTAAGTTATATATATGTCTACTGCAAATGAATGTGTCAATCCATCATATTGCAGAAAAGGTTTTAAAAATGTTATGTATGAGATTTGTATAGATAAATGTACTGGCATAAGGGGGAGTAGAAGTCAAAGTACTGAAATAAATTTGGTATTCTTATTTTAAGCACATTTATATGGTCAATTGTGTAAAGTGTTTAAGTGCAGACGAGAGTCAGATGATTCAGTGTTATTATCTCTATCCTGGTCACTGGGAGATGTAGCCACCACATGTATCTTCATCATAACGGCTTTCATTTTTTTACTTTGGTTTAATAAACACATCAATGAAATAAATAACCAAAACCCAAAATCCAGTTACGCAACACATTTATGAAACACACATACAGGGGCATACATACTAATTTAAATATTCTTCACATATTAAACCAAAGTAAAAAAAAAACTAACAACTATAGAAAAAAATCAAATATACAAACACTAAGAAACAGACAAGGAAAATATAATAAATGATCACACTTTAAAGCCAACACCCTGTTCCATTACATAGTAAACAAACAACTTAACCTATCCCCACTACACTCATAAATCTTACAAAGACAACCTTTATACCTTGCGGGAAGCAGCCAGTAGAGGCTTAGCTTCGTAAAAGGAACGATTGTTTTGAAACGTGTCACCAAGTAAGGTCTTAAGTATTCACTTAGTTATAAACTATTTAATTATATAACTTTATAGTTTGTAATTAAATTCCCAAAATCTTAACCAAATTAATATTTCTGTATAATACCCAATTTAATTCCTACACTAATAATTGTAGTGTAAATTCGATATTCCCATTTTTCCCATTCAGTGATCACCCTATTACAGTGAATATACACAGTGTATATATGAACAGAGTTTATAAGCTATACCACAAAAATTTTTAGAAGAACAATAATATAATTACTGTAATGCAAATTACAATAACATTAACATAGTTTACTTACCACAATTATAGGAAGAGCTAGTCCAACTATATATAAATACTTATTTGGGACAGTGCTTGGATGAAAAGGATGTCGGATAGACTCATCATCACAGAAGAAACCTCGTTTGTAAGGGACTCCAAAGAAATAAAAGTAAAGAATTGGAAAACCAACTGTAAACAGAAAAAAAAAATTACACCTAATGAAAGACATAACTGATCTAGTATGCAGGACCTGTATAAAAAGTACAAGGAAAAGTTTTGGTAAAAAAGATTTATTTCATATATCGCTACACCTTAAAATTGCTTGATTTTCAAAATACTTTTACAAGTGGCTTTTCCATTACTCAAAGAGTGCCTAGTAGACACATTCTAAGAGGTTATAAGGGTATGTTGCAAGCATCTTTGATTGGATTTAAGGTCCCGTTGTGATTCTGGTCCTATCATTATAACACAATTTTTTGCCAGATAGGAGTTACCTTGGAGAGGTGTAGCTGGGTGCATTGTTGTGACACAATTTCCAATTTTCAGCAATAGCTGACCTCACAATATTGACCCTTCTTCTTTCTTTATCACTTTTGGGTAAAAAGGCACCATTGATTACGGTACAAATTCTTAATGAACTGTCGGTACGAATTCTTAATGAACTGTCTATTTTCCATTCCTAATCTCTCGGTCATCTTTGAAGAGCTTGAAAAATTTGAAAACAGCAGTTTTCTTTCAAGTAAAAAATCCAAGCTTTCTGCAATAAAAATTTTGTATTATCACCAAAATGTTCTGTTGGTAAGGTACAAACAAAATGTTTGGCAGTTCTCCACGGCCTGTGTTTGTCATTTGTACTGCCTCTCAGCCTGAGGATAAATTAGTCTTAAGTAAAAAAAACTGAGTAGTAGCCGAGCACTGGTGAAACATCGTCGACCAAGTCTGTTGATTTTAATAAACCAATGTGTAGTGGTTTAGAGTAAACGGTTTTAATTTTTACCGTTGATAATTAGCCTTGTTATTTTCAACCTTAATTTTATTTATAAACTGAACACAAGCAACCTGATGGAGAGGATAGATTTTATTATCAGTTGTAGAAGCTTTGGTAAAAACCCATTCATTACCTACTACTTACTCCTGGTCCTGCCGGGGATGGATCGCACAAACTTGGAAGCACACAGCAACAGTAGTGCTTCTGAATTAGTTACATTTTCTGTGACCACATTTGTTTAGTGTCTTATATATAATTTTTCTGTTATGTAGATATTGTGTTAAATTTTGTAAGTGTTTTTCTACAAAAGATTTTTTTAGAAAACATACAGTGTACAGTATTTATACCTTTATTGACACACACACTACACACACAAATATATATAAAAAATTACAATATATATACAATGTAATATTTTATACTGTTGGATTTTTTCAGAAATAATTTTTTGAGATTTTTAAGAGAAAAAAATCAAGTAAAATAATTTGTTCTACTTAATTTTATTTGTTGTACTTTCCTGATTATATTTATATATATTAATTTATAATTATTATGTAGAAACTATTTTTTCAAGAATTTTCAATATAAACTTTCAAATTTTACTGGCTAAAATATGAGTAGTGGTATAGTGAATCACTTAAAGGGCTAAATCTTTATTTTAGCCTAGTGAATATATCGTATTTTAAGTAAGTGTTTTGTTGTATGCTCAATTTTATTATGAAATGAAACTGGATGTCATGCGAAATAAAATAAAATATATTAAAAATATAATTTATAAATATTACTATTGCTATAGACTGTGAATATTTTGTGTATGTTGTCTAAATATACAGGCTATGCTCTGAGGACACACACACAGCTAATGTCTACAGCTGAACACAGGTAAGACACTGACTGATAAGTAGCCCTCACACACACACACACACACACACACACACACACACACACACACACACACACACACACACACACACACACACACACACACACACACACACACACAGTTGAAGTTCACAGCTAAGCAAACAAGGGGATAACCACAAAGGAATCAAACCAAAGTTAGAAAATCAATTATACATTTTACATTTAAATCCTGTTGAATTTACATCACCATAAAATGGCTTCATCTGAGTATTTAAATTATTTTTATTTTCTAAAATAGTGATATAATGGAGTGCATTCTTCACAAGTAACAATGAATCTGATTTACATTAAGACAACAGTATGTGCTGAATGACCTTTTGCAACTAGACATTTAACATTTGCTAGAAAATTTGACATTAACAACAAAGAAGCATCTATCTACAAAATGAAAATCTATTTTCTAAATGTTAATTCCTACCTTTTTAATAACAATAATCAATGAATAAAACAAAATTAATTTTGAAAATTGTGGTACAATATATACTGTAAAGTAAAATATATGGCTTGTATTGGATACAAAAATCAAATTTCTAAGATTTTATGCTTTAAAAATAATTTTCTAATATTTAATATAAATGTTGAGGTTACAAAATTGTGACTTCCGAAATTGAAAAAAAAAAATATTAAAATTAAGTATCCCAAAAACTTTAACTTATATAGAGTATAGGCTTCATAAACATTGTTAAATAAGAACACACATATTAAGCACACCCAAAAATTAATATAATTATTATACAATAACCTAAAATAATAACTTATGAAAATAAAACGCTATGGAATGAAATCTCTCAATATTGTAGTTAGGAAACCATCTGGAAAACGTCTATGAGTATATAGGTTAAAAGACTGAGAAATACGTATTGGGATCAATTTCTACAAAACAGGAATATAAATCTGAAGTAGATCTAGATATAAAATAATATAGAACAAATTTGACAAACTTTTACAGTTAATTTCTGCAAATTTAGTTACATTTTTAAAAATTCTCTATGAATATTAATTATTTTTGTAGAATAATCCTTTTATAAAAAAATTTCAACCCATTACGATCATTCATATTCTGTTCAAAAAACGATAGCAGGTTTTGAATTTAACATTCTGTATTAGGCGTATCAGTGCAATTTCTTCATCTGAGCTTTGTTTCCCATTAATATTAACAAAATTTTTGTATTTAAACTTTATAATTTAAATATTTAATCACTTTAACATTAGTTTATGACCATCCGAACTTTAAATTTTGTAAATTTGTGAAAACTTACTGAGACAGAACGTTACTTTAGAAGTTAATTTGACACTTTTCTAATTTAGATTAGAAGACAAAGGTAAAAAATAAAATAGTTAATTCTTGAATTTTGTAGTCCATTACGTTCGGTGAATCTTATTAAACACTTAAACAATAGTTTATGACAAAGTTCGGATAGTCATAAACTATTGTTTAAGTGATTAATAAAATAGTTAACTCTGAATCTCACCACACATTAGTTTAATAGAAACAAACACACTAGTTTATAGCACAGACAAGTTTTGGCGATGATATTACCTTCCTCAGTGCTTGGCTATTGCTATATTATTTTTTTATCAATGTAAATAGTTCTCACTTATTAAGCTCTAATTAACTAAATAGATTAAAAGAAATGGAAAAAAGGGAAACAAAAATTGTTATTTAATTCTGATAAGGCAGTGGTAAAGACGACAGTTCTGGATTTTAACTAAATATAAAATAAACAACTTTCTTAAAAATTGTCTACTTCTGGTCATGAGAGGGAAAATAAATTTTGAAGGCAGTATGTGAGCTCTTTTAGAAGTAAATGAGCAGATTATAATTCTAATAGAACACTTGAAAGACCCTATTTACAAGATTCCTTACAATCTAGTGAAGAAAAACAAAAAAATTGGGAAAATATGTTTATAAGTAATGGAAAAAAAAGATTTCTTATTGTTTACATAGATAATCCCTTTATGAATGCAATCTAAGAATAATGGCATGTGTAGTTTGACAATAGCAAGACAGATCTCCTCACATGTAACTTTTATGTAAACTAAACAATTTGCATGCATATTGCAATGAAAAAAAAGAAGATACATATATATATATATATATATATATATATATATATATATATATATATATATATATATATATATAGGTTAGTTTTGGTTAGTAAAGATTATTTAGATTTTTTGGACTAGGAGACTGACAGACTTACCTTGGTAAGAGTCCACTCTGTAGTCTTGAAATAGAAACACATAAAAGCACTTAAACAATGATATATTTCAACCACACAGTGGTCTTTGTCAATCGAAGAGAAAACCTCTTCGAAGTGGTTTTCTCTTCGATTGACAAAGACCACTGTGTGGTTGAAATATATCATTGTTTAAGTGCTTTTATGTGTTTCTATTTCAAGACTACAGAGTGGACTCTTACCAAGGTAAGTCTGTCAGTCTCCTAGTCCAAAAAATCTATATATATATATATATATATATATATATATATATATATATATATATATATATTCTTGATATTTAACGTTATCCATTGTTTTTCCGTTGCACTGACTTTATGAAGTTAATATATTACTATGTAAGTAATTTTATCCACCATTAAGTGCAATAATTTTACCTTGAGTGATGAGGCACCTTTCGGTCAATTGACCATTGTCGAATCACTGATGTTTTTCTGTTGTGGATGTTCGGTCTGTGAAGTTGGTGTTTGTTGACGTTACGCGCACTTTTTCTTGATCTGTGTGTATGATATTTTTATATAGTATGTCTTCTGTATATGTTGTTTGTAGATTCATTAAGTTGTTGTGTAAGTTTTTATAAATGTGGTATTTTTCTAGTGAGTTTAGTTCTATTGGGTTGTTATTTATTTCCAGTATGGTTAGGTTATTTTCGTAATTTGTTATTTCGTGTTTATGGGATATTAGGTGTGCTACAACATTTGATACTTTAGAATTTTTGTTTTTGAATGCTCTATAATGTTCTTCAAATCTTATTTTAAATGTTCTGGTTGTTTTTCCTATGTAAAAAGCGTTACAGTTGTTGCATGTGATTTTGTAAATTCCTGATAGGTTCCTACAAAATCACATGCAACAACTGTAACGCTTTTTACATAGGAAAAACAACCAGAACATTTAAAATAAGATTTGAAGAACATTATAGAGCATTCAAAAACAAAAATTCTAAAGTATCAAATGTTGTAGCACACCTAATATCCCATAAACACGAAATAACAAATTACGAAAATAACCTAACCATACTGGAAATAAATAACAACCCAATAGAACTAAAGTCACTAGAAAAATACCACATTTATAAAAACTTACACAACAACTTAATGAATCTACAAACAACATATACAGAAGACATACTATATAGAAATATCATACACACAGATCAAGAAAAAGTGCGCGTAACGTCAACAAACACCAACTTCACAGACCGAACATCCACAACAGAAAAACATCAGTGATTCGACAATGGTCAATTGACCGAAAGGTGCCTCATCACTCAAGGTAAAATTATTGCACTTAATGGTGGATAAAATTACTTACATAGTAATATATTAACTTCATATATATATATATATATATATATATATATATATATATATATATATATATATATATATATATATATATATATATATATATAATCTTCTTCTGTCCGTGTGTATGCAACTGAACTCCTCCTAAACGGGAGGACATATTTTTATCTGTCATGAAATTTTGTATCCATGATGAAGTTGATTCGAGAATGGTTTAGATTCAAAATTTGATCCAGTAGGCAGCACAGCGATCGTGTTTTAAATTTTGTGGTTGTTGCTCTTTCACATATCCGTTTTTTGTGTAAATTTAACTAGATTTCTGATCAAGCATTCGGTCACACTTCAATCAAACTATTAGAAGGAATTATTAACTAGTAGAGGGCAATGATTGTGTTATGACAGCAGAAAAATTAAGTAAAAACATGATGTCATAAGTAAATTTCTTATGTCTTCAAGTTAATTTTCATAGCAGTTGTTTAAAGACGAAGGTTATTTCAATTTATTTACTGTAAATTCCTGTTTTAAAATGCTATTGAATTGAAAATGTCTTGATTTAACAAATACATTAATTTATAAAATAAATCTTTTTAAATGAGTTGAAAAAATATGGATTCTACTTTTTTGTGTCAACGTAATATTTGAATGTAATATGGATGTTGGCTAAATGGTTTAGTTTTAAGAAAGATATTAATTAGGTTATTATTTTACCTCTTAAATTCTAGAAATATATATATATATATTGCAATTTAGTAATATATGATGTTGAATGATTTCGTATATAAAGGGTAGAGGCTATAGTTATTTTTCAGTAACCCTAAGTACAAGACAGAATTCATGACTTCTTATTCCGCTGTTTTACTGACACCCATAGCGATGTCTGGGTGTGTGCTCCTGCTGTTGGGTTGACAAAAGTTTCCGAATGCTTAATGGTTAGGTGAGTAAATCTCGTACCTGTTATTTCAGCAATACCTGAGTATGCATTTCTTGAGACGGACAAGATTGTCATTTCTGGAAGTATACACTCTCGAATAACACTCGAAAGAGTTTTAGCTTCACAGTCTACAATAGCACATATATAACACTGTTTGGTTACCTACATATACTTTTTAACACCCATCATTGAGGATACAGTCTGCCGACATTGTTCTTCCTTCTTGAGAACACGATTCATCGATTTCCATAGTTATGTTTTTACCTATCAGTTTTCATAAAATTGTTCAAAATCGAGTCCACACAAACCTCAAGTAAATAGTTTTTCAAATTAGTAGATGATATAGCTGTCATATTCAGTTCTTCCACACAAAACTTAGTCGAAGTGTAATCTATACAACAAGAATAAACAGAAATATTGTCTCAAATGGCAACTTACTTTGTTCCAATCACGTTCCTTTCCACAAATCGATCTCTGTTCTAAAACTTTTTTTGTTGCACATGTCATGATTATTGACACATATTCTGGTATGATGTAAAATACCATTACATGGTAAAAACTCTACCGCTTCAACTTTGCTTTTAATTTCCCGCACAAGGTCAAACAATGGCATGATGATCACTGTGTCCAGTCAAAACTAAACTAACTGTTCTTGGAAATGAAAATGAAGCGATGCCATGTTCCGGCAGGTTGAGTTCCTAGATCTCCCGTAATAGATAACACCAGTTGGTGCAATTATAAATACTTTTACTGCCTCAAATAATACCAATTAGAGTTACATTCAGTAATAATGGATAAAAATTAACACTTGGTGGCTATTGAAAACAATCGAAAATGCAGGGATGTATTAAAAAAGACCCAAGAGTTGTATTGAGAGTTGTAATTATCCAAAAGCACTTGAATAAGTAAATAGAAAAAACGACTTTGAAAAATGTCCGTAATATAAATAATCTATTTTCAATAAAAATTATGCAATTTAAATTAATTTTTTTATATTTCCTCTCTATTTTCTTGACTATTCTCTCTTATGATAACACAGCAATACTAAACGGGTAAGATAATTGATTTATAAATCTGGACAGTAAACAACGATTCAATGAATTTTCTGAACTATGAAAAATTGGCTTTAAACTCTATTAATTCCTAATTTATCAGCAATTTCTCTATTTACCAACATCAGATCACAATAAACAGAGCAATTAGTACAAAATGTACCACGATATCACCCACAAGTAGCACAAAAAATTGCATACATAACAAGCTGACTTATAAAACATATTTTCCACATTAAAAAAATACTTATGCTTATACAGCTGATCTAATTATTATATATTATGATCTAATTAAAAAAAGGAAATATCAACATACAAGATTTATCCACTTCAGGTAGTAGGATCGGCTTCTTGAACAAATCCTATAACTTGAATTCATTAACTATTAAAGCAAAAATTAAATACCTGCCCTTTTTTTAAATGATTCGCTAAAACAGTGGCAGGATAGAAGAACAGGAGCTTTGTAGTCTGAAAAAGTCCCCAGCATACCCGAAAATGTACTGTAACACTCGTTAATGAATTGAAACCTTGATAGCAAAAGCACAAACAAGTCATCAGAAAAACACCTTTTAAGATTCTAGAATATGCCAGAAGTGTGTTGAGGCATATTTCTGGATAGAAGTTCTGAGATGGTTTAAGTTGGACTTCAAGCTATTACCATCATAGATGAAGCTAAAAGCTTGTATGGAAAATTATAAACTGAGTAAATAATTCAGGTATGATTAGAGTACGATCATACTGTTCAAGACTTTCACAATACCCTCCAAACTTCAATTCCATAAAAATGATAAAATTATTTTAAAAATGTGTAACTTGAAAAAATACAGCTCTTAATCTGAACAAGTGTATACCTCTAGTAAAAAATCATAGAACAAATTATTAAAAAAAACAATAATTGCTCTGGTTTTAAAAGTAAGTGCATGTTATATCAGGTCTCAACAGATAAGTCAACTGACAATTTGTCATTAACTTCGTAGTGATAGGAGGGACAGTTAAATAATTTATGACAGAAGATGAAAATAATGACTTGAGCAATGTAATTGCTCTACACCTATTCATTATTCCCTTTCTGAGCTTCTTAAAAATTAGCACATTCTCTAATGCACAAAATAATCATCTAAATATTAGTGGAATCAAAAAAATAATCTAATTTTATTTAAAAAAACGCATGTGCCGGACTCGCGCGCGCGCACACACACACACATATGCATCACACACACACACACACACACACACACACACACACACATGCACACACACACACACACACACACACGCATGCACCACACACACACGAAACTAATTATTACCAAATATAGGAAAACATGACCATTTTAGAATTATGATAATTCAGATTACCTTCAAAGATTTCCATTCTATAGAATTAAATTATATTTTATCTAAGAATAACTCAACTACTTTAACTAGATATGCCAACAAAGATTATTGTTTCCCCCGAGACAGAAAGTGGAGGTCAAACTGAAGGAAAGGAGCTCTACTCTACCAAGAATGTCTACAATAATATTAGTGACAATACCATGGAAATGAGTTTTTGTCTTAATTAAATGACTAGATTACTTTCCTGTTTGATCTCTAGTCTAGGCTCATCGATGCTTCAGTTATATGATAAACCATGTACAGATTATCCTCAATGATAATCTGTATTTTTTAAATTTTATTCTTTCTTATGAGTAATATGGCAAGAAATGATACATACATACAATACTAAGGAGGGAGCAAACAAACAATTTCTAGTTTCTTTGCTCAAGTACATAAACCATCTACACTATATTTCATTACAGTTTTCTTTTATTTTAATATTACAATACAGTAAATAGTGTATTTTATGACTTTTTTTGAATTTCTAACATAAAAGATTTCAAAAACATTACATTACAGAACTGTGCATACCTGTAGAGCATTATATTTTGATTACCCCTATATTTTATTTAACTTCACACTGTTGTATTATTATTATTATTATTATTATTATTATTATTATCTATGATTGGTTTTCTCAATTAACGAATTTATATAAGGTATGTAACAAAACTGACAATGTGATAAAAAAAATCAATAGCCTATATAAATATCTAATACTGAACTTTATTACTTGAGAATGTAAAATAGGTAATAATTACTTATAGTTTATTCAGTGAGTTCAAGATTTCACAAGCATCTTTAAATTTATCTACCACAAATATGTTTGCCCTCTTTTTAGAACTACACTAATATGGTTTCTTTCCCCACTTAGGGATAACTGATATTATAGGCTGGTTTTACACCAGTTTTAAAAGCATTTTTACCTGATCAGCTCTAGTGCAATACATACTGTATGTACCATACTGTGACTTCAGTTTGTAAAATGACAAAGCATAAACATTTTTCAGTTTCTGAAAAAGTGCTAATGATTCATGAATTATAAAATGGATTGTCTAACTCATGTTTGTCAAAAAACCAAGTTTGGTCTTTATATGCCAAGTTGATACCAAATGTGTAATTACATAATACCTTCCATTAAATTCCGTTGTTTTCTTGTACATTTTGTGGATACCTCTTATATGCCTGTTTGGTAAAGTTCTCAAAATTCACGACTTTCACGTATAGCACGGCTTTCTGTCAAACCACTCGCTCGCATAGCCTATTGTGCACGTCTACGGCGCACACTCTACGTGTAAAACTCTTGCCAATTTCCCCACAGTGTGTTCAACAAGATGTATAACTCTATAATACATCATAACACGGAATACAGCAGCATTCATAAGTTTCAGTACCTTCGAGATGTGTTGAAGGGTGACACACCAGGTATAATTTTAGGGCTACCTGTCACGCCGAACAACTATCCAATCGCCTATGAAGCGTTATAAAGGTGTTATGCCAAACATCGTCGGCTGGAGCTACTCAAGACGAACTTAACAGATACTTTTGAACTCACTCTAATGCAGTCAGTGCATTTAAGGCACTGAACTTGCCAGACTTAGCTGACTCTCTGCTTTTTCAATTATCTCTTACCAATCTGGACCCTTCAACTTGTCTGTTTTGAAACCCAACTGACTACAGCTAGCGTTCCTTCTTTTGAGCACTTAAATAATTTGTTACCGAATAGGCAAAAGCTAAGGAGTTTTTGCAGATTGCAGCTGCTCATTCGAACAATAGTCGACCAACACCAAGAGTACTCATAGCTCAAAGTAAGCTCAAAGTACTGGAGTTAATGTTGCTAAGGGCTCTTCTCACTCTTTCTACCTACTTCTAGATTACCTTGACCATGCACACCCTAACCTGCAACTACCTCTTCAAGCTCTGACTTTAGCAGCTCAACTACCACTTGTTTATTTTGTGCTAACACCCATAAAATATTGCGAAATATTTCAACAGTCTCTCAATTGTTGAACATTGGTGCCAGGTAAAACAGCACCATTGCTGCTTTAACTGTTAAGGTGATAATATTCAAGCTAAATGTGCTTCGAATAAATGATGTCAGCATTGTCAACAGAAACTTAAACTTGCTACTACATGAAGAAGGGCCTAATCTCAATGACATTTTCGACACAACTCAAGCTTAACAACTCCTCGACCTGTTGCTCAACACCTCTCAACTACTTCACAAATAGATCCTGGATCACCTCAAACTCGAATTCTCTCTCTTTCTTTCTCTCTCTCTCTGGGAAACTCTTCAAACTGGAAATTCTCTTAATGGGCCATCTTTTCATATTGATAACTCTCTCAATGGGCCCTCTCACACTGAAAATTCTCTAGCTGGTTCACCTCAAACCAAAAACTCTGTTACTCAGTCACCTCTTCATACTGGAGATTCTTTTGCTGGGTCACCGCACAGAGAAAACCCTCAATTCTCTGCCTCAGCTAAGAAAGTAGTTGAGCCATTAGGCTTGCAAGCCAGGAAATCTTAATTGTTTCTTTAATAGTGTCGCTTCGAAGTGTTTTTCTTTCAAAATCTCTTCCTATTTTAAATCCATTGTTTCTCCTAACCATAAGCAATCTCAAAATTCTTTTCAGCCCCTTTTGTTTGTTCATTACAAGCCAGGCTTTGTCTGTTCACACTCTTTATTGACAATGCTTCCTCTTTGGCAACATCTGCAACTCATCTCTACTCTCTATGAAGTTTACTCCCCTCCTCTACTCTCTGAAGAACTCTATGTGTTAAGGACAGCTTCAACACCCTCTCTTGTTTTCCTTCGTCTTCCCTCACTACCTCTTTCTCTGGTCCCCTGCCTTCTTCTCATTCTATTTTCTAACCTAAGGATAAAAACTTCTACTTTTTGGTGGGCGGTATGTTTTGGACAGTTCTCAAAATTTGTATAGCATAGCTTTCTGTCAAATCACTACGCATAACCTGTTGTGAGCGACCTGTGGCACAATCTCTACGCCCAATGCTCCCGCCATTTTCCCCGCAGTGTGAACTCAACTCCTGAATGTCACTCGTTTTCTCTCCTCGTTTCTTTCTTCGCCATTTTGGGCTCATTCTTACAAGTTTTTTTCATCCTTTGGATCATACAAATCCTTTACAAATAAGTGTTGAGATCAATCTCAAAACAAAGAGTGGTGTATTTTATCAAACTTTACTAATTAATAACTTCACTTGTTTCATTAAACCTTTTAAACCACAAGAGTGTTAGTACATGGGAAAGTAGTCACTGTAATGGTTTTTATAATATTCTTTTAGTGAACATTTAAATTATCCCCTTTAAAGTGTTTCAGTGAACAGTTTCTAATAGAAAGACGGTGTGCACACCAGGCTTCAGAAACTTCACCTACAAAGAACATTTATTCCACATGTTTTTAGTTAACCCCTTTGTTCCAATTTTATGCTTAAACTCTTTGTTAGATCATAACTTTAAGGCAATTCACATATTTGAAGTTTTTCAATTTATCTTTGTGGTCCTCCTGTTATTTATTATTTTCTGTCTTTGCATCAAACTTAAGGGCTGAACGACACATTTCACAGACATTGTGAATAACGGATTTATAAATAAATTTTCTTGGTCCCATGAAATTCATTTTAACCAAGTTTGACTGTAGTTGGTTTTGCTGCAAATGATTGAATGATTTCGTAGTGCAATCAAAAATGATTCGTCCAGAGAATTTTTGCAAAACATTACTTTATTTAAAACTTCAACGAAGTTGTTAGTTTATAAACTTTCAAATTAACTGAACCCACATAATATTAATTACTATAACTGACAACAATTCTTGTTTTGTTACATACTGTAAAAAATATTGTGTTTCTAAAATAATAAACATACATACTTCTATTATGCGTAAACAATAATAAACTTGTTTAATCAGTCTGAAATTAAATACTGTACTTACAATTTACTTCATAGCTAAACATTTTTATCTCACAGCTAAAATAATAGCCAGCCCAAGACTTTTACAGTTTTAGAAGATAAGGACTTGTTTTAGAGTTTAGTGTGAGTTTTTCTTAAAGCTCTACATACATATCTGATCATAACAGATACTATGTAATCCATTGTTTTAAAAACTAGTATATTTCTAATACTGATCTCTATGAAAATATTGGAAAGAACCTCAATACCACAAAAATAACATACAAAACGAGTTACTTAAGATTAAACCTTTATGTACATTTCGATGACCATGTCATCATCATCAGAGGGTCTTATTACAAAATTACAATCTAGCAAACAAGATGTTACAAACTAGAGTGATGATCACTCTAGTTTGTAACATCTTGTTTGCTAGATTGTAATTTTGTAATAAGACCCTCTGATGATGATGACATGGTCATCGAAATGTACATAAAGGTTTAATCTTAAGTAACTTGTTTTATATGTTATTTTTCATTATTTTTGTGGTATTGGGGTTCTTTCCAATATTTTCATTGTAATATATTATACCACTGTGCTCTTGATATTGTGTACTGATTTCTATAATATTTATGACAGTATTTGGGGTACTTTATAATTAAACATCATCTTTGATTATAATAATTAATGCAGATGCTTTATATAGAGTATTCCATGGGTAGGCCTTTGTTTTCAGTGAGGGTGTAAGGCAAATTTTAGACCTCATAAAGCTGGCTTATAAATATAAGCCTGAGCTGCAAGTCCAGAACACCTTATAATTATTGGAAAAACAAAGAAAGCATGAGCCTATTCTTTAAATGTCATTGGTACATTATATGGAGATGCAATTTTTTTCTGCTTAGGACATCATCTTAACGACTAAAGATAATGCCAATAAAAGGTGGAGATTTTTAATAAAAGAAAAGTAAAATAAAAACAAATCATTTTGTAATAGAATCCTGTCCAATATATCCTAGCTGAGCACTTTGAACACATCTTTTGAAATATGGGTATATTTTATTGTTGTTTAAAATATTTCTGAGTTTTATAAAGGATCATTTACACTCAAATTTTAATTGCTTTTAAGCCTTAAATCTTTGTTCAATTGATTTCCCTACCAACACAAAACACTTTAAAAAGTTTGGTCTATATCACATTATGTTCCACTGCATAGAGCAGCAAAGTAATAAGTGGTTCCTATAAGAAATATGAGTAATTACATGAATGTGAATATTTCCTTTAAATATTAAGTGCCATGGTCGAGTATTTTATAATTATGTGGTAATAGGTTAAAACAGGTTAAAATTTGGATGTTTTAGCTTCTTAGTGTTTTAGTGGGCAATCCCTTCACACCCAGCCCCTTCTTAAACTTGCAGTAATTATTAAGATCAGCGACTACCCCTCGGATCGGCAAATTTTTTTAAATCCTGGTCACTTTGACCATGCTGAACACGAATCTGTAGTTATTTTTAACAGCAAACATACTTATTTTACTTTAGCCAATGCCAGATCTTGGCATTTCTGCCATTCTCCTCCTAGCCTCAAAGTACAGAAAATGCTGACTTCGGTCTTCCACATCTTGCAACGCTGTGCAATTCCGAAGATGTGGGGCATCCATCTTTTGACAGTTGCACAGAGGGCAAATATCTGAGGATGCTAATCCTACTTTATATAGGTGGGCTTGCAGATAGTCATGGCCTGTAAGCGTTCTGAATCTGGCAACAGCTTCCACTTTAGGAAGGCTATGTGGTATTAGCACTGTGTGCGCCAGGTCCCTCGATATCTTTTTAGCGCTCATTTCATTTTGGGTTTCCCTTATTTTTTCATTAATTGTAGATTCAGTCAGGCTTCTTGCTGTCAATAGAGATATAAGATTGTCAGACTGTGGCAAGGTGTTACCTTCCTTCGCTAGCTGGTCTGCGTGTTCATTTCCTTCAATACCGACATGGCTAGGGAGCCATTGCAGCACAATGTACTACCCTTCTTCACTCATCCCTGCCAGGGCCTTTCGTCCATTCATGTTTGCACACAGTTGGTGGAGGTATTTCTAGTTAGTGAAATTATAGCAGCCTGTGAATCCAAATTATAGCAGCCTGTGAATCCACGAAGAACACAACTCTTGCCGACTTTCCGGAGATCAAACAAAAAGTTTTTCGGCAGCTTGTACTATAGCCACAATCTCATCGTCGAAGTTGTTGGCATTAATCCAACTGGGCTACAGCAATCAAAGTGGTTGGTGTAAAAGCCAGTACCAGAAACATACTTTCCCGCTGACCCATCGGTGTATACATGGATCCAGTTATCTTTACTGTATAGATCCGCAATCATTTTCAAAGCAGCGGCCTTCAGGATGTGGAGATCAGTAATAGGCTTGGAGTCTTTGTGATTCTGAAGCGACAGTCTTCTCTCTGGTAATGAAGGAAAAACCGTATGACAGGTTGGGAATTTAGATACTTGCCCCAGTTTCAGGTTGTATTTAATTCCAAGTTGCTCTGCATATTGTGTCTTGAGTCGCGACGTCGCAGGTTTATATTTCTCCCAGTGTCTGTAGTCGATTCCCTTTGCCCTCTCTCAGGACTTGATTACTGATTTCTCCCTGCGGCTTTGTAGTGGTTCCACCTCCGCTTGCAATCGTAGATATTGATGTCGATGTTGCTCCACCAGTTATCTTTCGCAGTGCGTTGTTCTGGACAACCTCTATTTCTTCAAGTTGACATCAGAAGAGAGAGCAATGACTTCAGAAGCATATTCCATAACTGGGTGTATATAGGTTTTATAGGCTGTCAATCATCACATCCTGCCTTGCAACCCACTTCGTAGTTGCCAGTCTCTTTAGAAGGTTATTTCTCTTTTGAGCTTTTTCAGTTGCGGTTTGTATTTGCTTGGACCAACTAAGTCTGTTGTCAAAGTTAACACCCAAGTAGTTGGCAACATTTGTTTTTCTCAGCTCTATTCCATTGTAAGTAAGTTTCAGGTTATATTGTCTAGTGGATAGTGTGAACAGTTAAAACATTGTTTTTTCGGTATTTACCTCCATCTGATTATCTTTGCACCACTCTGAAACATTAGCCAACACATTATTCAAGGTTCCCTCTAATCCTGAAATGTTACTACCCGTTGCCCATGTGGCTATGTTATCAGCATAAAGAAGGCTATGCTTTTATAGCAGGTTAACACCGGGTATGCTTTTAATGGTGCGCTGTATGTCGTTGATCATGATGTTAAAAAGCAAGCAACTAAGCACTGCCCCCTGTGGTAGCCCATGTCAGACTTTTTTGTACTTTGATACATTATTTTGGTATCTGGTTCGGATATATCTTTCGAGTAGAAAGTGTTTTATCCACTTGTACATATTACCAGTTATAAACACTGCAAGAGTGGATTGTTTGCGGTGAAATCTATCTTTTACAGAGTTAGTTTGACAATTAGGTCAATGGTAGAACGATGTTACCGAAAGCCAGCTTGGCTATCCGAGATCGCTCCAATACCTTCCAGGTACTGACGCAGTCTCATGTCCACCATTTTCTCAGCTGTTTTACACACCAGACTTTTAAGGGAGATCAGTCTAAAACTGGTAAGGATGTTAGCGGGCTTTCCCTTCTTGTGGATAGTAATGATCTCTGCTTTCTTCCATTGTTAGGGGTTGTGTTGGGCAAACATAAAATAAACTAACCTAAACTGACCTGACCTAGGTGCTTGCTAAAGCTCTTATCGAAATTTTTAATTTTCGTCAAAAAGGCGTGAATCTTAGCAGCAAACTCAACTTACATGACCCACACGATCCTTTCCGATTGGCCGACAGATGCCATGTGACTTTTCAACTGAAAAAGGCGCGAATCTTATTTTTAGTGGCAAACCAAAATCAACCACCTTGGTGATAATAGTCACTGGACCTGAAAGATGCTTTCTATTTGGCCGACAGATGCCGCCTGACTTTTCTACCAAAAATGCTTGTATTTAGTGTGTGTGTGTGTGTGTGTATGTGACAGATCTTGTCACACATTATTTTTCAAAGCTTGTTTGTTCATTGAAAAGCGAGTTATTGAAGCTTTATGTTTGCACAGCATGCTTTCGACGAAGACGAACTGTTTGATGTCTGATAACAGAGTGAAGATCATGGATACTTCAAGTTTAGGTGTGGCAAGGTTGTTTCATTGCCAAAGATAGGCCGGAAAAAGTGTGGGTGGAGGGTTTTAGCCAAGATAGGTTCGTTTTTAGAGCGAACCAAAGTGAACATAAACCAACTCGGTGCAATATCGACTTTGTACCCATCAAAATACCTCCAATGTAAGCACCTGGGTTAGGTCAGGTTAGGTTAGTTTATTTTAGGTTAATTTATGTTTGCTGTAAAAAAATAACTTCAAATTCGTGTTCAGCATTGTCAAATTGACCAGGATTTAAAAAATTCGCCGATCAGAGTGGTAGTCGCTGATCTTAATAATTACCAAACTTGCATGTGAGCGCCCATGCTAAAATAACTTTAATCGTTTTGAACCAGGCACCAATAAAAAATAAGCAATGTGAGTTATAATTTATTCAACCACACATACCCACAACATGGCTTCATTTACATAACAATGTGATTTTAAAATTCAAGATTTATCAAGACAGAAATTACCATCACAGTTTTTAAGAACAAATAATGCATGTATACTTCCTAATAATGGTAAACAGTACCTATATTTATTAGTTCAACTTAGTACAGTAATTTTTGTTTAAAACTTAAGTTGGCCTGTCTATGACCAATGGGTATATATTTCCCGTTCCCACTTGATCAATTTTAGCAACAAAATTACACTAGGTTAACATTAAAATCGATTAAAAAATATTTTGTTAAAAAGATTTGTTGAATATGAGTAGATCTAACTATCCTAGTTTATTTATCATATGACTTACACGTTTTTAAGTACTGAAATTTATAAAAGCTACTAGTTTTTCAGCATTTAGCAAAACATAAATTACAATAATAGTTTAACAAATTTCTTAAGGTTAATGTCAATGATGTTAATAAGATCTCATAGACTAGGCACGGTTATTACATCAATTTTTTTTAAAATCAAACTAAATGATATTAAATTATAAAATGTAGTATAAATTCTTACCACAACACAGGCAAACGAAGTCAATTATTACTCTTTTCAAAATTTTCACTGATTCTGTATCCATCATGTAAATATATAGACAGTTTTACAGCGAACGCAATCCAACAACTCAAAACTTAAAAACAACTATCACAGACACGTTACTAAATAAATGTTGAATGTTAAACTGAATTAACATAATCAACGAACAACATGTTAATCTCAAAAAGACTGACCCGATTAAATCATTACTATCATTTATAGATTTCTTTCCCAAGTGTACCAACACTACGCCGAGATTATACAAGAAAGAGGATTTACAACAGCTATAGTTTTATATAATTATTAATTTTCATCATAACTTGTCTTAAAAACATAACTGTTATTTGCATTTACTCAAAAATATACGGTTTTGGCTTTTTTGAAAAGTTGCTCGTTGTAATCATCTTGAATTCACTGATGAAACTATAAATAATGATACTTAGCAAAGTGAATAGGTAATTGCTTACTTGCTGACACGTTTCAAAATCGTTGTTTTTTACGAAGAGGCTTTGCTTCGTAAAAAGAACGATTGTTTTGATACGCGTCAGCAAGTATGCCATTGCGTGTTTACTTAGTTAAGTATCATTAAATTATTTCTGTGAAAGTTTTAATATTTCAATATCCAACTTCACAAATACTTAGTAGCCAACGCCCTCCCCCCTTGGCAGTTGAGCCATTTGGTGACGCGCTGACCAGTAGAGATGGGCATCCCTGAAGATGGGACTGCAGGAATCCTTGGCCCGGTCCAGGGCTGTGCAATCATTAAGGTGTTCGGCATTCATAAGTTCACCACCACACAGCAGATACTCCGGGGTTGGTAGCACATGAATGCGGTGGAGGTGCGCAGCAAGGTAATCATAACCGGTCTTCAATGTGAAAGCTGCAAAGCTAACAGATCGGGTCAAGCTTTGGTCAATTGGTCTACCCGTCACAAGACTTTCCCGCCGTTTTCCTGCTGAAAGCTCTCTTAATCGACCGTGATTTCATTTTTTGGTGGACGTCTTTATTAGGGATCTAGAGGAATGTAGCGAACTCAGATGTTCGGGCTGGAGGAGGCTTGTTCCCTGCTTTGCTAGTTGATCAGCCTTTTCACTGTCAGTGATGTTTACATGGCTCGGGATCCACTGGAAATTAAGTACCCACACGGCATTTATGAGAGCATTTAGTTTTCTTCTACATTCTATGGTTCACCTACAGTCGGTCCGTGAGTTCCCAAAGAGATTCATAATGGCGGTCTTAGAGTCAACAAGGAAAACAGTCTTACTCGGAACAGTCAGGTTCTAAAGTTCTATTGCTGCAGCATATATTGCAGCTATCTCACCGTCATAGTTGCTAAGGTGGGCCACGACAGCAGAAAATCCCTCAAAATATATGCAGTAGTGGCCAGCACCTGTTTAGCCTGATCCAGGTATGGATGATCCATCTGTGTAAATTTGGAGCCATTCTGGTGCAGGGTATTTTTCATTGATAGTTCGGAGGACTGCGCTTCTAAGCTCCTGATCCGAAGATGCAGGCTTCGGCAAGTGGTGATCTGTCAAGAGGAGCTCTGTCTCAGGGAGCTCTTGGAAGCAGTCCTGAAAAACAGTAAGTGGAGCTGGTTCTCCGGGAGTGACTCACACTTTTTATAAAGATCCTGGTAACAGACAAGGGGTGTTCGCTGGGATTTTAGTCTGTCTGTGGGTTTATGGTACTCATCCCAAGATTTGTTTGTCCGTTTAAATCGTTCACAAAAACATAGGGCTAACATCTCCCTGCTTATTTGTAGTGGTTCAATCTCAGTTTGAGCCTCCATTACAGCAATAAGCATAGACTTGGCAGCACCAGTTATCACTCTCAAGGCATTGTTTTGAGCAAAATCAAGTAAATTTGTGGTGCATTTACTGGCCGTGACTGTCACCTCGGTACTATATTCTAAGATTGGTCTTATATATGACTTGTAGGCAGTTTTTAAAACATCTTGGTTTGCTCCCCAAGTAGTAGATTTTAGTCTCTTAAGTAATCTTGTTCTTTTTATAGCCTTTTCAGCACTCCGGGCAATGTGTGGTTGCCATGACATACGTCGATCCAATGTAACTCCCAAGTATCTTGAAATATCGCTGCTAGACAACATTGAGTTCTTATATGTTAAGCTCACCTTTGGAATTTTTGTGAAGTGTGAGAAAAGTTGGATCGTCGTTTTCGATGTGTTTACTGTCATGGCATTATGCTCTGCCCATTTTTCAAGTCTCAGCAAAGCATCGTTCATACACTGCAGAGCAATGATGTTACTGTCCCTGGCACACAAGAGAATATCGTCAGCATACAACAGGGTCTGGATACCAGGTATGGCATGCATGGTGTCTATGACGTCATTTATCATAAGGTTGAACAATGTACATGAAATTACTGCCCCTTGGGGTATGCCTTGCCTCTGGATACGAAATTTTGATGGGCTGTTAGAAAACTTGACTCGGATTTCTCTGTGGGGCAGGAAGGACTTAATCCAGTTCAAGAAGTTGCCAGATATTCCATATTCTATCAACTTGTGAATGAGCATTGTTCGCCAAACTGTGTCATAAGCGGCCTTAAAGTCTACCAGGACTGGTAATGTTGACATCTTCCTATGGAAGCCGTCTTTAACATGTTGAGTGAAATTCACAACATGGTCCATAGTGCCTCTTTACTTTCTGAAGCCCGCTTGGGCATTATTAATTATTTTGTGACTCCAAATACTGTGCAAGTCGGTTATTTATCATTCTCCCAGCAACTTTGCTGCAAGCACTGGTGAGAGGTACTGGTCTGTAGCTCTCAGCTACACTTGCTTGTTTTCCAGCTTTAAGAATAGGAATTATTTCTGCCTTTCTCCATTGTTGTGGAACATGCATTCTCCAAGTGAGATTGATGACAGCAAGGAAGACAAGTTTTGCATTGTTTCCAAGGTTTTTTAGGAATTCTGGAAGGATTGCATCCATTCCTGCTGCTTTCCCATTTTTTGTCAGTAAAAGGGCCAAATCCAGTTCAGCAATTGCGAAGTCGAGTGCAAAGAGCCTGTGGCACTATTCATCAAGACATAGGTTTTTTTGGATGTTTTTTAAGGGGTTTTGCAATTTTTCTATTACATGGTGTGCGACTGGTATTGGCAAAGTGTTTACAAAGATCATTTGCAATGTCTCTCACATCACTGAGAGTTTTATTACCACAGCTGAGGGGCTGGAGTTGGTTTTAGGCACAATCATTATTAAGGCGGGAGATATACCTGTGGGCCTTAGCACCATCTTTCCTAAAGTCCAGCTTGCTTATAAAGTTTCTAAAGGCAGTTTGCTTTGAGCTTTTTATTTCTTGGTTTAGTTTTTCCTGGCTCTTTTTTAGTAAGATAAGATCTTTTTTTAATTTGATTTTTCTGCTTTTACCTAGCTTTATCACGGCTTTTCTTCAGGTATGTCAGAGTCTAATTCCAAAAAGGTTTATATTGCTTGACTTGACCTCGAGTTATTGATTTTTGAGCGCATTCCAGGAGAGCAGAGTTGAAGTTGCTAACGGTTGATTCTGGCGATTCAGTAATTAGAGCTAGGTTCAACAATTTGTTTGTAAGTTCCTTAAACCTGATCGAATTTGCCTTTCTGATGTTCCATCTCGGAGTCCATGAATTTCTATATGCTGCTTTAAAGGTGGTTGTCTTAATTAATAGTGCTCTGTGGCCATAGCCTCCAGAGTCTTCCAGCAAATTTACTTTTGTCTTGTTTGAGATATTAGGATGCACCAGCACAAGGTCGGGTCTAGATAATTGACCGGCGAAAGATAAAAAGCTAGGAGGTGTTCTTATAACTTCCAGGAGATTGCTGTCAATCATTTCTTCGAGACACCTTCCCACTGCTGTTAGTCTTGGGTAACCCCATCGTGGAGATGGACTATTAAAGTCTCCTACAAGGATCGTGTTTGGTTGTATGACTCCTTCAATGGTTTCATAGCCAAGCAAATTTCCTGGTGGGTTATACAAACCAATTATACTGAAATGTTACCAGTTCTTCCAAATGTCAACTGCGACTGCTTCCAGCTTATCACCCATTTCCATTTCATGCAAGTTCCGAGGTTTTGCAGAGACCGAGTTTTTACAGCCAATGAGGGTACCAGAGGCCACCTGTCTTGAACGTTTCAGTACAGTGGTACTGTAGCCGTCAATATGGTAAAAGTCTGGGGTCTCAGTTGCAACCCCTGTTTGAGTGATGAAATATAAATCCACATTGAAATGTACAACCCTATGTTTAAATTGTAGGAATTTTACATCATTAAGGCCTCCAGCATTCCAAAAAATAATGTGGAGGTCTATGTCGAAGACCTGAAAAGAGCTGTTTTTTGTAAGGTTGTTCACCATCTTGAAGTCAGCGCGTTTATAGGCGAAGCCTTGTATAGATCGTTTAGACTACGCAGGGGGCACCACGAGCAGGCGATCTGTATCACCCCCCCCCCCCAACTTCGCAAATAGGCACTATTATTTATATTATTTGATTCCATTTTCCCTTGAGCAACTAGTTTTACACTAAACACATGGATATATATTGATATATTACACTTTCATATAGTAGTACATAGGCCTACTTATAGTACTTACTTTTTTAAGGATTATTGAGGACGTTTTGGAAAAATGTATTTCACAACCTAAAAAATATTCTTATTAAAAACATCGTTAAAAAACAAGAACACCACCGTAAATATAGTTATAAAATAGCATACTCTAGGCCTATACACAACACCCTCAACAAACAATTCAGGCGCTACATAATAAACAAAGACATTTACAACTCGGATAGCATATTCAAGCTAACTTGCAGTTTGTGCCCCAGTTTCTTCACATAATGTTGAAGTTTCTTGATGTAATCATCTTGAATTCACTGATTAAACTAATTTTAAACTACTTAACTAAGTGAATACGTAATTGCTTACTTGCTGAAGTGTTTCAAAACGATCGTTCCTTTTACGAAGCTAACCCTCTACTGGGTTGGCAGTAGAGGGTTAGCTTCGTAAAAGGAACGATCGTTTTGAAACGCTTCAGCAAGTAAGCAATTACGTATTCACTTAGTTAAGTAGTTTAAAATTAGTCACATAATATGCTGAAGACCATTATACACACACTACTTACAATTTACTTAAAAGCTCGTACAAACAATGACCTACCTAGATGAACTTTCCCGAACACCTCATATCCACAAATCACAACTACACAAACATTATAGCAAATTTACAATTATTATTATTTTAAATTTTAAATAAATAAAACCTATGTACATGTATGAAATATATGTACAAACATTTTAAGCTGCCCAATTTATTGGAGGGTCAGTCAGAGACAGATACCCAATTACATTAAACCCAAAAAAACCTCTTTTTAAAGGCTTCCTGTTTGACTTTATGAATTACCAATTTTTTAAATACTCTAGTAATTCAATATGTACGACATAGTAGATAGAAACTTATAACATTTTGAGTAATTATGCCTGTCTCTCTCTCTCTCAAAAAAAAAAAAATTGTTAATGTAACAAACGAAAGACAAATTTTAAAACATACTTACTTTAAAGAAATGTTTATGATATATTTTACCTTATCGGTTGAGGTTTGTCACTGAGAAAGCAAATGAATTGTTACTGTTTACAATTAGAATTGCTTGTGCTGTCTGTAACCAGATGTTTTTGTTTTCTGTCGTACTACTTTTTGCGTTAGTGTTCAAAATAGTGTCCGGATAACAAGGGGCGGTATTTTGAATAGACGGGTGCGGAATGACTCTTCAAATGAAGAGAACATTGTTGATAATGACTGTAATGTTGAGGAGTGTATGTTAATCGGAAAAGTATTCTATGCTACCCAGTTGCCTTGGTAGAGGAATAAACTGTGTTCATCCACAAATGGATTTGACGGCCATTAATGAAAATAGTGGTGATGACAAACTTTTAAAAAATAAATATTTTACTAAGGATACATTTTAAAATATGGAGTGGAAAAGAACTTACCTGATTGTCCAAATGTACGCACGAGAAAGAGAAACATTGATTTACAATAGCTGGACCAAAAAAATGAAGCCATAACCACTCAAACTGACCTTGAATGTTTTGCTCTATTTACGGTCAATACAATTATAAGTAGCCTCTTTATTGTAGCCATCACAAACACGTACATACATTTTATAAAAAATAGTTTCAGTGAGAAAAAGATGTAAGAGATGATGTAGACAACAAGTAGGACACTATTTCAAGTCCAGGAGAGAGATCCACCCGAAAGAGTTGAAAAATGTGTTGGCGCCAGATTTACCCTATTCATACTTTACTAATCTGTGATTTCTGTATAGACAGTATTCAACAATAAAACATTTAAAAAGACTATTGGCACATCCTTTTTGTAAGTACAAGCTCATTATGAAAATTTCATCATATTTTTTACTGCTCCTAATATAAATATATGCAAAGAAATATTGTAATTTATTAACACACTATAATTTTTTTTAGTTGTTAGCAGTTAAAGTTCGAAGTTTTTCAAAGCAAAAAGTAGAACATCCAAATATTATTTTTTTCAATCTTTTAAAAATTCCTTACCATAATGTAAAAAAAATTATAAAATAAATCTGTCTCCAAAATAATAAAAATTAAAAATTGAATAGGTCCTAATGACTTTACTTATTTATAAAAACAGATTAGGATACAGCGGTAACCAATGCGCTCTAATGTACTCTCAACCACGCGTCTTCCGAAGAATAAATAAAATGACCCATATCTATGTTCACATAATAAATTATATATTAATATTATATTATGTATAGTAACTAAAGTTATTGAAAAAGTAAGTCTAGATTCGACTTTCCTTAATTCTCGATAGTTCTAATATGGTTCTGTGATTGATTTTATAAACATTCGTTATATGCACGCGTCCATTTCTTTGGGAGTTGTACTCCATTTACATTGTAACAACTTAGTCCAAAAATCTTCGAGAAAAATTATTACGAGGTTTTCTGTGCATTTCACAAACACATGTACAATAATGTGATTTCCGCAAACACAGTATTAACTAGATAGATAATTAAGCAATATTACGAGTTTATAGATAAATTAAAATGTTTATTACGCTCTTCAACTTAAAATTGAGGCAAAAATAAATAATTTCATGTTTTTCTTAAATCTGCCTACTTGACGGTATTTCGTTTCTGTTTAATAGTTTATGTATAGAATACGGGTTAAAATACTTGAATGTTCGTTTAGTTAAAGAGAACTAAACTCCCAAATAAATAACCATCTAGTCAGATTTACGTCTGAGATGGTTAAGTATAATGTTTTAGTAATTTTAGAAACCTTGTGTCTTCACTTGGAGACAATAATTTTCAGGGCCTACCCAAATGCCTATTGCATAATTATGCAAAGTCAGAAATAGGCGCTTTCTATTTTTTTCAATAGAAATCAAGAAATTAAGTGGTTACTATTTTTGGTATCACCTGGCAAATAAACCACTACTTACTGATATGTTTTAGCAGACGTGTTTCGTGAGTCTTGTCCGTGACTCACATCATTGAACAATGTACCTACCTAATGGGGAACGCGTCTGCTGAAAAATATCAGTAAGTAGTGGTTTTTTCCTAAGTGATAACAAAAAAATAATTTATAAAAAACCTCAAGATGTACAACACTAAAACTGGAAAGTTTTAATATGGATCGGCTATACAAGACTATCAACGAGTACAGACGGACTAAGCTTAAGGTATCCATCATATCACAACACATTTCATTCAATAAAAAATGCAACACAAGTCTTGTACATGACTCATAGCACTGAACAATGCACTGGCCTGGTGCGAAATGCGTCTGCTGAGAAATATCAGTAAGTAGTGAATCTTTTGATAAGTGATACCAAAAGTAGTAGTTTATAAAAAACAGACGTTAAGATCCACAACAACAAAAATTGCAAGTTTCAAGTGTTTACGTTTATATAATAGTTTATGTGGGCCCGAGTCCCTTATAATCTAGTAGGAAGATAATAGTACCTTAATAGGAGTACTGCACCTTTTAGGCAATGTGAACACTGCTGCATTAAAACCACGTTGATAATATACCACCTACACTCTAGAAGTACTGCATCTTTTAGGCGATGTGAACACTTCTGCATTAAAACCACGTTGATATTATACCCCCTGCACTCTAGAAGTACTGCATCTTTTAGGCAATGTGAACACGGCTGCATTAAAATCACGTTGATATTATACCACCTACAATCTAAGAGTACTGCACCTTTTAGGCAATGTGAACACTGCTGCATTAAAACTACGTTGATATTATACCACCTACAGTCTAGAAGTATTGCACCTCTTAGGCAATGTGAACACTTCTGCATTAAAACCACGTTGATATTATACCACCTACAATCTAAGAGTACTGCACCTTTTAGGCAATGTGAACACTGCTACATTAAAACTACGTTGATATTATACCACCTACAGTCTAGAAGTATTGCACCTCTTAGGCAATGTGAACACTTCTGCATTAAAACCACGTTGATATTATACCACCTACACTCTAGAAGTACTGCACCTTTTAGGCGATGTGAACACTGCTGCATTAAAACTACGTTGATATTATACCACCTACAGTCTAGAAGTATTGCACCTCTTAGGCAATGTGAACACTTCTGCATTAAAATCACGTTGATATTATACCACCTACACTCTAGAAGTACTGCATCTTTTAGGCAATGTGAACACGGCTGCATTAAAATCATGTTGATATTATACCCCCTACACTCTAGGAGTACTGAACCTTTTAGGCAATGTGAACACTTCTGCATTAAAACCACGTTGATATTATACCCCATACACTCTAGAAGTACTGCATCTTTTAGGCAATGTGAACACGGCTGCATTAAAATCACGTTGATATTATACCACCTACAATCTAAGAGTACTGCACCTTTTAGGCAATGTGAACACTGCTGCATTAAAACTACGTTGATAATATACCACCTACAGTCTAGAAGTATTGCACCTCTTAGGCAATGTGAACACTTCTGCATTAAAACCACGTTGATATTATACCACCTACACTCTAGGAGTAATGCACCTTTTAGGCAATGTGAACACTGCAGCATTAAAACCACGTTGATGTTATACCACCTACACTCTAGGAGTACGGCACCTTTTAGGCAATGTGAACACTGCAGCATTAAAACCACGTTCATATTATACCATCTACACTCTAGGAGTACTGCACCTTTTAGGCAATGTGAACACTGCAGCATTAAAACCACGTTGATATTATACCACCTACACTCTAGGAGTACTGCATCTTTTAGGCAATGTGAACACTGCAGCATTAAAACCACGTTGATATTATACCACATACACTCTAGGAGTACTGCACCTTTTAGGCAATGTGAACACTCCAGCATTAAAACCACGTTGATATTATACCACCTACACTCTAGGAGTACTGCACCTTTTAGGCAATGTGAACACTGCTGCATTAAAACCACATTGATATTATACCACCTACACTCTAGGAGTACGGCACCTTTTAGGCGATGTGAACACTGCAGCATTAAAACCACGTTGATATTATACCCCCTACACTCTAGGAGTACTGAACCTTTTGGGCAATGTGAACACTGCAGCATTAAAACCACGTTGATATTATACCACCTACACTCTAGGAGTACGGCATCTTTTAGGCAATGTGAACACTGCAGCATTAAAACCACGTTGATATTATATCACCTACACTCTAGGAGTATTGCACCTCTTAGGCAATGTGAACACTGCTGCATTAAAACTACGTTGATGTTATACCCCCTACACTCTAGGAGTACTGAACATTTTAGGCAATGTGAACACTGCTGCATTAAAACTACGTTGATATTATATCACCTACACTCTAGGAGTACTGAACCTTTTAGGCAATGTGAACACTGCTGCATTAAAACTACGTTGATATTATACCCCCTACACTCTAGGAGTACTGAACCTTTTAGGCGATGTGAACACTGCAGCACTAAAACTTCGTTGATATTATACCAACTACACTCTAGGAGTACTGCACCTTTTAGGCGATGTGAACACTGCAGCACTAAAACTACGTTGATATTATATCGCTTACACTCTAGGAGTACTGCACCTTTTAGGCCATGTGAACACTGCAGGACTAAAACTACGTTGATATTATATCGCTTACACTCTAGGAGTACTGCACCTTTTAGGCAATGTGAACACTGCAGCACTAAAACCACGTTGATATTATACCACCTACACTCTAGGAGTACTGCACCTTTTAGGCAATGTGAACACTGCAGCACTAAAACTACGTTGATATTATATCGCTTACACTCTAGGAGTACTGCACCTTTTAGGCAATGTGAACACTGCAGCATTAAAACCACGTTGATATTATACCACCTACACTCTAGGAGTACTGCACCTTTTAGGCAATGTGAACACTGCAGCACTAAAACTACGTTGATATTATATCGCTTACACACTAGGAGTACTGCACCTTTTAGGCAATGTGAACACTGCAGCACTAAAACCACGTTGATATTATACCACCTACACTCTAGGAGTACTGCACCTTTTAGGCAATGTGAACACTGCAGCACTAAAACTACGTTGATATTATGTCGCTTACACTCTAGGAGTACTGCACCTTTTAGGCAATGTGAACACTGTAGCACTAAAACCACGTTGATATTATACCACCTACACTCTAGGAGTACTGCACCTTTTAGGCAATGTGAACACTGCAGCACTAAAACTACGTTGATATTATATCGCTTACACTCTAGGAGTACTGCACCTTTTAGGCAATGTGAACACTGCAGCATTAAAACCACGTTGATATTATACCACCTACACTCTAGGAGTACTGCACCTTTTAGGCAATGTGAACACTGCAGCACTAAAACTACGTTGATATTATGCCACCTACACTCTAGGAGTACTGCACCTTTTAGGCAATGTGAACACTGCAGCACTAAAACTACGTTGATATTATATCGCTTACACTCTAGGAGTACTGCACCTTTTAGGCGATGTGAACACTGCAGGACTAAAACTACGTTGATATTATATCGCTTACACACTAGGAGTACTGCACCTTTTAGGCAATGTGAACACTGCAGCACTAAAACCACGTTGATATTATACCACCTACACTCTAGGAGTACTGCACCTTTTAGGCAATGTGAACACTGCAGCACTAAAACTACGTTGATATTATATCGCTTACACTCTAGGAGTACTGCACCTTTTAGGCAATGTGAATACTGTTGCATTAAAACCACGTTGATATTATACCACCTACACTCTAGGAGTACTGCACCTTTTAGGCAATGTGAACACTGCAGCACTAAAACTACGTTGATATTATATCGCTTACACTCTAGGAGTACTGCACCTTTTAGGCAATGTGAATACTGTTGCATTAAAACCACGTTCATATTATACCATCTACACTCTAGGAGTACTGCACCTTTTAGGCAATGTGAACACTGCAGCATTAAAACCACGTTGATATTATACCACCTACACTCTAGGAGTACTGCATCTTTTAGGCAATGTGAACACTGCAGCACTAAAACTACGTTGATATTATGCCACCTACACTCTAGGAGTACTGCACCTTTTAGGCAATGTGAACACTGCAGCACTAAAACTACGTTGATATTATATCGCTTACACTCTAGGAGTACTGCACCTTTTAGGCGATGTGTACACTGCAGGACTAAAACTACGTTGATATTATATCGCTTACACTCTAGGAGTACTGCACCTTTTAGGCAATGTGAACACTGCAGCATTAAAACCACGTTGATATTATACCCCCTACACTCTAGGAGTACTGAACCTTTTGGGCAATGTGAACACTGCAGCATTAAAACCACGTTGATATTATACCACCTACACTCTAGGAGTACGGCATCTTTTAGGCAATGTGAACACTGCAGCATTAAAACCACGTTGATATTATATCACCTACACTCTAGGAGTATTGCACCTCTTAGGCAATGTGAACACTGCTGCATTAAAACTACGTTGATGTTATACCCCCTACACTCTAGGAGTACTGAACCTTTTAGGCAATGTGAACACTGCTGCATTAAAACTACGTTGATATTATATCACCTACACTCTAGGAGTACTGAACCTTTTAGGCAATGTGAACACTGCTGCATTAAAACTACGTTGATATTATACCCCCTACACTCTAGGAGTACTGAACCTTTTAGGCGATGTGAACACTGCAGCACTAAAACTTCGTTGATATTATACCAACTACACTCTAGGAGTACTGCACCTTTTAGGCGATGTGAACACTGCAGCACTAAAACTACGTTGATATTATATCGCTTACACTCTAGGAGTACTGCACCTTTTAGGCCATGTGAACACTGCAGGACTAAAACTACGTTGATATTATATCGCTTACACTCTAGGAGTACTGCACCTTTTAGGCAATGTGAACACTGCAGCACTAAAACCACGTTGATATTATACCACCTACACTCTAGGAGTACTGCACCTTTTAGGCAATGTGAACACTGCAGCACTAAAACTACGTTGATATTATATCGCTTACACTCTAGGAGTACTGCACCTTTTAGGCAATGTGAACACTGCAGCATTAAAACCACGTTGATATTATACCACCTACACTCTAGGAGTACTGCACCTTTTAGGCAATGTGAACACTGCAGCACTAAAACTACGTTGATATTATGCCACCTACACTCTAGGAGTACTGCACCTTTTAGGCAATGTGAACACTGCAGCACTAAAACTACGTTGATATTATATCGCTTACACTCTAGGAGTACTGCACCTTTTAGGCGATGTGAACACTGCAGGACTAAAACTACGTTGATATTATATCGCTTACACACTAGGAGTACTGCACCTTTTAGGCAATGTGAACACTGCAGCACTAAAACCACGTTGATATTATACCACCTACACTCTAGGAGTACTGCACCTTTTAGGCAATGTGAACACTGCAGCACTAAAACTACGTTGATATTATATCGCTTACACTCTAGGAGTACTGCACCTTTTAGGCAATGTGAACACTGTAGCACTAAAACCACGTTGATATTATACCACCTACACTCTAGGAGTACTGCACCTTTTAGGCAATGTGAACACTGCAGCACTAAAACTACGTTGATATTATATCGCTTACACACTAGGAGTACTGCACCTTTTAGGCAATGTGAACACTGCAGCACTAAAACCACGTTGATATTATACCACCTACACTCTAGGAGTACTGCACCTTTTAGGCAATGTGAACACTGCAGCACTAAAACTACGTTGATATTATGTCGCTTACACTCTAGGAGTACTGCACCTTTTAGGCAATGTGAACACTGTAGCACTAAAACCACGTTGATATTATACCACCTACACTCTAGGAGTACTGCACCTTTTAGGCAATGTGAACACTGCAGCACTAAAACTACGTTGATATTATATCGCTTACACTCTAGGAGTACTGCACCTTTTAGGCAATGTGAATACTGTTGCATTAAAACCACGTTGATATTATACCACCTACACTCTAGGAGTACTGCACCTTTTAGGCAATGTGAACACTGCAGCACTAAAACTACGTTGATATTATATCGCTTACACTCTAGGAGTACTGCACCTTTTAGGCAATGTGAATACTGTTGCATTAAAACCACGTTCATATTATACCATCTACACTCTAGGAGTACTGCACCTTTTAGGCAATGTGAACACTGCAGCATTAAAACCACGTTGATATTATACCACCTACACTCTAGGAGTACTGCATCTTTTAGGCAATGTGAACACTGCAGCACTAAAACTACGTTGATATTATGCCACCTACACTCTAGGAGTACTGCACCTTTTAGGCAATGTGAACACTGCAGCACTAAAACTACGTTGATATTATATCGCTTACACTCTAGGAGTACTGCACCTTTTAGGCGATGTGTACACTGCAGGACTAAAACTACGTTGATATTATATCGCTTACACTCTAGGAGTACTGCACCTTTTAGGCAATGTGAACACTGCAGCATTAAAACCACGTTGATATTATACCCCCT
This sequence comes from Prosapia bicincta, assembly GCA_036971475.1. Classification (NCBI taxonomy): domain Eukaryota; kingdom Metazoa; phylum Arthropoda; class Insecta; order Hemiptera; family Cercopidae; genus Prosapia; species Prosapia bicincta. The sequence continues at coordinate 177,262,524 of JBAIZL010000001.1, forward strand.
ACACTCTAGGAGTACTGAACCTTTTGGGCAATGTGAACACTGCAGCATTAAAACCACGTTGATATTATACCACCTACACTCTAGGAGTACGGCATCTTTTAGGCAATGTGAACACTGCAGCATTAAAACCACGTTGATATTATATCACCTACACTCTAGGAGTATTGCACCTCTTAGGCAATGTGAACACTGCTGCATTAAAACTACGTTGATGTTATACCCCCTACACTCTAGGAGTACTGAACCTTTTAGGCAATGTGAACACTGCTGCATTAAAACTACGTTGATATTATATCACCTACACTCTAGGAGTACTGAACCTTTTAGGCAATGTGAACACTGCTGCATTAAAACTACGTTGATATTATACCCCCTACACTCTAGGAGTACTGAACCTTTTAGGCGATGTGAACACTGCAGCACTAAAACTTCGTTGATATTATACCAACTACACTCTAGGAGTACTGCACCTTTTAGGCGATGTGAACACTGCAGCACTAAAACTACGTTGATATTATATCGCTTACACTCTAGGAGTACTGCACCTTTTAGGCCATGTGAACACTGCAGGACTAAAACTACGTTGATATTATATCGCTTACACTCTAGGAGTACTGCACCTTTTAGGCAATGTGAACACTGCAGCACTAAAACCACGTTGATATTATACCACCTACACTCTAGGAGTACTGCACCTTTTAGGCAATGTGAACACTGCAGCACTAAAACTACGTTGATATTATATCGCTTACACTCTAGGAGTACTGCACCTTTTAGGCAATGTGAACACTGCAGCATTAAAACCACGTTGATATTATACCACCTACACTCTAGGAGTACTGCACCTTTTAGGCAATGTGAACACTGCAGCACTAAAACTACGTTGATATTATGCCACCTACACTCTAGGAGTACTGCACCTTTTAGGCAATGTGAACACTGCAGCACTAAAACTACGTTGATATTATATCGCTTACACTCTAGGAGTACTGCACCTTTTAGGCGATGTGAACACTGCAGGACTAAAACTACGTTGATATTATATCGCTTACACACTAGGAGTACTGCACCTTTTAGGCAATGTGAACACTGCAGCACTAAAACCACGTTGATATTATACCACCTACACTCTAGGAGTACTGCACCTTTTAGGCAATGTGAACACTGCAGCACTAAAACTACGTTGATATTATATCGCTTACACTCTAGGAGTACTGCACCTTTTAGGCAATGTGAACACTGTAGCACTAAAACCACGTTGATATTATACCACCTACACTCTAGGAGTACTGCACCTTTTAGGCAATGTGAACACTGCAGCACTAAAACTACGTTGATATTATATCGCTTACACTCTAGGAGTACTGCACCTTTTAGGCAATGTGAATACTGTTGCATTAAATCCACGTTGATATTATACCACCTACACTCTAGGAGTACTGCACCTTTTAGGCAATGTGAACACTGCAGCACTAAAACTACGTTGATATTATGCCACCTACACTCTAGGAGTACTGCACCTTTTAGGCAATGTGAACACTGCAGCACTAAAACTACGTTGATATTATATCGCTTACACTCTAGGAGTACTGCACCTTTTAGGCGATGTGAACACTGCAGGACTAAAACTACGTTGATATTATATCGCTTACACTCTAGGAGTACTGCACCTTTTAGGCAATGTGAACACTGCAGCACTAAAACCACGTTGATATTATACCACCTACACTCTAGGAGTACTGCACCTTTTAGGCAATGTGAACACTGCAGCACTAAAACTACGTTGATATTATATCGCTTACACTCTAGGAGTACTGCACCTTTTAGGCAATGTGAACACTGTAGCACTAAAACCACGTTGATATTATACCACCTACACTCTAGGAGTACTGCACCTTTTAGGCAATGTGAACACTGCAGCACTAAAACTACGTTGATATTATATCGCTTACACTCTAGGAGTACTGCACCTTTTAGGCAATGTGAATACTGTTGCATTAAATTCACTTTAACATTGAATCATTTAATGCTGGGACGTTGAATAATTTAATACTACGGTGTATCATTAAAGCAATGTGAACACTGGTTTAAAATGATAATTGAAATTATACCATGTACACGATGCGAACACTACACCATTAAAGGCAATATGAACAGCTTGAGTTAAAATCCCTTAACTTTATACAACCTACGTAGTGGGAACACTACACCATAAGAAAAGTGTGAACACTATGCTTTGAAATAATTTTGATTATATATTATCTAAATGCTGGAAACACTGCACAATTAAGGCAAAGTAGATAAGCCCTACTGCTACATTAAAATCAATTTTGGCGTTATACTATTTACAGGCTGGAAATATTCATTCATTAAGGCGAAGGGAACACATTGTCTTAAAATCACTTAAACAATATATCATATAAATGCTAGGATTACTGTACGAGTACGGTAAAGTGAACAGCCTGCATTAAACAAACTTTTACGTTATGCCCTCTACTCGTTGGCAACACTGCATTATAAAGGCAATGTGATCAGTGCTACTTTAAAATAACTTTCATCCATGTTAAATTTACGTGAATTTCTTAATGCAATCCCCTAATCAACCAGTTAACTAACGAAGCTTTCACATCAGCTTTGGCCATTCTAAAAAAAGAGTTTCTGATCTTTCTGGTCGATCCTAACCTCTTCATTCAAAAAAAAATTTGAACAAACTTCCCAGGCAATCCATTTGAACTTGAAGTTTAACTTTAGTTTCGAATTGCTACACCTCAGAAATTTCGAGATCCCTTCCAATTATTTATTATATGAGTGATGAATCCCCCCAGAAGAGTGCCTTTTAAAGATTCAATGTCTAACAACAAGACTGGAGTAGCCTAAATGTGACATATCTGAAAAACAAGTTACATTTCTTTATAAATAAGTATTTCGATTGTTTCAACTCTTTACAAATTACTTACCTAATTTGAAGGCATTAACTCAATTATCTCATCACATATCTTGAAAGAGATAATTTGTCTTGGTACTACAGTTACCATACTTTTCAATGTGGGTCACTAAGAATGAATAGAACTCGAATAACAGCTCTAAAACCATAAGAAAATTCTATAAAAACCTCAAGATGTACAACAGAAAAACTGCAAGCATAAGAAAATATTTATTATTATTACAAACAAATATCTCATCACTTCTTGGCCTCTTGATGTCAAGGCCTTGACAGCTCCTACAATTTTGTCGCAATGTTTTTCCAATATCCTTTCTTTGCCTACTTGTAAAATAAGCATACTGTCCACATAGGAGAAAGTCCTTTGCTGTGAAAGTAAAAAGCAGATTTTTGTGTTGCTGATTTTTCATAGAGATATGTAGGCTACAGCTTTCTTCATTTCCCAGGCATTAAAGAGTTATTTTATGGTCAAATTGTGATAGTTCTTTAATGTTAAATGCTAAACAAGGGCTATAAAAAACGGATTCTATACTTTTGGAGAAAACTATTCCATTTTCTTTCAAAAAAATTCTTTATTTGTATCTGTTTAAAAAAATATTTATACGTTACTATAGCCTAACTAAGTGAATACTTTAGGACTTACTTGCTGACACGTTTCGAGACAATCGTTTCGTTTACGAAACTAACCGTCTACTTTCGAATCAGAAAATAAATTCAAAATTATTCGCTTAGTTACGCTATAGTTACTTATAATTTAATCAGTGAATTCAAGATGATTATAACAATCGATTTTAAAAATGATCGCTACATAGCGTTCAAAAACGTTCTGTCTCAGTAAGTTTTTACAAATTTACACAATTTAAAGTTCAGATAGTCATAAACTAATGTTAAAATGATTAAAAAGGTTTATTGGAATATCAATACCAAAAAGAATATTTGATCATCACTAGATCATTTGAAATCTAATCCTACATTTTGGCCAATAGCCTACCATTTTTTTCTATCAAATCTCTTATATCATAATCTAGAATTCACAAAGCTGGATTTTTATTCAATGTTAGTTCCTTATATTTTCCTTAACACAAACTATTATCAAGACTACATGTCAATTTTATCAAGAACAATCACAAAGCAGTAACCTATTTATATGTAGGCCTAAGTAGGTTCTAGTAACAATATGTCAGTTTCGGAAAAACTTGGTCTAGTGAAAGGATTGCTACCCCCAACAAAATCATCAGAAACATTAGCTTTAGGACTGTCAGTTTGCCTTTTACCTTCTTTATCATTTTTTTCTTTATTTGACAAAATGTTAGTTTTAAAAAACAAATCTTGTTTTCATGATTTTTCAGATCACACTATTGTTCTTGAATTATATGATTTTTAATATATATTCTTTACACAAACTGTAAGCAAATAGTAACACCCTGGAGTAACTGTGTGTATTTTTTATTTTTAAATAAATTAAACCTCTTAACCCCAAAAACTTGTAGGCTATTTAAATCATTGAAGATTTAATTATTTTATTTATTTAAAGTGGAAGCAAACAGTTTATATTCCTTACAAAAATTGTTTTTGAGAGTTAAATGCAAGGTCCTAATTTAGAAGATAGTAGGGCCTATAATCTGTATTAACAGTAATTTGTTTTAAAACAGAATCATAAACTATATTGGTAAAATTATTAAAATTAACATATACAGATGTTGTTAGACTTGCCTAAAATAACATTTACTTTTTTGTTTACTGAGGACAGTCATTTCGGGGGATGTATCAGATCATTACGGCAAAAAAAAACGGAAGTGTTACTATAGGCAAGTGTTAACATATCAATATATATTTAAGTATTTTAGTGTAAAACTAGTGGCTCAAGTTGAAGATGGAATAATATGAAAGTGATATGTTATCTGTAAGATTTACTAATTAATTTTTGTGTTTTTTCAAGCAAATTTATATGTGTATGATTTTATTATTTAGGCCTATGTGTTCTGATTAGATATGCTTAATCTAAGCAACAGATAGAAATAATTTAGGTTTAAATTTTAGATGTTAAAGAGAGCTTAATTTCTAATTACAACCAGCAACATAAATAGATTTTTTAAAGTTGTATTAAATATGGATAGTTTCCTCAGAAATAAATTTTAACGAATCACTTTTTTTTTAATATAGGCCTGTTTTAAAAGTTTTTATGAAAATCTCTTCTAAGGAAAATATTTGTATATTTATTTATACTAAACAAAACTTGATTAATTTTTGTTTTCTATTCGCAATTAAGAAAAGCTGGTAATTGATTTCATCAGGGAGAAACTTGGGTATATTTTGAAAATGAAACGTGAAAAAAAACGATTAGATTTAATAAAAGTTTCTTTGAATAATATATTTCTTTGCAATAAATTATATTGTAACGGACAAGGACCTACCACTATTTATAAGTTATAACTGCTTCAGAAGATTACAAGTCCTTTCATGCTTGAGAAGACACAACAGCCACATTGTTCTAGTAAAGTCTATAACTTTCTAAGAAGTCCAGCAGCAAGAAAGTACGAGAACTGGATAGAAGAGCTAAGTACAGGCAGTCAAAGTTTTGTAAGCGTAGTTCGCGCATGTAGAAGTGAGTGGGGAGTACGGCCGGCTGTAGAAGGGATGACTCACGTTAGATGCTTACGTTTGCGTATGCATGCTTTGGCCCGTTCTACTCCAGTTGACGTAAAGAAGGGATACTACTAAGCTATTACGGTCGACTATTTTATTATCTGTGGTCGGTGGACATTAGTGAAAATCCCCCAAGGTACGTCAATCCTTCCACCATGTTGGAGGTCGATCTTTTAGGAAAAAGAGGCTCCCGTAGGCCTAGACCATATAAACCTACGGTACGGAGAAACCAGAAAATTCACTAAATATATTTTGGTTACAGTATTGGCTACATCGTTTTAATACATTACTTGTAACTCATAATTTTATTTATAATGGCACAATGTCATCTGCGTCAGACTCTTCACTGTCACTCAGATTTTCCATCACTGCTACTGTCACTGTCATTTGTAATTATTATACTTTCTAAATGCATGTCCATAGCTCTGTCTGTCTCGTAATATACATTTTCTATTTTTAATACATGAACCTCCTGTTTCACTGGACTATGATTAGTCTTGATCCCTTTAAAATATTTCTTTTGTAGCCGTTAACAGATTCATCAGTCCATGCTACATTCGTGGTATCCGTCGAGTGAATATAAGACTCATCTGAAAATATTATTGGCCTATTTTCCGCTCTATACTGTCGAATTTTATTTAAATAGCATACTCTTTTAAAGCGTATGTCATGTTTTTCGATCATAACCCTTATTTTATTTTCAGTTTTTTTCCATTTAAATCCCATGGATCTTAAAATTTTGCGTAAAGTTTCATGAGTGAAATTAAATTCTAATTCAGGATATTCAAGCTTTAAAACTCTTAGCACATTCTTCAATGTTGGGAGCGCGTGATGAGTCGTATGAAAATTAAAAACTATTTTTCGTAATGCACATTTTTTTAAATCATCGATGTTGACTTTTTTAATTTTTCTTGAACGAACTTTACCTGGTGTACTGTTTCGTTTTCTACTAGTCGTTTTTCCTCCGTCAATAATTTCCTTAATCTATGAACTGATATTCCACAAAGGTTTGATACGCGGTCTTGAATTTCCGAGCAAGACATGTTGGGATTTTCAGAAGGTATGTTGTTAAATACATTAATAATAATGCATTTAGTTTGGCTTCTGAGCGCCACTCCTTTGCCGAACAGACATGTTGTCTTCGGTTGAGGCATATTTAGTATTGAAAAATACTGTTTTGGTCGATACACTAAACGCATAAACACTGTCATATAAACTAATACGATAACGGTACTATTTGCTGTGTTGTGCATTCCAGCGAGTCAGCTGTAAAATCCCCCTCCACTACCGCACTACTATTTCTCCCCACCATCGTATCTCTACCAAATCCGTCTCTGCGCACCACGCTAACATAACTTTGACGACCTGTATATATATGTTGATACGTATTCCTTCACGGATGGAAAAAAAATGATGAATAGTTACTATCTGGAATACATCCGTTCATTCTGCAGTCCATAAATTCGCAGTTCCGACGTTTCGCTAGAATCTTATCCAGCATTGACGAGGTGAACCCAATAACAGTAGAAGAGCGAGCCTTCTAGCGAAACGTCGGATCTGCGATTTTATGAACTGCAGAATGAACGGATGTACTCCAGATAGTAACTATTCATCATATATATATATATATATATATATATATATATATATATATATATATATATATATATATATATATATATATAAGGTTTTGTTAAGCGTGAAAGGAGAAACTAGTGTTTGTAATATAGTGAAGAGAGTAAACGCTTTAGCGACAGATAGTGATAGTTTAGTGCGTGTTGAGTGAAAATAAAGTTGCTTGTTGTAATCATCTTGAATTCAGTGATCAAATTATAATTAAATAATATTTAACTAAGTGAATACATAAGGGCTTACTTGTTGCATGAGAGGCTTTGCTTCGTAAAAGGAACGACTGTTTCGAAACGCGTTAGCAAGTAGACCCTTACGTATTCACTTAGTTAAATATTATTTAATTATAGAAAATAGACAATTAGCGAAGTCAATAGTTATTATAAGGCCTAAAGAATCATTTGGAAGTTTTTATAAGTGCTACTACGTGTGTGAATAATTGTAGCCATAAAGTGTGTGAATTAATAAATATGTATTTAATGTATACATCCTTACAATTTAATGAGCCCCTGTCATAACGTAACAAGTTTTGACAAGAGGTGCAATAAGAAATTAGCAAAGTAAAATGGCTACAAAAAAAAGACATCAAACGGGAACTTGAAGAACGCGAACTGGAGGACTAGTGGTATCATGATCGTGTTACACCAACGGTTTCGAGATGTCTTAGTGGTGAAGTGAAAGAAGAAGAGCTGGAGGGTGCGCATCTTGAACACTAGTTTGTGGTAATAATGAATTGTGTAAGATACTAAAATATCTAAAGAAATAACTGACAGAAAATTCGAATAATAAATCAACTGTTTTAGACAGTAAATTGATTAAGAATTGAACTGCCTAGGAGAAAATATCTCTTGAACTTTGTAGTCCATTACGTTCGGTGAAACTTAATTAACAACTTTACATTCGTTTACGACTATCTGAACTTAGTTTTTGTTGTTGTAAATTTGTAAAAACTTACTGAGATATACCGTTTTCAATCGCTCGTGGCGATCTTCATCAGTATAGAAAATGTAACTGCTTTGGAGAACAAATTATCATATATTCTCTGGTATGGTGGAGCTAGAGGAATATTCTAAGAATTTAGAAAGTAGTTTAAAGTGAGTGCTTTGGAAGATATATTAGGTACTTTAAACAAATGAGTTAGAGAGATAAAGAGTAAGTTATCTGCCAGTTTAAAATCTAGAACGGAGGAATGACGACGAACTGCAACGGCCAAATGACCGTCGCAAAATAGGTAGCAGATTTAGAAAGCGCACAGTAGGTAAAAATAATTAATGTTATAAAATTTAAATAAAATATGTCAAACCAAGCTAGAAACAGACAGTACAAGAACAGCAGGATTATCAAAATTTAAATTATTGTGTAAAATTCTTTTGATTAGTATGATTTAAAAGCCGAAACATAGCCATGTTAGTAAATATAAAATCTAACCTCATGACCGAGGAATAAACAACTGTAAAAACTAATATCCTCAAAGCGGGAGATGTAAAAAAGATTAAATACATAGTGAATGAATTAGACAAGTGCGGAATAAGTTAGTTAAAACATACAACACTTGGAAAAAGAGCTAGAAATAGAGTCATATAAGAATTGTCGAGAATGATATTTAGCGAATGAAGACATTTAAGAACGGCTCTTTCTTTTTTTAAATAACACTAGAAAATTATATACAGTAATTATATTTTGTAAAATCGGTGTAATGGTAAACGGAGCATAGACTCCTTGTCCAGGTGTCCAAATGAACGGTCTCGACGATTTAATATTATTATAATAACATTTAAAACACAAGATGCCAAGTTGTACAAAAACTTAACAAGACGCGATGAAATATGTGTATTTAGTAGAGTAAATAGAAATCCAAATGTTTCAAGATATTACAGATAATTATTTTTTTTTATTAATACAAGAAAGAAGATGTTGATTTGACTTTTTGGAACCTGTGTGCTATCTTACCAAATCGGTTACAATCGACTACAAGGCTGAAAGAAATTGTACCTCATAAGAATAAACTAGATTTCAATAGGAGTGTTTGGTAGGTTTTTATTACTTAAAATCCTTTTAAATCAAAATCTTAATTCGAAATTGATATTCTAAGATTGAAAAAATGGCTTTATCCTACAAATTAGTAAATCTAAATAGTAAATTTGATAATAGGTTTTCAAATTAATCATAATTTGATAGTTGTATTTTTTTACATGAATAATAATTTTGGTAATTGTAATTTTTACATGAAACATGATCTTGATCAGTGGCGGCGATAAGGCCCCCGCAGTCCAACTACCCTTTCAAAATAAAAAAACAAGCGTAAATAGAAATGAAAACAACATAGTAACCTCCGACCGTGAGCACCTATCGGCTACCAACACCCTGGAATCGGCAGTTCTGCAGGCTGCTACTGCACTGAAAGAAAACCATTGCTATTTATTATTAGGAAACTATAATAATTTGGTATAAGGCAATCCTATGACAAAAACGTATAAATTCAATATTATATTTGTATAAATATATTATGCTATTATAGCATAGCACCTACTTATACTAAAATACAGTGATCCCTCGTTATTCGCGGGGGCTACGTTCCCTGAACTTACCGCGTATAGTGAAACCGCGAATATTAAAACCAACTGTATATGGAAAGGGGGGGAATACGTTCCATATGAAAATGTTAACATTAATTCCAGCTATACTGTACACTTGTAACACAGTATGGTATATTTACGTGTTACATAATTACATACATATTTTTATTGTTTAGGCCTACTTCAATCCGAAAATTCTATGAAATATCCGCGCTTACACACAGACACTCGTATTCTTTATTGTTAAACACTATCTACTAAGTTTTAAACACCTAATTTTAGACAAATAATGTTTTAAACATTGTTAATTTTATTTTTTTTAAACTAATTTTACTTTGTATACGATTTTTTCCTACTTCTCTACACGCTTCTTTATATTACATGACTGTACTTCTTCCAGCTTTCGATTAAATTTGAATACCCATTCTGAAGAGGGACCAATTTCAGAACGGCTGCTGCTGTTTCCCTAATCATACATTTCACCGACAGATTTGAATGTCAACTTCGGCGATACATTTTTACCATTTCTTCGTCTTCATTACCCAAGATAAGCATAAGTTCGGTAATTAGTTCTTCCTGCTATTCTTACGTTGAATCTTGGTTCTCACATTTTAAAAGATTGTCGACATCTTCACTGTTACGGTCTTAAAATTCTCCGCCGTTAATTCATGTGCTATTGAGACAATATCAGTCCCTAGCACTACAGCAGAGTAGAACAGTTAAACGATCCATTGCGGTCTTAAACACCGTACAAAATTCTCCTCGTTAGATAAGAAAGTTCGTGAAGGCATTATTTTCCAAAACAGTCCGGTCTTATCCGAGTTAACAACTTGATCGACTGTGTAGCACTTTTTTCCGAAATAAGATTTTTTAAATGCGTAGAAAATGAATTGGCGGTTTCATAATCCACTGATGCTGATTCACCGGTAATTTTCACGTTGCGAAAAGAAAACCGTCCCTTGAACTTGCCAATCCAGCCTTTATTTGCTGAAAATGATTGACTGTCGGTATGTTTATCACAGTTTTGAACAAAATGTTCATACAAACGCCTAGCTTTTTCACGATTAAAAATTGAACTCAGAGGCATCCTTTTTTGTGATTGAATTCTACTCACGCACTCAGAGGTTTTTCCATTTTCTCGATGTTAATGTCGCGACATACAGAGATAACTTTTGCCGATTGACAAGTCCCTTTTCTCTGACATTCCTCTTTATATTTTCTTCATTTTTCTTTATGTAACGCACCATTGACTCGTTAACGCTAAAATCCTTTGCAACTGATGCTATGGTTCCACCATATTTTAATTTATCTAAAAGGTCAATTCCCTTAATCAACCGCATAAAGTTGTTTCGCCTTTTCTTGTCATTATCGATCTTTGATCAGATCATTGCTTGTATAAACAATTTAAAGGAAAAGTTTAAACTAAACAGAAAAATTCACTAAACAATTTCACAAGTAGTAGCGACGATTCAAAAACACACGAAGGGAATGCGACACCTGTTTGGTAACTGACGAGAAAACAAAATCCGCCGGATACGATTATCGATGTTTGGATTTCGAAAACTATTAAATTATCAGTAAATGAATTGAAGTGATGCTTAAACATATGTATACAGTTGGCAAGCGCCGGTTTGACTCATCGTTGTTTGTCAATGACGATAATGCCACTTGTTATAAATAAGAAATGCCTATCTTTTGAGTAGTAGGCCCAGTAGTGTAGGCCTACAGTATAAAAGATGTTTGATGAATAATCAGATTTCTTTGTGATGAGTAACTCCAGTGCTGTACAAACTATATAAAACGATAACTCATTATCCTACAACCTGAACAATAACTATACTGTCTTTCTTGACTTTTTTTTAATACAATACGTGTTAGCGGGATATCCTGTAATTTTGGCAACTCCGAATACCGAGCCCGCGAATAGCGAGCGACTACTGTAGTATGTTCTTATGACAAAATAGTAGAAGCTCTATACACATTTGACATAGAAAGTTACAAATGAGAATTATGCCACGCCTCCTTACTCCCGGTATTACCAAATATACACACTCTTTCTTTAGCAATACCAGGAGTAAGGAGGCGTGGCCTAATTCTCACTTGGAGATTTCTATGCGAAGTCGGTATAGAACTTCTACTATTTTGGCATAAGAACATACTATACTAAAATCGTATAGCGCTATACTACTTTTATCATAAGTTGTTTAAACACGATTGTTTGTCTTTTTAATTTTTATGACACCTTTAAAATATTTGTTACACTTTTGCTATTATTTGTGACCAGACTTTTTGTTAACTAAAGGTTGTTAACAACCTTTACATGAACAACCAGCTGAACATCAAGATTTCGATATAAAATATTTGTCACTGATGACAGTTAGCTTAAATTTTGCCCACAATTATTTTAAAATCCAGATTTCTTTATGTAGGACAGAGCAATGTATATGTTTTCCATTACATTGTGTTAAATTGCATGCTATGTTTATAAAAGTTTCTTGATGTAATCATCTTGAATTCACTGATTAAACTAATTTTACACTACTTAACTAAGTGAATACGTAATTGCTTACTTGCTGACGCGTTTCAAAACGATCGTTCGTATATATGAAATCTACAAACACTACGCAACAGACAGGGAAAATATACTTAATGACCACACACACTTCGAAGCCAATAGTCTTTTCAAATACATCACACAAGACGCCGACCCCTGACCCAATGTCATAAATCCAACCCTGTCATACCGTTTGTAAAGAGCCAGAAGCCGCTAGTAGAAGGTTAGCTTCGAAAAAGGAACGATCGTTTTGAAACGCGTCAGCAAGTAAGCAATTACGTATTCACTTAGTTAAGTAATGTAAAATTACTATGTTTATAGTTTATAGTTAAACATGTAGATGAATACTCCATATTATCTACAAGACTAAAATAAAGCTGGCATAATTTTTGTTTAAACAGAAAAATACATCATTTCAAAGGAGATGGAAATATTTTAACTCTTTATTTAAAAATTAGCTTATCACTAATGTAATCAATGACTATTAAATTCTATAATAGTGATGCTCATTAGTTTTGCAGTTATCTCCTAATATCAGTTCTGGATTGTTAGACAATGAGAAATCTCAGTGGTATAGTAAGTAAAAATATTAATTTTTGGTTAAAATAAGAAATTTCAGAATCTAAAGATTAGAATATATAAAGTTTAAATAAATGTAAAATTGTTTACTTGGATGTTATGGTTACTATCAAATACATTATGTATGATTTATACATAATGAAACAACATTGCACAAACATGATGCAACATTCTACATTAATAAAGCAATATATATATATATATATATATATATATATATATATATATATATATATATATATATATATACATACATACAAGTTTTTACTCTTCAAAGTAAGCATTTTTACATCACTATTTAGCTAACTTAATTTCAATACTGAAATTTTGATATTGTATTAGTATAGAGACTGAAAAAAACTATTTACAGTTTTTAGAAAAATATATTCAACTAAAAAAACTTGAAGATTTATTTTGTACTTTAGCAGCAAAAATATTAGATGCATATAAAAAACAACTTGATCCAAATAAACTTATTTTTAGGGATTCTCTTAGAGGATTAAATAGAAGTAGGGCCAAATGTATTGAAAGGATAAACACATGGCTCCGAAATGCATAATGAAGCTATGATGGTGCTATTTAACAATTTTTTCCTATAAGTAAATAATACATAACTATTGTTTTTGAACCAGAAATTATGGGCCCCTGAGTTTGAGCTTTAACCATGGGCGCCCATGTATAATTTTATAGGGGGGGGGCAAATCTGATACCTGGGGGAATGAGAAGGAGGGTCCGGGGAAATTTTGAAAAATTAGGGTTAAAATGGTGAGTTTTAAGGCACTTTAGAAAATTCGAAACTTCTAATTTTTACAGGCTTTTTTGTATCGATTAATTTATTTTTTTAGAGAATCTTTATTACTTAAAATACTAAAAAATAAAATAAAAAGCTTTTTTTTCTTGCGTCATTTCATTTATTATAGGATAGGATAGTAACCGACAAATTATTTTGAGGTTGGAAGTTTTTTAAATATAGGCTATTTCAGTTTTATAAGTGGCGTTTTTTCAATTTTAACCGAGGCATGACAGTCGAATATCTGATTTTATTGAAATATCTCATTAGGTTCAGGGTGTTTGCGTGTTTCAGGAGGAACTGCTCATATAACGCTCAAAATGAGAAAAAATGCTTCGTTAGTGAGTTACGACTAGTGAAAGATTTCACCTGCAATTCAGTTACCCCTGTGAAATAAATCAATAAATGTATTGGCCCTACTTAAGTAAGCAGATTCAAATTTTATCCTCCTTAGGCTTTTTCTACTAATTTGAGCAATTAGGGGTAGTTTTCACCCTTGAAAATGAATTTTTAGAGGGTCGAAATATTTAACAATTACAATTAGAGTATCAGACAATCATTATTTTTAACTCATCTGAACCAAATTTCACTCTTTTTACGCTTTTTTATAGATTTTGACAATAAGGGGTAGTTTTCACGCTTAAAAAATAAAAAGCGCCCGTCGGCACTATATAGATTTTGAAGTAGAGGGTAAGTTGAACTTAATCCCAAATTTGTATGCAAATCGGTCTTTTCCGAAAAATTTGTAGTTTTTTCCTATTTTAAGCTTCGTTTCCTGGACTAATATTAAAGATAAATCAAATTAAAACGTCAATTTCTACAATTCAATTAAAGGTAATGTAACATAGGCTATAACATATAATAAACTTTTAAAATTAATATGTGGACAAAATGGTATGTTTTGTTTAACTTAACAGAAAAGAAATATACCTAATATGTAATATCTATATATCGTATTATTATACATAGGAATTCTTTTGAAATTGATTCTTGACGTTTGTTATGTTTCGTTATTAGGAAATGTTTTCACTTACCAATTAGGCTAATAATTTATCAATTTTGTAAATCGTAACACGGTACCGTACACTATAGTCAATATATAATCTCCTTGCTTCCTACTTGCACCCAATTCAGTACTACAATGTCGAACGCAGATGACATGCAACAGAGAAGAAATGCAGCGTCAGTCGGAAGGGCCTAGGTTATCCTTCCCGTCACGTTTTCCTTATCATTGTGATAGCTGGCTCGCTGTGTCAGCGTCTAGGATATTAGTCGTATCCTGTTTAGCTGTTTTCCTTTAATTGACTGGTCCATTAACCATTAACTGGTCCACATTGACATAATCACATAATATGCATATACGATAGTTTCTGACTAAAAACCTACTTCCTTCAGTCAAAGTGTTAATATAGCAGAATCGCATAAATATACTATTTATATTGTTAATACTGTGAAAATTTATTATAAGTAAAATATAGTTCTTCCACATCAGCTGAAAATTAAAAAAAAAATATTTGTACGAAAGTCTTAATAATTTTATTTTTGTATTTTTCTGAGAGCTAGGGGGGCCACGGCCCCCCCTTGCCCGTGTGTATGGGCACCCATGGCTTTAACCAGAAGTGAACCATTCGTGGTAGAATAAAACTATTCACACCATTAATTAGTGTGTTTAATTCTGCATTTGTGAATATAACCAAAACAATTTTAGCACTATTTTTGTTGAACTTAGCTCAAGATATAAAGAAAAAAGTAACGTTTTATCACTCTTTTTTATTGAAGTTCAAATTTAAAACATATCTGTATTAAAACCACTGGTCCAACCTTTGTGAAATTTTTATTCCATATTAAGACTCATTAGTAACTTAAAAATGGAATTTGAAAATTTTATCTTATTTATTAGTTAAGTTGCTGTAGATTTAGTACATCAACTTTATCTCACGGCTCTTTTGTCCGATTGAACTGGAATTTAGCTAGTTTTAAAGAATTAAATCTTAACATATACAATTTATATAAACTGTGTATGTATGATTTTGAATTCGTTGCATTATTGGTATTTATTTGACACAGCTGTAATAAGCGCTGGAGCGTCCAATCACCTCAACCACTTGAGGTGAAAGTAGAGTACAGTCTGGTGCCTACCTGTCCGCCTGTGAGCCCCCGCTCAAATGTAAGGAACATTTCCCATCAGCTTTTTCATAAGGGCTTTGGACCTTCCAACGGCATCTTTAAAAACGTTTTTGGTTTTGTGTGTCTATTTAATATTTTTGATATTTTGTTTATGTACATACATAATTTATATATATTTACAATTCTATTTCGCAATTTTGTCACAAAGATGGGTCTTTTTCCCAGTAGAGGTCTTCTACCTTTTTAGCATGTCCACACATTCTAGCATATCCAACATGGCCGGACTGGTAGGCACCAGACTGTACTTTACTTTCACCTCTGGTGTTTGGGGTGATTGTACGCTCCAGCCCACATTAAGGCTGTATCAAATAAAAACCAATAATGCAACGAATTTAAAAACATAAACAGTTTATATAAATTTTATGTGTTGAAATTTTATTCTTTAAAATAAGCTAAAAACCAGTTCGATTGAGTAAAGTAGCAGTGAGATAAAGTTGCTGTACTAAATCTACAGCCACTTCCCTAATAAATGAGATAAAATTTTCAAATTCCAATTTTAGATTACTGATTCATATAATATGGTAAAAATTTCAAAGCTATTGGACCAGTGGTTTTAATGCAGATATGCTTTAAAGTTGAACTTCAATAAAAAGTGATAAAACCTTTTCTGTATATCTTAAGCTAAGTTTAACAAAAATAGTGCTAAAATTGTTTTGGTTATATACACAAACGCAGAATTAAACACGCTAATTAATGGTGTGACTAGTTTTATTCTAGCATGAATGATTCCCTTGTAGTTAATGCTCAAACTCAAGAATCCCTAATTTCTGCGTCGACAGTAAGTGAATACTTTAGAGCTTACTTGCTGAAGCAATTCAAAATAATCATTTCATTTACGAAGCTAAGCCTCTTTTCCGTAAAGTATTTACTTACTTAATTACATATTATTTACTTATGATTTAATCAGTGAATTCAAGATGATTACAACAAGCAACTTTAATTCTTACCTATTTAAAGCTATTTGTCCACTAATTGTCATTTAATACTTGTGTAACTTTAAGGCTGCAGAATCATAGATTCTATTTATATCTACCAGAATCTGTTTTGAAATTAGTTGAATCGATTTAATATGGTTATGAAGTATCATGACAGCCATTTTATGTAAATAATTTACTTTTTGAATTTTACAAAGTATATTTGGGCTATCAAGTGAAAGATGGTCAAGAAAGAACTAGGAAAAGTAAAATGAGATTTGATTTAACTTAAGTATTTGTGAATAAAAATTCAATTCACTATCTAGGTAAAACACTTGTGCCTGTTTCTTACAAGTTATTAGCCCATACAGTATTTTCTAAAAATCTTTATATATACTTCATATATACATATATCTAAAATTGTGCTTTTACTTTTCACAGTCAATAATTTTGAATGTGAATTTGAAACAGCATTTAGGTAATAAATTTATAAGTCAAATATTTAAATTTGATTATTAGTCAAATCGTCAGGATACTTTATTATTAGCATTTGGAGTGTTTTTCCTTGTTTTCTTTCTATTTCTTCATTATTTATGTTTTTGTTAAGATCTAAAACAGATAAAAAGTGTAATTGATTTCATTCGGTTATTGAAAACCGCTATTTAACTGTTCTACTAATTCTGTTACTATTGGCTATCTATAGAAAAAGGTATGGCAATAGGTTTGATACAACTGTGAACTTTTTGCACAAAGTTCAAGTGCAAAAACTTCACTGATCACCATAGACAGCCATATTGTCTATGCATTGATCTGAAAAAGGTCAACCAAACAAAAAGGTATTGATGTGAAGGTCATTTTGTTAAAAGGTTGATCTGAAGGTTTAAACTTTAAATGGTTGAAAACAAAATTAATTTTAAGGGATTGAAAATTTAAAAAAAATTTATACTTAAAGTTAAAAATTTTGGTAATTAAAAAAGTATTTACTACAGAGTTTTATTTTTATTATTTACAGCTTTAAATTAGTGTAATATATATGATTCAACTTTTGTCGATACTCCTAGAGTTAGAATCTAAGTAAAGAATTGAGAAATAAATTTATACTATAAGAGTATCAGAAAATGTATCAGATATATACATATATTTATTGATTTATACTTTATCTTTTTATATCAAAATACTTGTATGTAATAATAATAAATAATATTGCTTGTAAATAACAATCTTTTATTGAAAAAAAATCTTTAACTGTAATTTTTTTAACTTTTTTAAACATAGGGCTAATGCATGATTAACAATATTTAAACCCATATACAATCTCACAAACTTACATGTTTTGATAGTTACTTGGCTCCTGAGACAGATTAAGGTACCTCTTGTAAAACTATTATTTTTTACTCAAAGTGCTTTATGTATTTACTTATCTGTTTTCACCTACTTAACTATTCAAAACAGTTTAACAAAATCATTAACATAAACTATACCAAATCAAAATACTAAAAGAAATTTCAGTCAGAGGTTAATTCTGTCATGAATAAGGGTATAAAACATGTGGTTTAAACGATTACTTTATCCTGATATCTATAAATACTTTCATTCACTTTGAAATATAAATAAATAAATAAATATATATATATATATATATATATATATATATATATATATATATATATGGTGAAATAAAATAATTTTCATAAACAAGAATATACGAGTATTACTTCATTTTATTGTTGATTGAAGCTTTTCGCTAATTTACATTATTAGCATTTTCAAAATTTATAAATCACTGTCCAGTTATGTGACTAGATTAAGACTCACTAGTCTTAATCTAGTCACATAACTGGACAGTGATTTATAAATTTTGAAAATGCTAATAATGTAAATTAGCAAAAAGCTTCAATCAACAATAAAATGAAGTAATACTCGTATATTCTTGTTTATGAAAATTATTTTATTTCACCATACATATTCAACAAGAAAAAATAATTCATCTAAGTTTTATAATATATATATATATATATATATATATATATATATATATATATATATATATATATATATATATTTAGGTTAGTTTTGGTTGGTAAAGATCTAAATCTATATATATATATATATATATATATATACACACTCACACACACATTTATCTAAAATAACCTTACTTCACTATCAAGTCCAAAAAATTCATATAAGCTTTAAGCTTTACCAGAACTTATATATATATATATATATATATATATATATGTGATGATGATGATTAGTTATTATCTGGAGTACATCCATTCATTTGTGCAGTGCATAAAATCGCATTCCGTTTCGCTAGAATCTCATCTAGCATTGACGTGGTGAACACAACAACAGTTGAAGAGCAAGATCTTCAATTGTTGTTGGGTTCACCTCGTCAATGCTAGATGAGATTCTAGCTAAACATCGGAACTGCGATTTTATGCACTGCAGAATGAATGGACGTACTCCAGATAATAACTATTCATCATATTTTTCCATCCATGAAGGAATATGTATCAGCACACATATATATATATATATATATATATATATATATATATATATATATATATATATATATATATCTTCACATATACACACACTGAAGACCTATGTATCTAAAAATAGAGGTTATCTTTATAATCAGCATAAGATACTAACACGATGATAAGTATAGTGATATCTGAATTATGAATTTGAAAAATGTTTTAAAATAATACTTCTACATGTATGTTTTCTGTGCAGGTCATAATTGGCTTATGCCTTGTAAAAGTATGCACAGGTTGTGCAATAGGTATGTCTTGGAGTTGGGGTGGCTGGCCATACTACAGCAATCCTTGGTTCTATAACGACTATGGTATGGGTTTTGGTGGCCCAAGGTTTAGTGTTGGCATGGGGGGATTGTTTGGTGGATTAATGGGTACACTGGGTGGGTTTTCGGGATTCCCTTTATTTAACATACAGCACCACCACCACCACTATTACGACAGCAATGGGGGGTACAAATATAGGTATGGTAATTCAGGAGGGTCAGGGTTAGGAGGAGGAGGAGGAGGAAGAGGATGGAATAGCCCGTTTTGGACCTTCTTCTCTAGATTCAGAAGATGAACTTATAATGTGAAAGTCTATACATTAATTTAAAGTTTACATCAAACCTATTTTAAGTTTAAAAATCTTAAAAAATTAAAAATTTATAGAAAGTAAATGATTGTAATTTTTCATTGTGTTAAAGTAATATATTACTATTGTCATACTATTTGTTGTAAAGATAAATTTGATTAATAAAAGCATATATGTTAAACCATAATACTTGGATCTAATTTTAAACTAATAACAAAAACCTGTTAAACAGATTAACAATATCCAAAAATCCTCAAACAATATTCTGTCATTATCATCATCACAATTTTTACACGTTTCTAAGCTTTTTTTTAATAGAGTTTTGATCAATGCAGAACTAACATTTATTTGTGTATTGTATTTTTATATTACCGCCAAACCAGTAAATAGTCCAGATAGTAAATAGTTCTAATACTGGCCACGAGAAACCGACAGCTGACCGATAGTAATACAGCTGTGCGAGCAATCTTGATTTTTCCAGTATAGTTTTTAATTAAAATAACCAAGTTAGGAAAGGTAGCAGTCCGATACCGAGAGTACAAGCTAACAGGTACTTTACACGTTTCTGGTGACCGAGTGAGCACATTCCTGGGCATGGCATCTTCCCGAGGGAGCCAGTAAGCACCTGAAGGTAACTTTATAGACCTAAGGACGACTCGTAACAAGTTTTCCAATTAATTTTTTACCATTATAAATATTATATTAAATTCTATACATGCACATCGTCCACTGCCCGAGGAGGATTATTTGTCATACTTTATTATAAAAGGGTGGGGGGAATTATACATTCTATTTTGTTCACATGTATTTTTCTTTAATTCTTGGCATTTATAAGCCAAACAAACAGTTTTAATGTTTTGACCTTTTCTTTAATTTTTTAGAAATTTGTCTTGAACGAAACCAGGGCATCTCTTCGATGAAGTGTCATTTGAGTTATGGATTTTGAAAACAAGAGTTCTTCAATTAGGTACAATCTATAATTATACAAAGATATCTCATTTACTATTTTCTATTAGGTCAAAGTCATGGAGGTATTTATGAAAATCATATGGAGAATATGGAAAATGTATTGTTCTACCCCACTTTGACATTTTTCCTTTCAAGTACAGTAATACAAAATTAGTTGGTTATGCCTATCATTTTAATTCATATATACATTGTACTACACAATAGACAGTGGATGTGCTAATTGTTTTTACACTATTCAAACAATAAAACTATAATTACGTTATAAAAGTATCAAATAAGAATATATTTCATGCAGAACACAAAAACAACTGGTCCTGAAAACTACATTGAAACTAATTATTTTACCCACTGCCAGAAGAGAACCTATAAATAAATCATCTATCTACAAGAGTTATAACTCAGACTAAACAAAGATTTTTTTACTTATACATTTTTTTTAAGGCAAAAAAACATAATTGATTATCATTGCTTAAACTTAATTAGTAATTATTATATAACAAATCTTATTAAAACTAAATAACAAAATCAAATTAAACTGATTCTAAATACAATTCCTAATACACTCATCTTTACTTTTGTTAGGAATATTTCTATATATTTTAGTAAATTTTTCTGCCTTTCTTAAAATTACAATATTTTTCTTTCTAGAGACATTTCGAAATGACTCTATTTTCAAAACTTAAATCTAACTCTTTTATAGTTTAAGTTTCGAAAATGGAGTCATTACGAAACGTGTCAACAGAGCAAAATATTTTAATGTTAGAGAAGGCAGAAAAATGTACTCAAGTATATAATTCTAACTACTTAAATACAAACTTGGAACTAGATATTTAACTACCTAAAACATAATTAATAAAATAAAATTAAAAATGAAGAATTAAATTATACTTAATAAAACAAAACAAAAAGGATTTTTAATTTTATTAATCATATTAAGGTGGCATAAGAAGGCAATCACATGGTCAATGGCAATGCCATCTCTCTCTAAAACCACCTTTAAATTCCCTTGAAGGTCGTACAGTTATAGAAATTGGTCAACCCATTACATTCAAGCAGAACCATCGAAGCATTAACAAAGAGTGGCTGATGCAAAGACGAATAACCACCACTTCCTCTCCAAGATTTAAACTGAAGATGTCCATGGACAAATGGTATTCTTAATTTCTCTCAGCCTGTTTTTATTCACATTCTGCCATTCTTCATTTCAAATAAGGAGTAATGCATTTTTTACATTGCATACAAAAGCCAAAGTCATGACATGTGTTGATGTCACCATACATATAGCTAGTTTAGCCCTTTCACCTATTTTTGTGTTTCCGATTATTCTGCATTGACCAGTGTTAAAGTGTTGTTTTGTAAGATATTTGGCATTTTATAATTCAAAATTAACATCATCAAACTGCCATGCAGACGAACCACACAAAAAACAACAAATACATATCCCTTACCTACCATAACAAAAAAACACAAATAGCTTTCACATTCAAAAAACTTCTTTAACAAATACCTCATTACAAAATAACAAACACTTTAGGACAGTACATACAACCCTTTCAAAAACTAACAGACAGATACAAACTATCCGGTATTTATAAATTAACATGTAATGATTGTCCTAGCTATTATATCGGCAAAACCGGTAGGTTATTCTATACACGCTTCGAAGAACCCATTGCCCAAATAAACTAAACAAACCCGAAATCCAGTTACACAACACACACACACGGACGTACATACTAATTTAAACATTCTCCACATATTAAAACAAAGTAAAAAACTAACAACTTTAGAAAAATACAAGAAATACAAACGCTACGCAACAGATAAAAAAAACATATTAAATGACCACACACATTTTGAGGCTAACTCCCTTTTCCATTAAACAGCGCACAACCAAAATAACCCACCCTGTCCAGAGTTAGTTCATTCCGGCATCCTCTGTACCTAACTTGTTATGTCAATAGTAGAGACCCTGCTTTGTAAAAGGAACGATTGTTTCGAAACGCGTCAGCAAGTAAGCCCTATGTATTCACTTAGTTGAGTAATTTTTAATTATAGTATAGGATGTAGTTGCAAATACAAGTTATTAAGTATGCGCAACGTGCTTATAATGAAGGGAGCACTCGAACGTTGATGCAAATTATAATGATCCTCAAGAGAGGTGTTAAAACTATTTTGAATGCTGATTGGTTTGGTTTGCTTCGAATATTAGTGTAATATGAAATTTGAAGCATTTGACAATCTAAAAGCACCGGTAGAAAGTCAAGTCCAGAATGAATCGAGAGGTGCTTCTGAATCGAGAAGTTTCAGAACAGTAAGGTCAAGCAGAGCAATAGGCTATACAACCATGATCTAAGCACTCATAAGCTGATGAAGCATCAAATATGACAAGGAAGAAATCTGGAATTGTAGGCATATTTAAAAAGTTATTTCCTGAGAATGAAGTTGTGTTTCTTCATTGTGTCATGCATCAGTAAGCTGTGTGTAAATCTGCTCTAGCCATGAAATGTGTGCTTGGTGTAGTTATTGAGGTTGTTAACAGCATAGGTTCACAGACACTCAATCAAATACAATTTTGAGAATTTCTCAACTCATTGCAGGACAGGTTTTCGAATGAGTATGGGATCTAAAAGACAAAATAATCTCTTTCATTGAAGAAAAAAGAATGGACAAGTGTGAATAATTGAAAAATATTGTATGGTTTCTGGACTTTGCATTTGTTACAGATCTTTTCAGTCACATCAATAGATTGAACCTTACACTCCAGGGAAGAAACCAATCAATCCGTGATATTTGGGATCAAAGGTTTCAAATGCAATTGAATCTATTTTCCAAACAACTAGTAAAGAAAAACTTTACTCATTTTCCAAGACTAAAAATTACTGCAGTTAGGTAAGACAAACTTATGAGTTATGAGAAAAGCGTGAAATGTCTTCATTGAGTACTGAGCTGTAAAGTATTGAACGAAGATACCAAGACTTCAAAGTTATCGAACAGGACCTGGACATTTTTAGCATAGCATTTAATGTGGATTGTGAATCAGTCAAACCAGAATTACAGCTCGAACGAATTGAGTTATAAAATAACACTGAACTGAAGCAACACTTTCTCAAAATTTCTAAAATTAAATTCTACAATGCCCTGTCAAACTCAAGTTTCCTAGACCTGCAATTTCAAGCACAAAAGATAATTGGAATGTTTGCGTCTTTCTACAACAGTAATCAGGTGTTTAAGATTATGAAGCTTTAAAAAACAACATTAAAAACCAATTTTACTGACCACGATTTAGCTCCAGTATTGAGAATCAACTCATCCCAGTTTCTACCAGATGAATAACCTTTAGAAGCTCAGCCACAGTTTCATCTTTCACTTACACCTTTATACACTTCTAGAGAATAATCAATTTTTGCAATTTTGTTCTAAGTTGTTTACCATTGTAGTATATAAGTTGTTGTGATGTAAAAATAAAAAAATAAAGTTTATCACTTAAAAGTTTGTTTTGATATATATTTTTTTTGCTCCCTAGATAATTTTATATGACCCTCTCCTTAAAAAGATTGCCCATCACTGTATCAAACTGTACTGAATTCTAAATATAAATATAGCAGAGCTTTACAGTGCCGGCAAAAAGTTTAGGGACACCCCTACATTTATATGTTTTTGCTATTGTCCTAAAACTTTCTGCCAATCATATATTAGTAACTTATCAATGAATTAAGCATGAAAAGTTACGATTTTCCTGAAATTTTCATTTATTTATCAGTAAGGGTTGGCAAATTATAAATTTTTTTCTATTTTAAAATTTTTGAGGAAACCCCTGTTTTTTTCTAATTACAAATGTATAATAAAAAAAATACACATCTGATTAAAATGATATTTTGTACAAATGTTTAGCATAACATTTAGAATGTAAATATGCATTATTTATTATTTACAAAAAATCACCTCTCATTTGGTACCAGGTTAACTTTGCTTTAGATTTTCAGATTTTTCAGCATAAAATTCTCACATTTCAATAGCGAATATCTAGTGAACGGAGCCACTTGGAGCGGAACTGACTGTACCGTTGTGTTCCTCGCATCATGGCGGGTCGGGGGTACAGTCAGTTCCGCTCCAGGTGGCTTCGTTCACTAGATATTCGCTATTGAAATGTGAGAATTTTATGCTGAAAAATCTGAAAATCTAAAGCAAAGTTAACCTGGTACCAAATGAGAGGTGATTTTTTGTAAATAATAAATAATGCATATTTACATTCTAAATGTTATGCTAAACATTTGTACAAAGTATCATTTTAATCAGATGTGTATTTTTTTTATTATACATTTTTAATTAGAAAAAAAACAGGGGTTTCTTCAAAAATTTTAAAATGGGAAAAAAATTTATAATTTGCCAACCCTTACTTATAAATGAATGAAAATTTCAGGAAAATCGTAACTTTTCATGCTTAATTCATTGATAAGTTACTAATATATGATTGGCAGAAAGTTTTAGGACAATAGCAAAAACATATAAATGTAGGGGGTGTCCCTAAACTTTTTGCCGACACTGTAAGAGCATATAAAGAATAAAATGGAATACATATCTACTCAGCTCTGCTGGAAGTGATGTTCATTAGTCAAGTGATTTTAGAACATTCCTATTATTTTGTTGTTAATAAAACTGTGCTTTTAGGGCAAGCAAGCAACCGCTTTGAATGTTTCATTTCACTTTAATACAATTAAAACACCCACCAATAATTAAAACAAATATATGATGATTAGTGTTATCCCTACTACAGAGAACAATTACAGCTGAAATTACACTGCAGCAATTTTTTGTACGATAAAATTTTTTAAAAATTACATCAAATATCTCATGGATTTTAGTGTTTAAGGTCTAAGCTGGAAAAATTATTTATACATCAGTCTAGGATGAATCTTATTATATTCTCCACATAGATAACAAGCCTCATAATGATTCAAAACCAATTTTAAAAAAAATTATAATTGAAATATCTCAAACTTTTCTTGTTGAAATACTAAAATGAAAATATAATTTCAAATACATATTGGTTATGTAAAACCATTTCATTTGTTTTGCTTTTAACCTTTAAAAAACACAAACATTACCTGATAGGGATGTTGGAAGGACACAGTTAAATAGTTAAGTATGAAGATCTATTAGTGAGGGGTAGGGATAATCATGAACTATACATATGCAGTATCGTTTCTACATGTGATAGTATTTTATATATTGCAAACACAATTTTTTAGAAATTTTCACAATTTCACAATAAACACAATTTTCACCTTTACTTCAGAAATTGAAACCAACCGATCCCTAAACTTCCTCGACCTAACCATAACAAAAAGCCACACACAAAAACACAGTTTCAACATTTACAGAAAACCCATAACGGCAGACACACTTACCCACAACACCTCAAACCACCCTATCCAACATAAACACGCCTTCAGATCCGTGCTCCATAGACTTAAGGAAGTTCCAATGGCCACAGAAAACATAAACAAAGAACTAGACACAATTAAATATTTAGCATACACAAATGGATACAACACCACAACAATAGACAAACTATAGTACAAAATACAAAAAACCACTAAAATTAACACTATAGACAGGGAACACAGATACATCACATTACCATTCATAAACAAAACAACAAATAAAATAGCCTGCAAATTTCGAAAAATAGGATACAAAATAACATACAAAACTAATAACAAGTTACAATACAAAATACAACACAACACCAACAACAAGGATAAACTACAAGCACCAGGTGTATACAATCTGAACTGCGACAAATGTAACAAATTCTACATAGGCCAAACAGGTTGCAGCTTTAAACAAAGAGTCGAAGAATACAAACAAAACACCAACTCAACTTTTACAACCACATAAAAGATACAGGACACAAATATACAGGCATTTACCATAACCTAGAAATCCTACACATCAACAAAAAAAGGACCACATCTCAACACACTAGAACAATATGAAATTTACAGACACACAAAAACACAAAGTACAAACATATTAAATGAACAAACACAATACAAATTACACATTCTCTTCGATACTATCGAAAACCTACCTTCAAAAACCGTCACCGCTTGACCCAACATCTCCAAGCAGAAGACACTGATGAAGATCGGGACATAGCGATCGAAAACGTTCTGTCTCTGTAGTAAAATGTTTTAACATTTTTACTAAATTCAAAGTTCGGATAGTCATAAACTATTGTTTAAGTGATTAACAATTTTTTAACAGAGAAATTATCTGTTTTATAATATTTCATTTGTAAGACTAATTATAGTTACTTATATTTGATCACAGAAAACAACACACAACACTTGTAATTAATAGTTAAATAATAATGAAAGATTAAAATTTCTGTTTCGTAAAAACTAATTTTTATATTTAAAACAAGAAAACACTTTGCAAATAATGGTTTCTAAAGATAAATACAATTTTGGAAAAATACTTTTCGCTAGTTATATTGCAGATTTTTTTTCTCACTGATTTTTGTGCTACACAGTATGTAATAGATATCAGCAGATATAAAAATCCAGACTCCTTTACTTTAACTTATTGGGGTTTAACATACTTTAACTCATTTTTATCACTTATTGGAGTTAATACAAAAATATCTTTCACAATATATGATACTGCATTGGTTAATAATGTAGACTTCAAAAAAATATGGTTTTAATTGTTTACTATAACTCCAAAATAAGAGTATACAATATCAAGAGCACAGTGGTACAATATATTACAATGAAAATATTGGAAAAAAACCCAATACCACAAAAATAACAATTAAAACAAGTTACTTAAGATTAAACCCTTATGTACATTTCAATGACAATGTCATCATCGTCAGATTGTCTTATTACAAAATTACAATCTATCAAACAAGAAGTAACAACCTAGAGAGATACCAATCGTTTTCTGCAGTCGCTATATATAGGCAACAGGTAAGCTGCGCCCTCGACCATCAAATAACGATAGGCCATCTTGAACCAAATAGACTATGTCAAAAAGTACACTATAATAATACATAAGTAATATAAACTACAGCTAATAACAATAAATATAATAAAAACCAATTAAAATAATGTGTTGTATTTGAAAAAAGGCTATTTAAGCTAGGGATAGGCCCTTTATCTGCATTCATTAATTTACTATTTGATTTGACTATAAAAATACTTTCATAACTATTAAGTAACTTCTTAGAGTTGATACATTTAGCTAAAATAACATTTCTATCTAATTCATGCTGATTATTAAGGACATGTTTTGCTACACTTGATTTTTCAGGTCTATCATATTTAAAATGCGCAAGATGTTCTTTATATCTAGTTACAATTTTTGTTTTTGTTTGACCTATATACATCTCGTCACAAGTGCTACAAATTATCTTATAAAGATAATTTGTAACCAAGATGTTTAAAGAATATATAATTTAGAAGCGTTATGAGTTGGCAAGTGGTACAATTTTCTCTTCTGGTGAGTGAAGCTTGTGAGGCTAAAGTGGTGTAATTGAAGAATTTGGAGTATCAACAGAATATTTTTTAAAATAAATAAATGAAAACCACTCTGCTTGCGAGCTAGTTACTATGTTACCAAAATATTAGCTAAGGGAGGAAGGTAAGCAGTACACTAATGGTGATTTACTGCAAACTTGTATGATGGCTATTGTTAAAGAGAAGTTAGCAGCTGTTGATAATGTTAGTTTGTCTGTCAGGACTGTGATGAGGAGAATTGAATATATTACTAAAGAACTTAAATCTTCTTGTAAATCTCATGCTAACAATTTTATATTTTATTCTCTTGTCACGGAAGAGAGTACAAGTACAACTCAATATTATAAGAGGAATTGTTAGTAACTTTGTCGTAAATGAAGAATGTGCAGCCCTTCAGAGTATAAAAGGCACAAGTGCCTTTACTTGAAAAAGTTAGTGATACTGACAAAGACATGAATCTAGACTGGGAGAAATTAAAAAGTATACCAACTGATGGGGCACCAACTATTGAAAC
Organism: Prosapia bicincta; assembly: GCA_036971475.1. Taxonomy (NCBI): domain Eukaryota; kingdom Metazoa; phylum Arthropoda; class Insecta; order Hemiptera; family Cercopidae; genus Prosapia; species Prosapia bicincta. The sequence continues at coordinate 177,291,475 of JBAIZL010000001.1, forward strand.
TATTGTTGAGTGCAAAGAGGGACTTCTTGTTAAAATTGAAGAAGTTTTAAAGTTCCATTCTGATTCCCCCTTATGTTTTCATTGTATCGTTCATCAACAAGGCCTTAGTAGTAAAGTTTTGAAATGGGAGAATGTTATGAAATTGGTTTTGAAAACTGTAAATTTTATTAGAAGTCATGGACTTTAACATCAGCAATTTCAGGACTTTCTTGTAGAGCTACATAATGAATATCCAGTTGTAATTTACTATTCTGAGGTATGCCAACGTATTTGTGGAAGAGTGTTTCAAAGATTTTTCAATTTGCGTTCAGAAATTTATTTAGCATTATTTATATTCACAAAAGGTAAGCCCTTGAAAGAGCTCTCACACTTTCACTGGGTAATAGATTTATCATCGTTTGAATGACCTAGAACTTGAATCTACAAGGTTCTGGCAAACTTGTTAGTGATATGTATTCCCAAGTGAAAGCATTTACAAACAAGTAAAAACTCCTCACATTTATAATTAATTATAATTATTATTAAAATAAATATTAGAAACTGCATTATAGGTATAGTCTTATTCCAAAATATGCTTTGCAACTAATTTGTGTTATAATGTAGTGACAAACAAATTTTTGTGAATAATTTGCAAATTCGATAATTCACAAAAGTACTTGCAAATTATCTCAACTAATCTGAGAGAATGATTGGCATTTGACTGTAATAACAATACATTGAATGATAATAGAGAGTAAATTATAAAACATACAAATAGACCTACTAGCGCCCCACATAGGCATGCTAGGTCAAACATGTGACCCACAGGAATAAAAAGGTTGCTGAACTAAAGGTTATGTGTGTGTAGTATAGGTTTAATTATTGTTTGTTTGAAGTCTATACTACACACACATAAAATTTCACTATGGACAAGATACATAGACAATATACTTGTAATATACTAATCTACCATTCACAACAAACACATTGTAATACTAAACAAACTAAATACATACAACGAAAACATACAATTCACGTACGAAACAGAACAATTAACTATCTTGACATTACATTAAATATAAATAATAATAAAATAGAAACTACAGTACACAGAAAACCAACTTCCAACAATACCACAATACACAACAAATCTAACCATTCCTAGACACACAAAATTAACACTTACAGTAACATTATAAATAAAGCAATAAAATACACACAAGATAACAAACAAAAATTAGGCGAAGAATTAGATAACATTTACAAAAATAGCACTAGAAAATGGATACAAAAAACACCTTATAAAAAACATATACAATAAATTTATAAATAAACCTAACCTCTACCCAACACTACAGCCTGAACACAAAAACAAAAATAATTATTAAGAAAATCTACCTAAAATATAAATACAATAATAACAAAATGGAAAAAATAACAAATATATACAACATAGGACACTACACTCCAACATACAAACCAAACAACAAAATAATAAAATATCTTAATACAGTGAAACCTCTCAAATCCAAACATGATTTGATGAAAATAAAATTTTAAAAAAAGTATCTAAAATTTAATGAAGTGTGTACTGAAAGTTTGCTACTTAGATAAAACAGGACTGAAATGTGTAATATATTGCAATTGACACTGTAAAAATATGATATAATATGAAGGCCTATACTGTACTATTGTAACACTTTATTAACATGATTGGTGGCAGTCCATTTCATTCATTACATTTTGTTACTGAAGAAACAAATTAATTTTTGAACCACTTATTGAAAATATTCCATGCCTTACACTGATTTCTGTAATGAACAGGGAGACCATTAAAGTTCTTATTTTTAAGGGCTCGTGGCTTGGCAAATTTTCCAATCACCATTAATGGTATCTTATTTGTTCCTGCTGTGTCACTGCACGTTAAAACTGTGAGACGCTGTTTTAAAGCCTGGAGCAGAGATTCCCCTTTAGAAGCAAGACCTTTAATGGGAAGTAAGATCACCCACTAAACTAACTAGAAAAATACCACATCTATAAAAACATACACAATAATTTAATGAATCAACAGATGACAAATGCAGACTACGTACTTTTCAAAAACATAATTCACGCGGCACAAGACAAAACATATATGACATCAACAAATATTAACATTACAGACCGAACAACGACACCAGAAAAATAGAGAAAATTAACACAGTGATTCGACAATGGTCAAGTGACCGAAAGGTGCCTCATCACATAAGGTAAAAATAGTTGCACTTAGTGTGGAATTATTGTTTACAATTAACAATAACTCTGTATATATAGGAATTTTTAGACTAGATAGGAGACTGACAGACTTACCTATTTGCAATAGTTCAAAACTGCAATCTCTTGGAAATAAATAAATAGACAATCAAAAACATATTACACTATTGAAATATTTTGATCATACAATGATCTTTATAAATCAAAAAAGAAAAGACTGAAATGAACCACAGATGTGTATAAAAGATCCAAGTATAGAAAAACCACCTAAACCTCCTCATGGCTCCTTTCCGTGCAATAGACCTAGATGTAAGACATGTCTAATATACATCCCAACAAATAGTTTCCATAGCTTAGCAACCAACGTGGATGTCAAGATTCAGGGTAATCATACTTGTAAATCTAAAAATGTAATATACCAGTTACAACGTAAATTTTGCCTAGTACAATACATAGGCCTATCCACGGATGGTTTGAGTATCAGAAAGAATGGCCAGACATGACTTTGGGACCATGAAGATAGTCAGCCCAACTGCTCACGCTGACAGTTACATCAAATTTTCTATGATTGTTATACCACCAAACCTTCAGAATTGAAAAGATGGGTGTTGTCATACCAGTGGTGCACCAAATCTAGAGAACTTCTCAACCTCAACATCAGATAAATCCTTTAACCTTCTCCCTAACTTCTACAATTTTTAACAACTCCATTTACCTTCCTTCTGACAGACTATTAGTATCTGGTTTCAGTTAATCATATATACACAAATAACATATAGTACTACACAATAAACTATAAATCTGTGACATTTGGATTTTTAATCTTTTATACATAACTGTGGATCACTACAGTCTTTTCTTTTTCTTTTTTGATTGATAAGCATCAAAGATATATATATATATATATATATATATATATATATATATATATAGTAACATTTTGAAGTAGTATATATATAAAAGGCACTTACAAAATAAGATAAATATATATAAATAAATTCAGTATGTAAAAAAATTACTAAAATATACCAGTAACGAAATGTAAACATAACCTAATTTCACTTGTGTAGAAAATGCACATGGCCACATTTTAGATCTAATCACAAGATTTTATATAAAAAGAAAAAAAAAACACACAAATCACTATTTATAAGAAAATGTATTAGAAGTAATTAATAGATAACAATTTGAATAGAACGATATAAATACACTTAAAACTTTCAAACGGCAAGCTAGTGAAATGTTCTGAAGTAAACAAGATGGGAGAACGAATTTGTGGAGTTGCGTGCGCATTGACCGGCAAAAGATAGTCGTTTTAAATATTTCTCGTGGAGATATAATCTAAAACAGTTTGGGAAATAAGATTTAAATGCAATTGTTTTGCAAAGAAATTTAAGTGCAGTTGTTAAGAAGAAGAAGTGTATCAGAGGCGGTGAACATGACATCCGTAAAGCTGTTACAAGGAATAAACGAGAAAATAGCGGAAATTGACGACTTGGCCATTTTATTGCTAAAAAGGGAGCGTCAGTTAGTTGGGACAGAGCATTTGAACGAGGCAGACGTGTTTCAGAATTGGCTGTAGAAATTTTATTTTTTTTAACTGGTGCGGAAAGTGCAGTATCGTATTCAAATCATAATTACAGAATAACATTAAGCCAAATCATTGAACTGATCGATTAAGAAGACATTATTCAGGAAATTATTTAATTAGAAACCAAATAACTTGTAAAAAAATTTTAGCTTGTAAGAATTGTAACTTAGATATTTTTTTTTGAAGGTGCCAACTCAAATTTTATTATTCAAAATTTAGAAAACCCACCTATTAACCCGAGATAAGGAGAGCTCAAGCTCAAATTAAAGTAATTAAATCAAATTCAATTAATATTAAAATTTATAACTAAACTTCTTGCTGCCATAAACAAATTTTAGACTTAGGCTAATAAAGCTTAATTTTTGTAATTCTTTGTGGATGAAATAAGACTTTGTAATTAGTAAGTGACTTTATAAAAGAAAATAAGGAATGTCATATTAAGATATTAAAATTTTTGTAACAAAAGCAGCATTGAATCGTTATTTCTTTTAACTTATAAATTTTTATTAAGACTTATAAAAGTGAATTTACCAAATATTACAATATATATATATATGTATATATATATATATATATATATATATATATATATATATATATATATATATATATATATATATGAGGTTAATATATTACTATTGTAAGTAATTTTATCCACCATTAAGTGCAATGATTTTACCTTGTGTGATGAAGCGCCTTTCGGTCACTTGACCATTGTCGAATCACTGATTACTTTTTTTAGTAAAAAGTATCTTACTCTTTTAAGAAAAAAAAGTAACACTGTTTTCTTGGATACACTTATCACTTTCATTTACAAAGAGAAAGTGATATATATATATATATATATTTTTTTTTTGGTTAGTTCTAGTAGAGCTAAAATTATTTTTATCGAAATATTTCAATAGTGTGTTGTTTTTTAAATCTGTCTATTTATTTATTTCCAAGAGATTGCAGTTTTGGACTATTGCCATTAGATAAGTCTGCCAGTCTCCTATCCAGTCCAAAAATTCCTATATATACATACACACAGTAATATCTCGACACACTACCCCGTCTTACGCGATTCCCAAGTCACGCGGTTTTAAATCATGCTGTCCGAGTTACGCAGAAATTGGCCTGTTCTGGAAGAAAATGCCTAAAACAACTTTTATAGCGCATAAAGAGAAAATATTTCCAGGTTTTAAGGGCGCCAAAGGCCGATTGGCAGTGATGGTTGACCCAAGTACACTTGGTGATTGTAAGTTGAAACGTCTCATAGTTTATTGCTCAGAAAATCCAAAGTCATTAAAAAATATTGCTAAAGCTATCTTGCGTGATTTTGGAAGGAGAATTGGAAGGCTTAGGTGACAAATCGGTCTAAACATATTCATTTTAAAGTAATTCCTATTATTTGGCAATGCACCTGGCCATTTTCCTACTTTAAATAATTTCGACACACTCGTGAAAGTGTTATTACTGCCCCCAAACAACTAGTTTGCTTCAACCGATGGACCAGGGAGTCATCAAAATATTTAGAGCTTATTACACAAGATCGTTTTGGCATTTGCATAGCAATGAGACAGAACAACGAGCTCTCTGTTGAAGATTTTTGTAAACATTTCAATGTTCCAGATGCTTTGAGACCCATTGGACAATCTTGGAATGAAATTTACCAAAAACACTTTGAATATCGTTCGAAACAAAATGTGTCTATTTTTTTTGCCACTAAAACTCAAGCGGAATTAGTGCCAGAGTCAGATGAAATTGCTGATGTGATTGAAGAAGGTGTCGGTTTTGTTAGACCAATCAATATACAAGTGGATAATGATGATGTTAAAAAACTCGTGCACAAGAGCAAGACCTTAAAAACGCAGATTATTTAGACTCAGTTGATGTAGATGATGAAATGATGGCTAGAAACTTGACAAAATACCTTAGTTTATTTGAGCAAGACTTATAAATTTTTGAAAACATAGTCTCCAATAATAAGCATATTTCTGCCAAAAAACAAAAAAATATTAGCGAGTTATGAGGAAATTCTGAGTAAGAAGAAAAATCTTCAATTCGTCAAAGGAATTTACTAGATTTTATGAAGCCTTCTTTGTCAAAATAAATTCTTTGCAATACGTATGCATTCAATACAATTTTTGAATATATATAACATAGTGTTTATTGCTTAAATAGAATAATTATTCGGAAAAATATGTTTTTCAAATAGTAAGTACATAGGTAACTATGAAAACAATTTTATTTTTAATTATTGTTATGGCTAACAATATTCAGTGGGAACATAAAATTTCTGAAAGCTAATGGTTTGGAAATTACACCTGTAAGATGTCCTCTTCCTGTTTGAACTTATAACCTTGAAGATGTTCATAAAGTTCTTTACTGATTTTTCCAATATTTCTCTTTAAATTTCTTCAATTTTAAGACAAATAACAACATCCAAGTGTTGGTATTGGCCGAGGTTTGTTTATGTAAACTCGAGATTTTATATATCCCCATTGAACAAAACTTAGGATTATAAGATCCAGTGAACGGAAGTGCCAAGTTGACAAGCCAAAAAAAAAAAAACAAGAGATTACTCTTTCATAAAATATTCTTCGAATAATGCCCATAGAAATGCAAACAATATTAGCTATGCCCCATCTTGCTGAACCCTTACATTACATATCTCCATACGGCACTGTAACTGCAATACCGTTGTTGTCTTCAAAAACATAAGACCAAATGATCCTCACTTAACTGCAAACCACATAGTTAGATGTAAGCTGTGTGGCTGCCTCACTTATGGTTTGTGGATTTCCTTCACACCAAAATCAAAATTATGTTTGTTTATAGTTTCATGCAGATGAAAATGTACCTCATATCCTCTGTGTAAAAGTAAAGCAAGACAAACATACAATGGTGAAGGGTGTACATCACAGCAACAATTGAAAGGTATACTTCTCCCTCCACAGTGACAACTCGCACTAATTGATATTCTCCTTGTACTACACAAGTCTATAATATGTGCTTCTAATAACCACCCTATACAACATATATAAATGTGTGATATATTCTAAATTTGGAGATAGTACACATTCTATTTATAAACCTTTCTATTCCAAAATCTGTCAATGTACAGAAGTAACCTTTTTCTAAGTGTACCATAACTTTCAGAATAGTTTGAATGTGGGATTTCATTCTAATTTTTGTTACCATTTTAACAAGTTTCAATTGAACTCAAACTAAAAGAATAAAATCAAAATACAAAAAAATAAAAAATAATAGAAAAGGCTAAAAAACATCTTGTCCACGTAAAATATAACAGAATGGAAAAATCAGAAAAATTAGGTGTCATTTTTTAAAAGAGAATCAATGAAGGTCTCTTAAAATTGTTTTTGAGAACAATTAAAGCTGTCATTGTTAAAAGAATGTTACTTTAATTAATTAGACAAAAATTGAACAAAATAAAAGAGTATTTATTGACTCACTGACACAGTATACTAGTAATGTCATTGGTAACATTAGTAAATGTCTTAGGACATGTTTTGCGACGCACCTAATACATACTTTAGAACGTTTTACGGAAGGATATTGTGTACTATGTTTATTTATTTAGTGTTTTGCTTTTATTTTAGATCTGACATATATTGGTATATACATATAGTGCTTTCTAATAGGCTTACGTGTGGGCTGAGGCTTACTGCGCGACTTGCCCAAATGACCCGGTATTACATACAAACATTTACTTTGAAAAGTTTTACACCGTCTAAAGCTATAATAGACGGTTTTCACCTTCATCCAAGTAGAGAGGCTCTTCAACTTCTCGATAACCAGTTCATGGTTAGAAGATTGAAGAGAACCAAACCATTTGAATTACTTACTTCTTTGTATGAGCTTCCAGCATCAGGCGATTCCGACGACTCGATGTCCATGGTATACTGCTGCAGCCAATGCCCAGTATTTCTTTGTTCGCATTACAACCCTCATCGGATCTCCGCTATCTCCCAGCGTCCTCTGCAGGGATTCTCTTGCCGGGTTAATGGATCCACACCTCAACAATATGTGCTCCAACGTCTCCTCCTCTCCACTGTCACAAACAACACAGTGACTCGACTCGACCAGATTGAATCGTCTCAGGTACGAATTGCATATTATATGCCCCATTCTGGCCCTTGCAGCGAAGGTTGAGAATTCAACCTACTGACTCCGCGATACTAGTCTGGGGGAGCTGGTGTGTCTTGGACGCGGAAAAGGCTTCTGCCAGTAGTCTCCCCGTTCCACAACGGGAACCAAACATTTAAGCTAGTATAGTGTTATGTTGTTCTGTGCTAGTTCTAATATAATATGCAATGACAATGTTCAGACAAGAACTAATGAGTCAATGGGCACTTTAGTTATATCAGTATTTAGGTTAAGATAATACAAGGAAGTTAATGGTTGGTCTAATAAGACAAGTTTTAATAGAAAAAAATTATAAACAATAAATTGAAGTGTTTCTCAAGTGGCCAAATAAAAGAGTATTTGTAAATAAACTCAGCCTAAACAAATTAAACAATTTTGAATAGGCCTAAATGACATTTTTCAATAATTTATATTTAGACCTATATATTTTTTGTGGTACCTACTTTTGTAAATATATTTTGTGCTTGTAAATATGGTGTTTAGTGCAATTTGCTCTTATTTTAAAATAATTACATCAAAGTGAACTATTAAGTCACATTCAAACCTGGTTGCAGCTGAGTATAATAATAGGTTTACTATTCTTGGCATTTTTACGCATGTGCATAGTTTTACATTCTTTATAATAAATATTACAAATAGATTTTTGTAATACTACTTTGCATAAATTTCTATTCAGTACTACTTTTGGCTTAAAATGATTATATAATTCATCCAAAGGATAATGCTATTTCACCAACAAAGCTAAATATAAATGTCTTTCTATAATAAAAAAACAGCATTTTATCAGGCCTATTGGATTTAAACTTCATGTTTTCAACATACAAACCTCATATTACTGTTCTTTAATTTATTCTGAACACAGTGTTATATAATAATATATATTTACTTCAAGTCTTAATTTCTTAGTGAATAATTAAAAATATGTGTGCAATAAACAGTTAACTAATTGGATCTGCTGGACCAAATAATTGGAGTGCAAAAGGTTAAGGTAGCAGAGAATAACTTGAAGAAGACAGTAAAAGAAAGGAAAAGGAAAGAGACTCTTAAATCAAAGATGAAAATGTAATGAAAAATTCAGAAAAAAAACTACAAAACGAAGAGAAAGCACACCTACAGACTGTATACTACAACTAGGAACATGAATCAACAGAATGAGCAGGTATAACTTTTAATAATAATAATAACAATTATTATAAAAACATTTATTATGAATACAACATTTTGGCGATCATGAACATTTAAAATTACAATTATTTAATTAAATTAATCAAAATCTCTATTTATTGAGATTTAGTAATATCACGTAAAAATTAGCTCCTCTTAAAACAATTTCATATAAATACAATGAACAATATTATATATGTCCTGAAACGTATTCTTTCACGGATGGAAAAATATGGTGAATAGTTACTATCTGGAGTACATCCGTTCATTCTGCAGTCCATAAATTCGCAGTTCTAACGTTTCGCTAGAATCTCATCCAGCATTGACAAGGTGAACCCAACAACAGTAGAAGGCTCGCTCTTCTACTGTTGTTGGGTTCACCTCGTCAATGCTGGATGAGATTCTAGCGAAACGTCGGAACTGCGAATTTATGGACTGCAGAATCAACGGATCTAATCCAGATAGTAACTATTCATCATATATATATATATATATATATATATATATATATATGAAGTTCATAAAGTCAGTGTAACGGAAAAACAATGGATAACGTTAAATATCAAGAATATATATATATATATATATATATATATATATATATATATATATATATATATATATATATATATATGGTATTTAACATTGTCCATTATTGATCAGTTGCACTGACTTTATAGTTGTTATATGTTACTGTAAAAACTTAATTGCACATAATAGTGGAAGAATTGTTTACAATAACATATAATAACTCTCTCTCTCTCTCTCTCTCTCTCTCTCTCTCTCTCTCTCTATATATATATATATATATATATATATATATATATATATATATATATATATATACACACATATATATATATATATACACACATATAAACACAACACAATATAAGTAGAAGACTTAATTTTAGTTCCAATGTACACATAAAATTACATCCAAGTATTAATTATACATTTACTGACATTATTTTATCACATTTATATACAAAATAAATTCACAGAAGATGAAGTTTAGTACAGACCTGGATTTGGGTTAGCTAAGTTCAAAACCAGCACCCGACTGTATGGCATACAGAAGCTTGTCTTTAAGAAGGCTTTCATTGTGAAACTCTGGTAGTTTTAATAAATTCATACAAGTGCTTGCAGTGGGGAGTCGTTCAGATGTTCCTGCATTTTGAATACAAAACGGAGGGTCCAATTCCTGTGAATGAAGAATATTTGTGAACATTCTTTATTAAGATGAAAAGTATAAATATATTTTGTAAACTATGTATATTGTTTAAAAATAATTCTAAAAACAGATAATGATGCTGGAAAAATATTGTATGTATGTTTAGAATAAAACATAAGGTGTTGTAGTAATCAAGATATAAATGTGATAGTTTACCGTGGCACCAAACAAAATTGAGATTGAATCAAGTTATTTATAAAAACATGCAATTCAAGGAGAATTGTATCAATAAACCAACACAGGTGAGAATGAGAAGAATACTTGCAGATGATTCAAGTAAAAGTAGATAGACAAACAGAAGGATAAAACATTGAGACCTTTATTCAGATCCTGGATGGAAACCAAACTTGATTGTAATAAAATTTTAGAAAAAGCCCTTGGGAAAAAAGCAAAACTTCATTCTTGTTTAACTCTAGAACTAGTGTTTTGTATACAAACATATAAGTATACATAATATTAAATATAGTGATATGTTTTCTGTAATATAGTTAATAAATTTAAAATATTTCAAAAACAAGGATAGTTTTAATACATATATTATTCAAAGCTTTTCGCCGATAAAACAAGTATCAGCATCTTCAGGAAAAACAATTATATAACAAAATATTTTTACAAAAATTAAATCATATGTACTACAAACAACCATATTATGTTTATAAGTATTATACTTTTATGTAATTTTTTCCATAATATCAATGACCTTTTAAATAGTTTGGAGCCTTGATCTCTCTTAAATGTGTTCATCAATTAATCTGTCTTTAATTTTATGTTTATAAATTTCTAAAGTTTCACATATATTCAGCTTTAACCCTTTGTTTCATTATTTCACTAATTTCATAAGTCCTATTTCAGGAAATCTGTGTCTATTATTAATACAATGAGCAGCCAAATTTGATTTGTATATTTTCGGTTTAATATAAGCGATTAAATGTTCTTTGTATATTTCAATTTATTTTTTGTTTGTCCTACAAATAATTGAATACAATATTGCATATATATATGTATGTATATCAATAGTTAATATCCAGAGCACTGATGAATAGTTAATATCCAGAGCACATCTGTTCATTTTGCAGTGCAAAAACTCACAGTTATGACGTTTCGCTAGAATCTCATCTAGCATTAACGAGGTGAAATCAACAATAGTTGAAGTACGAATGTAAAGTGCAGTCAACCCTGCAATTAAACAATTGGTCATATTCCTTTCCTTTTGTTCCCCTTTCTGCCAATAAAATTTTCTAATTGGCTTATCTATGACACATTTCCGGCCTGCAGGCAAATTCAAAATAGAAATGTGAGTAATTGTTTGGATCACACGTGTGTGGATTGACGTCAATGGGAAGGGCTTTTTTCCTCTATATACAGGAGCAGAGTTGTCTATGGTCTTCATTCGCAATTCAACCGTTGTTGGGTTCACCTCGTCAATGCTAGATGAGATTTTAGTGAAACAACAGAACTGCAATTTTATGCACTGTAAAATGAACGGTTATACTCCACATATTAACTATTCCTCATATTTTTCTGTCTGTGAAGGAATATGTCAGCACATTATATATATATATATATATATATATATATATATATATATATATATATATATATATATTTAGGTTAGTTCTAGTAGAGCTTAAAGCTTATTTAGGAATTTTTGGACTTGATAGGAGACTGACAGACTTACCTAAAGGCAATAGTCCAAAACTGCAATCTCTTGGAAATAAGCACATATAAAACACAGTGTTTTATATGTGCTTATTTCCAAGAGATTGCAGTTTTGGACTATTGCCTTTAGGTAAGTCTGTCAGTCTCCTATCAAGTCCAAAAATTCCTATATATATATATATATATATATATATATATATATATATATATTTAATAAATTTAAAATATTTCAAACACAACAATACTTTTAATGAATATATTTATTCAAAGCTTTTCGCCGATAAAAAAGTATCAGCATCTTCAGGAAAAATAATTATCTAATAAAATACTTTTACAAAATTAAATCATATGTACTACAAAGAATCATATGTTTATAATTATTGCACTTTATGTAAATTTTTCTATAACATCAATGACTTTATAAATAGTTTGGTGCCTTGATCTCACTTGAATTTGTTCATCAATTAATTTGTCTTTAACTTTATGCTTATAAATTTCCAATGTTTCAAATATATTCATTTTTAATCCTTTATTTAATTCTTTTATTAATTTCATATTTTCTATTACCGGAAACTCATGTCCATTATTAATACAATGCGAAGCTAAATTGGATTTGTATATGTTTGGTTTGATATAAGCGTTTAAATGTTCTTTGTATCTTTCTTTTAATTTCTTTTTTGTTTGTCCTACATATAATTTATTACAAGTTTGACATTTTATATTATATACTCCATTTCTTTCGTGCATATTATTTTGATTTTTGTTATTGTTTATTAAATTTTTAACTTTATTATGGGTTTTATATGTAATTTGTAAATTTGTTTCTTTAAATAATCTTGTAATTTTATTTATTTCATTACCAGTGAATGTAAAAGTTGTCCAAATATTTTCTCTCTTATTAGGTACAAAATTATTTTCGAGTTTCTGTTTTCTTATTATATTATTATTTAATTTATCTATAGTTTTTCTTTTATATCCATTTTCTAAGCCAATTTGATATATTATATTTTTCTCCTTTATTTGATCATTTAAACTCATTGGTATTTTGTGCATTCTATGTAGTAAATTATAAAGCGCTGCCATTTTTTGGTTGTGTGGATGGTTTGAATAATTGGGTATTATTTGATTTGTCTGCGTTGGTTTTCTATATATATTATATTCAAATGATTCTTTATTTCTAGTAATTGTAATATCTAAATAATTTATTTTATTTTTTATTTCAAATTCATGAGTAAATTTTATATTTTCGTGTATATTATTTATACATTTTAATATTTTGTCAATGTTTGAACCATTATTATTTGATATGTATAATCCATCATCTACATATCTAAACCAGTGTCCATTTTGATCATATGTTTTAATAATCTTATCTATATCAATGTCTATATTTTGTAAAAATATTTCCGATAATATGCTGGACATTGGAGAGCCCATTGTTAATCCATCCTTTTGTTTATAAATTTTATTATTATATAAAAAATAATTTTGATTTAATATGATTTTTGATGTATTTATTATTTCTTGTGTTAATGTGTTATCTTTTACAAATATGTCTATATTATTTTTTATTATTTCAAGCGTTTTCATTATAGGTATGTTATTATACATGTTAGTAACATCAAATGATATTAATTTTGTATTATAAATTTTAATATCTTTTAATTTTTCAATAAGTTCAATCGAGTTTTTTATATTATGAGTATTATTTAATTTTACCTTATCTTTAAGTAATAAAGCCAAATATTTTGAAATTTTATAAGAAGGAGCTGTTGTAAAATTAACTAATGGCCTAATTGGTTTATCTTCTTTGTACAATTTAATTAGTCCATTTAATCTTGGAATTTTAGGATTCTCATTTATGTAATTATTAGTATATTTTTGATTAAATAATTTAGATGATGTTTTTATTATATTTTTTATTTCATTTTGATATTTGTCTGTGGGATCTTTATTTATTTCTGTATATTGGTTTTTAGATATATAATTTTCAGTTTTATTTATATGTTCTTGTTTATCAATAATAACTACAGCATTACCTTTATCAGCTTTTGTCAAAATAAGATCATTAGTTTGTATTTTTTGTTTAATTTGATGAATTTGCGAGTATTGTTTTATGTGTGTATGATTAGTTTTCTTATTTTTAATTAACTTTATTATTTCATGTGATGTTTTTATTCGCATATTTTCTTGTTCCTCTACTTTTAGTTTATTGATCGCCAATTCAGTATCTATTATTATTGTATCAATATTTCTTTTTATATCTTTTATAAGGTTGACTTTATTATTATTTTCTAAAATTTTTATTTCATTTTGACTGAATTTAGTATTTGTTAAATTAACGAAATTGGGGTGAAACTTATGATGTTGTATGATTACTTCATTATTTTTATCTTTGTTCATTTTTAATATATCTAGTTTTTTGGTTAGAGTGTTCATTTTTCTTTGTCTTTATTTAAACAAAAAGATATTAATTTTATTAAATTTTTCTTCCCATTTTGTTTTATCCATAAAAAATGCTAGTTTTAAATGTAATTTATAAATTTCAAAAGTTATTTCATTTTGTTTCTTATATAAAAATTTGATTTCATTTCTAACCCACAGAATTTCAGCTTGTTTACATGTTTTTTGTGCTACATTACTTTTATTTTTAATATTAATTCGTGCATATTTAGGAACAATATTATTAATAATACATTGTTTGTTAAAAAATATATTACAATTAGTTTTCATTAATTGAATTTTACGTTTCTGATATAAATTTAAATCTTTTGTTAAAGATGGATAACTAATAGAACTAACCTCTGTAGAGCACATATTCACAACACCAGTAGCCTAGTAAGGCAATATAATATATTAAATATGGTGATATGTTTTCTTGTATATATAGTTAATAAATTTAAAATATTTCAAACACAAGAATACTTTTAATGAATATATTTATTCAAAGCTTTTCGCCGATAAAAAATATCAGCATCTTCAGGAAAAATAATTATCTAATAAAATACTTTTACAAAATTAAATCATATGTACTACAAAGAATCATATGTTTATAATTATTGCACTTTATGTAAATTTTTCTATAACATCAATGACTTTATAAATATTTTGGTGCCTTGATCTCACTTGAATTTGTTCATCAATTAATTTGTCTATAACTTTATGCTTATAAATTTCCAATGTTTCAAATATATTCATTTTTAATCCTTTATTTAATTGTTTTATTAATTTCATATTTTCTATATCCGGAAACTCATGTCCATTATTAATACAATGCGTAGCTAAATTGGATTTGTATATGTTTGGTTTGATATAAGCGTTTAAATGTTCTTTGTATCTCTCTTTTAATATCTTTTTTGTTTGCCCTACATATAATTTATTACAAGTTTGACATTTTATATCATGTCAGAAATATATTTACAACACTTTGAACAAATAATAATTAAACCTATAATAAACACACACAATATCTCACTATGGACAAGATATGTAGACGATATACTTGTAATATACCAACCTACCATTCACAACGAACACGTCATAATATTAAACAAACTAAATACATACAACGAAAACATACAATTCACCGTTGAAACAGAAACAAATAGAACAATCAACTTCCTCGACATTACATTAAATATAAATGATAATAAAATAGAAACTACAGTATACAGGAAACCTACTTCCAACAACACCACAATACACTACAAATCTAACCACCCCTGGACACACAAAATTAACACTTACAGTAACATGATAAATAAAGCAATAAAATACACACAGGATAACAAACAAAAATTAAATGAAGAATTAGATAACATTACAAAAATAGCAATAGAAAATGGATACAACAAACACATTATAAAAAATATATACAATAAATTCACAAAAAAACCTAACCTCAACACAACACTACAACCGGAACACGAAAATAATAAAAATAAAAAAATCTACCTAAAATATAAATACACCAATAACAAAATAGAAAAAATAACAAATATATACAACAAAGAATACTACACTCCAACTTACAAACCAAACAACAAAATAATAAAATATCTTAATAACACAAACCACATAACAAATTCAGAAAAACATAACCTATCAGGAATTTACAAAATCACATGCAACAACTGTAACGCTTTTTACATAGGAAAAACAACCAGAACATTTAAAATAAGATTTGAAGAACATTATAGAGCATTCAAAAACAAAAATTCTAAAGTATCAAATGTTGCAGCACACCTAATATCCCATAAACACGAAATAACAAATTACGAAAATAACCTAACCATACTGGAAATAAATAACAACCCAATAGAACTAAACTCACTAGAAAAATACCACATTTATAAAAACATACACAACAACTTAATGAATCTACAAACAACATATACAGAAGACATACTATACAGAAATATCATACACACAGATCAAGAAAAAGTGCGCGTAACGTCAACAAACACCGGCTTCACGGACCGAGCATCCACAGCAGAGAAAAATCAGTGATTCGACAATGGTCAACGACCGAAAGGTGCCTCATCACTCAAGGTAGAATTATTGCACTTAATGGTGGATAAAATTACTCACATAGTAATATATTAACTTCATATATATATATATATATATATATATATATATATATATATATATATATATATATATAGATTTTTTGGACTAGGAGACTGACAGACTTACCTTGGTAAGAGTCCACTCTGTAGTCTTGAAATAGTAACACATAAAGGCACTTAAACAATGATATATTTCGACCACACAGTGGTCTTTATCAATCGAAGAGAAAACACAAAAAAAATATGAGAGAATGAAATAAAATAATTGTAATCACAGATTGTGTAGAGTAGAAATCAGATGTCACAGATGCACAGATTAAAGATATATATATATTGTTTCCATGAACATATGAGTGATTATAGTTCATATGTTCATGGAAACAATATATATATCTTTAATCTGTGCATCTGTGACATCTGATTTCTACTCTACACAATCTGTGATTACAATTATTTTATTTCATTCTCTCATATTTCTTTTGTGTTTTCTCTTCGATTGATAAAGACCACTGTGTGGTCGAAATATATCATTGTTTAAGTGCCTTTATGTGTTACTATTTCAAGACTACAGAGTGGACTCTTACCAAGGTAAGTCTGTCAGTCTCCTAGTCCAAAAAATCTAAATAATCTTTACCAACCAAAACTAACCTAAATATATATATATATATATATATATATATATATATATATATATATATATATATATATATAAATATCGCAATATGTATTCTTGTGTATTAATAAAGAACATAAGTCAAAATACAAATACAAGAATTATAATTGAATTTACAACATACAAACCAAACAACAAAATAATAAAATATCTTAATAACACAAACCACAAAACAAATTCAGAAAAACATAACCTATCAGGAATTTACAAAATTACATGTAACAACTGTAACGCATTCTACATAGGGAAAACAACCAGATCATTTAAAATAAGATTTGAAGAACATTATAGAGCATTCAAAAACAAAAATTCAAAAATATCAAATCTTGCAGCACACCTAATATAACATAAACATGAAATAACAAATTACGAAAATAACCTAATCATACTTGAAATAAATAACAACTCAATAGAATTAAACTCACTAGAAAAATACCACATTTATAAAAACATACACAACAATTTAATGAATCTACAAACAACATATACAGAAGACATACTATTCAAAAACATTATACACAAGACTCAAGAGGAAATGTGTATGACGTCAACAATTACCAACACGACGGACCGAACATCCACATCAGAAAAATTGAAAAAAGTAATCAGTGATTCGACAATGGTCAAGTGACCGAAAGGCGCCTCATCACACAAGGTAAAATCATTGCACTTAATGGTGGATAAAATTACTTACAATAGTAATATATTAACTTCTTAAAGACAGTGCAACGGAAAAACAATGGATAACGTAAAATATCAATATCAATATATATATATATATATATATATATATATATATATATATATATATAATAATTTAAAAATATTTCAAAAACAAGAATACTTTTAATGAATATATTTATTCAAAGCTTTTCGCCGATAAAATAATACCAGCACCTTCAGGAAAATAATTATGTAATAAAATATTTTTACAAAATTAAATCATATGTGCTACAAACGACCAGATGTTTATAAGTATTGTACTTTATGTAATTTTTTCTATAACATCAATGACCTTATAAATAGTTTGGTGCCTTGATCTCACTTGAATTTGTTCATCAATTAATTTGTCTTTAACTTTATGCTTATAAATTTCCAATGTTTCAAATATATTCATTTTTAATCCTTTACTTAATTGTTTTATTAATTTTATATTTTCTATTTCCGGAAACTCGTGTCCATTATTAATACAATGTGTAGCTAAATTTGATTTGTATATGTTTGGTTTGACATAAGCGTTTAAATGTTCTTTGTATCTTTCTTTTAATTTCTTTTTTGTTTGCCCTATATATAATTTATTACAAGATTGACATTTTATATTATATACTCCATTTCTTTCGTGCATATTATTTTGATTTTTGTTATTTTTTATTAAATTTTTTATTTTATTATCAGTTTTATATGTTTGTTTCTTTAAATAATCTTGTAATTTTATTTATTTCGTTACCAGTGAATGTAAAAGTTGTCTAAATATTTTCTCTCTTATTAGGTACAAAGTTATTTTCGAGTTTCCGTTTTCTTATTATGTTACTATTTAATTTATCTATAGTTTTTCTTTTATATCAATTTTCTAAACCAATTTGATATATTATATTTTTCTCTTTTATTTGATCATTTAAGTTCATTGGTATTTTGTGCATACCAAGATAAGGTAAAATTAAATAATACTCATAATATAAAAAACTCGATTGAGCTTATTGAAAAATTAAAAGATATTAAAATTTATAATAATACAAAATTAATATCATTTGATGTTACTAACATGTATAATAACATACCTATAATGAAAACACTTGAAATAATAAAAAATAATATAAATACATTTGAAAAATATAACACATTAACACAAGAAATAATAAATACATTAAAAATCATATTAAATCAAAATTATTTTTTATATAATAATAAAATTTATAAACAAAAGGATGGATTAACGATGGATGGGCTCTCCAACGTCCAGCATATTATCAGAAATATTTTTACAAAATATAGACATTGAAATAGATAAGATTATTAAAACATATGATCAAAATGGACACTGGTTTAGATATGTAGATGATGGATTATGCATATCAAATAATAATGGTTTAAATATTGACAAAATATTAAAATGTATAAATAATATACACGAAAATATAAAATTTACTCATGAATTTGAATATAATATATATACCAATGAACTTAAATGATCAAATAAAAGAGAAAAATATAATATATCAAATTGGTTTAGACAATGGATATAAGAGAAAAACTATAGATAAATTAAATAGTAACATAATAAGAAAACAGAAACTCGAAAATAACTTTGTACCTAATAAGAGAGAAAATATTTGGACAACTTTTACATTCACTGGTAACGAAATAAATAAAATTACAAGATTTAAAGAAACAAACATATAAAACTGATAATAAAATAAAAAATTTAATAAAAAATAACAAAAATCAAAATAATATGCACGAAAGAAATGGAGTATATAATATAAAATGTCAAACTTGTAATAAATTATATGTAGGGCAAACAAAAAGAAATTAAAAGAAAGATACAAAGAACATTTAAACGCTTATGTCAAACCAAACATATACAAATCAAATTTAGCTACACATTGTATTAATAATGGACACGAGTTTTCGGAAATAGAAAATATGAAATTAATAAAACAATTAAATAAAGGATTAAAAATGAATATATTTGAAACATTGGAAATTTATAAGCATAAAGTTAAAGACAAATTAATTGATGAACAAATTCAAGTGAGATCAAGGCACCAAACTATTTATAAGGTCATTGATGTTATAGAAAAAATTACATAAAGTACAATACTTATAAACATCTGGTCGTTTGTAGCACATATGATTTAATTTTGTAAAAATATTTTATTAGATAATTATTTTCCTGAAGATGCTGGTACTATTTTATCGGCGAAAAGCTTTAAATAAATATATTCATTAAAAGTATTCTTGTTTTTGAAATATTATTAATTTATTAATATTACAAGAAAACATATCACCATATTTAATATAATATATATATATATATATATATATATATATATATATATATATATATATATATATATATATATTTTAGGTTAGTTCTAGGAGAGCTTAAAGCTTATTTAGGAATTTATTGGACCAGGAGAGTGACAGACTTCCCTAGTGGCAATAGTCCAAAATTGCAATCTCTTGGAAATTAGTGTGCATGTATGTATTTATGTGAATTTAACAGACCTAAGCATAATAAGTCTTGTAGCCAATTTAATAGTCAATGGCATTTTTAGATGCCTTCCTTTTCCCTTAATTTCTTCTAAAAGCTCATGAGTAGCATTGATTTACAAGGCTTAACTACTATAATTTTGAGGTGCAAAGACATATAGTTAGTCAATGGTACACCCTGCCGAAACTCGCAGTAGCAGACACATTTGTTTTTACTTGTTAAAAAGTAATAAATATATCACTAAAAACAAATAAAAACATACATAAAACTCACAAATTATTCATTTATTTACTCATAGGCGTTTCAATGACCAAGTCATCATCATCAGTGAGTGTTACTACTACAAACTCTAACTTACAACTAGTTGTAGTAGTAACATTCACTGATGACGATGACTTGATCATTGAAACGCGTATGAGTAAATAAATGAATAATTTGTGAGTTTTCTGTATGTTTTTATTTGTTTTTAACATAACCTCACAAGCTAAGCTCAAAGAATATTTGTTTAATATATCACTAGTTAACAATCATTATAAATATTGTTGTATAGTGTAAAAAACAAAGACAAAGGATTATTCTGTGTAAGTTACAGTCAGATATGTGTGAGTAATGAGACAGTAAATTAATGCAGTATAAATTACTGTTTGAACCGCTACAAAGACATGTACAGTAAAAAAATTGCCTTCGGCCAATTGAATGGTTAAATATAGTAAATGAGAAAAAACTTAAAATTATTCAAGATTTTTTAAAACTACAATTTATTTTATCACTATAAGGAATTCTGAATGATAGACATCTTTGAAAATCTAGAAAGAAATTGACAGCAATATTTATATTTGATTTTAAATTAATTAGACTATCTCTATTTTTACATAACTTTTTAAATTTTATTTTATCACTATAAGGAATTCTGAATGATAAACATCTTTGAAAATCTAGAAAGAAATTGACGGCAATGTTTATATTTGATTCTAAATTAATTAGACTATCTCTATTTTTACATAACTTTTTAAATTTTATATTTTTACTTCAAGATAAAATCATTGACTTTTGTATTTAGTCAAATTTTATAAAAAATAATATAGCTTACAAAAATCCAATATAAATTCTCTTATTTAAGCCTATGTTTAATCAGTTTTAATTCCAAAATTTAAGTGATTTAAAAGTTTTACAAAAATAAAAACAAACTATTATAAAAATATTACTAAGGTCCTGAAATTGGCAAAATTAACAAATTAAATTGTAATGAACTTCAGTTGTACTAAATTAAATTAAATCACATAGTTACAAGGCTTATTATTGGTCTTACAAATTGAACCGATATTTATTATTAGATAACTGTAAAGTAAATGTAAAATTGCTTTTTCATGATAATATTAGTGAATAAAATTATAGGAGAAAAAATACAAAATATAGTTAATAACTATAGTTACATCATCACAGGGGAGTATGAATTGCTTGAAGAGAAAGAGTTATAAGTTTTTCATAATACTTTTCTTTTATCTTTGTATATTATTACAAATGATCAACACAACAAAGGGCTCAACCACACAGGGAAAATTGTAGTTGAAGAATGAAGAAAATATTCAAAAAAAATATTTGAATTTTATAAAAGCTCAAAGATTTTATTTTGGGGCATTTTAATAAATCTATAATAATTATACATTTTACCAATAATTGGTAAAAACATTATCTAACATTTTTTTACAATGTATTGTATAAATAGCAAAACTACTATAATTAAAAATATTGAAAATGTATATGAATATCTTGCCTTCATTTTTGACAATTACTATAACAAAAATGCAATGGATAAAACAAAGAGCTTGCATAAATCAGACAAAGGATTATAAAATTGTATAATTAAAAGTTCTAAATTTAAGTTTCGTAACAATAATGATAGAAAGTAATAATCTACAAAGCTATCTCAAACTATTGTTAAAAACTCTTATAAAACACTCTAAGCAAATAATAGGGAATTTATGCATTTAAAAAAATATAGGACCATACCTTTACTCTCTAAAAGTCATTATAGAAAAGTATATGCTGAAGTTGCATGGGAAAATGAACAGCAAGAAAAAACTATAATAAGTTTAAATAAACGTTGCTACAGTACAAAGTTCTTTTATCAATAGGCTTTCTCTAAGATACTGTAAAAGCTGTGCGTTTACCTTAAATCCAAGAAGTGGTGGTCTTGAACAACTTGTAACAAATTTGAGAAGCTGACATCGCTGATTGTCACTAAAGTCTTTGACAACCTTCCAAAAGAATTCTATTGTTGGATGTTCTACGCTATAACCACCTGATGAAAGAAAATAAAGATATTGACAAAGTAAATTTCAAAAGATCAAAAATCTGGATTATTTACTGCTGAACAATTGATTAACACCTAAATAAATTTTAGCTACCTTCTACTACAAACATTTCTTACATATACACCTATTTAATTCTTCTGTTTTTTGTAACTTTATATTCACAGCTCTTTTTTTGCCTGAAGTGTTTGAAGTTTTTGAAAGCTTAATATGTACTTGTGGAATCTTCCTATCAATTCTTATGTATAAACTTGCATTGCCTGCTACCAATGAAAACTAAGGACTGATGGTAAAATTAGAACAAGAGACGGACAAATCATACTTTTTTTTTGATGAATTTCTATGATTGAAATAGTAATCTGTAAATGATTTTAAAGAGTTCAAAATTCCTCTTTGCCTTCTCAAGGTCAAAGAAAACAGCAACGAGTGTTTGATGTAAGAGAATTTTTAATAGCAGATTCTATCAAAACCAATTGGTCAACATATGATCGCTATCGCCTGAAACCACACAGTTCGTTGCAAAGAAGCTCGTTGGTTTCTAGGTACCAGACAAGACAGTGATTGGCCATCTTCTCCAGTAGTTTGCACATAGCACTTGTAAGAGATAGGCATGTAACTACTTGGATTGGTTTTATCTGTATTTGGTTTTAAAAGAGGAATTACTATTCCTTCTAACCATGAATAGGGGAAACTTTACTCCTTAAATAAACAATTGTATATCTGAAGGAAGACAGGTTTTGCTGATGATGGTAGATGTTTAAACATAGAGTATACAATGGAATCAGGACCTGGTGCAGAATCCTTCGTTGAGAGAGCTGACTCTAATACAGCTATAGAGAACAGAATGTTCACAGAGGAATATCCAGACAACCCAACAGTAAAAGGTATGTCTTATTTCTTGAGTTTATGCATTCTGAATTTACTATTATAGGCTAAAGTAGAAAAAAAATTGAAAATGATATTCCCACTACATTAGCTATATCAACAATGTTTGTGATCAATTTTCCATCTGGATTCTTCAACATAATGGCTGGCAACGGAATGGTATTACCACACAATGATCTTAATTTCCTTCACACAGTAGAGGAAGAAGTTGTTCGTTTAATTTTTCTAATGTACTGTGCCCAAAAACTTTTTCTACTCAGCCTTAAGATCCTCCATGCTTTAGTATGAAGTTTTTTTATATTCCTTAAGGTTTTCGCTTGTTGGGTGTCCATTAAATCTCCTTAAAGCTTTTGATTGCAAAAGGAGAATTCCTGAGCATTCATAACTTCATGGATGGATAGATGTTTTAGGAATGGTCTTTCCAGCAGGATTCAAAATGGACTTCGTACAAATATCAATAAGTTTTTTAATGGGTGTCAGATATATTATGTTAAGAGATAAACCATAATTCAAAAAGATGACCCAAAAAACTTTCTCAAAGATCTAACAGGGATAACGAGCATAACAGGGGGAGGAGTCATATAAATTGATTTATATAAGTACATGGTATCGACCATATACTCGGTAGTCAAAAACGAACTTCAGGTTGACAGGTCAACAGCCCCCCATCCATCAGTAAAAGCTGCTAAATTAGTAGGAGATGCGTCATTTAGCAGACATAAATCAAGTTGTTCCGTCTTACACTTTCTTTAAGTTATACTCGAGAGTTGCAAGTCTAATTTACTTCTAATAAGAACGGAGTCGGTAACTGGCTTATTAAGTCTAGGTTACTGTGTTAAAGATTGTCATGCTGCGGCAAGTAGACAAAACACTTATATGGAACAGCTGTTTGAATGCCTACGGTTATTAGTTTAGAGATGCCACATCAATACAGTCACAGTCTAGGGCAACTATGCCACTTCTAGCAAAATCGGAATAAAAAAATGAATACTCTCATACATGGACATTTTGCGATTCGTGGAGATGTGTCTCTTGTAGACGTATGAACATTGGATACACATCTCTCACGAGTATCTTTAGATCTTCTATGTGACTCCTAATGCATTTGATGTTCTCTTACATTACTGGCTTGCTAACTAAAGACATACCAATTTAGCAATGAATTTATTTCACACCCATAGGTGCTCTCTTTTTTAGCTGTGATGTTCCCAGACATCTTAGGCTTAGAATCCTCTGATTCCATATCCATTTGCTTGAGGATGGAATCTGAGTAGGTTTTTTATTTAGGAGGGGTGGTTTTACCATTCCCTCCACTAACAGTAGTTTTTTTGTACTAGTTATTTTCAATGCTGATTTGCTAGATTGCACTACAGAAGTTTGTTTCTCTTCATCTTTTTTATTTAAAGCCTTATGCTTATTAAAAAGGCTTATTGCTGGTTAGCAGTTTCCTTTGAACGGAGATACTTGTGTCTGTCAACGATTAGCTTTGTCCACCAAGCCCATCCGGAGAAGAGGTCAGTAAGGGAAGTAAATCAAGCAACATGTCCAAAGGTTGTGCAAAATTCATGACTAATGACAGGAGGCGAGTAACTCGGCCAGTTAGAACTTCTATTTTCCTCATCTCATGTTGCTTCCTACTACAGGTTGCAGTGTATCATTTCTCTGTTTCTTAATTGATGCTTTAGCACTTAAACTTACAGGACCTGCAGCACAGGCAGCAATCTCCTTATGAATAAGTAAAGGAGACACTTATGAAAAGTTTTTTACTTATGTAATTTTAATAACTAATTTAAGCCATCATTTGTGATTATCTCAAATTTCTTTTTTTACAAACCTACCTCTACAATTATACTAGTTCACACAAAATAGTGTTCCTTTACATATTTTAGCAATTTTATCAATTTACTCTGGATAAAGCCATTTGTGACATTGAAATTGTGTTTCTATTAAAAACAAATCCTTTTTATCCTTAACTGAAAAGTTTAATAAATGTTAAACTGTTGACTTATTTAAGAATTTCTGAATGCCCTCTTGTCTTATTCCTTGATGCTCCAACCTTGGTAGTAGACCACCATTTTGTCTTTGTTTTTTTTTTTACTTTTAGAACAGCTGCCAAATATCATTGGTTGATGGCTCCAATGGATAACCAATGGCTTGCAACTTTCTTGCTGTTACTTTTATGGTCAAATAAAGTAACTTTATAAAGAATTATTGAAAAATTATGGTAATTTTGTTAGATGTATAATTTTCCAATGGTAAAACGAGAGAACTGTCCTTTATAGTTACATGGTGAGAGTTATATATTGATCTAGTCTGCCACTAATATTTGATATGTCTTAGACATGTTATAATAAACATACTGTAAACGAAGAGCCTCAATATAACTCCAGTAAGGATTTTTTTAACATTTGCAATGTGGAAAGGGACTTTGAATTTGTACTAAATATTAAACATTTTTTCCTTCATAATTTAGCTTTAAAATTTCCTAGTACTTAAAAAATTTTCTTTATACTAAAAACTATCGAAATGTCTTTTTATATACAGTGGGACCCCTCAAATCCGAACTAATTGGGGCTATAGCCTGTTCGGATATGCCGAAAAAGTTCTGATTTCGGATTTGCTGTATAGTTTGCATTTGACAGAAGTCCGTTTTTTTTATCAACGAACAATATTAGAGCACTCATTACATATTTCTGTATCAATAGTGTACTGTAAACCTTTTTCAAGATTTGTTGGTCAAATTTGAAGTGTTAATGCGACTAGGCAAGAGGAAAGTTTGACAAAGTTTTCTGTTGAATTTAGTGTTGGTAAGGCTACAATAAGAGACTGGAAAAAGAATCGTGCAAAAATTGAACAGTTTTGCAGTGCTACAAGTGGAAAGTCTTTGGAACAACGTGATCACGCGACAGTTTCTGTGAATGAAAAAATTGACGAAGCTATATTTTTATGATTTACACAAAAGAGGTAGAAAGGAGTTCCTATTAGTGGTCCATTAATTCAAGAACAGTTAAACTACATTAAACAAATTAATGACCGGTGATTTGGAATTTACTGGTAGCAATAAATGGTTGGATAAATGAAAGAGAAAGTATGGAATTAGACAACTAACGGTAAGCAGGAAGATGTTATCAGCTGATTATCTTGCTGCAAAAGCTTATTTTGACGAATTCACAAATTTAATTTCGCCTGAAAATTATTTACACCAGCAAGTGTATAATGCGGATGAGACGGGATTGAATTTTAAAGCCCTTCCCACTAAAAGTCTTGCTTTTAAAAAGGAATCTTCTATGCCAGACTTTAAAATGAGCAAACAGCATCTGAACATTTTAGCCTGCAGTAATGCCACGGGAACAAATAAGCTACCATTAATAGCAATTAGAAAATTCACCAAGCCACGAGACCTTAAATATGAACTTGATGCTCTCCCTGTTCATTACAAAAATAAGTGTAAGGCGTGGATAGTTTCACATCCTTCAGACATGCAGTTGGTATGTAAACACAAAAGTGCAATTTTTCTCCCACCTAATGTGACATTGTTGCTTCAGCCTATAGATCAAGATGTGCTGCAGAACATAAAATTGAGCTACAGAAAAAAGCTTCTGAAAGCATTAAATGAAAAAATTGTTCTCTTGCTATTCCAGAAAAACTGAAGACAATTACAATAAAGGATGTAATTTACTGGGTAGCTGAATCCTGGAATAATATCAGTAACACTTTACTGCAGAAATCTTGGAAGAAGCTCTGGCCTAGTCTCGAATTTGTAGAAACACCACTTAGAACAACGGATGATGAAACTGTGCTCCTTCAGCACATTCAAAGAATAACAGGATGAGAAGATGCTGATGAAAGTTCCTGGAAGAGTAGACAACACTAGATAACAATGAAGAATATATTGAGCATGGCATTGTGTCTATGGTCCAGGATCAACACGATGACAGTGTACCAGATAACAATAGGTAGGAAAAAGATGCCTCTACGAATGCACCGCTCTTGCGTTGCATTACGTAGAACAACATGCAGCTGCAACACCCAATGATGTAATGCTAATACGACGGTGGTGCAACATCGCATCCTCGGGAAGGTTTACGTCTCTTCGCCAGATGAAGATTACTGATTTTAAGTAAAAAATATAGTTAAGTATTTGTGTCTTTCCTTTTCAAGTGAAACGTATAGTTTAGGGTTTGTCTATTTTAAAATTTTACTGTCAATAAATTTCATGTTTTTACAGTGTCAATTCCAATATATTACACATCTCAGTCCTGTTTTATGTAAGTAGCAAACTTTTAGCACATACTTCATTAAATTTTAAATACTTTTTTAAAATTTTGCTCTCATCAAATCATGTTTGGATTTCATGGGGGTGTTGGATTTGAGAAGTTCTACTGTATTATAGAATTATTGTATTATACAGTATTATAAAGTATTATACAGTATTGAATTACTGTATTATAAAAATTGAGAAATAATCGTAGTTTTAATACTTTCCCTTCCCAATCTTTAAAAGAGCCATTTGAATTTTTAAAATTTCATCATACTTTTCATTGTTTATCTATTAACACATACTTTAAAGCTTCACCAACCTTGTTACATTTAACTTTAATGACTTTTTCTGATTATTATTGGTTTTACTTTATAAAACTGCCAGTTAAATCTAATTATTTTTTATATATTAATTAACTATTCCCTTTGTATATTCTTAAGAAAAAAATTGCTTCAATTCGCATTTATAATCTGTACCTTACCATACTTGCGACAATTACAAAGCCCTTCAAAACCTTGGTTTGAACATGAAAGTTCTCATCCATATGCTCTGTTTACGCAAACGTAAAAATATAGCCATACAGCAATTTCTTCAAAATACAAGCTATTTAATATTAATTTAACTAATATGTTAGAAAACTGTTCTTACTTGCTAAAAACTGAAAATGAAAATTTTAAATTTTACAACACCATTTCATTATTATTCCTGAGGGTTTTTTATATCATTAGGTATGTTTTCTTTTGTAAAAACAATGACATCTAACTAGCTAATAATTTCCAATACTTTTAATCATATAAAAACCTAAAAATTATTACAATACCCATAAATATACATGCACCTTATCAAGGTTATACAGACTTAATAACTCATTACACTCTAGTGTAAGAAGAAGAATTAGTGGAGCAAAAGTAGCAAACATTTAGGCTCACATGAGAACAATTGTTTTACTGAAACAGATCTAAAAACTCTAATGAGATCAAAAGAAAGTATTAATCTACTATCTTCCATAAGGATTTATTTCAGTGAGATAAATGTTTAATATATTGAGTTGAGTAGTAGGGTGGGTAAAAAAAATAATGTTTTTTTAAACTTGCCTCTGGGGCAGACAAGTAAAAAAAAGTACATATTGAAACCCAAGCTAGTGCATCATACTTTAGATGTTGGTTTTTTTCAGAACTCAAGCCATTTTTCAATTAGTTTTACACTGTTTAGCCAATAATATTTTAAAGTGCTATAGTGAAAATTGTTTAATTAAAGAATAGCAAATAATTGTGTAACAGAAAATATCTCTAAATTTGCGGTAAAGCAAAAGACTCAAATATCATTAAATTATTGCCTTTTTATAAGCTGCTGTAAGTCTAAAGTGTGCTGAAAGACATACGTATCATAACTAACGATGACTGCTCCAATGTTGTCTATAAAAGTAAAATAAGAAGAGGGAAAAAAGCTAAACGCAGAGAATTTCAAAACCATAGCACAGAAGAACGCAAACCCCTCCAAAGTCTTTACTTCGATGAAAAGAAGGATAATACCCTTGTAATTGAGAATGTCAATGAAAAACGTTTTAGAAACACAATAAAAGAAGAACATTATTCCATTATACAAGAATTTGGATCTATCTATGTTGGTCACGTCACACCCTTAAGTGGATATGCTCAAGATATCGCTCATATAAATTATTGTTTATATGACAGAAGGTAGTATTTCTTCAGACGAACTTGATGTAGTGTGATGACAGTACCGTTACCAACAAAGGTTGAAAAAATGGTGTGTTGCGTTATTGAAAAACAAGACCCCTGCAGTGGGGAATATTCCTCTTGCATTTCAACGAGTTGCCGTTCTGGCATTTATTTCAAACCCTAGAGGGTGAAACAACTGGGCCAAGTCATTTAGTGACCTAATTGTCACCCAGCTTTGTAAATGTGAAAAGCTTTCAACAGCTGATTTTGTAAGTGTTGATTGCGAATTACCAGACATAATCACACTCTTTTGAGTAAAGATCAACAAAATAGTAACTTCTAGACATAAGTAGTGCAATAAAGTCAGGCAACTGCTGGAACACCACTGAAATTACACCACCACCATTGTTATAAAGAGTATCTGATGAAGAGGTTTGGGTTAAAATCACTGCTGGTGAAACTCCTGTGGAATTGATCTTTGGAAAATTTCCATGTCAGATGTAAACATAGAACGCTGTGTTAAGTGAGTGGTTCAAGCATCTCAAAAAGTCGTTGGCGCTAAGGAATGAGATGGTTTCATAAGATCCGCCGTAGCATTCAGAGCTTTGATGCCAAAGTTTGACAGCAAGTGGAACTTCAATTTAAACCCTCAGAAATAATGAATAAAAGATGTTTCTCCAGTTAAAAAAATATCTTATTTCTTAAAATTGTTTGGCTTCAATTTTTTTTTTTTTTAATTTCAATTAAACGTGTTATTAAAATTATAAGTTAACAGACATTTCTTGTTTTATTTATATGCTCAAATATTTTTTTCCTGGCGAAAAACCATTGTTGGTTATTATATCCTTAAGATGCATGTATGATAATTACATTACAATTAATTGGAGTGTAGAGTAAAATAAAACAAAAATAAATTGTGCTATTATCACACAACACAGCATACTAGACAACACCGTCTTTTAAGGTGCTAGTATGCACATTTTACCGATTGAGTCTTTTGCGCTACCGGAAATTGAAATATTTTTACAGTATTAATTTGGTTTTGTGTTTCTTAACCCATTTAATAAAAGAATGTCACTATAGCACTATAAAATATTATTGGTTAGGCACTGAAAAAATAATTGTAAAATGACTGATTTTCGAAAAACAAAACAATTTTAAGTACGATGCGCTAGCTGGGGGTTCAATATATATTTTGATTTTACTTATCAACCCCAGAGGCAAGTTTTTCGCGGTATAGCGTTTAAAAAAAATTATTTTTTTTCGACCTACCCTATTGAGTAATCTTTTCCATTTTGTAGCATAGATTTCTTTTATTATATCAGCATTAACAAAATTATTAAAAACTGCAATGGAAAAAAGGGGAAAAACTAAACTAAAAATGGTAAACTTGAAACAACTTAATGTACAAGAAACTAAAAACTCAAAGATGGCATTACATTAAAATAAAAGGAAA
Source organism: Prosapia bicincta (assembly GCA_036971475.1). Lineage (NCBI taxonomy): Eukaryota > Metazoa > Arthropoda > Insecta > Hemiptera > Cercopidae > Prosapia > Prosapia bicincta. Next base: position 177,322,555 of record JBAIZL010000001.1, read on the forward strand.
AAGAAGATGTTACTTCTTTTCACCAGCCCAAACTATTTTTGTATAGCCACCCTCCTGTTTAATATCATGTAGATAAAAAAATATTATTTTTTCCTGATAAACAGATAAAAACTAAGAGTAGCGCCTGTAACACCAAAAGAGAAATAAACTGAAGATAGCATACCTGCATAGTTTGTGTGTTGTTTCAAATCTTCCACATCAACAGGAATCTCTGCACCTGATATCAACACTTGGAACTCCTTGTTGCTAAACATCTGCAGCCAATCCAATGGAATGACATTGGCTAGACCCTGTAAATGATTACAATTATAATCTGTACGTTATAACAGACATTTTATGAATTAAAGAAGTAAGCATGAGTAGCAAATAAACTTCAAAAACATAGTGTATTTCTTTGTAAGCAAAGAAATGTTCAAAAAATCCAACAGCTAACAAAGATAAAATAATTTTTGACTTGCTACAACTAATTACCATACTGTAATATAACACTCCATGTATTAGATGTTTTGATCAATTTGACAATGTGGTACAAGGAATTAACCCTTTGCACTACGCCAACAAGAATGTTCGTTTGGCACTGCACTCAGAACCCGGATATGAACCACCTTAGGTATTTGCTACGTCTACTCCGAGACTTGCAGCACGTTGACTGTGCTACAGCTACATTGGCTTTTAACACATTTATTTTATCAGTTACCCTGATATTTATAAAGGCTCTAAACAAATCACATAATTAATTAAAAATTTAATGTTTTTTATTTATATTTCTGTCAGGGGTGGAAATTCACAAAACATTTCTGGGAATAACTAATAAATAAAAAAGAGATATTAAAAAAAAAACATCAACATTACCAAGCTTTAAAAATACCACACTAAACAATTATATAATATATTCAGCAAACAGGCACTTAAAATTTAATGTATGTGAAGGAAAACAAAGTCGCCCAGGGCAAATTGACCTATACTAACTTTTACCATAACCACCAGTCTAGGAAAAAAGTAAAGTTTTGTAGAAAGTTATTTCAAAAACCACAGAATGTCTTGTGATAATTTAAAAATGCCAAACTATAACAAAATTTGGAGTGGAAAGCCAAAAACGTATAGCCTGGTTATACCCGGCTTCTAAGTGGATAGGTCAAAAATCATTGCCCGACTTCGGAGTTCGGTGTCAAAGGTGTTAAACTCTGATGGTCGGAGTTGAAAGGCATATTGGCTCTGCCGATTTATACCCAGCAGTGGAGTGCAAAGGGTTAATTGCTGCAGCAAATTTTTTGTGTGTGTGGTGGTGCAATAAAAAGACAACAACAAATAATAACTTTTGTATAAAAGTACATCAATTACGAATAAGATGTAAATTAAAACAGCCATTCTATCATCATCAAATGTAACTTGATAATGAATAATATTTGGGAGATAGTATAAAATTTTATTTTACCTTTCACAGAAATTTTATTCATTTCATAGAAGTAATTAATTATTTTTGTAGAATATTTGAACAACCGTTACAACTAATGATTAGTAGATTGGTTTTAATCAATTCAGACATATCTGTGCTTTGATTGAAACTTTTCTTCTAATATTTTTTTTTACAAAATAAAGATCATCTGAAATATTTGAAGAAAAAAGGTTGATTTGAGCATGAATGAAAGTCAATACAAGTACAGACACAGAAAAAGCTAAACCTACAGTAATAAAAGTTTTTTACATTATTTGTAAATGATGACAATTAACAACCAATTAAGGCATAATAACTTTACTAAGGTACAAAATTATAAATAAAAAATTGAACCTATATAAGAAATATAATATTTAGTGCTTTATATAATTCAGAATATTTTTGTAGCGAAATACAACTTAAATGAGGCAAGGAAATAATTCCTACCACTCACTCATATCATGAATAATTTTATCCATAATGGATTAATTGTTCTTGTTTTAGTCTAAACTTAACATATATAACTGGACCTATGGAAAAAAGCTTCTCGCCCTAGAATTCAAATTAACAAACTTTGTCCTAAAGGGAATATTGATATGTAGATAAAACTGATACAGTACTTCGCTCATTAGAAAACAACCTTTTTGAGAGGACATCGTACACAAATTTACAGCATGAAGGATTGGTTTGTTAAACAAAAAAAAAAAAAAAAAATGACTGATTTATGTTAAATATTAAAAGTTTGCCTATAATTTTTTGTTTCTATCAACCCTTCACCTGGTTTTAAAAGCACAAGACATCCCTAAGTAAATAGGATACCTAGCTCCAATATTCTATAGAGAGGAGTCAATGATGGTACAATCTGGCTGATTTTACATAGAAACAGAATAATCATATCAATATGTCCTTGAATGTACAATATTTTACCTGTTTAAAGGCAATGCACTGAGATCTGATTTGTTTATTAAGCTTATAATTTGCCACCAAATGGATGTACTCTATTCTGTTTGAAGATGTCACTGGTATGTTAGCTCCATTTGATTTTAACTCTTGTACCTAGCAAAAAAAGTAATATTAGGAAAAGCAAGCGATAGATTACTTTGCTTCTTTATTGGTTGGAAGTTAAAACTATTGCATTTTAATCATTTTTTATATTTATTCTAGAAACTAAATTTTAAAACTGCTATTAATATTGGTAATTTTTACTTCTGTAGTATAAATATTCAATAATTAATTAATTTGTGCAACATTAGTTATTAATTTAAAGTTTGAACAGATATCCAGATTGTTAATAAATTCTGAAAATATTAACGAACAAACCTTTTCATTTGTGAATTATTTTCTCAACATTTGCTATGAATATACACACAATGCTAGACTTTTGAGGGTATTGAGTGTGAATATCCAAATATCATAGACGCACAAATTTAGAGTTTAAAAGGTTACTTGTTTTATAAATTGTTAATATAAACCTATAGATATCAATGATTATCTCTTAATTTTATTTTTAATTAAGTATTTCAGAAGGTGAGTAGAATTATCTGATATTGAGGATAGGGTTTCTATAGACTTGGTGTAATGATTTTCATCTTGTCAGTTCTCCAGTTGCAATCAGGTGAGGGGGGAGCGTTTCAATTATTTTTGTGGCATAGCAGTCATCAAAAGACGTGATTCTTTTGCAGCGTGTTGAGCTGTTGGGTAATCTGTTTTCATGGTTCTGACATCATATCTGTAACCATTCATCCTGATGCTTAGACAGGGAAGTCTATGTACTATGCTGAGCAAATTTCACATTGCAACTGGTATATAACATTTTTTTATGTTCAAGTGCAGAATCTTAAAGCCCATTTTGGTTGTTAGGATATTGAAACTATTTGTTGGGGGGTGATTTGAATATGTCATACATCTAGGTCTATGGCAAGGAAAGGGCCTATGAGGAAGCTTGTAGAGGTTTTCAGAATTAGGATCTCGTAGTTTAGAATATACCAAAAAAAATTTTTTCAATTGAAAGGTTGCTTGAAAAAATTTACAGTAGACCAGCAAAAAGATTTTGGTGTGGGTAGAATCTTGAAGGCAACTCTCAATATTTTGTTCATCTTCTATAAGATATTATATAATGCTGGGGTGAAAATCTGTAATTAAGGAAAGTTTATTTTATTTCAATGGTGTTTAAAGTAATCAGATCATTGTGATAAGCATATTTGATTTTCAATAACCATTTCTTTGGAAGGATGTTGACATCCTTTTATTACTTCTTACTACGAGCTTCCAAGGTTGGCCTCGATGGCTCGATGTCTCCTATACACACACTTTGCCAATGGCCAGAAACAACTTTCTTTCAAGATTCTGTCCAGGGTACATTCCCGTCCTAGATGTTTTATCAAGGGACTCCTTGTTGCTGCTGTTACAGGACACTTCAAAAGTATGTGCTCTAATGTTTCCTCTTCTTGCTTGCACACTCCACAGATAGAGTCGTTAGTAATATGAAACCTTTTCAAATATGTATTGGTGACAATGTGTCCCATACGAGCTTGTGCCGCAAAAGATGCCACTGAACGTGATAATGACTTGAAGATCTTTGGATCATTAGGTTGTTTTTGTAATGAATAATATTCGCGCCCAGTATTGCATTCTCTCCATTTCTTTCTCCAACAGATGTGAGATTCTTTATCAACTGCCTCTTTGCAATTAGTTAAGGATATCCTTTTATTGAATTCATCCATTTATCCATTGTTGGAGCAATGCTGCTATTTCAATACCAATCAATAACACAAGATATTGGAATAGCTTGTTTTATGTTAATATGTTTACTTTCAGGAAAACAGGGGCAAAAGAATTTGCTTCAACAATAGAGAATTAGAAGACAATGAAAGTATACTTGGTATGAACAAACAAGGCCAAAGGAATTTGCTTCAACAATAGAGAATTGGAAGATAATGACAGTATACTTGGTGTGAAAGACAAGGATAAATTCGAAGAAGACCATATAGAAGATTTTGGAGGAAAAAGGAAAAGAACCCCTTGATAATGAAGATATGGATGTAGATCAAGATGGGAGATGACAAAAAAAAACAGTTTTATCATTTCACATAAACGAGACAAAATTTGGTGCAGACATTTCAAATAAAAGCAGCAGTATGAAACAGCAAGAAACTCACATAGTGGCCAGTAATTTTAAATTTATTTTATATGTATTAAAATTGTTGAAAGAGTGTTTTTCTTTAAAGTTGTTTTATATGCTATCAAAGTTGTAATAATTGAAATCATGTAAAACCTAAATGACTCTTCTCACATAAATATAACCTCATTATTTTTTATGAAATTTTTGTGATAGTTTAGAATAACTGAATTAAAAAATGAAGATTTTTCATCTTATGTATTTCTAAAATGTATAAAACTAAAAACTTATGTATATGGTTCATCAATAAATTGTAATAAAAAAAATTATAAAATATAAATGATTTACTACAAAAAAAGGTAAATATTTAATTAGAGATAGAAGGAAAATGATTTCAATAAAAGAATTTTTTAATATATATAAACAAACCAATATACACTTGTATAACGCTTGACTATTCACGTTCCGAGAATTGGTGTATTAACTGGGGTGTTAATACATTAGTAAATTATGGTGTTTAGTAAAATTACTAGCTTAGTGTCATTTCCCCCTCATTGACAAAGCATATAGTAATTCTGTAAAAATTAATAAGAATATTTCGAGATATTTTTTAGTTAAATTGGCCGACGTATGTCATGGAAACTCCACACTGGCCATTGTGCAGAAAAAGCCATGAAACAAATAAGATAAATTAAGAGATTAATGGCTAATACTTGGACAGCTAACCAAGATGTCCTAAACACTGCCTACAAGTCATATAAAATTGATTTTAAAACAAGTTAACGAAGTGACAGTCACAACCAGATGCACCACAGAATTACTTGCTTTAGCTAAAAGCACTGCCTTAAGATTGATACCGGGTGCTGGAAAGTCCATCCCTATTGCTGCATTGTAGGCTCAAACTGCTGTAAATACGCAGAGAGACGTTGACCCTATGTTTCTGGGAGCGATTTAAATGAACAAAACAATCTTGGGATGAGTACCGAAACCCACAGATAGACTTAGAAACTCTGTGAACACCCATCTTCCCTACAGAACCTTTATAAAAAAATGGAGTCACTTCTAGAACACAAGCTCTGTTTTTACTACTTATCAGGACTGCTTCCAGGAGCTTCCTGAAGCAAAGCTCCTCATGGCAGACCACCACTTCCAAAAGCATGCATCCTCAGATCAGAAGCCTAAATGTGCAACCCTCTGAACTAACAATAAAAAATACCTTGTACCAGGATAGCTACAAATTTATACTGATGGATCATCCATGATGGGATCAGGCAAACAAAACAGGTGATGTATACTACTGCAAATTCTTTCAAGGATTTTTTTGCTGTCGGGGCCCACCTTAGCAATTATGACGGTATGGTAGCTGCCATATACGCTGCAGTAACTGAGCTAGAGAACCTGACTGCTTCCGCTAAAGCTATTTTCCTTGTTGACATTATGTCCGGTATCCTGAATCTCTACGAGAACTCATAGGCTGGGTGTAGAACAACCATAGATTCTAGTAGAAGACTAAATGCTCTAATAAATGCCAGGTAAGTCCTTAATTTCCAGGGGATCCTGAGCCACATAAACAAAACTAGCAATGAAAAAGTTGACCAACCAGGCAAGCAGGGAACATTTGAGCATCTAAGTTCACTCCAGTTCTCTAAATCTCTAATAAAGATGAGACCACCAATAAATGAAACTAACTTCGATTGAGGGAACTCTTGGCAGGAAAACAGTGGGAAAGTGTTGTTTTGGAGGGACCAATTGACCATAACTTGCCCCAAGCCGTTAATGTTGCAGAATTCAGAATGAAGATTTGTCATGACTACCTTGCTGTGCACCTCTATTGCACTCAGGCGCTGCCAACTCTGGAGTGAATGTTATGTGGTAGTGAAGTCATAAATATCAAACACTTTCAGGATTGCATAGCCTTGGACCAGGCCCAGGATTACCACAGTCCCATCTTCAAGGAAGCCCATTTCTACTGGACTCAACTGCCAAGGGTTGGGATTATCTAGTAAGTTAATAATAATCTTACACAATTTAGTTACCTTAATCATTGAGTTAGAAAATAAATAATGCCCCCAGGGTGCTTGGAACATAAATAACTTAATTTGCAAAGGGTTGATAGCAGTACACTGGAAATGTTTTTTTTCCATTACCACTTACACTATAATGTATTTAAACAAGACTCTTACTTTGATATCTTAAAAAAATCAAGTAAAATTATGATTTATATACATTAAAGTGTAAGCGATACACACATATGCACAAACAAACATGTAGTCATGCACTACTTAGATTATTTGAAATTTTTTAAATTAGACTGACAAAATTACCTTGGCAATAATTCAATCTTTAATGTGAGACAAATGAACACACTGATTGTGTCAAATATTTTAGTGTCTCTTTATGATAATTCATGAATACAGACTACATTATTATCAAAATAAATCTGACAACCCCCTATCTAATCCGAAATATCTTTACGCGAGTATTTATTATATTTGTATTTTTTATTTATAATTTGAAAGCATTTATATTTTTTACATTTATATTATTTTCACTCTCTATTCATCTATTTTTGTAATTCCTTGTCAAAGGAATTACTACTACAAAGTAGTTTACTACAATTTACTATATTATAATTACCGTTGTTTCTCCAAGTTCATCACTAACTACAGTAAAGTCTAGGCCTAATTCTGTCACATCTCCTTCGTAAGTTTTTAAGTACAACAAATTACGGTACATTACAGGGTCCAGTGAAGCCAAATGATGTATATCTACATCAGGATTTCTTCCAACTATTTTGGACAAAAAGAATTCAGCCAAAGGAAGCTCAACCAGTAAGTTTTCATATAATGCCTGAAATCAAAATCAATTGACGTTTGTACTTGGAATTCTCAAAAATAAACTTCCTCATTCTAGTGGCAATTCTAGTACTAATTAATGGCAGAGGAGTTATAAATAATAAAAATAATTATAATAAGAAATTAAAATACACATTATAAGTAGAAAACAAAGCATTTAAAAAAAATGTTGAATGAACATAAAAAGAGTCAAAAACATATTTAAAAATTTTCTGTGCAGAAGTAAGTCACTTCCCAAATTGTCATTAGGTAACAAATCATGTTTTACAACTGAAAAACATACAAATTATTCATTATAAAAATGTAAATAAAGTGAGAGAAAACCTAAAACTTTCAATAATTTTAAACAATATAAATGGATAGAGAAAATTGTAATTTTATTTTTTATTTCAAAATTAATGTTCATACAATAACTACAATAAAAATTGATAAGTCTACTTAATTTGATAAAAATATATCTTGTTCTATAAAACAAAATTATATTTCATTTAACAATGAATATTATGAACAAAAAGATGGTGCAGCTATGAGGAATAGCTTATCCCCTTTTATAGCAGAATAAATTATGAAAATTTTGAAAAACATTAAAAAATTAACTCTTGTATTTCTACGAGTATATGATTCTAAAAGTGTTATTTATGTAGAAGATATTTTCAAAATTTTTATGTTAAAGAAATCCATAGAATACAGCTTATCAATTATTAAGAATCTGTATCGAAATATAAAATTTAAATGTGAAATAGAATGAATATTTACCACTTCTTGATATTTTACACATTAGAAATAATAATAATAATAATGAGTTTGATGTATATCGAAAACATAAAAAAAATTATAGATATATCCCAGTAGATTCAAACCATTGTAAAAAAATCAACCACTTTAATACCAAGATAAAGAAATTGTTAACAATAAATATATTAGCCTACCATTGGATAAAAATTTAACAAAAGGTTTTTAAAGAAGTAAACTTAAAATTAAAAGTAGCATAAAAAGTCTAAAAAATGTATTAGGTAACCCAGATAAGACAAAATATAAATGTTATATGTCAGAAATTTATAAAGTAAACTGCATTTCATGTAATAAAATTTATATTGGCCAAACAAAAAAAAATTTTTAACTAGGTTTAAAGAACATATTAGGCATATAAAATTTCAAAGGCCAGAAAAATCAAGCATCATTGACATATCCCAAAAACTAAGCATAAAGTAGGAATAAAAGGCCTTAAATTAGTTTTGAAGGTCGACAAACCAACATCTGTCAAACAAGTGTTTGATATCTCTCAGTCGCTACACTTGACTGAATAGGTTTTTGTTCGTAAAAGCATCTCTGATTGGCCTAAAAGTAAAGACATGTGAAGTAGAATAACCAATATAAAGAACGATATCGATGAAACTGAGAATACGCGAGAATTACGTTGAAATAAAAACGGGATCCCAAGCTATACACGGACGCAGACAGATAGCTTTAACTAAATGGCCTGATCTATACTCGCCCGCAGGCTTAAAAGTGTTAATAGATATGACAAAAATAACTTAATAAATTCTGACAAAGGCCCTATCCCAAATTCTCTTTATTATAATCGTTAGTTAAGAGACAGTTGTAGCCTTATTTTTTTAAAATATTTTAGCATTAATAACAAAATTGTAAATTCAAATAACCATAGACCTTTTTGTGGGGGTATTGGTCTGCTGATAGGAGAGAGGGAGACCTTGGAACAATTTGTTTGGTAGATAGTGTAATAGGTGTGATGAGGGCATTAACAATGAATATATTAAAAGTAACTTAGATCAACTGTAGTTATTTTTGTAATAATTTCCTCTGAAGGTTATTGATTAAGAAGTTTTATTTCTTTAAAATAAAACATTATGCCCTAGTTACTTAGTTTTTATGTTCCTGATGTTTATATCCGTTAGATTTTCTACCTATTCTACCATATCAATAATTAATCACACGTTCCATTCAAAATATTACAATAAATTAAATTTGCAATGTATTTATTAATGTTGCTTCTTGTAATTAGCTTGAATTCACTGAATAAATTATAAGTAATTATTGCATAGCTGAATGAAATCTTTTGAACTTATTTGCTAACGCGTTTCGAAACAATCATTTCATTGACGAAACCAACCCGCTACTGCCACCATGCCAAGCCAAAATGTAAACCCTCATATATTATCAAAAACATGCGAAATAATACCTGTAATCATAGTGCAATGATGGTACTAATATATAAAATAAACAGAGGTAATAACCTTTCCCAAAATTCGTCCTATAAAAAAGTAATGTTGAGGAAAGTCTTGGTGTAACAGATGTACATGTGGATTTGGATAGAGCAAGTTGTCTTTAGTGAGACGAAAGAAACCTCTATTTGGATCAAATGCTGTCTTTAATAATTCTGAGAGAAATTCACGGAATACTCCACCTCCATCTACACCTGCCTCATGTAAACCAACTACACTGACCATCTGCACACGCATCACAAGACGCAATTCAGGCTCTGAAAACAAATTTAAGTAATAAATAGTCTCAAATAACAAGTATTTGGAGTAATGTCACTTACTTTATAAATTATCCTATGACTAGTTATATCAATAACTGTTATTGCTTAATAGTGAAAAAGAGAAGCTTTTAACATAGTAAAACAGGTTAAAGACTGATGATAATTTATATAATCCGAGGAATAAAAATGTCCTGGTCTTATTATAGTAATACGATTACTACTTATTTTTTCAATTCATTCTATTAGCTCACACTCTTGTATGATTATCTTGTACAAATTTTTAATCGTTAATTAAATATGTTTTTATTCATCCAATTGCGATCAAATACATTATTTAAACTTATAGTGAAATATAAATAATATTATATTATTATTATTATAGTGAAAAAAATAATTATTTCTATTACCATTTTCTAAAGACAGTCTATCAAAAGCATCCTCATAAAGGTAATTTCGTCTAACGCTAATCTGGATGTAAGGACCCTGTAAATAGTAGCGTGCTGAAGACTGATGAGATAATTTGTCTTTCAGTATGAGATTATGGAAGGCTAACACTCTATCATGGAATGCAACAACAAAAGGAAGTTCTTGGAGAATTGTTAAGGTTCTAATTTCTTTAGTAGATAAAGGTGGTCCTTCCTCTGAAAATATTTTAAATCATTTTATTTTCTTAAAAATTAACGCACTACTTAGAAGTTGTTTTTATAGTAAAAGAATACAAAATATTTTTATTCTTCAATGGAAACAAAAAATATCTCTAATTATAAGTAAATAAAATCTCTTAAACCACAAAATCTAGGTATATCCTGATTTACATTTTGATTGCAAAGCAATCATCTTCAGAGAAAATTACTACAAGACTAATTATATTTGGTCTGTTATATTCAAATATCATAAAGTTAAAGCCCTTAGCATGTCAGGCTGATAGACAAGACTTACTGTGGCGGTATTGGTGGGCTGATAGGAGAGAGGTGGAACTTGCCGATATCCACCATTAAGGGCAATGACGTTACCTTGTGTGATGAGGCACCTTTCGGTCACTTGACCATTGTCGAATCACTGATATTTTTCTGGTGTCTCGATAATATCAGTGATTCGACAATGGTCAAGCGACCGAAAGGTGCTCATCACACAAGGTAAAATCATTACACTTAATGGTGGATAAAATTACTTACAATAGTAATATATTAACTTCATAAAGTCAGTGCAACGGAAAAACAATGGATAACGTAAAATATCAAGAATATATATATATATATATATATATATATATATATATATATATATATATATATATATATATATATGAAGTTAATATATTACTTATGTGAGTAATTTTATCCACCATTAAATGGTGGATAAAATTACTCACATAAGTAATATATTAACTTCATAAAGTCAGTGCAACGGAAAAACAATGGATAATGTTAAATATCAAGAATATATATATATATATATATATATATATATATATATATATATATATATATATATAGGAATTTTTTGGACTTGATAGGAGACTGACAGACTTACCTAAAGGCAATAGTCCAAAACTGCAATCTCTTGGAAATAAGCACATATAAAACACATATAAAACACTTAATACACTTTTATTTGAAATATTTCGATCAACATGATCTTCTTCAGTCAAGAAAGAGAAAAACAAAACAAAAGATATATATATATATATATATATATATATATATATATATATATATATATATTTATATATATATTCTTGATATTTAACGTTATCCATTGTTTTTCCGTTGCACTGACTTTATGAAGTTAATATATTACTATGTAAGTAATTTAATCCACCACGTGGTGGATTAAATTACTTACATAGTAATATATTAACTTCATATATATATATATATATATATATATATATATATATATATATATGTATATATATATATAGATTTGTTGGACTAGGAGACTGACAGACTTATCTTGGTAAGAGTCCACTCTGTAGTCTTGAAATAGAAACACATAAAAGCACTTAAACAATGATATATTTTAACAACACAGTGGTCTTTGTCATTCGACCACTGTGTGGTTGAAATATATCATTGTTTAAGTGCTTTTATGCGTTTCTATTTCAAGACTACAGAGTGGACTCTTACCAAGGTAAGTCTGTCAGTCTCCTAGTCCAACAAATCTAAATAATCTTTACCAACCAAAACTAACCTAAAAATATATATATAGGGTATATATATATAAATATATATGAAGTTAATATATTACTATGTAAGTAATTTAATCCACCATTAAGTGCAATAATTTTACCTTGAGTGATGAGGCACCTTTCGGTCAATTGACCATTGTCGAATTACTCTGTGAGAGAATTTATTGATTGATCCACACATCAAAACAACAACATAACCTAAAAAATAGCCTAGAACCAACCCACACCTCTAACAATAATAAATTCATAAACTTAACTAAAACACAATTTACTGAAAAAGAAAAAATAATAATAACAAATTCCTTCAAATATAACCTACCTAACTTCAACAAAAAACAAATAATAAAAAACCTAATAGTTGACACAGAATCTAACATCCACAAAATTACCCACCAAAATACTGAACACATAAGAAATAATATTAATAATAAAATTAACCTAATAAAAACGGAAAAAAACAAAAAAAAACGGAACAATATATTAATAAAAAAGAAATTATAAAACTCAGAGAAAAACTAGAAAACAACGACTACTTAATATTAAAATCAGATAAAACAAATACTCCAGTAATAATAGAAAATACCAAATATATCGATTCAATGACTAACTACATAAAAGAAAATAAATACGAACAAATCCCAGACCCAACTAACAAATACCTTATTACAATAAAAAACTTAATAGTCACTCACCGTAACACCCTAAACTATAACAATAAATTAAAATACCACACAAGATTATACCCATTCAAACCATGCGCACCCGTATTATCAGGGATACCTAAAATCCACAAACCCAACACACCATTTAGACCACTAATAAATTTCACAACAGCACCATCTTACATAATCGCAAAAATTCTAGACAAAATCCTAAGATCTAAAATACATATCAACAACACATACAATATAAAAAATGGATACGAATTAATTAATAAAATAAAAACGATAAAAACAAACAGCAACACAAAAATAATAAGTTATGACATAACTAACATGTACCCTAGTATCCCAATAGAAGAAACCATAGAAATAATAAAAAACAAACTGATACACAATAACGAAAAAAGAAACATAATAGATAGTATCATTACGCTAACCAAACACATATGTAACCAAAATTACTTCCAATTTAACAATAAATATTATAAACAAACAACAGGACTCCCCATGGGTTCACCCATATCATCTGTCATGTCAGAAATATATTTACAACACTTTGAACAAATAATAATTAAACCTATAATAAACACACACAATATCTCACTATGGACAAGATATGTAGACGATATACTTGTAATATACCAACCTACCATTCACAACGAACACGTCATAATATTAAACAAACTAAATACATACAACGAAAACATACAATTCACCGTTGAAACAGAAACAAATAGAACAATCAACTTCCTCGACATTACTTTAAATATAAATGATAATAAAATAGAAACTACAGTATACAGGAAACCTACTTCCAACAACACCACAATACACTACAAATCTAACCACCCCTGGACACACAAAATTAACACTTACAGTAACATGATAAATAAAGCAATAAAATACACACAGGATAACAAACAAAAATTAAATGAAGAATTAGATAACATTACAAAAATAGCAATAGAAAATGGATACAACAAACACATTATAAAAAATATATACAATAAATTCACAAAAAAAACTAACCTCAACACAACACTACAACCGGTACACAAAAATAATAAAAATAAAAAAATCTACCTAAAATATAAATACACCAATAACAAAATAGAAAAAATAACAAATATATACAACAAAGAATACTACACTCCAACTTACAAACCAAACAACAAAATAATAAAATATCTTAATAACACAAACCACATAACAAATTCAGAAAAACATAACCTATCAGGAATTTACAAAATCACATGCAACAACTGTAACGCTTTTTACATAGGAAAAACAACCAGAACATTTAAAATAAGATTTGAAGAACATTATAGAGCATTCAAAAACAAAAATTCTAAAGTATAAAATGTTGCAGCACACCTAATATCCCATAAACACGAAATAACAAATTACGAAAATAACCTAACCATACTGGAAATAAATAACAACCCAATAGAACTAAACTCACTAGAAAAATACCACATTTATAAAAACATACACAACAACTTAATGAATCTACAAACAACATATACAGAAGACATACTATACAGAAATATCATACACACAGATCAAGAAAAAGTGCGCGTAACGTCAACAAACACCGGCTTCACGGACCGAGCATCCACAGCAGAGAAAAATCAGTGATTCGACAATGGTCAACGACCGAAAGGTGCCTCATCACTCAAGGTAAAATTATTGCACTTAATGGTGGATAAAATTACTCACATAGTAATATATTAACTTCATAAAGTCAGTGCAACGGAAAAGCAATGAATAATGTTAAATATCAAGAATTTAATACCTACCAAGGTAAACAACTGTACCGTAAATATCTTAAGCTAAAAATCAAACTCCAGAATTGCATCAACAAAATACAGTTTAATAAAAAATGCTTAACACTTAATATAACACCAAAATACGCAAAATTACACATAAAAAATAAACAAAACACTATTATCAATAAAGCAACAAAAATAGCAGAATCACACATTATTAAACAAAACATTAAAGCTGCCTACCATAAAAAAAGCCAAATCAATTTACAACTATACACAACCAATTTGGAAATAATGAAAACTTTTGACACTCTCACACCTATTATTCACGAAAAAACACAACAAATTATAATAAAACATAAAACAAACACTATTAACAGACAAAACAAAAAAATCGAAAATTTATCAAAACAACTTAACCTAAAAAATAGCCTAGAACCAATCCACACATCAAAACAACAACATAACCTAAAAAATAGCCTAGAATCAACCCACACCTCTAACAATAATAAATTCATAAACTTAACTAAAACACAATTTACTGAAAAAGAAAAAATAATAATAACAAATTCCTTCAAATATAACCTACTTAACTTCAACAAAAAACAAATAATAAAAAACCTAATAGTTGACACAGAATCTAACATCCACAAAATTACCCACCAAAATACTGAACACATAAGAAATAATATTAATAATAAAATTAACCTAATAAAAACGGAAAAAAAACAAAAAAACGGAACAATATATTAATAAAAAAGAAATTATAAAACTCAGAGAAAAACTAGAAAACAACGACTACTTAATATTAAAATCAGATAAAACAAATACTCCAGTAATAATAGAAAATACCAAATATATCGATTCAATGACTAACTACATAAAAGAAAATAAATACGAACAAATCCCAGACCCAACTAACAAATACCTTATTACAATAAAAAACTTAATAGTCATTCACCGTAACACCCTAAACTATAACAATAAATTAAAATACCACACAAGATTATACCCATTCAAACCATGCGCACCCGTATTATCAGGGATACCTAAAATCCACAAACCCAACACACCATTTAGACCACTAATAAATTTCACAACAGCACCATCTTACATAATCGCAAAAATTCTAGACAAAATCCTAAGATCTAAAATACATATCAACAACACATACAATATAAAAAATGGATACGAATTAATTAATAAAATAAAAACGATAAAAACAAACAGCAACACAAAAATAATAAGTTATGACATAACTAACATGTACCCTAGTATCCCAATAGAAGAAACCATAGAAATAATAAAAAACAAACTGATACACAATAACGAAAAAAGAAACATAATAGATAGTATCATTACGCTAACCAAACACATATGTAACCAAAATTACTTCCAATTTAACAATAAATATTATAAACAAACAACAGGACTCCCCATGGGTTCACCCATATCATCTGTCATGTCAGAAATATATTTACAACACTTTGAACAAATAATAATTAAACCTATAATAAACACACACAATATCTCACTATGGACAAGATATGTAGACGATATACTTGTAATATACCAACCTACCATTCACAACGAACACGTCATAATATTAAACAAACTAAATACATACAACGAAAACATACAATTCACCGTTGAAACAGAAACAAATAGAACAATCAACTTCCTCGACATTACTTTAAATATAAATGATAATAAAATAGAAACTACAGTATACAGGAAACCTACTTCCAACAACACCACAATACACTACAAATCTAACCACCCCTGGACACACAAAATTAACACTTACAGTAACATGATAAATAAAGCAATAAAATACACACAGGATAACAAACAAAAATTAAATGAAGAATTAGATAACATTACAAAAATAGCAATAGAAAATGGATACAACAAACACATTATAAAAAATATATACAATAAATTCACAAAAAAAACTAACCTCAACACAACACTACAACCGGTACACGAAAATAATAAAAATAAAAAAATCTACCTAAAATATAAATACACCAATAACAAAATAGAAAAAATAACAAATATATACAACAAAGAATACTACACTCCAACTTACAAACCAAACAACAAAATAATAAAATATCTTAATAACACAAACCACATAACAAATTCAGAAAAACATAACCTATCAGGAATTTACAAAATCACATGCAACAACTGTAATGCTTTTTACATAGGAAAAACAACCAGAACATTTAAAATAAGATTTGAAGAACATTATAGAGCATTCAAAAACAAAAATTCTAAAGTATAAAATGTTGCAGCACACCTAATATCCCATAAACACGAAATAACAAATTACGAAAATAACCTAACCATACTGGAAATAAATAACAACCCAATAGAACTAAACTCACTAGAAAAATATCACATTTATAAAAACATACACAACAACTTAATGAATCTACAAACAACATATACAGAAGACATACTATACAGAAATATCATACACACAGATCAAGAAAAAGTGCGCGTAACGTCAACAAACACCGGCTTCACGGACCGAGCATCCACAGCAGAGAAAAATCAGTGATTCGACAATGGTCAACGACCGAAAGGTGCCTCATCACTCAAGGTAAAATTATTGCACTTAATGGTGGATAAAATTACTCACATAGTAATATATTAACTTCATAAAGTCAGTGCAACGGAAAAACAATGAATAATGTTAAATATCAAGAATTTAATACCTACCAAGGTAAACAACTGTACCGTAAATATCTTAAGCTAAAAATCAAACTCCAGAATTGCATCAACAAAATACAGTTTAATAAAAAATGCTTAACACTTAATATAACACCAAAATACGCAAAATTACACATAAAAAATAAACAAAACACTATTATCAATAAAGCAACAAAAATAGCAGAATCACACATTATTAAACAAAACATTAAAGCTGCCTACCATAAAAAAAGCCAAATCAATTTACAACTATACACAACCAATTTGGAAATAATGAAAACTTTTGACACTCTCACACCTATTATTCACGAAAAAACACAACAAATTATAATAAAACATAAAACAAACACTATTAACAGACAAAACAAAAAAATCGAAAATTTATCAAAACAACTTAACCTAAAAAATAGCCTAGAACCAATCCACACATCAAAACAACAACATAACCTAAAAAATAGCCTAGAACCAACCCACACCTCTAACAATAATAAATTCATAAACTTAACTAAAACACAATTTACTGAAAAAGAAAAAATAATAATAACAAATTCCTTCAAATATAACCTACTTAACTTCAACAAAAAACAAATAATAAAAAACCTAATAGTTGACACAGAATCTAACATCCACAAAATTACCCACCAAAATACTGAACACATAAGAAATAATATTAATAATAAAATTAACCTAATAAAAACGGAAAAAAACAAAAAAAACGGAACAATATATTAATAAAAAAGAAATTATAAAACTCAGAGAAAAACTAGAAAACAACGACTACTTAATATTAAAATCAGATAAAACAAATACTCCAGTAATAATAGAAAATACCAAATATATCGATTCAATGACTAACTACATAAAAGAAAATAAATACGAACAAATCCCAGACCCAACTAACAAATACCTTATTACAATAAAAAACTTAATAGTCACTCACCGTAACACCCTAAACTATAACAATAAATTAAAATACCACACAAGATTATACCCATTCAAACCATGCGCACCCGTATTATCAGGGATACCTAAAATCCACAAACCCAACACACTATTTAGACCACTAATAAATTTCACAACAGCACCATCTTACATAATCGCAAAAATTCTAGACAAAATCCTAAGATCTAAAATACATATCAACAACACATACAATATAAAAAATGGATACGAATTAATTAATAAAATAAAAACGATAAAAACAAACATCAACACAAAAATAATAAGTTATGACATAACTAACATGTACCCTAGTATCCCAATAGAAGAAACCATAGAAATAATAAAAAACAAACTGATACACAATAACGAAAAAAGAAACATAATAGATAGTATCATTACGCTAACCAAACACATATGTAACCAAAATTACTTCCAATTTAACAATAAATATTATAAACAAACAACAGGACTCCCCATGGGTTCACCCATATCATCTGTCATGTCAGAAATATATTTACAACACTTTGAACAAATAATAATTAAATCTATAATAAACACACACAATATCTCACTATGGACAAGATATGTAGACGATATACTTGTAATATACCAACCTACCATTCACAACGAACACGTCATAATATTAAACAAACTAAATACATACAACGAAAACATACAATTCACCGTTGAAACAGAAACAAATAGAACAATCAACTTCCTCGACATTACTTTAAATATAAATGATAATAAAATAGAAACTACAGTATACAGGAAACCTACTTCCAACAACACCACAATACACTACAAATCTAACCACCCCTGGACACACAAAATTAACACTTACAGTAACATGATAAATAAAGCAATAAAATACACACAGGATAACAAACAAAAATTAAATGAAGAATTAGATAACATTACAAAAATAGCAATAGAAAATGGATACAACAAACACATTATAAAAAATATATACAATAAATTCACAAAAAAACCTAACCTCAACACAACACTACAACCGGAACACGAAAATAATAAAAATAAAAAAATCTACCTAAAATATAAATACACCAATAACAAAATAGAAAAAATAACAAATATATACAACAAAGAATACTACACTCCAACTTACAAACCAAACAACAAAATAATAAAATATCTTAATAACACAAACCACATAACAAATTCAGAAAAACATAACCTATCAGGAATTTACAAAATCACATGCAACAACTGTAACGCTTTTTACATAGGAAAAACAACCAGAACATTTAAAATAAGATTTGAAGAACATTATAGAGCATTCAAAAACAAAAATTCTAAAGTATCAAATGTTGCAGCACACCTAATATCCCATAAACACGAAATAACAAATTACGAAAATAACCTAACCATACTGGAAATAAATAACAACCCAATAGAACTAAACTCACTAGAAAAATACCACATTTATAAAAACATACACAACAACTTAATGAATCTACAAACAACATATACAGAAGACATACTATACAGAAATATCATACACACAGATCAAGAAAAAGTGCGTGTAACGTCAACAAACAGCATCAGGACATAAATATTTTTTTTGTGGTTTAAAATGTTTTAGTTATTTATAATTAAATACTACGCCACAGTTCCTCCAAGTTATTAAAAAATATGTCCTCAATATGTTTTAATATTAATATTAGTGATGGATCGATTCCAAAATTTTACCGATTTCAATACCAAGAAATAGATTCCTGATTCTCGATTCCAAATACCATAATTACCACAATAGAAGAGGAAAAATTTTATTTTTTATAATATTTTAAAAGAGAAAACGTTTACAATTAAAATTTAAAAAAACAGAACTGAAAAAAAGAATCTGAATATATAAATTTTACTTACTAAAAAGTAAAAAAATTATTTTCCTATAACAAATACATAATGTATCATAAGCTTATTAACGACAAAATTTTGAAGTCGGCTCCAAATTTCATACTTGAACTTATATAAACATTATAGTGTTCAGAACATATTATTGAGAAACATACATAAAAAAAGACAAAAAAGAGATTAATGACAACCCTTGATTTTCAAAACTTTGGTTATTAAGACTAGCTATTTAATCTGAAAAAATCATACTAGTCCCAAAATGGTATGATTATCTGGAACTACTGTATCACATATTCTAATAAATAAACGATTATTCGACAACAATTATATTTAGACAACACAATAACATTTTAAAAAATCAACATTTACACTCCACTCAAACTTTAGCTAATAATTAGTTTGAAAAAAACCGTACATTATATTGTTAGTAGAAATTAAATTTCAACCGATTTTTTATGCAAAAAGAGAAGCTCAGTTTTAAATTTACTGCAGATTGAGTATCACATTGTTCAGCATGTTATAAGTTCAAAAGTATTAAAAAGTATATTCAGGAAAACAATCAGTTCTAATAAGACAATTATTAGTGATAAATACTTGAATTTTTAAAATTGTTTTCTGTGAGTTTGAAAAACAAAATTTCAGAAAAGTACTTATGTAAGATAGGATTGGCTGATGCACTAGAAGATTTTGTCTTGTTTTAAGTTTAAAATAACATTATTAATACATACCTAACACTTTCCTTGGTAGAGTAGGGATGGTATGGAATGGTCTATAATACAGTCTTAACCTATGTCGTCTTCTTAAATTAAAATCTGTTGGTCTTTCTAGAGTTAAATATACTGACTGTGAAATCCAATGGTTTTCAGGACAAAATGGACGCCTTAAATCTCGAGTATACAATTGCCTCATTAGCCCAACACATGACTGTAACAGAATTATCTTTGTGATTATTTTTTTTAAAGTTTTATTTACTCTCAGTTTCTAACTTACAATTGAATTTCTAAAATTATGTTGAACTTCTTAATATATTTCTATTTCAGACCAGTTATAGGTGCCTTTAGGCAACATATAATGAATTGCAGAGTTTGACAGCAATCCAATACACAAAGAAATCCATGACTGTATGAACATCAAGAAAAATGTTTCCATTTAAAGAAACAATAAGGCATATTACAGACATAAGAATGAAAAGACAGACTATAAGCGTTAGGAAAACAATTGAAATTGGGAAAAATTTTGTCACCAAAGTAATTAAAAATTCTGTTTCTAATAATAAACTATTTACCATAGATTATTTCAGTTTACTATAACAGCAAAAATAAAAATAAAAATGTTTTAAAAGTCTGTAATTTTAAAATTTATCAATCAGTTATCAAAACTAATTAGTACCCCAGAAGTATGTTGAATAATCTTGGGGTTATAAAACAAAAATTTTTCAAATATTTCGTAAACATGCAAGATTAGTTACTCTGTACTAATAAATTATAATTGGTTAACATTTAAAGTACAAGAGTTGAATGATTGATTTACTTTTTGTCATTTCCTATCATATAAACATACCACTCATAATAAAATTCTAGTAAAGATATATTTGACCTTTTGGATAAATTCTGTCTCCAAAGATAGACGTATAATTTCAGGAAGGAATCTTTATTTATGCACAGGACTAGAGATTTCAAAATAAATCATAAAATATAGATGTGCCTATAAAATGTAAAACAGAGGTGAAAAATGATTGTAATAAAAGGTTTTACTGTTCTAACCTTGAACAAATGAGACCACATAAGAGGATCTGTACTGAATTCTTCTAATTCAGAATATACAGCAGATTTGTATTCATCTTTAATGGTAGGTCTAGACTCAGGAAATGCTAGTTCTACAAGCCCTAGGCTGACATCTTTCAATTTCAAGCACATTGCCATAAGAGTAGGCAATTCAAATGGCATTGTTTGGGACTTGTTACCTGAAATCATTAAATACATTGCTATTAATTTTGAGAAAATTAATTTTTTTTAAATTTTAGATGGTAAAAATGTCTAATTACAGTATTTTATTTCTACTGAGAGGTAAGAAAATGAACTAAATATAAAATACAAAGTAATGGTTTAAAGTCCCTTTGTCTATAAATAAGAGATAGAATGTAAGACAAATTTTGAGAACCATTGGGCAGTACCCAATGGTTGCAAATGAAACCATTGTACAATATCTATAATAAAACTAAAGTTTAGGTATACCAGGCAACTTTTTGTTACAGATACATTTATAAGCAAAAAGCAGTTAAAAGATAAAACTCAGCTGCGACCTATTGCGAACAATTTGACTGTAATTTAAATAACACTCATTTTATAATACTGGTAATATAAAACCACCTAACTCCTAAAAATTTTTTTCACATGGTATTTCAATAATTTTTCAATTTCTTACTTTGAATTTGAATCAAATTCTATTAATGACCTAAACTAGCTATCAATAATAAGTACACAAAATAGGATGAAATAAATTTAAAAACAACAATATCAAGAAGTAATTGGAAATAATGAATAATTAAAATAACATAAACCAATTCCAAAATGAATATTCAATAATTGTTTAATGTTAATTGTTTTAAAATTTTAACTCAAATTGATTACTCTCTTTTTTGTTTTTCAACACATAAATTAAATCACTATTTTACTTTATATAGTTTTTTAAGATTTAGATATATGTATAAATCAAGTAATGAGACTGATTTTGTTCAGCAAGAATGTCCTGTAGATTGTATAAATACTTCATCTTTGCCCTAAGCTACTTCTAGTCCAATCAGAACTATGTGTCCTCTCCGTTGTAATTTGCGCTCTAATAACTTATGTTTTGTGATTTAAGTTATGTTGCCTTTAATAAGTTATGAGTGGTATAGCAGGAATGAAAATCTACACAATAGAATGTCATTTTCTTGCGTCTTTAATTAGGTAAGAATACAAGAATTTACAGTAAGCTACAGAAAAGGCTTTTTGAAATTAGGTTCTGTAAGAACACAAGGGTTTTTTGGCATAAAATGATTAGTGACGACAGAATGAATGTTGAAGATGAAAACCGAAGTGAACGACCGTCAACATCACATACCGATGTCAAAATGGCCAGGGTTTGTGCAATCAGATGATCTGATTGAATTATCTGAGAACATAACTGTAGAAAACTCAACATCAATTAGGAAAACATTTGCCAAATAACTACTAAAGATCTAGGTATAGGAAAAATTATGCAAAAATTGTTTCCAAAAATCTTACACACTTCTTACTTCTTCAAGCAGAAGTCTAGCTTCGATTGTAGCCCATGGCCTGATGTCCATGATAAACTGTCATCACAGAGTTCCAATAACTTTTGTTTGTTAGTCAAGTATTGATGTCCAAAGCCTCTGCCCTTAAAAGGTCCCTGACCATATTTGGATAACAGCATTTAATAAGCATACACCACTTTGCAGCTCTCCACTTTGGCATAGGGTGGAGCATCTAATGATGCCGCTAAATTGAACCGGGAAAAATAGGCCTAGGTTAAAATGTGTTCAGTCCGTGCTCTGATCGCAAAAATATATACATTTCTCTCAATTGCTCAATACATGTCTTCTTTTACTGGTTCTTTCCAAAGGTTAAATAGAGAAGGACCAACAGGACATCGTGACCACTCCTCAGTCCACTTTCTCCTGAAAAACCACTCTTTAGACTTTTGACAATATAGGAGGAAGTACATTTCTGGGTCAGCGGGTTGCATTACTGAGGTCAATTTCACTACTTCATCAGCCTTTTCATTCCCTCTAAACCCGCAATGGGCAGGGATCCACTGGAAGATTATCATTTTGTCTTCATCGTGCATAATCACAATCAACCTCTTCAATTCAGCAACTGTAAAGAAGTATGACGTAATGTATAGCAACGCCAAAACTTGGAGGGCTGATTTCAAGTCAGTGAGAATACAAATATCCGATTCGCAAATAGATTGACAGCTTACCAGTGCGGCATTTATTGCCAGCAATTCAGCATCCATGCTGGACTGGGCGTTGACTGGTACGAAAAAGGTTCTTCAGTTTCCAGGTTAAAGTAGCCCGATCCTGATTTCCCCTTCTAAGGGTGCACTGATCCGCCCGTGAAGATTTGTTTGTGCTCATAATATTTCTGGTTGAACATTGCTATGGCTCCAGCGCGGAGGTGTTTAGGGTAACTCTCTTTTGCCAATTTATTGGGTAATATCTGTTTCAATCGAGACTCCTAACCATCTGTGAGGAGATTCGTCATAAATATGTGCCCGGATGTGTTCTGGGCTATTGATAGGTAATTGTGATGAGATTTTTCTCATTTGATAACTGAAAAAGCTCCTGATTGTGCACACGTTTGATAGGATCGCTCTTAAGGGATGACTGCTAGTTGATGCCATAATCTTCAGATGCTTATTCCACAACTGTTCAGATATATATATTTCAATAGGTTCAATCTCCATTGCTGCTATTGGTGTAGTCTTCATATAGCCCAAACAGAGCCTGAGAGCTGCCAATTGCAGCCGTCGTATCTTTGCAAGGTGAGTTGCAGCAGCTTCACCCCACACTTCACAGCCATAAGTCACCTTGGATCACACAAACATTAAGCAGAACGTTTTCATTGTTGTTGTATCAGCACCCCATTGCCGGCAGGAAACAGCTTTTAGTGCATTTATTCTATGTATACAGATTTCGAAAAAAAAAATTTATAGACCAATAGCAAAAAACAAAATAATGTAGCAGCCAATTCGTTAGAACAAGTAGCATCGATCCAGATTTATTGAGCTTTTTATCACTGGTAATAAATGTTTATTCTTCAAGAGACAAAACATCAAAGTTGCAATTATGTTCAAAGAGATCATCTAGACTAAAAAAAGGTTGCATGTCAAAGTCAAAAGTGAAAATGCATTCTTTTGTATTTCTTACATTCTGAGGCCTTGTTCATAAACAGTGGTGACTCCCGGTCAGACAGTTAACAATGAAATTTTTATCTTTCCTATGTCTCCCTAGTA
The DNA here is from genome assembly GCA_036971475.1 of Prosapia bicincta. Taxonomy (NCBI): domain Eukaryota; kingdom Metazoa; phylum Arthropoda; class Insecta; order Hemiptera; family Cercopidae; genus Prosapia; species Prosapia bicincta. The sequence continues at coordinate 177,347,645 of JBAIZL010000001.1, forward strand.
TTCCTACACAGAAAGAATATTAAAACAAGTTCTCTGTGTCAATGAAAAAAACATCGCTGATAATTAAATTGTTCTTTATGTACCATCGTATACTTTACTCTCAGTATAGCAATTGTTAATGTTAGCATTTCAGTATTTATTATACACACATTATTTACTAGATATAGCTACATGCACGTATTTCTAATTTCATAATAGTTTTTCTAATTTCATAATAGTCAAAAGACACCATTTTCAAACAACAGATGTCTAAAAAGCTGTGATGAAAGACTTGGAGGGCATTAACGAGGTGTTACTAGCAATGGCAGAAGCACTGGAGTAAATGTGCGCAATAGTAATAGAACATTTTTGAAAGAGACTATACTAAAATTGACTAAAAATATGATATTTTTTTCTCATATCAGTCTCAAATCTTTATGTCACACCTTCTATATATACTTTACTATTATAATAAATATGCCTGCAAAATTCTAAATTCTGTTAAAATACGTTTTTATTGTTTTTGTACAGTTACATTCACATACTTATGTATTTAGCAGAAAAAACTTACCTGTGACATCACTGTCGTTATAAAACTCAGAATCATGGAGAGTAGTGACTAGCAATGAAAATAATGAACAGAATGTAGCCAATAGTGGTACAATAAGCATGGTTTCTTCAGATGTCATGGGTAAACCTCTTGAGATAACATTGATCAAAGGCGTAGGTGAGCCAAAGAGAGATGTCTGACTCACTGTTAAAATGGCTGACCATAAGTCTCGCAAAAAGTCTGGTTTCAATGCTAACATATATAGCATCCTATAAAAATATAAACTTCAAAATTAAAAAGAAATATTTAAATATATGTAAGCATTTATTTTATACCAAAATATATGTTTCTGTCATCATGATGTAGGCTTATCATTTGTTAGATTCTATACAATTCTGTACTAGATCAATTATATTATTTCTTATATGCTGTTAATGTTATTAAAAATAAGATATTGAATTAATAATTCCATAGCTAGGGTAAAAGAGATATAAGAATAGTATTAAAATATTGATTGTATGCATCTGACAGTACAAAGGAACTTCGATTCCGGTACCTTATTTCCATCTGAATTCATTTTATCCTTTGGATATTTGAATTCCCAAATGGAATACTATGTGGATTTGTATGGGAGATTATAAAACTTCTCTAGCACAGACAGGCATTTTAGGCAATATATATATATATATTCTTGATATTTAACATTATACATTGTTTTTCCGTTGCACTGACTTTATGAAGTTAATATATTACTATGTGAGTAATTTTATCCACCATTAAGTGCAATAATTTTACCTTGAGTGATGAGGCACCTTTCGGTCGTTGACCATTGTCGAATGGAGTGATTCAACAGCCAAACAACAAAAATGGTCTTCAAAATACAGGGTCATCATAATTGTACATCGAAAAATGTCATATACCAGCTACAATGTAAACTTTGCTCAGCACAGTACATAGGCCTGACCACGGATGGTCTGAATATCAGAATGAATGGCCACAGACATGATGTTAAAATTATGAATATGGATAGGCCAACAGCTCAACATGCTGCGAGTCACAACATCACAACTTTTGATGACTGCTATACCACAAAAATAATTAAATCACTCCCCCATGATTGCAATCCCTCAGAACTGAGAAGATGGGAACTATCATACCAGTGGTATACCAAGTCCAGAAAATCCCCTAACCTCAACATCAGATAAATCCATTCATTTTTTTTCCTAATAGCCTTATCAGACGTCTCCAATCTATTTCCCCTGACAGACTTATATAAACTATAATCACTCATATGCTCATGGAAACAATATATATATATATATATATATATATATATATATATATATATATATCTTTAATCTGCGGCATCTGATTTCTACTCTACACAATCTGTGATTACAACTTATATTTATTTTATTTCATTCTCTCATATTTCTTTTTGTGTTTTCTCTTTGATTGACAAAGACCACTGTGTGGTTGAAATATATCATTGGTAAAGTGCTTTTATGTGTTTCTATCTCAAGACTACAGAGTGGACTCTTACCAAGTTAAGTCTGTCAGTCTCCTAGTCCAAAATCTCTCTCTCTCTCTCTTATATATATATATATATAAAGAACTAAGTCAAATATATATATATATATATATATATATATATATATATATATATATATATGACGTTATTATATTACTATTGTAAGTAATTTTATCCATCATTAAGTGCAATAATTTTACCTTGAGTGATGAGGCACCTTTCGGTCACTTGACCATTGTGAAAAACATAACCTATCAGGAATTTACAAAATTACATGCAACAACTGTAACGCATTTTACATAGAAAAAACAACCAGATCATTTAAAATAAGATTTGAAGAACATTATAGAGCATTCAAAAACAAAAATTCAAAAGTATCAAATGTTGCAGCACACCTAATATCACATAAACATGAAATAACAAAGTACGAAAATAACCTAACCATACTAGAAATAAATAATAACCCAATAGAGCTAAACTCACTAGAAAAATACCACATTTATAAAAACATACACAACATGGGCAATGGTCAAGTGACCGAAAGGTGCCTCATCACTCCAGGTAAAATTATTGCACTTAATGGTGGATAAAATTACTTACAATAGTAATATATTAACTTCATAAAGTCAGTGCAACGGCAAAACAATGTATAACGTAAAATATCAAGAATATATGAATATATATATACATATATATATATATATATATATATATATATATATATATATATATATATATATATATATTTTGATATTTTACGTTGTCCATTATTTTTCTGTTGCACTGACTTTATGAAGTTAATATATTACTATTGTAAATACTTTTATCTACCACAAGTGCAACAATTTTACCTTGGGTGATGAGGCACCTTTCGGTCACTTGACCATTGTCGAATCAATGATTAATTTTTTCTCTATTTTTCTGGTGTGGATGTTCGGTCCGTGATGTTGGTATTTGTTGACGTTACAAGCATTTTCTCTTGAGCTGCGTGTATAATGTTTTTAAATAGTATGTCTTCTGTATATGTTGTCTGTAGGTTCATTAAATTCTTGTGCATGTTTTTATAAATGTGGTATTTTTCTAGTGAGTTTAATTCTATTGGGTTATTATTTATTTCAAGTATAGTTAGGTTATTTTTGTAATTTCTTATTTCATGTTTATGTAATATTAGGTGTACTGCAACATTTGATACTTTTGTATTTTTATTTTTGAATGCTCTGTAATGTTCTTCAAATCTTATTTTAAAAGCATTTAATTGATTATTAAGGAGCACTTATCTATTTATCCAGTTAAACAAGCCCACACCATTGTTTAAGATTGTTTATAATTTATACTTACAATTAGATCTTTATAGAAAATCAGATTTCCATTATTATCATACACAGTCCAATGACTGATAAAAACAATTACTCTTAAAACTATTATGGTGATGAAAATACAGAATAAAAATAAGTTTTTGTTTAGTAAAAAAGGAGTTATTATTTTTACTGTAATTTTATTATGTTTAAGTTCTTCAAAATTCAAACCATCTTTGTATTGTATAGATGCCTAGTAAACCCTATGCACAAAGTTTGTACAAACATGAAAAAACTGTTACCATAACACCAAATATTTTAGTTTTATAAACATTTGCCATAATCATTAGTAAATCAAAAACCATTATGTTTAGAACATTAAAGTTATTATAAAATTCTGAATTAACACAAAATAATTAAAGTAGAACTCGGGATAATTCAAAGCTGAAGGGACCAATGAAAACATTCAAATTATGGCCTATAATTATTGAGTTATAAGACATATAATTATTAGCAGTTAACCTATCATGGATCTAATTAAATGCATGCCAATGACACTAGCAGGTACAAATTAATTTCTCGAGTCAATTTAGTTGTATTTTACATCAATAATATTTTCACTTATAAAGCACTAAATATTATAATTTTTATCTGTGTGCAATTTTTTTATTTGTTTTTTTTTTATTAATTGAATATTATGTGTAGTAAAAACAAATTAAAAGTGTCTTACAGTTTGAAGTTTGCTCTAGAATCTAGGCTCCTACTACTATTGTTCATTTCGTATATACACAAGAATACACTAATTATAAAAATATTTACACTACTGACCAACACCGAGTAAAATCTATACTGAGTTTCTCCCTCCAGCTGACATAAAAACTGCTGAAGGGATCTGTATGTCTTTTCATCTACTGTATTATGTTTAGAGGTCTGACAGAAGCTCAGTAATTTATAAATAACTTTCTTTATTTATGCTGTAAGTATTGAGAGTAGATAAGTATTCCTCAGATAGCACAGACGTCTAGTCTTGCGCATGACATGTCAGAAAATAATTCTCCTGAAGCAAACAATAACGACATTCAATTACTAGCTGGGACAGTCTTTATAACCGCTACAAATAAATTGTCGTAACTAGCTGACTTATTCCATAAACCCTAATGGGTTAAAAGTTACTCTAGTGAACTATAGCAAGAAAATTACATGGATACAATATGTACATATACAATAAATTATTGATAGATATGTACAGTACAAATTTAAAGTTTGTGCAAATATTTTGTAATGTCTGATTGTCTTGCACAATTAATTCTTTTGGCATTTGCAAAATCCTGTAGTACATTTAAGGAGTGGAAAATACTGTCACTAACATTGGTTTGTCTTTCGATGTACCACCGACACTCACACAAATGATGAAGAGCCTATGGCGTAGTAGGAATTGGGGGCTCTTCAACTTCAACTTGATCTTCTTCTAAATCCGACAATTCGGCACTTTTTTGTTTTCCACTTCTGCTAAAATGTCTTGATCAGAAAGTTCTCCACACACGTTTACTTGTTCGCCTATATTAACATACTCTTCAAAAGTGACGTCTGTATTGACTTCCCATTCAACAGGTGCAGGGGAAATATCTTCAATTTAAAGGTCACTTGGATGATGGTCAGATTTCTTAACGAATCCAGCTTTCTTAAAACAATTTGCTACACTTTAACATTAGTTTATGACTATCGGAACTTTAAATTTTGTAAAAACATACAGAGACAACGTTTTCGATCGTTATGTGGCAATCTTCATTAGTGTCTTCTGCTTGGAGTTGTTAGGTTAAGCAGTGGCGATTTTTTAAAGGCAGGTTTTCAATAGCCTCAAAGAGTAAGTGTGATTTGTATTGGGTTTGTTCGATTAAAATGTTTGTACTTTGTGTGTTTATAAATTTCATATTGTTCTAATGTGTTGAGATTTGTGGTCCTTTTTTGTTCATCCTGTTTTTTGAAATTTTAGATGTCCTGTTTATGTAAGGTATTATGATGTAATTGTTTTCCGCATCAAATAAAATAGCCCAAAAATTTCAAAAAACAGGATACCAAATAGCATACAAAATTACAATACAAAGTACGACACAACAGCAACAACAAAGATAAATTATAAGCTCCAGGCGTATACAAATTAAACTGCAACAAGTGCAACAATTTCTAATTCGGACAAACAGGTTCCCGCTTTAAACAAAGAGTCAAGGAACAAACAGAACACCAACTCAGCATTTTACAATCTTCACATAAAAGAAACAAGACACAAATACACAGACATTTACAATAACCTAGAAATCTTACACATCCACAAAAAAGACCAAATCTAACACACTAGAACAATATGAAATTTACAAACACACAAAAACACAAAGTACAAACATATTAAACAAACAAACTCAATAAAAATCACACATATTCTTTGACACTATGGAAAACCTGTCTTTAAAACCGTCATTGCTTAACCTAACAACTCCAAGCAGAAGACACTGATGAAGATTACCACATAGCGATGAAAAATGTTCTGTCTCAGTAAGTTTTTACAAAGTTGAAAGTTTGGATAGTTATAAACTAATGTTAACCCTTTGGACGCCAGCCGCTCGGGCCGTAGCCCAACTCCTGACCGCCAGCCGCTCTGTTAGCGGTACTAGCGAGAACCGCCAAGGTCTGTTTGAACGTTTTTGCACCGGTTTACATTTCGCTCTGTGCTTTCGTTATTTTTTATGCAAATGTAATTATTTTTTTTTTGTTTTATAGATAATTACATGGGCTATCAACATTTAGTAATTAAAAAAGCGTTACTTGTACAACAACATTATTGATAAAGCAATAATGCCTAACAGAAAAAAAATGTATACAAAAAAACAACTTTAGATAAAAAAATTAAGTACTAAAAAAATATTTTTATATATCGCAAAAGTTTTTATTCAATTTAGTAACTAAATATCATACTGTTTGCAAATTTTCACAACTCTACTACAAAAAATAGTTTGTCAAAAACGTTTTTCAAAAAACGTTACAAATAGAAAAACAATGTATTATTATAAGCACTATTTATACAAAAGAATATAAGTTTGTAAATACTCACAAGTTTACAAAATACTTACAAGGTATGGTGATAAAGACCTTTTCGCACTAACAACAGTTCATTTTATAGTTTATAGTATAATAAAAGTAAACAAAAATATTTACATGTCGCCACATCACTTTCTAACACAAATGTTTAGGAAGGCACAAAGGGTGGACACTTTTATTGCACTTATTACAAAAGTATCTTGTTTTTTTCCTTTTGCCACCTTGAGTAATACTCACTCTACTGCACACAGAACAATTTCGTTCCTTGTTATCAGGCAATCGAGCAAGAAGTCCATTTTGAGCACGCTGTACTTGAACTGACTCTTGTTCACCAATCCATTCAGCAGCAAGTCCTTCAACCAGTGCAACTGTGAATTCCATTCTTGATAGCGGGTTGTCTGTGTTGTTTTTGTATAGGATGTATAAGTTACCAATCACACGACCAAAAATATGAAACATAACCTTTTTCCAATACTTGAGCGTACGCCGCTCGTCCAGGTAGCAATACAACATTTGATCGGACGAATCTACGCCGCCCATATAGGAATTGTACTGACGTATGATAGATGGCTTGCTAGTAATAAACAACTTATTTCCTCTCTATTTAGATTTACTTTCACTTTTTGCCGTAGCATTTGTTGACAAGAGAAGTACTTGATTTTTTGGGACGACTGGCGACAGTGCGCTGTATGAGAGCACGTGCCTTATCAGCTCGGCCCCCAATCACGACAAAAACAAATAGCTGAGCCAAGGTCACTGGTACTACCATCGTGAAAATTATTTTCCTGTAGTGTTAGTGACTTTAACGAAAGTCCAAAACAATAGAAACAAAATTTAAAAGTCTCTAAATACATCTTAAAAATAATGTTTTCCTGGCGGTCCGATTGATCGGACCTTGGCGGTTTTCGCCTACACATCGTCGGTCCGATGGATCGGACCGTGGCGTCCAAAGGGTTAAAGTGATTAATTAAGTTTAACCAAATGTTAAGGACTACGAAATTCAAGAATTTCCTACTGTTGTTTCAATAGCTTTGAACCATGCATTATGGCACATTCTTGCTGCTTGAAGATCAATTTTTAAACTTTTATTGTTTTTTTCAGACAAACGTGTCGAGAGTTTGTACAATAAGTTTCCAGTAGAAATTCTTAAATTTTTTTATAATGCCTCGATCCTTTGGCTGTACAACTGAAGAAGTGTTCGGGGAGAAAAAAAATAACCTTAACATTGTTCATAAGTGGGATAGCGGTATGTGCAGTACAGTTGTCAACAAACAGGCTTATTGTTCAGTTTACAAAAAGTTTGGTTGAGTTTTAACAGCCCTCATTAAACAGTTCTGCTGTCATCCAAGCTTTTTTATGGTTTGGACTTTGTTTTTAAAACATCTAGGATTAGCAGATTTGTCTATCTTCAGTAAATGCAACTTTTTGGTGCCATTTATATTGGCCCCAACCAATAAAGTAACTCTTTTCTTATTTTCCCCACTGCAGCGATCATCTTTAAAAGTTAACGTTTTGTTCGTAGTACATTTAAAAAACAAACCAGTTTCGTCCACATTAAAAATGTCTTATGCTGAGGTTTCTTCAATCGTTTGTAAAACATCGTCTTTCCAAACATTTGCAGCTTCTTTACTTACACTTGCACTTTCATCGCAAACAGACTCAAACGTAATTTTGTTTATTTCTTTGAAGCCATCCAGCCAACCGGTACTGGCTTTGAAACCACTTTTTCTTAAACTGAAAGCAAACTCTTTTGCCTTTGTTAGAACAATGGGGCCAGATAATGGAATGTTTTTGTCCCTAGCTTGTTTAAACCACTTTAGCATGCATTCATCCACTTCAGGGTTATCTGGTTCTCTGGCTCTTTTGTGGTCCTTTCCATTTCCACTCAAAGCACTTTTTAATATTTGTTGATTCCATCTTCATGTGAGCTACTAGTTTTCACTAAAAACACTTGTAAATATTTTACAATTTGCCTACAGTAGCTCTTACTTATATTTGTTGAGTTACAGTCTGAGTTGTCAATGGGACACATCTCCTGAAACGGTCGTCCTCAACAAATACAACTAAGTGCTACTATAGGCAAGTTGTAAAATATTTACAAGAGTGTTTTGTGTTTATTTTTCAAAAATGTAGACTCAGTAGTAGGTGCTATCCCATAATCTCTAGCCATAACACATTTCTTCTTGGTAATTTTCTGCCTCACGAATAACCACGACTTTTTCACTAAATGTTAATGTCTTGTAAAGAACATGAGGTTTATTCTAAGACATTGAGACCACTCAACAAAACCACTTCCAAATCACAAGCAAAAGCACCCTACTTTAACAACAAACTGATGACTGAGCAGACCGTCGATCGTTGCCTATCGATTGCTTACTTGACACCCCTTACGCAACAAAGACCGTGATCTCGAACCAATAACAACAAACTGATGGCTGATTGGAGTGTCGATCAATAACTGATTCTCCTGATAACTCTTATGCACCAAATCCCGTGATCTCAATCTAAATGCAGAGAAATCTTGGAAGGCAATCACTAGTGTCACTCCAATTCGAGACCACATCCAAACTAATTACTACAAATTAAAGAAGTTAAAGCTCGAATTATCCATAATGTTTTTACATTGTTAGCATATAAAGAGTCAAAGAACCAAAACAAGACTTCGAATTATCGGCAATTATGAATTAAACACGTTGGAATTATCCAAGTTCAACTGTTTATCTAAGCAAATGAGCACTAAGAAGGTGGAACTAGTGTAAGGACATGGGGCCAAACCAGTCAATCAGAGGTGTGATTAGATAAAATAAATGATGAAGATTCCCATATAGGGAGGATTCCCATACAAAAAAAACTTCTGATTAATGAAGGCTCTTCGAAATCATAAAAGTTAACATGACAATGTTAGGAATATCAGACAACTATGACACACAAAATATTTCAATGATTAAATAATATCTTGTTTTCAAAACTAAACATCAAGTACAGCATAATTCTAGACAACCAGGCTTATGTTTAAAAATATGGTTTGACACGTTTGCTGTGACAATGGACTTTTAAGTCAATGCTTTAGTGCTGAAGGACATTAACTCAATTTTTAGAACATTTTCCTACCACACTTCATAGTGCACTGAGTTCCCTAAAGTTGATGGGAAAATGCCTTAATCCATTGGGGATTGGTGCCTCAATTTATGCATCATCGATAATGTGTTGCAGATAGCATAGTATCAAGATAGATGAGTCATCGATGGTCAGTCGTTGAGTGTTAAGATTGCTTGACTCTTGTTAATGTGCTATCGTCTCCGTGCTTCAGATAAGCATGTGCAACACATTTCTCATGTTGGCAACTGTTTTTGCCTTCCGAAACTGCCACCATAAAAAAAAGATATTAATATCTGTCTTTGGAATGACAGGACAAATAAAGTAGGATTTGAATTGCCCCCTAAATGGTTTCTTATAACCAGCTTATTGGCTGCAATTTAGGCCAAGCTCTTAATCTAGTCTTTATCATTCAGTTACATCTAAGTTGTGTATCTTGATCGTTCTAGTTGAATCACATTCTACTCAATAGTGTGCAGTGAAGTTAGTGATACTGATGTTAACAATGATGTTTTTATGCGATTATATCCATGTGGTTTTTCTAATGTAATTAGCATAAATATGTTTTTGAATTTTATTCAGTTTTAATTTTTTTATTTTACAATTGTAAAGTGAACAATTAGTTCAGTGAGTATAATGGGGAACTTACAATCAACTGCTGCCATTAGTAATATTTTGTTTTTAATAAATTTATTTTACAAATTTATTATTTTAATTATCAATTATTTTTCAAATAATAATGTTTACAATTAATCAATTTAATTTGTCCTTTAATTTTTGTATTTATTATTAAGTAATAATTACCTAATTTAAATGAGTAACTAATATTTAATGGTAACTCTTTTTACTTTATAATACAATTATCTATAACACTTTAAAATTAATAAAGTTGGTATTAAACTGAATTCATTTGCTATGACACCGAGTTTACCATTAATTCATGCCTGCTGAGTCGCTCAGACTGCGAATAATTTAATCCACAATGAGTCATTACCCTCACAGATAATTTATTAATAAACAAATACAACAAACATACTTAAAAATTACTTAAATATAATTAAAAGACTGATATAAATAGAAAAAGACCCCCATAAGCAAGTCTATATTTTACAAAAATTCAATACTAAAACATTACAACACATTGAGGGAATAAATTAATAAAACTAAAAATAAAATAGTAAATGCCAATACAAAAAAGCAAAATAATAAGAGAGTAATAGATATATAAGAACATATCGGAACTCTATAACTTACACATATTGATTAGACTGCAAAGATAGTTAAAGGTGTGGAAATTTGTTTTCGTCTTCAAGTATGCTATCTATTTACAATTCCCAGTACAGAACCACTAGATTTAACTCAAGAAGTAAGAGTTTTATTTTTGTTTTAGTTTCTTATTTACTTTTAAAATAATAAATATATGTGTTTTCTAAATGAGAAAGATGTGTAACAATAAAATATCACTTGAATTACTTGGAATAGTTTACTGTGGTTTAATATAATTAAATAATACACACAACCTCTAACCATAAATATTTTTATTCTAGTCTTATGTACATTTCGGTTATAAAGTATCCATCCTCAGAGACATGACAATACATACTTATGTACTTGAGTCATGTCCCTGAGGATGGTTACTTTGTAACCGAAACATACATAAGGCTAGAATAAAAATATTTGTGGTTAGAAATTGTGTGTGTTACTTAAAAATTTAAAATGTTTAAAAAAATCAATTTTGATTTAACTAATGCAAAAACAAAGAATGTTAAATAGCTATAAAAAGAGTTAGCGATTATTTTTTTCTATTTAGTTTTAATTATCTAAACATATATTATTAAATCAGCTTACTTGTATTGGTGGACAGCGACTTTGCTGGAAATAAGAAGATTATGGCAAACTTGGCAAAGTGCATGAAGTATAGATGGATTTTTTGATTTTCCAACATACTGCAATATATTGTCTATCCTCCAGGGTTCATTAAGAAGTTCTGAGCACTCCATTAAAATCTGTAATAATATAAAAGACACATTGAAGTAATGTTCACTTTAGAGACTTTTTTTTACAATTATTTTCAGTCTCATTTCATTTCAAAGATTTTTAATTTGGAATTACATTTTCAATTAATTTTCTATGAAAAGTGGGAAACTTTATGAATTATCACAATTAACTTAAAATAATCATGAAAAAATAATTTAGAAACGTGTTTCCTTTGGAAATTTTACAAAAAAGTATTAAAAAAAATATATCAATTTTTCTTGAAGTTTTTTTGATTTATATGAGTAAGATGATTATTTGAAAAAAATACAATTTATGTTTAAAAAGACCTTGATATTTTAATAATATCTTGATCTTGATAGAGATACTAATTGAAATCTTTTAAGGCTGCAAAGAGTACAAAAAATTGAACCCAAAAATTGAGTTTCTCATAGAACATTAATACAAAAATAATATCTTCTAATTATTTGTTTTTTAATGCCTTCATTGATATTTTGAAGAGCTTTCATCTTTATTTTCAAGCTCTGACATGAAATTTAAAAGTCTGAAATCATTGATTGTCCAACAATGTGCATCTCACCCAACTGTTTACTGGTAACTTCTTACTCTGATTAATCTAGTTTATACACTAACTTGATGGGCATAGCCTTCTGATATGAAACTTACTGCTCTTAGTCTAGTCTTATGATATGATATTTGTAAGGCAATGCCTAATCTTTTGTGTGTAAAACTGGATAGGCAATGCTTATTCTTGTGGAGTGATACTTGATGGGCTGTGCATAACCTTCTCATATGAAACTTACTGCTTAGCCTAGTCTTATGATGTGATATTTGTAAGGCAATGCCTAGTCTTGTAATATGAAACTTTTTAAACAATGCCTAGTCATGTAATAAGAAACTTAATTGTTAATGCCTAGCTTTTAAAGACAAACATTTCCTAGTCAGTGCTTATTCTTGTGTAGTAAAACTTGATGACTAAGCAAAGTCCTGTCATGTGAAAATAGGTTTGCAATGTAAAATGTCCTATGCTAGGCCTAGTCTTGTAACTTTGAAACTTGCTGGCTACGATTAGTCTGGAGATATGAAACTTGCTGGGCTATGCCTAGTCCGAAATTTGAAACTATGTGGATTGCTTAATTTTCTAGTTTAAAATTTGATGGCCCATACCTAATCTTGTGGTATGAAACTAGTAGGGAATCATATAGTTTTGTGATGTGACAATTACTCGACAATTTCTAATTTTATGGTGTAAAACCTGCTGGTTAATGTAGGCATTAATCCTGTGCTATGAAATTTTCTGAGCCATTGCCTAGTCTTGTTAGTATGAAACTTCTGGGCAATACCAGGTCTTGAGATTGAGAAACATGTTGGGCTACGCTTAGTCTTGAGTTGGGAAACTTGCTATGCATAGTCTTATGATGTGAAACTTGATGCGATCTGATCAAACCTTGCGATGAGAAAATTATTGGTAAATGCCTAGTATTATGATGTTACATTTGCTGGTCCATGTCTAGTCTTGTGATGTGAACCTTGCTGGCTTGAACCTAGTTTTGTGATATACAATTTCAAGAGGACAGTGGTACAATATATTACAATAAAAATATTGGAAACAACCCCAATACCATACAAAATAACCAAACATAACTGATAATATAAGTAACATAACATTAAACCCTTAGGTACATTTTGACGAAGATGTCATCATCATCATCAGAGGATCTTACTACAAAATTACAATCTGAAAAACAATACTTTACAAACTAGACTGACTTCAATATTTCTAATATTGTAATAGTTTTGTGATGTAAACTTTCCGGTCAATTCCTAATCTTGCGATATTGAAACTTACTCAGAATGTCTTACTTTATGATGTGAATCTTACCTAGGCTAACCCTAGTTTTGTGATGTGAATCTTGCTGAGCTGTAGCAAGTTTTGTGATGAAAAGCTTGTTGGGTAATGAGTAGTGTTATAATTCTTGCTGATCAATAGCTAGTTTTGTTATATAAAAATTGCTGGGTATTGACTAGTCTTATGATGTGAATCTTGCTGAGCAATAGCTAGTTTTATAATGTGAAACTTGTTGGGTAATGACTAGTCTTGTGATTCTTGCTGCACTATAGCTAGTTCTGTGATGTGAAACTGGCTGGATAATGATTAGTCTTGAGATGTGAATCTTGCTGAGCAATAGCTAGTTTTGTGATGTAAAACTTGCTGGGTAATATCCAGTCTTGTGATGTGAATCTTGCTGAGCAATAGCTAGTTTTGTGATGTAAAACTTGGTGGGTAATATCCAGCCTTGTGATGTGAATCTTGCCGAGTTATAACTAGTTTTCTGAAGTGAATCTGGCTAAGTAATGACTAGTCTGGTGATGTGAAGTTTGTTGAGGAATGCATAGGCTTGAGATGTAAAGCTTGCTGGTTTATGCCTAGTTTTGTAATAAGATAACTAACATGGTGTTGGGTCTTTAAATATGTAACCTGATTTATGGATAAATTATAAAAAATTAGCATTCTGAAACTATTAACATCAGAAATATTTCTGTATATAATTGGTTCAATGTAATGTGAGATAGTTAATATAATGCAGTATTTAAAATTTGAAAATAAAAATTAAATAAATTTAATTCTTTTCATGGCTATTGCAGCCAATAGCAAGTCAAATCCTCCTATACTTAGGCCCTATAGTGGTCCAGAAATTTACCATTCCTTCCGCTCTCAGGAATGTCTGGTGTCATTCATTAAAGTTCTATGCTAAAGACTTGCAAAGAAATTTACTCATAGAATTTAACCTCTATACATTTAAAAGTTAATGTATTGGCTGATTATCAATCAATATTCAGAAAAAACTATCCAAGATGAATCTGAATTGTTAACAGCTGTTGTTCATATAATATAACACTATTTAAATAGAAAGATTTGCCAAAATTATAGTTTTAAACAGACAAAATATGATTTATTGAATGTTTGGGGTATAGCCTAACCTAATTAAGATAAACATATGGTTTTTGTTTAAAAACAATGCTAATATAATTCCTTCGTTTCTTGATATTTGAATTTTTAATAGAGCAAAAAGAGGTAATAATGGTAGCAGGTTTTTGTCTCACAAAAAATAATAATCCTATCATGCTTTTCTTAATAGTACATAATGCAATGTGCATTATTAGAAGACAGAAAATCCAGTTCATAATTACTGCCTCAAATTATACAGCATCATACTATATTGCTTCAATGCTTCAGCTTTGTATTACTGCTGAGGAAATCATAATTTTTAAAAATAACATTTCAAAATTAAAGTTTTTGCTGGAAAAATTTATATATATTTTTTATTATTGAAAAATTTTCTTTAATAATGTATTGAGACTTATCACCGTAAAACTACAACAGATAAAATACTGATTTTATAGGTTGTTAAATCAGGATTATACATCATCGTTAGCATTTTGATTAATTAACTAAAGCAAATAACATAAAATAATTCTGAAAGAAAGTTACAGTTTTATATTCAACATACCTCAAATTCCGGTTTTGGTAATTCCTTCTCACTTTCTGAATCACTATCATCATCATCATCACTTTGAAGAACAGCTAACTTGCTCAAATTACTTGTCAATCCTTGCATTACTTGCAAGTAATTTATTATATCCATGTCCCTTGTAACTAAAAAATTACAACAAAAATAATTATACCATCATATGCATTCTATGCAATTATAATAATGCATATAAATAAAAATTAATTCTATCATTATTCTTCTACAAATTTAATTCAACCAAAATCGCTTAATTTGAAATTAGTATTAATTGAACCCTATAATAACCATTAAAATTGTATAAAAGTAAGTTAATTTGAGCCTATTTATAAAGAAATAAAAAGACTGATCAAAATATACTGGATATAATCAATAAATTTGTTGATATATCAGCTATACAATAAAACAGATTTACATTATTGATTTTCAGACATTTTTGTTCCAAAAAAATAGGGCTGATTACAAAGGTGAAAAATAATTATAAAGTATGGGAGTACATTATTTTTAACCCAATAGTCAGGTAACAAAGTGGGGTGAACTATATTAACCATTACATAAGAACCCAGTCTCTTATTGAGACCATTTGTTTACGATTTCAAACTTACTATACGAAAATATGATTGATCAAGGCATCCGCAAATACAAAGCCAGACTTTGCTTCAAACAATTCAAGCCTCAAAAGCCAAGTAAATATGGCATAAAACTGTATATACTTTCAGAATCAAATTCCGGTTATATTTGAAATGTTGATGTTTTTTCTAGCCAAAGCAATATAATAGTGTAAATATCATACAAAGATTCTTTAGCAAATTAACTGGCCAGGGGTACACTTTATGCCAGGTATTACACAAGCCTTACTCCTACTAGGAATTGGAAAATGTGGAAATGGCCTAGTAGGAACAGTGCTAAAAAAACAGCGAATAAATGACTCAGGCCATGAAGTCACCTACAATACAAAGAGGTGAACAAATTATCTAGAGGAATGGAAACCTTTTAGCTGTGTATTGGAGGAATAAAAGATATGTGTATCTTTTGAGCATGAAGCATAAGACTGAAATATTATTTACCAAAATAAGAGGTATCGAAATGAGAGAGCTAGCATGTGTGATAAGCTATAACAAAGTAAGGTAGGAATAGACCTCTCAGATAAAAGACTGTCATATGGAGCTTTTGAGCACAAGGCAATAAAATAGTGAGAAAACTCACATCCCATTGGTTTATTATGTGCACAGTAATTAGTACTGGGGGGGGGGTTGTAGTAGAATGCCAGGTTTGTGGAATTTCCGTTGTCACAGGGTGTACTGTTATTGTTCTATTCACTGCACTGTGAGAGTCATTTAAGTTTGTCTTGGGGTTAATTTTGTCTATTAGGTTGAATAATTTATCGGTTTTTTATTTTATTTGTATTCGTTCGTTTATGATATTATTTTTATGTTTATAAATTTGTAGTTGTTCCCAGATTGTAATTTTGAGGCCTTTTTGTACTTTTTCTATTAGGTTTACGTTTTCTAATGTGGGGAATGTGTGTTTGTTTTCAGGTTTGAGGTATGCATTAAGGTGTTCTTGATATCTGTCTTTTAATTTCTTTTTTGTTTGGAATATGTATATTTTATTACAGTCTGGGCATTCGATTTTGTATATTCCGTTATTAAGTGTGGGACATATTTTTTCCGGTTGGTTTATTTTATTGATTATGTTTCTTGTGTTTTTGTAAGCTATGTTAATATTATTATTTTTTAGTGTTTTAATTATTCCTTTTATGTTGTACCCTGTGTATGTGAATGTGGCCCATTTTGTTGTTTGTTGTTCGATTTTAGGTTGTTTTAATTTATTTAATATTTTAAATTCCAATTTATCTGTAGTTTTTTTATTGTATCCATTTTTTGGGCTATTTGATATACTATTTGTTTTTTTTTGCTTTTCTTCATTTTTTTAGAGGCAGTTTTAGCATTCTGTATAAGAGTGAGTTGTAAGCAGCCATTTTATGTTGTGGGGGAAGGTTAGAGTAGTTTGGAATTGTATTATTGGTTTGTGTGGGTTTCCTATAAATTGAGTATTTAATGTTACTTGTATTTCTGGTTATTATTAGGTTTAGATAGTTTCTTTTATTGTTTATTTCTTCTTCCATGGTGAATTTTATGTTACAGTGTAAGTTGTTGATTTCATTTAGAATGATATTATTATTTATTGCTTTATTTTGCGAGATATATAATCCTTTGTCAACATATTATATCCAATGTCCGTTGGGGCAGTGTGTTTTTATGGTTTGTGTGATTAATTCGTCAAGGTTTTAGGGGTAAATTTCTGATATTATACTTGAGAGTCGTGATCCCATTGCTAAGCCATCTATCTGTTCATATATCTTATTATTAAATTTTAAATAGTTTTGGTTTAGTATGGTCTCTAGGCATTTTGTAATTTGGTTTGTTTATTTGGGGTTGGTTTTAAGATCAGTTAATTTGTTTTTTATTATTTGGATGATTTCGTTTATTGGTATAATAGAGTATATGTTTGTGAGGTTATGATATCAAATGATATAAATTTAGTGTTTTTTGTTATGTTTATTGTTTTTAGTCTTTTGGTTAATTTCAAAAGTGCACCTGCCTATAAAATTTCACAAATAATCGCCAATAATCTAAAACACAAACTTAAACTAGAAAATAAATACACCATAAAAAACTCATAAACACCATATGAAATATTTCTTCTTAATCACACTATTTCTCAGTCCTGACTGTATTGCAAATAATAACGTGATGTGGGTTATCTTACATCTTACTTTACTGAAAATGTAATGATAATATACCACAAAAGTACTTTACTTCCCAAAAATAAGAAAGCTTCCAGACATGTTAAGTATGACTAGTAATAGATAAATAGTACACAAGTATCTACGATGCAGTAAATAACAACAACTAATAATAATATTGATTGTAAATATATTCATACAAAGCTTCTATTATCAAGGGTCATTTGGAACAGCGTCTGTCTACCCTAGTGTATATTCCTCAAAGTATCCTTGACCTCCCCTTGCTTCTTTTGAAAATCGTTCTTCTACAGTTCCCTACAAACCTTGTAAGAAGCTTACATCTTTCTCTTAAAATTGTTATAGTTTATAAATATTTTTCTTTTCTCCCAATCTATTCTTGACATTCTAATTGTTTCCATTTCCACTTGTTCAAACCAATGCAGATTCTTGCCCCATCCCTCATTTTAGTCGGAAAGAAGCTATCTAATAATTTTTCAACAATTTATTTCTTATTCTATTTTTTCTTATACTCTCTATCCCTCTTTAAATAATCTTATTCTCACTCCTTCTAATTTCTTCCTTATCCAGGATTTTGAACCAAATAATAAAATTGGCTAATAGTACATTTTATCCAAAACTAGTTCTATGTAATACATGTTCACTACTTGGAACTCTTCCACGATATTTTTTGTATTTATCAGTCCTAGGTTTTATAATTGAAGCAGCAATTTTTATCTTATTTAAAATATTTTCCAATGCCAAAGCCTATCTAAAATAATACAACCGCAATGCAAAAATTTACATATTTTTAAATGTAGATAAAATATGGTAAAATAGAATTACATATTTTTAAATAGAACGACTCAAAGTCACAGAATAATATGATTTTTCTACAGTTAATATTAAAGACTTACATGTCTGTTTATGATCTAACCACATTATTGAGTACAAAAGGAACGATGTCATTGGTTGTGGAATACAGTTGATAAGTATGATTAGATTTAAAAATGGGAAGTTGGGGTTAGCAGCCAACGCTGGCAGCAGGAAAAGCTTGATAGGTTCACTGATTTCTGGGCACAAAATACGTTGACAGAATTCCCCCATGATCAACGAACTGTAACAAACAAACAGAGTGTTATTTGATTTCACCCTCACTTGAGATAGTTTTACACTAAAACACTTAAACATATATTGATATGTTAAACCTGCCAATAGTATAACTCACTTTTATTATTTATTGAGGACGACTGTCTCAGGAGATGAATCCTATTGTCAACTCAGAGCATAGCTGACTGCTTGCATTTTTAAGTTAGGATAGGGATGGAAGAAAGACATTTACAACTTCAGTGGAGTGTACAAGCTAACTTGCAGTTCATGCTCTAGTTTCTATATAGGCCAAACAGGAAAACTATTTTACACATAAAACTAAAAACACATAAAAATACTCCCAATAAAACATTCAATCAAACTTTTCCAAACACTTTATACTCAAAAATTACAATTACATAATCATACCATCATACCTGCAAATTCTTTACAAACAAAACAAAAATAACCAATATCACACAACCGAAGAGTGTGAAATCTACAAACATTTCAAGCTACACCTAACATACAAAACTCAACAATCAATTACATTTTAACTCACACATACATCATAACCACCAAAACATTGAAAAATCACCTAATACTCTTATACCACCTCACTTACCCTCACACTAAAACAATCAAGAGGTCAGATAGAGTCTAAGTTGACAATGGGATACCTCTCTAAAAATGGCTACCCTCAATAAAAAAAGTAAGTGCTACTATAAGCAAGTATAACATATCAATATATGTTCAAGTATTTTAGTAACTAAAAATACAGTAGCCACCGCATATTGTGATCACGCTTAATGTTTCTATTCGGTTATTAATATGTCTCAGCAGTTTATTATTCTCAGTAATTTGAAATATAATATTTAGTTCTTCTTTATAATTTATTTTCTTTAGCGGTATATATAATAATCTGTTAAAAAAATGCCTATATACAAATACAGGAAAAGAGGTTTATAAATTGAAAATTTTTTTAAGAAGTATAATATGGAAGTTGGAATGAAAACTAACAACATTAAAGAATAAATTCAAGTGTGATATAAAAAGCTTGACTTTTAAAACGTCAACTGCCATGATGGTCATCGGTGACCGACATTTGCATAGGACCAACAATTTAGACCTAACTTTAGATCATCACACAAGGCTGTCGGGCACATTCACATTGTATTTAACCATATGAGGTGTTCGACATGGCCTCTGTGTGTGTTCCTGCAACTTGGCGTAATAATAAGATTTTTTTATTATTTTTTCTACAAGACTATAATAATATTACTAACAAAAATAATAAAGCCTGCCAGCATTGAATGGGAATTATATAAGATTGAAGGGAAAGTACACTCTTACTTATTTAAAATTTCTATAATTTATACTACAGTGAAACCTGTCTTAGGCGGAATCCCGTCTATCGCGGAAAACTTTAAAAGTCCCGACTGTCACCTATTTAATTTACCTGGTTAATAATCTTCATAGGCCAGAAACTGTCTAACGCGGAAGCGGAATAAGCAAAAGGATGAGTGATATGTATTTACTACGTCTTAGTTCTGCATAAGCCGGAAAATCTGATCATATACATGCTGTAAAATATAAAGTTACAATGATTTCCATTTAGATAAAATACAGTTTATAATATATTTTTTTACCATAACAAAATTCACAGATAGGTCTGCTTAATTGTAACGGATCGTATTTATTTCTGAGAATTCTGTAACAACGTTAAGGATTGCTGATATGCACAAGATAACGCAATGGTATACAAACATCCATAATTTACGATAGGCTATGTGTCATTACTCGTTTCCTTAACATAACCCAATGAATGGTTTACAAACATTCACGGCCAGACATATTGATTGACACATTGAAAGGCGAGAGACCGCTTCATTCTAAAAGGCAAAAAACATGCGCAAATAGAAGAAAAAGAAGAAGTTGAAGACGGACCCGTCGTAGAAAACAAAATAAAAACATTTGGCGAGACTTTAATGAAAATGTGTGAGTTAGAAGATTTCGCGGTACATATTAACAGCCTATAATAGTTAATAAATTGCATCATTAATTCATAAATTTTGTTGACAAGTGTGTAAGTGTTTTAGTTTTATAGTTTTAGTGTTTTCTATTAAAAATATTTTGTGGAGAAGGATAAAAGGATGCTGCATTAAAAGGTAAGATTTGTATTATGTAATGTAGGTTTTAACATTTTCTGTAGTGTGCATAGCCAACACCACCTAGAAAACAAGGTTTGCGAGTTGTGACATCACAGGGCACAGGCTACGGGTTGTCATTAGGCAATCAAGATAACTGATATTATTGTTGAATGACGTTTATTTAGACGTTAAAATGTGATAGTTTTCTTGTGATTTAAATACACTTGCTTTATATGTTGAAGTGTTATCTCTGTAGGAAATAAACCGTCAGTACTCAATCGGAAATAAATAATTTAATTAAATACTGTATTAGAACAAATGTAGACACGATGACAATTAATTGTCTGTTATCTATGTGGTGTTGGTACAGCGCCATACAGCTGATCAGTAGAAATAATAGTCTTATAGCTAAGAATCCCCAAGGCCTACCCTAACCCCAATGCTAAAAATAAACTACACAAACGTTTGGTGATGTTACTATCATACAGTACACTACTACTGTATAAGCCGGAAACCTGTCTTAGACAGAAAAAAATGCCGGTCCCAATGGATTCCGGCTTAAACAGGTTTCACTGTATTAACAAAAAATATTTTTAAACAAAAATACAGTTATGCTGAAAACTTTTTAAAAAAGTGAGAAAAATTTAAAAAATTGTTAATTGTTGATATTGTTTAAAAAATCTTTAATACTGTGAAAATAAGATATAGTATATATTTATATTGAAAAAATACAATAAAAATGTTGATTAACCTTAACACGTTCAGCACGGCTAGCGTACTGGCATGCTTTGGGTTCCCTTGTGAGGCACTGAGAGCATGCTGTTGCGCTCCCCGCTTCCCTTCTGAGAGACGGCGAGCGCACCGGCACGCTCACTCCCAGTCTAATTAAAACTTTTCTAGTGTAGATAAGTGTTTGTATAAAGGTTTGATTTTTACGTCAGTGCTTCAGAAGAGTTTGGAGAACATTGTGCCTGAGTCGTTTTTAAATCTGACCTTCCCAAGTTGACTTTTTGATGCTTCAACTGAAACAATGCTTCGAGGAGTTTTATGAACAGATTTAATTTGGTTAACCTTTTATATTTTAATGTTTTTTTAGCCAATGTTTTAACCACTTAATGCGGCAAAATATCTGGTAAAAAATAACGATCATAAAAATAAACTAAGCTTTCTGAACTAACGCAAGAATAAACAATAACTGTCCTATTAGAGTGAATGAACCTACTCGAGGTGGGAACAGACTACTGTAAATATGAGTCTTTGACAAAATGCTTGGACGCCTGAAAACCTAATGTGTCATCATAAGATTGTAGTAAACAAATGTCAGCTAATCTCGGCTATAAATAGTCTTGGACGTGACATATCCGTTATCTATGTCTGTGTTTACATTATCTATCTCTATCGCTTTGTGAAACACATGACACAAACTGAAACAAACATTCCGAGTTAAACGTTGAGTGGTTAATTTTAGTATGTAGTATATTTTAGTAGTAAGTACTTTGTATTTTTATGTAAATTATCTTTTTTCTCTGTCTTTTTTATTGAATTTTATTATTTGTCATACAGTATTTTATCATTTGTATTCCTTTTTTATTAATTATGACCCAATAAATAAAACAATAATTAAATGTCTAATACATTGTTTTGATGTCCCCAATAAACCTGTATATGGTAGAAATAAAATTATTGAGATGAAAACAACGGACACGATAATTAGATGCAACAACAAGCTACGCAACCCGCATAGCATTTCAATAATTCCACTGCTGCCATACGTGGAAGTTAACAAAAAAACAGACAGTTGTTTATTGAGATCTCCAATATCGCCAACGTGCTGAATATGTTAAACAGGGAATGCGTAGTAAGTCCGACAACGTGACCGACTTGACGCCTCGTAGTATAAATATTTATGTCAGGTAATGACAGTCACCGATGTTCGACGATATTATAAAATAGACCAGTTTAAATGAATAAACACACTAGAAGACAAAATATCATTACGTTTTGTCATTGTTTAAACAAAAAGTACAACACAAAATTGTGTTTGAAGGTTATCGGTAAACTGGTTGGCAGTCAATGTGTTAATGGTGCACATTATGAACATTAAAGCTCCTTCAACAAATGGAACAACGCTGGTCACTGATTTTTATGTCTACTACATCAATGTGTTATATGTTATCATCAGGTGGCTAGTAGATACAACCAATTATGAACTTATAAGGGCCAGCTGTTTGAATAGTTACTACTTGTAAGGAGTTAATAAGATCAGAGAAACAGCATAGATATTGTTACAGGTTAGAAAAGCTGATGCCTCAAGCTCTTTCTTCTGTAACAAGGCCCAATGTAAAACTGAATGCTCTCATACATTGAAATTATGGAGATACAATTTAAGGAGATGTGTCTCTTTGACATATGAAAATTGAAGATACATCTTGCATAATTATTTTCAGATTCTTCCTGTGGCTTCTAACACCATTAATGTTCAATTGCATTACTGTGTAATGAAATAGCATGAGTTTATTTTTAAAGGACAATTCTGACACCCAATGATTTCTGTTTAACTGGTGATGTCTGTTTAATGAACAGGTCCATTAATGGCAAGAGATACAAGCCTAGTTACTTGCAGCTCTCAAAAGGCGACTTATTAGTGACCGGAACAAAGCAAACGATTTTCTGTCAACTTTAGCTTTAGTCTTCCTAGCTTTGGAAAACAACACTTTGTCTTTAACCATGATGCTCAAAATAGCCTTCTCGTCTTTGAATTTCAGACAGTAAATGATCAAGCCACATAATCGTCACCTCAATTAGTGCACTTTTGATCATCAACACAATCCTATTCATCATGAGCTTCAAAGCCACACTGTCTGCAAATCTCCTACTTCTAACAGGTAGTACTAATATGACCAAAATTTTGAAATTTGAAACATCTCCTAGGGTTAGGCATCTTATAATAGCCTGTAGAATATGCAAATTAGAAATTCGCTATTGGACTACTATGTAAGAAAATTAAACATTTTAATATATTTATGTAACTCACTATACAAACTATAAACCCTATTTTACAAACTTAAAACTTTCATTCGTTAAAATGAAATAGCTTCTAACTCTAAATTGCAAGTTTGTTAACCCACTGCGCTTCATAGACGAGCTCAGGTCGTTCTAACAAAAATGTTGCTAACAGACATACAGACAATACCAGTTTGTCATGTATATCATTATTGTTGGTTTGTTTCAAGAGAGTTTATTTTCTGATATGACACGTACAAGAATAAATGTCTGCGCTGTCTAGGGATATTTATCGCCTCTCAAAACTTGCGGCATAGATAAGGATAAATATTTAGAACCCATTATTTCTTCTTTTTTCAGACATTCTAGACATGTTAAAACCTTTTGTCAGTTTTAATGTCAAGTGTATTTTCTCATTCAGTATAGTTTTTACTCAGTGTCGGTCTGTACCTTATGTTTGTTGTGTGTCATATTACTTAAATATTACATAAACATTTTTTATAATTAGTGTATTTTTGTGAATATTGAAATACTAGATATAACAATACTATAGGGAGCCTTGAATCTAACGCAAACTTCAAGCAGTAAAGAGCTTTTAATTCGTTTTCACTTATCGTGATTACAAATAATAAACAATTAACAAATAATAAACTAACTAAAGTACAAAACAATGAATAAAACAATTGCACTCATATAAAATATATAATAATATAATTTTATTATATAATTCTATATAAATAATATAATACAATATATATTATATCCTTTATAACTGGTATAATTATTGGATTTTCTTCTGTGCAAAACAGATACACGGTAAACAATTGTAAGTAGACACAGAATCGTGTTCTTCCTTCTAGAGGCATAAATGCTACTAGTAATAACTATTATGAATATTAATAATAAATTTTAAAATCTCTAGACTAAGAAAAAATTATTTTCAAAGAAAGGACAATCATGTGATTAAAGAGGATCGGTTTCACTTATAAAAAAAAGTACTTAATATTAGGTGAGTAGTCTAGTTGAAATTAGGTAACCAATACTAAAACAGGTGCTTAAGTACACTTGAAACAATATCAATAATTAACATCAATAAAGAAGAAACCAAAAAAAAAAAATAAATATAAAAATAAATAAACCAATAAAATCCACTACCTGCAACTAAACTTTTAAAAAGCTAAAAAACCAACACTTTTAAACTTGTGAAGCCAACATCTTGTTCAAGTATCCACAATAGCAAGGTCTAACACATCTGCTGTGCAGATACTCCCTGACTAAAGAAGAAGCTAAGAGACCAGCAACCACATGTATATCTTAGGCAGAGCAAATTCACAACAGTATTGTAGATCAGAGATTATACAACTCTGTATTGGGATCTTTCATTACTCCCAATAAAATACATTTTCATTACCCAATTCACTGAATACTTCAAATTATGCTGAATAAAATAATATATGATAAATTTAGAATAATAAATGTAGATTTATAAAAAAATTATCTTGTAATTGTTAAACTAAAAAATATCTACAGTTAAATTTCAGCTTAACAGCATAAGTATGACTCTGCAGGACTCCCAGTACAAGGGTTAAATGTGAAGTAATAAAGTAAAAGTTACCTAAAATCTGAATCTCCAATTTCAAATGCAAGGAAAATTGGGCGTGTTACCATATCTAACAGACATGCAGCAAGTGGAGTAGGAGGAGTGGGTGATGCACTCAGCAATGGTGGAACAGAGGAATCCAATAAGAAACGTACTCTTTCCATATACCCTTTTTGTACCAAGTACCTGAATACCTGAAATATAAATTAAATATCTTACTAAATACTGTCTGTATATTTTACAGTTCATAAACAAAACAAAACAAAAAACACTGAATGCCTACCAAATTAATCAAAATAAAATTGGTGACTTCCAGGAGACATTATTTTAATACAAAATGAATGCTCAAGTATGAATGTCCCAGTAGATAAACTAACTTACTGAATTAAGACACAAATATTTGTTTATATAAATGTTATATTGATATATTTATTAGTATTATCATAATAATCAAATATAGAATATCTTGCACATTACATTTTTTTAAACTGTAAATTAAATGTAGTAGAATATGAAAAAATACAAACCCAAAGGCAACAAGTGAGAAATTCAAATTATAATGTTAAATTTTTGTTAAGGTTATTATAAGTTTTTAAAATGCTCAAGATAATAAACACAATCCATATGTTTATTAAAAGCTATATTTTCTCAAATCAAAAGTTTATTAAGCTCTTTTATTAGACAGTACTGTAATAAATATCAGGAACAATTTATGCAAACATGAATGTCTGGATGCCTTGCATAAACAATTCTCTTAATGTTAGAAAATCCTTAAGTATATTAGACAATAAAAAACACCTTCACTTACATTGTTTCACCCCTCCAAAACTCATATAACTGCTGAAAAGCATTCAAAATAGAGGCTGGCCCATCAACTTATTTATTTTCATCTGGTGATTCAGCAATTTTCATTTTTCACTCAAGCTAAAATGTCTTGGTCAGAGAATTCTCTACAAATTTCTACTCATTCATCTTAATGAATGTATTCCCCAAAGGTGAGAACACATTTGCTCCATATACAACAGCTAGGTTCTTACGTATTATACGGAGGCCACTAATACAGGTACGTAGTAATGTTGTATAAAATTACAACAAAATCGATCCTGACTGGATACTTCACATAAATTCAAAAAAAATTAACTTGAACCAACACGCAAATTAACTGCAAAAAAACTCTAAAGTTAGGTTATGTTAGGTTTATTTATTCACATTTTATTTGGGACTACCTTTTTAAGCCCACAGTAGCAACGGCGCAATCTACTACGCCTAGACATGAATATACCTATAAAGCATCCAGTTAGGGTAGATTTGGTTGTAATTTTATACAGCATTACTATATACCTATGAAGTATCAAGTCAAGATAGGTTTGGTTCTAATTTTATACAACATTACTACGTACCTATATTAGTGGCCTCCGTATAATATATAAGTACCACCAGCTCTTTCTAAATGTTAATGATAATTCTGATCAAATTTCTAAATAAATCAGTGTTTTAAAATTAGTCTAATACATCAAGTGAAGGCTTGAGATTGTCTGGCATAGTTTACTCTTTAATTTTACCATTTCGATTTTTTTCTTAAAGAAGAAGAAGAAGAAAGTTTTTTCTTTTTTTATTCTATTGAAGAAAAGTTGCATATGGGTTATAATTACTTGCATATTTATAACTTTTTATTATTTTAATTTAAATTCAAATCATTACAAAATATTTTAAAATGTAAGCATTAATTATTTAAAAGAATATCTTTTACTTGTACACAAGAACTCCAATCATCCGAATCAATAGGGACCAGGCCCCATTCGGATAAACGGAAATTCATATAATTGAATTTTTTGAAAAAAGGTCATTTTTAATTAATTACTGTATGTATGTTCAAAATGCGAGAATAAAACAATGTTTTTTATTTTTTTCTAAACTTCTGAGGTGTTTCACAAAGATTTGGACCTGAAATTGGGTTTCCTATTGTAACGTTCTTTTTTGCATGGTCGCCAAGTAGCAGATATTTAGCCCAAGTAGTAAATAAGAGATTCGACTGATGGCAGCATTGAACGGTCTAAGTTTGTTATCAGCTGATTGCTTTTCATTTGATATTATCGATCCTCTTTAATTAAAATACTATGTCAGGTACCGGATTCGAATAAGAGAAGCGATTGATTGCGTGTTGTAAAAGACCAGATAGGAACAGGCCAGTGGTAGCAGAAACCAAGGGATCAATTTCCGATCGATCGGATTTACCCTGAGGGATCCAGCTATAGAGGTAACCATTTCATAATTGGTAAGCGACACAAAAAGGTAAGGTTTTCAATATTTTAAAATATATACTTTATAATTATGCCCACGGCACTAAGAAGGCTGTTAAGGAAGATTTCTTTTGTGGGGTGGGGCTTTCTAAATTTTATTTTGGGGTATAACTGTGTTATTCAACCCTCCTACGGAGATGTAGCAAAATGGTAGCAGAACGTGGTTTGTAAACTAGTTCACAAATTTGTTTCATAGGGGAAAAAATTAAAAAATTAATTAACCAATAAAGATGTGTATTTTTTAAAATTACATATATAATCCTAACTTCGAGATAGAATGTATTAACCATAACGATAAATAAGTTCATATTTTTTTTTTTTTAAATCAGTATTAAATGTACAAACAGTTTCTAAAAATATGTTAAATCATTCGCAGAAAGAATTGCGTAGGTAAGTTTTGTTTAAACATGTAATTGTGAGTTACAAAGCATTTACGTAGTCATGAGCTACTATTAACTTATTGTAAGTAAACAGATAATCTGTTCCGCTTCTATTCAACTAGGTTAAACATTAAAAAAATCAAATTAAAAATTAAAATCGTTTACTTGTTCGGCCGTCGTATTTATTTCAACTTTTATTAGCAATACAATATTTAAAAAGCTATAATATTTTTATTTTTTTCCCCGCCTATAGCATCCTTGGAGTATTATTGTGTCTGTATGTGGGAAATGTAAAATTATACAGGGTGAGGCAGCATAACTTCCTTTTTTTAAATGCTTGCCATTCAGTTAGTTGACGCCATAGCGGAGCGCTAGTGGTCTCGTTCAAGAGGGGGTACAGTAAAGTTTTGTCCCAACACGTTTCAGTCGCCATCATGTGTTGGAATAGTGAGGAGCGAGCCTCTGCCGTTGAGGCATACTTTTCCAGCGGATGTTCGGTTATTGCAACACAGCGCGCATTTCGGAATTGCTTTAATTTAGCCCCGTTGGCTCCCGTCCCAGACCAATTGTTCCATCAATTGTTACATGGGTCACTACATTCAGACACACTGCAAGTGCGACAAAACGAAGAACTGGAGTCCCTCGGCCCGTTAGATCACCTGAGAACATTGAAGCAGTGAGAGCGTCAATGTTGCGATCACCACGGCGTTCTGAGCGCAAAAACGCATCTGCCCTTGGACTATCCGAACGTTCTGTAAAAAGAATTCTTCGTGATGATCATCATTTTCATCCCTATAAGATGGCGATAGTGCAGGAACTTTCAAAGCGTGACTTCAATTCTCGAATGAACGCGTGTGAGCTTCTTCTTGATGTCGCTCCCGAGGGTGCTATTGTTTTTTTTAGCAATGAAGCCCATTTTCATTTGTGTAGGTCGGTTAACAAACAAAACAACAACCCTCGAGAATTGCATCAAAGGCCTTTGCATTCACCCAAAGTCACAGTGTGGTGTGCAATTTCCTCAGCTGGAATTATTGGTCCCTGGT
Organism: Prosapia bicincta; assembly: GCA_036971475.1. Taxonomy (NCBI): domain Eukaryota; kingdom Metazoa; phylum Arthropoda; class Insecta; order Hemiptera; family Cercopidae; genus Prosapia; species Prosapia bicincta. The sequence continues at coordinate 177,377,025 of JBAIZL010000001.1, forward strand.
TTTTTGAGGAAAATGAGGCTACAGTGACAGTGAATTCGGACCAGTATGTAAACATGCTACAGAATTTTTTTTTCTCATGGCTAGAAGAGTTGGATTTGGGGGACACTTGGTTCCAACAAGACGGTGCAACAGCACACACTTCAAAGGCATCGATGGCTGTTTTAAGGGAACACTTTCCAGAGCGCCTTATCTCAATTAGAGGCGATTTGGAATGACCGGCACGCTCTTCCGATCTGTCCCCTTAAGATTTTTTTCTATCGGGTTTTTTGAAATCCCGTGTTTATGTGAACCGTCCAAGAACCCTACAAGATTTGAGGACCAACATCCAAGAAGAAATTGCCAACATAACACCTGCTACGCTAACAAGAGTCATGACAAACGCCAGAAATCGGTTTACGCAATGTATGGAGAATGAGGGACGTCACCTAACAGATTTGATCTTCAAAACAATGTAAATAAAAACTTTAGACATCTACCTACATTATAAAAAATAAATAAATATTTTCAGATGCATACAATAGTTTTTATTGAGTTTTCAAAAAAGGAAGTTATGCTGCCGCACCCTGTATCTTACTAGATCAAGTGTAGTTAAATACAAAAGAAATAAATTAAGGAACAATAGGGAGTCTCATACTAAATATACCAACCAAGTTACCCACAGCCTCGAACCGGCGGAATCTAAGTTCCCTACAGATGATAAACTAGGCAGCCTTCTTGATCAGATTAAGAAAAAAAGGAGAACCGTTTCATTTACAGCTTGATCTTCTACGGTCTACACATAGAGAAACCAGCAATGTAAAACCTCCCTCTCCTGATCATCAGTCATTCGGTCATATTTTCTCTGGATTGCAACACCCAGCCGAAAGACTTCTGGGCACACTGCCAATCGCGGATGGATTGGATGTGCCAGTATTGCTAATATTTCTAAAAATATCCACAAAAATATACATACTTTTTCCCGAGATTCGACACAGTATGCTATCTCTAATTACACCTCATGTGTGGGGGCTTCTAGAGTCAAGACTAATTAAGCACACGGACTTCTCCGATTTCCATTCTGATGGCCTTAAGTCTTTTGTACCCTGCAAGTTATTAATATCCCTCATCCAGAATTTCTTCTACAGACTCCAAGGGTCCAAAAAAATGTATACAATTGTATTATCGACATAATAGAAGTAGCAGAACTTTAAAAAAACATAACAAAACTGAGTCAGAAATCACCGAAACTATAATCGAAGACTTAGCCCCTGCAGTGATAAATTGTTCGCACCTCGAAACCAAACGGCATAATTTCGAGAAACTCCACGAGTTGTGTGTTAGGGTGACCAACACCCAATATAACAACTCTCTTCGTAACTAAAGTAAATGTCGTCTTCTATATTGTAAAAACAAAATCCTTTCACCTAAACCACCTCGGCAATATAATATTTTACTTACTAAATATCGCAACTATACATATATATATATATATATATATATATATATATATATATATATATATAAAATTAATAAATTGAAAATGTTTCCAAAACAAAAATACTTTTAATGCATATATTTATTCTGATATGTTTTCTTCAAAAGTATTTTTTTTCTTAAAAAATGTTTTTAATACATTTTCAATTTATCAACTATATTACAAGAAAACATATCACCATATTTAATATATATATATATATATATATATATATATATATATATATATATATATATATATATATATATATATATATATATATATATATATATATATATTGTAACAGTTGAGCCTTTGTTCCTGGGGTAAATATATATCAGGGCTTTATTAAAAATGTGTGTTAATTACTAATTAACAACTTAATTACCTTTCTTACCCAGGGCTCTATCTAGTTCTCCGTTTCCAGCCAGGCACAATAATGTCTTTCTGTAAACGATCTTCCGATATCATTGGAAGGTAGAACTAGGTTACTTGGGAAATGAAGATAAAAAGTTTGTAACGTTCTAGGTTACTTGTGAAATAAGAATTTAAATTTTTAAAATACAAAGTCATACAATTTATTAATCAGTGACCAATTACAATAGACAAAAGACAGCAATGTGTCGAGTAATTATCTTTTAATTACTGCTAATTATTCCTTACATTTTAATTACTTATTGAACTTTAAAATTTATATATATCGAGAAGATAGTAACTTAAGTCTTTCAATTAAATTTTTAGAAATGAATATTCGAAGGACAATTTCTACCGTTCATGTGTTAACCGTTTATCAATTAAAATTCTACTTAGTTAACATTAAAATACATTTTCCTTATTATTATTATCTAAAACGTACCTGGTTGTGCACTAATAAAACACTTTAAAACATATTAAAGATTGCCCATGGCTTTTGGAATCACTAAACACTTAACACATCGCTCTTGCAAATCCGCGCACTTAAACAAAAATTATATAAACATTTACTCGTTTGAAAAAACATAAATTATCGCTTCTGACTTCTTCTTTTGTTGCGTTAATAAAATTCGGTACCGGCCTTGACATCTTAAATTTTGAATACTGGAAGCTTATAAATTTCTAAGTTATGTCCGAAAGTGCCATACGTCCGTCTCGTTCAAAGACTTTTGGAGAAGTGGGCCTTCTGAAGGGGCAAGCCAACGGAACTTTCCCACCCTCGATTATTATTTCGAATTTTTCGATTGGTGCATTGGATCTGGCGATATCAGACCATGCTTGCGTCACATGGGGTGATGTGGTAATTGGGCTAAGTTACTACTCGTACGATATTTTACATTTTTACCCGCTAGGGGCGCTACTATCTATGCTAGCTTTTTACAAAGTGCACCAAGAAACAAAAATTTTCTTTTATATTGGAACGATATAATTATTAAATAAAAATCAAATATATAAATGAATTTATATGTAACACCTTATTTTTAAGAGTGTTACAATATATATATGTATGTATGTATGTATGTATATATATACACACACACACACACACTAATGTACCACCCTACAGGTAGTATTTACAATTATAATTAAATAGTTTTAGGTTATTCTCCCTCAAATGAATTAGCAATTTTTTATTGTATTAAATTGTATTAATGAATTTTTTGCTTGTACCGGTATATTTAATATAGTTACAATAAAATAATAAATTTAAGCAATAAATTTCAAAGCAAATTTTTGCAAATTAATTTATATTCAATACAGTCTTACCTGGGTAAGAAATGTGGCAGCCTGTTGTTTGTTCAAAACCTTTTGCAAAGACTCCAATGAAGTTAAAACCTCTATAAGTCGTAGAGGAATAGCCAGTGTTTCTCTGGTCTGTTTTGGTCTAAATAATTCAAGATTGAAAAGCAATAGCTTTTTTAGTCGATATTGCCAAACTGGCGATTCAGTGCATGATATCACAAGGCGTTCATGCTGTTTTAATACATGTAGAGATACAAATATCTAGAAAATAAATTATACATATTGTTTTATAAGTAATTAATAGCCAATGACAAAGACATAGTAAAACAAACATTTTTAACCTTTTGAAAGCTGTGCTAATAAACTTGAAAGCTTAAGCAGCTAAAATGTATTATTCCATTAAAAACTTACAAATGTTTTCTAGAAGGAATAATGAAGTGATATTGGTTATTAGATAAAAAGTAACCCCTTTAGGCAATGCCATAGTTCAGTTAGAATTTGACTGGTCATGTGGTTTACTGTTCCATGTGGATTTAGCATTAATAATAATATGAATATATTTCATTTCATAAAAAAACTGTGTTATTAAAAAAATATATATAAACAATAAAGAATTTATAATATATAAATATTTTCTTATTTTTATTTCACATGGGATTTGTCAAAGCATTTTATAGCACAAAGGTATATTATTTTGTCCTACAAAATATAAGTCTGCTGGCTTTCCGGGGCCAAACTAAAAACATGAAAATGCTTTATTTATATGCCATTCTATAATATTTAAAGTTTTGATAATGGGGTTAATCCAAAACGTGTCAACAAAGAATGTTTTGAGGTTAGGAAAGCCAGAAGAATGTAAAGTAATACTTCGACTCACGCTACTTCCTCTTAAGGGATTCCGAAGTTACGCTGTTTTAAATCATGTCGCGTCGTAGCGTTGCGAGAGCTTGTTTTGCTCAGTCTGCATCATCAGCAAGCTCAGTTGTGTGTTAGCTGTCGATTGTATTCGTACGTGTATATTGTGGTGCTGAGTCAAGAGAGCTGTCTAAAGTAAAACACATTTTATTTGTCTTACAAAGTTGTAGTATTGTATTAATTTTATTTATGGACACTTGATAGACTTTACTAAGTCAACCAAAAGAAGTAGAAGTGATTCTTTTGCATTAAACAAGAAAAGAATAACATTATCTTTAAATGTAAGCTTGACATTATCAAAGACTTCGATGCAAAAATAAGAATTTGTGAATTAGCAAAGAAGTTTAATCTAACGGGATCAACAGACAGAACAATTATAAAAAGTAAATTGAAAATTCTAGAAGTTTAAAAAAATGTCCTATCTTTAAATTCAACCATCATTTGTAAGCGTCATGGTATTATTGCTGAGATGGAAACAATGTTAAAATTATCGTGTAATAACCAAGTAACAGTGAAAAATTATCCTGTTGACCAGAACACGATTTGTTACAGGTTGTTCCTGATTTTTAAAAGATTAAAAAAAGAAGCTGGAGAGGTAGCTAAGGATGAAATGTTTAAAGCTAGCAACGGTTGCTTGATTTAAAAGTGTTTAGTGATTACTAGTAGCTCACGCAAAGATGGAATCAACAAATGACAAAAACTTACTTTCTTAATACTTTAAAAAAAAAATTTTACGTCACACTTTTTTAAATTTTACTTATAAACAAAAAAAACTTTACTTAATTTAACAAATTACTCCTTTTACAACACTGCCATCTTTTGTCCCCACCAATCCGTCTGCCTTTTTCTGGAGTTCCCTTCAAACTTTTTCTCACTTCCTGATCATTTAGTTTTTATTGAAAATCCCTAATCCTCCCACTACCAATATGTTCCTTGTAGTTTCCCACAGTTCCACAATTAGCCTAACTTAACGGGACCGAGTTATTTTCCCAGGTTATATCGGTCAGTGGATTTCCCATCTTAACAAGCTGGACCCTTCTATTGTCAAATTGCCGACACACAGTTTACAGCTTTCCTGGAAAAGGATAATTAAATGGTACCTGCTTTGTCGGCACTTTGCCAAACTATTTCTGTCTTCTTTGCTTAATCCTACAGATAATTATTTTTGTTACTAACTGAAATTACTCTAAAGCCTCTTACTTTATGTTATAGAGTCCCCAGAATTTTAAAATTAATTTTCTTTGATTTCTTAAATTTAAATTTTACAATATTTGAATACTATGACATCAAAGAACAATTTGTTTTAAATTCTTCACCCAATCTTAAATTTCCAATACATTTATTTCTACTATAGTTAAACCTCTTATATCCTAAATCATTACACTTATAAATATTACATAATTACAAATCACATCATACAATTTAATAATCTTTTTTTTTATTTATGTAAATATGAAAGTTTACAATGTCATTGTTCATCCTACAATCCTAACCATTATTTAATTATGCATGAGTATCTAAATTTTCTTTTATAAAATTATTTAATTCTTTAATATGGGTTTGTGATACCTTTTTAACACTCTACAATTAAATTTACCCTTAAGTTTACCATTAATTATGGAAGTAAGTTGGTAACTGCTATTACCAAGACATTTTTTAATTTCGTAGGGCCATTCATAATTTCAAAGAATTTGCTGTTTACAATCTTTGAATACTATGACATAAAGAACAATTTGTTTTAAATTCTTCATCCAATCTTAAATTTCTAAAACATTTTATTCCTACTATGTTCGAGTCAGCGCTCGAAGGTTGAATTTGCTTTGATCTACCTAACAGCTGTGCCGTGACGTATTGGTCACGTGATCTCTGACACGCTAATCGATATTGAAAAAGTATTGATTTTCTTTGATGAATGCTACGCACCCCCACTCCCTTTTTATTCTAGGTACCTTTTCCGCTTCAGCACACAAAGGAGAAGCGTTCTGACCCTCGAATAGTGCAGTCCTACGTTAAACCGCGCCGCTTATTTCCGCTTGGGTTTTGTTTCAGACAATTTAAAGTACCGCTTTCGTTCGTTAATTGTGCTTAAGGTGCGGACCGCGTTAATGAACATTTTAATGAACATTTTTAACTGTATATTTTCGCCGTGTTAGTAAAAGTGTCGCCCGATTTCGCCGGTTGCGCAATCTTAGTGCGAGTACTCGCGGCAATAAGCTAAGTGCTTTGTAAGCTTAACTTTACGTTTACTCATAATTTCAATTGAGTTTTTTAGTTGCGTGATCGCCTTCAAGAATTCTACGCTGCCTAAGACGACCACAGTACTGTGGAGACTTCACCTCGATTCCAACGTTGCATCACTTCTTACCTAGGGTAAGTGCGTAGTTAAGGAATATGAACAATTTATAATTTATTTGTATTAAATTCAGTGTCGTTGCGTTTTTATTGTTAAATGACTCGGTTTTGCTCAGAACTGTGCTTAAACTTGCTATGTTAAATATTAACGTAAATTACGCAATCCAGAGTAACCTTGTTAACAATAGGGTTTACCGCACCTCGTGGTTTTATTTCTAACCTTTTTAATCTGCGGATTAAACATTGGTCCCCACTGGGCCGGATTATTTGAATTATTTCAGTGACCTAGGGTTGTTCTTTAAATTTCACGATAATTGTATTAGTGACCACGTGGTTCCTTTGTAACCAAATTAAACATTTGTTGAGTTATTTCAGCGATAAAAATTTACAAATTTAAAATTTTTAAAGCTGTGACTAACGTAACCATGTGCTTACCGCGACGTGGAGAAATGTGCGTCACATCGATACAGGAAAACGGTAACGATAAATACCGGTGCCACATTGCGCAATAAGCCACGTGGCTCATAGTTGCATCGATCGATACACGAGTACGAACAAGGAAGTGTTTATGCTTGCTACGACTTACAAATTCTATACAGTCCACTTTATTATCGCGTTTGAACTTATAATGAGTTTCAAATTTTAATTGTTTGCGGGTGTTGAAATTTATTATTAAAATGGAAATTAATACGGAGTATTATTTGTCTAAATTGAGAGATATTGTAGGCGAGCTGGAACAAGTGAAAAATGTGCTTAACGATAAAGAAATACCAGAAGGCCTCGCACGGGAAATTCGTCGAATTCAATCCAATTTTATTGAAACTTATGATATGTTAGAGAAAACGTTCGCCAGTCAAGTTGCCGATCTTGCTGAAAGCGCATTTAAAATTAAAAGGCAATTTCAAGATATGTATTTGCCAATGTTGGCTAAATATCCGAGCATTATTAAGACCGAGGTGAAGTTAACCCCGGCACAAGTTCGCCTCACTTACCTAACCTTACAATGCCTAGCTTTTCAGGCAATAGTAATGAATGGATTGATTTTATAACAATGTTTGACTCAATGGTACATTGCAATAGCAATATTAATGCAATACAGAAATTTCAGTATTTAAAGTCAGCGCTTAAAGGAGACGCGTTAGCCATTGTTACGGGACTTACAATATCTGAGCATAATTATGATATCGCATATCAAGCCTTACGCAATCGTTATGCTAACCCTCGCCGTTTAGCTGATCATTATTTTCAAATCATTAAAGACTTTAAGCCTATTAAGAACGCGTCTCAGAGTGAACTTAATCGATTTTTAACCGCACATTCAAATGCTGTGTGCGCAATAAAGGCTGTCCAGTTAGACGACTTAGCGGACTTCTTGCTTTTTCAAATGTCTGTTGGTAACTTAGACGCACAGACTCGACTTAACTTTGAAACCAGATTGGGAACAAACCAAATGCCCACGTACAGACTTTTAAATGATTTCGTCACTGAGCAGGCTAGGGCAATGGAGTTGCTCAATCAACCCTCTGCCGCGACTGCAGTTAACTCAAGATTAGGTCAGCAACCTCGAGTGATGGTCTCTGCGTTGAATGACTCAAATAACAGCGGTGCCCCTAATTTAAATATTGAACCTGTCGAAGCTAACCTCGAAGCTGAACATAGTCCAACGGTCCAGCCGTCGACGTCTTATGTTAATGCGGCTACGTCTCAAATGCTACCACGCACTTATGCGCCCAGACCTGTGATGCAGAGCCCCATACGGCCGTCTGCAGGAGGGAGACAAGGAAATGTGCCGCCAATTATGAACGCGCCTAGGCTTTCAGTTTTCCGACATCGGTTGCCACCGCTTCACATGACTCAAGCCAACATATCAACCACTCATACTGGGATGTGTTATTATTGCGGCTCAAACCATAATGTTTTTAATTGCCAATCGTTTCTGGAATTAACTGTGTCCGAACGTAAAAGTGCCATTGGAAAATTACGACGTTGTTTTAACTGTCTTGGATCACACTTTCAGTCCAAATGTAAATCTATGAAACAGTGTAAACAGTGTGGAGAGTCACACCACACATTGTTACACGACAACTCTCCTGCACAACAACGACTATTTTCACCGCGACATACTCGTTCAACAGCTAGACCTAACCTCACTTTGGGTCACAGCCCTAGATTTCAATCAGTAGCGTCAAATGACAATAGCCATCAGAATAAGGACGCCCAAGGTACTATTCAGTCCAAACGTGCTGCGCCAGTCACTATGCAACCGGTTAATCAACCACTACAACCTAACTTGTTGCCTATTATGAGTGCGCCTAGAACGTCAACATTTCGCAATCGCTCGCCACCGCTTAACCTCAATCAGTCTAACATGCCTACCACGCGTGTAGGTAAATGCTACTACTGCGGAGAAAGTCACTGCATCATTAATTGTCAACGATTTATTTCTCTTACCATAGCGGAACGCATTGACGCTATTTCAAAATTACAACGGTGTTATAATTGTCTCGGCTCTCATTATCAAGCTCAGTGTCAGTCTCGTCATCGTTGTAGACAATGCAGCCAAGCACATCACACACTGCTGCACAACGACGCACCGCCGCAGCAATGACTAGCCGCCCCACGACGCCTTAGGCCAATCGCTAACCATCCAATCGATACTAAAGCTCAACCTCGTTCTTTGTCATGCAACATTACCTCGTCTCTCGCCCTATTAGGCACCGCGCAGGTCATCATTCAGGACCAATTTGGCCGACCGCTTCCATTTAGAGCACTTATAGATCCAGGCAGTCAAATCTCTGTCATAACTAAGCATGCGAGCACTCTGTTGAATTTACCCGCTCGGAAATCAAATCTTTCTTTGATTGGTGTCGCAGCCAAGACAACCCGCATTCATGAGTACGTCACTTTGCTTATTTTCTCGAGACATGACCCCGGTGTCATGCTGACCGCAGAAGCCGCTGTGCTTCCCCGCATTACTGACCCGCTTCCATCTACCGCTTTGGCGCCTTGCATACGCACTCAATATCAGCACTTACCGCTGGCTGACCCTCAGTTCGACACCCCTTCCGGTGTTGACATCATTCTAGGTGCTGACATTTTCACACAGATACTTGTGAACGGACCTTGCAATATTATCCACGGACAACCCTCGGCACTCAACACCAGGTTAGGTTGGGTCATCATGGGTTCCATACCTTATAGCATGCCTCAGCAGCCACGTGTATTCATCACTACTCTGAAGTCAATCGATGACAACATTAGACGCTTTTGGGAAGTTGAGGAAGTCGCACCAGCAAATCACCTCAGCCCTGAAGATCAACTGTGTGAAGAACTGTTCGCAACCACCACTGATCGTGACGCAACGGGAAGATACATCGTAGCACTCCCATTTAAGCCGGAAGCTATCTCGCTCAAGTCTAACCGTAACACTGTTATTGCGAGTTATCATGCGTTAGAAAAGCGTTTAAACCGCCAGCCTGAGGTAGCCATACAATATCACCAGTTTATGGCCGAGTATATCGCTCTAGGGCACATGTACCCTGCCCTCCAGGCTTCTGACTATCTTATTCCGCACCATTGCGTATTTAAGACCACCAGCTCTACTACTAAGCTTAGAGTGGTATTTAACGCGTCATCACCCGATTGCCACGCAAACACTCTGAATCAGCAAATGTTATCCGGTCCTAAACTGCAAAAGGACTTGGCTAATTTAATCATCTCTTTCCGTTTATATACTTACGCTGTTTGCACCGACATCAAGATGATGTACCGTCAAATTTTGGTCCGACCTGAGGATCGTTCGTACCAGCACATACTTTATCGGTCTTCACCTCAATCACCGTTAATCGAGTATGAGCTAGCTACGGTCACCTATGGCCTAACTCCTTCCGCTTACTTAGCTCTGCGAACGCTGGAACAACTAGTAAAGGATGAGGGAACCCGCTATCCTACAGCCTCCGAAGCAATCCTTCATCAGACCTACGTAGATGACGTCGTCGCTGGAGCCGACACGCCCGAGGCCACTAAGACGCTAATACAAGAACTTATTGACATTTTCGCTCGCGCCGGCCTGGAACTCAGAAAATGGTCGTCGAATGAACCCTCGCTACTCACAACGCTACCTTCCTCTCACTTGGAAAATCCGCTGTTGTTTCAGGACGAATCCGCTGCCATTAAAATATTGGGCTTGCAATGGAACCCCTCGTCAGACTCGTTCTCGTATCAAACTCAAACTTTTACGCTGGTGCCCACAAAACGCACCATCTTATCCTACGTCGCTCGCACCTTTGACCCGCTTGGCTTCTTAACGCCTATTACCTTTTGGATTAAGTCTTTTCTTAAACGCTTGTGGTTGGAGAAACTGGACTGGGACCAGCCTCTGCCAACCCCTCTACTCGATCAATGGGACAGCTTCATTGTCCATTTCGCTTGTTTGTCCGATATTCAAATTCCTCGCCATGTAGGCACGCGATCAGCTAGTCATCGCATCGTTGGGTTTTGTGATGGTTCCGAAGCAGGCTATGCTGCTTCTATCTATTTGAGATCTGAGCTTAACGGGTTTGTCAACGTCAGCCTGTTGAAAGCTAAAAGTAAGGTAGCCCCTGTTAAATTATTTACCATACCTCGTTTGGAACTTTGCGGCGCAGTACTGCTGGCTAAGTTATACAAATCAATTCAACCAGCTCTTGATTTCATTCCAATCGCTAACACTATCTTCTTTACTGATTCTGAGATAGTACTTCATTGGATTCAGACCCCGCCTCATCAATTGAAAACTTTCGTAGCTAACCGCATCAATGAGATTGTGTCAATCACCTCCATGGATCATTGGTTTCATGTCTCGACTCTTGATAACCCCGCAGACGTCGCGTCTCGCGGTTGTTTGCCTGATCAACTTGCTACACACCCGCTCTGGTGGCATGGACCTCCTTGGTTATTACATTGTCCTACCACTTGGAATCTGTCTAGGCCTAAAGGCACTAACCCGGATCAGACGGAAACAAAGGTTGAGGCTAAGGTTAATTGTACCGCTGTGCCAGAGCCCAACCGTCTTATGGAAATCATTGAGAAACATTCGAGCTTAACTACTCTTCATCATGTTTTCGCGTATGTATTACGATTCATCGACCACTGTCGCAACAAGAGCCTGGCGATCGGCCATCATCACAACACACGCTATAAGGCCAAAGCAGCCTCAGTTAAACCGACGCTACGACCGCTGTCAGTACAGGAGTTGGATAACGCAAAAGCTGTATGCGTTAAGCTGGTACAAACCTCTGCTTCAGTGAAGCTCTGCAAAAGCTTCAAACTGGTAAACGCGTCAACGACCATTTACGTAGCCTAACACCATTTATCGACGCCCATGGTCTACTCAGGGTGGGCGGTAGACTTGATCATTCGGCTCTTAGTTACGATTCTAAACACCCGCTTCTGTTACCAAAGCGCCATCATTACGTTGACCTCATCTGTGACCATTATCACAAGCTGGCCTTGCATGCTGGACCGCGTACCACTCAAGCCTTGATCAACAGTGAATTTTGGGTCATAGCTCTGCGATCATTACTTCGCCAACGCATCCATGCGTGCATTCGATGTTTCCGCATGCAAACTAAACCACGCCAGCCCATGATGGCACCTTTGCCCTCATCGAGAGTTACGCCGTCTCCACCTTTCTATAGAGTCGGGGTAGATTTCGCTGGACCTTTTGACACAAAGGCCAACCATTGGCGCACCTCCAAGCTATTGAAAGCTTACCTCTGTTTATTTGTATGTATGACCACTAAAGCAGTTCATTTGGAATTGGTGACCGACTTATCTACTGATGCCTTCCTCGCCGCATTACACCGCTTCACCGCTAGACGAGGTTTACCTTCAGAAATTTATTCCGATAACGGCACGAATTTTACTGGCGCTGCTAACCGACTTAACGATGTCTACAAGTTTCTGGACCGCTCTAGCTCGCTTATTGAACGCAAACTAGCTGACCAACGCATCAGTTGGCATTTCAATCCTCCGGCTGCCCCTCATTTTGGCGGACTTTGGGAAGCCGCTGTCAAATCCGCTAAGTTGTTATTGCGACGCACTGTAGGCAACACCACTCTCACCGCTGAAGAGCTATCTACTCTGTTCATCAGGATAGAAGCCATTTTGAACAGTCGTCCTATTTTCGAAGTTTCGCCAGACCCCAGTGAAGGAGCGTCCTTTCTCACTCCTGGGCATTTTCTGATTGGCCGTCCACTACTGTCACTTCCCGAAGAATGTTATACTGAGCCTCCGCTTAAATCTCGATGGTCTATGCTCCAACAGATGTCCAACCGCTTCTGGAAATTTTGGTCCACTCAGTATCTACACACTCAGATTCAACGACACAAGTGGAATAAGGACTCGACGCCACTCAAGGAAAATCAACTCGTCTTCATAACTGGAGAACACTCAAGCCCCCTTCATTGGCCTATGGGAAGGATCATCAATCTGCATCCTGGAAAAGACCACGTCTCTAGAGTAGCTACGATCCAGACCGCTCACGGACAGCTGAGACGACCAGTCAACAAGCTCGTCGGCTTTCCGCTTCATCCTTAGATTTTCACCGCTTTTCTACAGCCTCTTTCTTCGGCGCTCTTGCCCTGTTGATTCTTTTGGTCTTCTTCGTTTTCCCTGCCACTTTCTTCTTCGGCACCCTCGGGTCCCGGTGCTTTATGGTTCTTCGCCCCCCACCCACCTGGCGGATTAAAAACATTCGTTTTGGTGGGCGGTATGTTCGAGTCAGCGCTCGAAGGTTGAATTTGCTTTGATCTACCTAACAGCTGTGCCGTGACGTATTGGTCACGTGATCTCTGACACGCTAATCGATATTGAAAAAGTATTGATTTTCTTTGATGAATGCTACGCACCCCCACTCCCTTTTTATTCTAGGTACCTTTTCCGCTTCAGCACACAAAGGAGAAGCGTTCTGACCCTCGAATAGTGCAGTCCTACGTTAAACCGCGCCGCTTATTTCCGCTTGGGTTTTGTTTCAGACAATTTAAAGTACCGCTTTCGTTCGTTAATTGTGCTTAAGGTGCGGACCGCGTTAATGAACATTTTAATGAACATTTTTAACTGTATATTTTCGCCGTGTTAGTAAAAGTGTCACCCGATTTCGCCGGTTGCGCAATCTTAGTGCGAGTACTCGCGGCAATAAGCTAAGTGCTTTGTAAGCTTAACTTTACGTTTACTCATAATTTCAATTGAGTTTTTTAGTTGCGTGATCGCCTTCAAGAATTCTACGCTGCCTAAGAATATGAACAATTTATAATTTATTTGTATTAAATTCAGTGTCGTTGCGTTTTTATTGTTAAATGACTCGGTTTTGCTCAGAACTGTGCTTAAACTTGCTATGTTAAATCTTAACGTAAATTACGCAATCCAGAGTAACCTTGTTAACAATAGGGTTTACCGCACCTCGTGGTTTTATTTCTAACCTTTTTAATCTGCGGATTAAACATACTATAATTAATTACTTCTTATATCCTAAACTCATTTCACTTATCAAATATTACATTATACAAAGTTACATCATACACATTAACAATCTTTCTTTAAAATTAAATTTGGAATTTTACATCCATTTTACTTATTTAATTAATTAATAATTTTATTTTAAGAGTCGCACTGTCCTTCCCAGATCATTGTCCTTGAGTCTTGCAGGTGTTTTCCTCGCTCAAATGGGGTATTTTTTTTTCTACGGCAAAATTGACCTGGCTCTGATGGTTTTTCATTAATTACACTTGGCTGGTTTGGTTCCTTCACAAAACGATTAATTTCATACCGTTGTCTAATTCCGTGTCTTTGACTTAGTTGGCCTGGACTATTGTGTGATGTTAACGGAAAGTGTTCCTTTTGTTGAAAGTTAAATTCTGTAACTAGGTTGACGAATGCACTTTTAGTTTTTATCACTCTTGTGATTAAAGTTGATGCAACATTTAGGTCCAAAAGTTGTGCCAATTTCTTAATTATCAATACAGCTGGTATTTTAGGTGATAAATCTTGAAAATACAATAAATTTTGTTCCACGTAGTCTAACATGTTGACATGTCCCCTTCGAATTTCTACTGAAGTTAAATGATTTTGGTTTTGCTTAAGGTGGTCGTCTAACTGTTTTAATTTAAGGTTGTCAGTAATACATTGTCCCATGTTAATTTTGAATGTGTTTCCGCTTGTTTTTGTTGTTGATCTTCGCACATTACCTCCACGTCCGCTAATTTAGTTTGTGTTGTATCAATTTTATTGTTTAATTCTAAGCTTACTTCATCGCATTCTTCCTTATCCTTAACTAATACATCATTAATTTCTTCTTTAAATTCTTCATTATTCCTAACTAATTTATCATTAATTTCCTCAACTTCTTCTTTAATTTCGTTACCCTTATTATTTATTTTATCTATTTTATCATTACTTTGATTTAATTTACTATTTAAATCTTGTGAAGTTTTGTCTAATTTATTTTTCTGCTCTTCAAACTTTGTACTTATGAATTGCATCAGCTGAACCATATCTATTCTGGTGTTTACGCTAGTCCCTACATTGGTCTCTGTCCCCACACCCAATTTTTGTTCATCTACTGGCGAATGTGTCCCTACACCCTCTATCTCTTTCACTAAGTCTTCTGTGCTCCTTGTCTGCCCTAATTGTTTAATTTGGTTAATATCCTCCATTTCATTTAATTTTTCTAAATTTACTTTTACTTCGTCTTGAAATAAATTTACCAACTCACTCCTTTACAATTCGATTCATACACCTAATTATTTTCTATCTATGATTTAAAGTCTCTTCCCTAATAATGTTCACTATAGTCTTAATAATGTTCACAGTTTTTTATTAAATTTCCTTAATTAATACCTTTACTTAAGCCAACAGATTAATAAGTTTGTTTATTAATTTATGATTTATATTCACCATTTCTATTTAACCTGCCAACGAGTTGGGCGCCAAATTATAACTTAACTTTTGTTATAATTATAATTTATTTTTAATGTTATTTAATTATCTTGCCTATCTAATATCACACCTTCAGGTTTATAAAGAATTAACAATCTTATAAATTTTAAACATCACTTGCATTTATTTCTTTACACATTATACTAAATTTATATTAATATTTTGCAGTGACAGGGTTGATATCTTAACTAACATTACAATTATAAAAGGTGTATTTTTGAGGCTTTAGAATTCTAATAAAATAACATAACAAAGATAATAAATTCAGAATTAAAATTTTATAGTTGCTCTCGGGTCGCTATTACGGGAACTTTGCTTCTTAAATTAGAAATGGTGAAACTAGATTAATTTTTATAAATCGTAATGAAATTAAAATTGTTCTGAAATTTACTAAATTATAAATGTCTGTTGGCTACACTTATATCCAATTAATACTTATAGTTCTGTAGAGCTCCTGGAATCTTGGCCTTTGTTACCTTCTGCACTTGCACTTGACACAAAAAAACTTACTAAACACTTTTAAATGTTTTAAACTTGCCTATAGTAGCACTTACTTTGCTTTGTTGAGGACGGTCGTTTCGGGAGATGTGACACAAATACACCACATACACACATTGACGAAATCATCCACCTTACAAGATTAATCACATCTCAAAATTACTTCACCTACAATAACACATTCTACAACCAGAAAGATGGACTACCCATAGGCTCCCCCATAGCTAGCATCTTAGCAGAAATATTCATACACCATATTGAACAAAACCACATTTTACACAAAAATAAATACTCAGATAACATAAATTACTGGTACAGATACGTCGACGACATCATAACATTATATAAATGCAACACACACAGAGCACACATATTTCTAAAACACCTAAATTCCATACACCCTAAACTAACATACACCATCGAAACAGAACAACAAAACTTCCTCGACTTCCTCAACTTCTTAGACCTCATAATTAAACGAACAGACAAACAAACACATAAATTCAACATATACCGAAAACCCACTAGTACTAATACGACCATATATAGTTCCTCAAACCCCCCCCCCCACCAAGCTAGCTGCTTACAACACCATGATATATCGCCTGCTTAAAACACCGCTAGACAAAGATGAACACTACCAGGAGTTAAACACCATAAAATATAAAGCACAAACGAACAGATACAACCCAACAATGATTGACAAATTATACGACCGCCTAAAAAATAAACATAATAACCCAAATACAAACACACAAGATGACAATCCCATAAAATACTTATCAATAACATACAGATCATCCAAAACCCACAATCTAACCAACACATTACGAAAATACAACTACAAAATAGCTTACTCCGCACACAACACTCTCAACAAACAATTAAAACCCAACAACAAAATCAACGATATTTACAACACCACTGGAGATTACAAACTAACTTGCAGTTCATGCCCCAGTTTTTACATAGGCCAAACAGGGAGGTCATTCTACACACGTTACCAAGAACATATAAAAGCACTAAAAAACAATAACTACCAATCAAACTTCGCCGATCAACTCAACTCCACAAAAAATGACTACATAGACATTAACATATAACCTACCAATTCTTCATAAACAACACAGAAATAACCAACGCTACACTACTGAACAATACGAAATATATAGGCACTTCAAACTACACCCTACACACATACTCAATACACAATTACATTACAACTCACACGCACGTTTTGACATCATAATTCCTAATACACACAAAATACACCCTCACCACCAAAATATTCCACCCCCACAATAACCTACGTAAACCTTGAGATCAGTTACGGTCCAAGTTGAAAAGGGACAAATTTCCCGAAATGGCTGTCCTCAACAAAGCAAAGTAAGTGGTACTATAGGCAAGTTTAAAACATTTAAAAGTGTTTAGTGATTACTAGTAGCTCACGCGAAGATGGAATCAACAAATGAAAAAACTTCCTTTCGTAATACTTTAAAAAAACTTTTACGTCACACTTTTTAAAATTTTACTTATAAACAAAAAAAACTTTCCTTAATTTAACAAATGACTACTTTTACAACACTGTCATCTTTTGTCCCCACCAATCCGTCTGCCTTCTTCTGGAGTTCCCTTCAAACTTTTTCTCACTTCCTGATCATTTAGTTTTTATTGAAAATCCCTAATCCTCTCTCTACCAATATGTTCCTTGTAGTTTCCCACAGTTCCATAATTAGCCTAACTTAACGGGACCGAGTTATTTTCCCAGGTTATATCGGTCAGTGGATTTCCCGTCTTAACAAGCTGGACCCTTCTATTGTCAAATTGTCGGCACACAGTTTATAGCTTTCCTGGAAAAGGATAATAAAATGGTATCTGCTTTGTCGGCACTTTACGAAACTATTTCTGTCTTCTTTGCTTAATCCTACAGATAATTATTTTTGCTACTAACTGAAATTACTCTAAAGCCTCGTACTTATTGTTATAATAAATATATATATATATATATATATATATTTATATATATAATGATATTTTACGTTATCCATTGTTTTTCCGTTGCACTGACTTTATGAAGTTAATATATTACTATTGTAAGTAATTCTATCCACCATTAAGTGCAATGATTTTACCTTGTGTGATGAGGCGCCTTTCGGTCACTTGACCATTGTCGAATCACTGATTACTCAATTTTTCTGGTGTGGATGTTTGAATATTCAAAAACATTATACACGAGATTCAAGAGGAAACGTGTATGACGTCAACAAGTACCAACACCACAGACCGAACATCCACACCAGAAAAATTGAGAAAAAGTAATCAGTGATTCGACAATGGTCAAGTGACTAAAATGCGCCTCATCACACAAGGTAAAATCATTGCACTTAATGGTGGATAAAATTACAAAAGTAATATATTACCTTCATATATATATATATATATATATATATATATATATATATATATATATATATATATATATATATATATATATTAAATATGGTGATATGTTTTCTTGTAATTTAGTTAATAAATTAAAAATATTTCATAAACAAGAATACTTTTAATGAATATATTTATTCAAATCTTTTCGCCGATAAAATAGTATCAGCATCTTCAGGAAAATAATTATCTAATAAAATACTTCTAAAATACAAATTTTAGAATTTTGTAAAAGTACTTTATTAAATAATTATTTTCCTGAAGATGCTGATACTATTTTATCGGCGAAAAGCTTTGAATAAATATATTCATTAAAAGTATTCTTGTTTATGAAATATTTTTAATTTATTATATATATATATGAAGTTGATAAATTACTACTGTAAATACTTTTATCCACCACTAAGTGCAATAATTTTACCTTGTTGTGATGAGGCACCTTTCCGTCACTTGACCACTGTTGAATCACTGATTATTTTTCTGGTGTAGATGTTCCGTCCGTAATGTTGGTATTTGTTGACGTTACTCGCATTTTTTCTTGATCAGCGTGTATGATGTTTTTATATAGTATGTCTTCTGTATATGTGGTCTGTAGGTTCATTAAAATGTTGTGTGTGTTTTTATAAATGTGGTATTTTTGTAGTGAGTTTAATTCTATTGGGTTATTATTTATTTCAAGTATGGTTAGGTTATTTCCGTAGTTTGTTATTTCATGTTTATGTCATATTAGGTGTGCTGCAACATTTGATACTTTTGTATTTTTATTTTTGAATGCTCTGTAATGTTCTTCAAATCTTATTATAAATGATCTGGTCGTTTTCCCTATGTATAATGCATTGCAGTCGTTACATGTAATTTTGTAAACTCCTGATAGGTTATGTTTTTCTGAATTTGTTTTGTGGTTTGTGTTATTAAGATATTTTATTATTTTGTTGTTTGGTTTGTATGTTGGAGTGTTGTATTCTTTGTTGTATATATTTGTTACTTTTTCTATTTTGTTATTGGTGTATTTATGTTTTAGGTAGATTTTTTTATTTTTATTATTTTTGTGTTCAGGTTGTAGTGTTGTGTTGAGGTTAGGTTTTTTTGTAAATTTATTGTATATGATTTTTATAAGGTGTTTGTTGTATCCATTTTCTATTGATATTTTTGTAATGTTATCTAATTCTTCATTTAATTTTTGTTTGTTATCTTGTGTGAATTTTATTGCTTTATTATTCATGTTACTGTAAGTGTTAATTTTGTGTGTCCAGGGGTGGTTAGATTTGTAGTGTATTGTTGTGTTGTTGGAAGTAGGGTTTCTGTGTACTGTAGTTTCTATTTTATTATTATTTATATTTAATGTGACGTCAAGATAATTAATTGTTCTGTTTGTTTCTGTTTCGACAGTGTATTGTATGGTTTCGTTGTATATATTTAGTTTGTTTAGTATTATGATGTGTTCGTTGTGAATGGTGGGTCGGAATATTACAAGTATATCGTCTACGTATCTTGCCCATAGTGAAATATTATGTGTGTTTAGTTTAGGTTTAATTATTATTTGTTCAAAGTGTTGTAGATATATTTCTGACATGACTGATGATATGGGTGATCAGATGGGGAGTCCAGTTGTTTGTTGATAGTATTTATTGTTAAATTGGAAGGAATTTGGTTACATATGTGTTTTGTTAGTGTTATGATACTATTTATTGTGTTTTCTTTTTCGTTATTGTGTATTAGTTTGTTTTTCATTATTTCTATGGTTTCTTCTATTGGGATACTAGGGCACATGTAAGTTATGTCATAACTTATTACTTTAGTGTTGTTGTTTGCTTCTATGTTTTTTTATTTTATTAATTAATTCGTATCCATTTTTTATATTGTATGTGCTGCTGATTTGTATTTTAGATCTTATTATTTTGTCTAGTATTTTTGCGATTAAGTAGGATGGTGCTGTTTTGAAACTTATTAGTGGTCTAAATGGTGTGTCGGTTTCGTGGATTTTTGGTATGCCTGTTAATATTGGTGCGTATGGTTTGAATGGGTAAAGTCTTGTGTGGTATTTTAATTTATTGTTATAGTTTAGGGTATTTCTGTGTGTGACTATTAGGTTTTTTATTGTATTAAGGTATTTGTTAGTTGGGTCTGGTATTTGTTTTCTTTTATGTGGTTAGTCATTGAATTGATGTATTTGGTATTTTCTATTATTACTGGTGTGTTTGTTTTATCTGATTTTAATATTACGTAGTCGTTGTTGTTTAGTTTTTCTTTGAGTTTTATAATTTCTTTTTTATTAATATATTGTTTCGATTTTTTGTTTTTTCCCGTTTTTATTAGGTTAATTTTATTATTGATGTTGTTTCTTATGTGTTCAGTGTTTTGGTGGGTAATTTTATGGATATTAGATACTGTGTCAACTATTACGTTTTTTATTATTTGGTTTTTTAATAGAAAAACATAATAGTTGACAGAATCTAACATCAAAAAACGAATAACACTCTGCACTTCACAACTGGCGGCAGATCGCAGTGCAATCTCCATGTCGAATGGCCCGTGACTCAAGGTCAAACGGCGTACAGTCAAGCGCGCGGTGGGAATCGGTACCACTACACCCAAACTAAAACTCTCCAGTCTCGGAAAGATGCTCCGTCACTCATGCTTGGTGACACAGACGTGGAAAACTTATTTTTTGCATATGCCTAGTAGTTTGTCAACAACTTCTTTTCCCCCAAGATTATATTATTACTGCAACAAGCTACTGTTGCCACTTTCACTTTAGTTATGATTTATGATTGTCCTATGTCAACATTTACAAATGTAAACAATAGTCCACTGTCTTCCATCTGTACATACTGACAGATAAAAGGTTTATAACTAACCACGACACTAAACTGTCACTTTTCGCTCTATTCTGTCTGTCACAACATGAACTTTCAGTTTCTAAGGCTTGATTTAAAGTTTTACATTTCTATAATCTAACTTCTGAATTTAACACTCAGTTAAACTAAAATACTTTGTAAGCATTCAACAATTAAATACTCCTTTCAATTTTCGAATTTATATTGATCTGTCAATTTTTGGAAGTTTGATGACTTCTCAGATCCGTTGAGGAAGAATTTTTCCTAAACTGAGCTTCTCACGGTGTTTACCCAATTTTATCCTAATAGGTTCTATTAATGATCTTTTCTATACTCCTAGTAATTTACAAATTACACTTTTGCTATTACTTGCGACCAGACATTTGTTAACTAAAAGTTATTAATTGTTAACTTACACTTGGAGGAAACGTTTTCGTCTTATGACTTCTTCAGCCTTGTATATAAGATTCAGCCATGATAATAGATTTTGGTGTTCTGTAATCATTGAAGTATGAGTTTAGCCTCTTCAAGGTCACTGTAGTAGTTGGTTGGTTAATTTTGAATAGCTTAACATAAATTCATTGACCACTTAACGTAAATTCGTAAAGTCGTTGACCACTAAGATGTATCTTGCACCATATCTAGTTCTAGATGTGACTTTGTCACAAAAGTTTAGTGACAACATTTCAACTTTTTTCCTTAGGCAGGATGCATGTCATTTCTTTTGTCAGAATCTTTGACATTTGTCACAAGATCTAATGAGTCTCTTGATGTCATTTGTCTCTTAATTAGCTTCTCTGCAGCAAAGTTTTCTTTAAAGGTATTGTAGCCCTTATTTACCCCAATATGACCAAAATACTGATGAATTTACTTTATTAGCTTGTTTTCTAGGCTTTCCAGAACATATAATTTCCAAATTTTCTTCTCTTGATCCATTTGTATTTTGTACCCTTCTTCAACAATTTCTGTAGTGGAGAGTTGATAGACGCATTATTTGCCAAGAATCCGTTATAGAAGTTTACTAGCCCCAGCAAGCCTTTGACTTGATGGGCATTCTTTAGTCTTGAAAATTGTTTAAGAGCCTGCACTTTTTCATCTAACAGCTGAATTCCTTCCCTTGTGAGCACATGACCCAAATATTTCAACTGTTTTCATTGAGATTCGATTTTTCCTTATTGTTCATCAGCTCAAACATTACCCTCTACTTTATTTATTTTAGTTCCTGACGCTTGTTGATTTTCGTGCAGCTCTTCATTTTAGTTTCTGTGTCTGCACGTTTCTTTATTATTCCACATAACTCTTGATTTGAGTTTGGATTATTCTTATTTAATTTCTCATTAAATTTTCATATTTCCTTAGTTAAATCTGTTTTAATATCATTTATTGCCTTAAAAATGTTCTTACTAATTTTAATTACACTACTTACCAACACCGAGTAAAATCTTTAATGAGCTTCTCACTCCAGTTGATATAAAAACTGCTGAAGTGATCTACTATGTTTAGACATCTAACAGAAGGTAGATGGGCCATTAATATCTTTCTTTATTTATGCTGTAAGTATAGAGAGTTGATAAATATCTCTTACAAAGCACAGGCGTCTAGTCTTCTACGTGAAAAGATGAAAATAAATTCTATTGAAGCAAACAAATCAATAAAACAATGGTGACATTCAATACTAGCTGAGCTAGTCTTGTATGGAACACAAGGTTTATTCAAAGACATGGCGACCACTCAAAAAAATCACTCTCAAAACACGCTGAGGCACACTACTGTAGCAACAAACCGATGACTAAGCAGAGCGTTGATCGATAACTATCGGTCGCTTACTTGTCACCCTTTACACAGAATTCCCTTTACCGTTTATGCACCAAACATTATGACCTCAAACCAATAACAACAAACTGATGACTAAGCAAAGCGTCAATCAATAACTGACTTTCCCAGATACTGCTTACGAACCAAATCTCTCGATCTGAACACAGAGAATTATTGGATGGCAACCACTAGTGCATATCCAGCCTAATACTGGAATTAGGCCCATATCCAAACTAATAACTTCGAATTATCGCTAAAATTTTTTTTTACATTCATAGGATATAAAGTTCAAGGGACCTACCCAAAACTTCGAATTATCGGTAATTTCGAATTAAAGACATTTGAATTATCCAAGTTCTACTTACATATATATGTACAAAATACCTTAGGAGATGGATATACATGCAAAACTAACAAAAAAGGTTCATATAAAGATGGGTCTAAAAATGATTCCGCATCAAGTTGAGTTGGGGAAATGTTTGTCTGGATTACAAATAAATACAATAAATATTTCCCTTTAGTTTATATAAGTTATCTATGGGCTGTTTCCTTAAACATTTTATAATATAGTAGAATATTTGCCATAAGTAGAGTACTGTTAGAAGTTGTTGTAAAATCAAAAAATCGTTTTAATTCTGGAAAGTGATTACCAAGAACTCGATAGAATTTTGAAGATTATAATAAACTACAAACATTGGTTAGAGCACTCAAAAGTTTTTTATGGTTTACTATAAGGAATTTATTCCTACATAATTTTTAAAATCACAATTTTAGTTTTGTAGCCAACTATAAAGGTTTTTCATTTACCTTCTGGGATTAAGTCACAACTTCAAATTTTGAGTTTTAAACACAAGAAATTATGATTTATAACAAAAAAGGACTTAATATACAACCTCATGAAGTCTGGAATTCATTGGTTGTGAACAAAAATCTCATTGGCAATAACCAAATAAATATATATCTATTAAAAATGAGTTACATATTTAATTGAATTAGTTTTTTTTTTTGTAGAAATAAAATTAGTATTATTATTTAACTAATTGTTACTACAGAATAAATTTGTTGATGTTATTAAAATGTGTTAGTAGTATTATTAGTATATTTAAAAAATTAATAATTAGGTATGATAGTTATTTTTCTAAGAAAAATTAAAATTGCTTAAGGCTTTGTTTGATATTTTACCTGCTTGATAATTTTGAGTTTTTAAATAATAACAGAAATAACTTATGTAATTTTTTTTTCAATGGACTACAAAATTTAATATACATTTAAAATCTACACTTCCTCTTTTCCTCACATGAATTTTCCACTTTCCCAAATATAGGAATAGATTTTAGTACATGCAATACAGAGTGAACTTGTTAAAGGCAGGTGCAAGGAGGGCAATATTAGTCTTATAATCAAATTCCAGATTGTCTTTTGTATTTCCCATTACTAATACCAGCCTCTTTGTACCATCAATGTCAGAAGTTATCTTTACTTTTAGTTACACATCAAATAAAACAAGTAGTGTAGAAAGTTTCGCCTTTCTCAAGTGACTGAATGTGACAAAGTTGTTACACGTGGAGAAAAGGATTGTTTAGTAATTAGTTAACACTTTAATTTTAAATTTTATAATGTAGAATATCAATTTAGAATTTCTATCTGTTAGTTGAGTGGCATTTTAGAATATAATTAATAATTTGGCTTGATGATTTGAAATACAAAAGAAATCATAGTTTTTAAATGGTTACTCAGATCCCATCAATACTTTATTAGTATTAGTAATGCAGAAAATTGAACATTGGTGAAAGAAAAGCAAGTAGAGGTGGTGGAAAAAAGAAATCAACCTAACACTAGTTGAATAGGTATTTAGTCCTGAGACACTTTTTACATACATACATACATACATACATATATATATATATATATATATATATATATATATATATATATATATGACTTCAATCTTTTGTTTTTCTCTTTCTTGACTGAAGAAGATCATGTTGATCGAAATATTTCAAATAAAAGTGTATTAAGTGTTTTATATGTGTTTTATATGTGCTTATTTCCAAAGAGATTGCAGTTTTGGACTATTGCCTTTAGGTAAGTCTGTCAGTCTCCTATCAAGTCCAAAAATTCCTAAATAAGCTTTAAGCTCTACTAGAACTAACCTAAATATATATATATATATATATATGAAGTTAATATATTACTATGTAAGTAATTTTATCCACCATTAAGTGCAATAATTTTACCTTGAGTGATGAGGCACCTTTCAGTCAATTGACCATTGTCGAATCACTCACTGAGTGATTCGACAATGGTTAATTGACTGAAAGGTGCCTCATCACTCAAGGTAAAATTATTGCACTTAATGGTGGATAAAATTACTTACATAGTAATATATTAACTTCATAAAGTCAGTGCAACGGAAAAACAATGGATAACGTTAAATATCAAGAATATATATATATATATATATATATATATATATATATATATATATATATATATATATGATGAATAGTTACTATCTGGAGTACATCTGTTCATTCTGCAGTCCATAAATTCGCAGTTCCGATGTTTCCCTAGAATCTCATCCAGCATTGACGAGGTAAACCCAACAACAGTAGAAGAGTAAAGAGTGGACTCCACTTGAGACACCGAAAGGTGCCTCATCACACAAGGTAAAATCATTGCACTTAATGGTGGATAAAATTACTTACAATAGTAATATATTTACTTCATAAAGTCAGTGCAACGGAAAAACAATGGATAACGTAAAATATCAAGAATTTAACACCTACCAAGGTAAACAACTGTACCGAATGGTCAAGTGACCGAAAGGTGCCTCATCACACA
The DNA here is from genome assembly GCA_036971475.1 of Prosapia bicincta. Classification (NCBI taxonomy): domain Eukaryota; kingdom Metazoa; phylum Arthropoda; class Insecta; order Hemiptera; family Cercopidae; genus Prosapia; species Prosapia bicincta. The sequence goes on from JBAIZL010000001.1 coordinate 177,402,873, forward strand.
AGGTAAAATCATTGCACTTAATAGTGGATAAAATTACTTACAATAGTAATATATTAACTTCATAAAGTCAGTGCAATGAAAAAACAATGGATAACATAAAATATCAAGAATATATATATATATATATATATATATATATATATAGATAGATAGATTTTTTGGACTAGGAGACTGACAGACTTACCTTGGTAAGAGTCCACTCTGTAGTCTTGAAATAGAAACACATAAAAGCACTTAAACAATGATATATTTCAACCACACAGTGGTCTTTGTCAATCGAAGAGAAAACACAAAAAGAAATATGAGAGAATGAAATAAAATAATTTTAATCACAGATTGTGTAGAGTAGAAATCAGATGTCACAGATGCACAGATTAAAGATATATATATTGTTTCCATGAACATATGAATGATTATAGTTTATATAAGTCTGTCAGGGGAAAAGAGATAAGGCTATTTGGAAAAAAAAAATGAATGGATTTATCTGATGTTGAGGTTAGGGGATTCTCTGGACTTGGTATACCACTGGTATGATAGTTCCCACCTTCTCAGTTCTGAGGGATTGCAATCAGGGGGGAGTGATTTAATTATTTTTGTGGTATAGCAGTCATCAAAAGTTGTGATGTTGTGACTCGCAGCATGTTGAGCTGTTGGTCTATCCATATTCATAATTTTAACATCATGTCTGTGGCCATTCATTCTGATATTCAGACCATCCGTGGTCAGGCCTATGTACTGTACTGTGCTGAGCAAAGTTTACATTGTAGCTGGTATCAGATGTCACAGATGCACAGATTCTCTACACAATCTGTGATTACAATTATTTTATTTCATTCTCTCATATTTCTTTTTGTGTTTTCTCTTCGATTGACAAAGACCACTGTGTGGTTGAAATATATCATTGTTTAAGTGCTTTTATGTGTTTCTATTTCAAGACTACAGAGTGGACTCTTACCAAGGTAAGTCTGTCAGTCTCCTAGCCCAAAAAATCTAAATAATCTTTACCAACCAAAACTAACCTAAAAATATATAAACATATATTTAATCTTTCCATTTTCATATTCCTTCCCTATCTTTGTATGTGTTCTTTCCTCCTTTCCTATCTTATATATAATGAATCTTCCTAAGCTGTATTTGAAACAGCTTAAAAACCTGGCTTTTAAAATCTCAAAAATAAACATGCATATACTGTTTTTAGAAGCATGCCTAAATCTAGGCATTACACCAAAGGGTTTAAATATGAAATCACCACTGTCAGGTATGCCCCAGTATATCAAAACTGTTATTTCTCCAATTTACAAAAACAACTCTTTCCAAATTACACGTTTGGTCTTACAGTGTCACAAACAAGAACAAGTCAAATTATCTGAATTACTAACCTCAACTGCCAAATTAATTACCTCCAATTTTCCATATCTAATACAACAAATGGAAGATACTCTCAATAAAGCATACATACTGCAAGACAATCTTGCAAAGAATAAAATACATAAACTTTCAAAACTCTGCATTCAAGAAATAAATCTTTTTGGCCAAATCAAAAAATATGATAATCCAGTTTTACCTGCCGACAAACCACCTCTGGTTTGTGACAAACCTAGCCTAAGTTCTCTCTTCAAGATACCAGTACCCTGTGGACAACTCCCTAAACTGCCAACCCAATCATTATTGCTAAATAACAAAAATAATAATAATAACAGTCCCGATATAAGAAATAACCCTTCACCAAAAACAGTTGCCGTACACAATATTTCCAACCACACACTCTCGGAACATGAACTACAAGTAATTTCTAAGGGCCTGTCATTCACACCAACTAAGGAAATAGACCAATTCAAGTTAGGAAAAGATGTTTTCAGCTTTGCCAGAAAACTTAGGATAAAAAATTATATAGCTCAGACACCAACTTTCAAAACGGATACAAACATAGACGTATGTTTTGCAAAATTCAAACCACCCTCCAACTGGGATCCACCACCACTACCACCTGATCACCCCATTGAACTTTACATCAACTTTATCATGCAAAGCATCACCGATATAAATTTCACTAAAAATCTGAAGACTAAACCTAACCTTACCAAATTAGAAAAAGCGGCAATATTTTCGTTGAAAAACAATAAAGATATTATGATTCTTCCAGCAGATAAAGGTTCAACCACTGTCATCATGAACAAAGAAGACTACATCAAAGAAGCAAATAAGCAACTGTCAGACATCACAACATACAAAATACTTACAGATAACCCTACCACAGAATTCAACAATTTACTCTCGGACCTACTCAAATATACAGCTCCTGAACAAAATATTTCGGAAACATCTTTAAAATTATTATATAATGAAAACCCCTCTACTCCTCAATTCTATATATTACCAAAGATCCACAAAAACATAATCCCTCCACCTGGTAGACCAATAATTGCTGGCTGCAATTCAGTAACGGAAAGAATTTCAGCTTTCCTCGACTCACACCTTCAACCCTTAGTAAAGAACCTTCCATCACATACCCAGGACACCAATCACTTCATAGATCGACTCTCACAAATATCTGTACCTCTACCCCGGGTAACTATTTTGGTCACCATAGATGTCACCTCTCTCTATACCAACATCCCTCATGCACATGGCCTATCTGCAATAGAGAATTTTCTAAACAAACGCCCAGGCAAGCCTTCTCCCACTACACCTTTTCTTGTGAACCTGACCAGGTTCATCCTCGAGAAGAACAACTTTCAGTTTGAGGGAAGGAACTACCTTCAAATAAAGGGAACAGCAATTGGTACCAGAATGGCACCATCGTACGCAAATCTGTACATGGGATTGTTGGAAGAAGGTTTTCTAAAGACACAAACACACCAGCCATTATGTTGATATAGATATATAGATGACATCTTCCTAATTTGGACACAGGGTGCTTCAACACTTGAGGCATTTTTAGACAGCCTGACACAATTCTCCACACTTCAATTTACCTGGGAGAAATCTACATCAGCCATCACCTTTTTGGATGTAGAGGTAACACTCCAGAATGGAAATATCAACACAGGAATTCACATCAAACCGACAAACCACCTACAATATCTCCATTTCGACAGCAACCACCCAATAAACATAAAACGATCCATTCCATACAGTCAAGCAATCAGGGGTAAGAGAATCTGTTCGAATGATAGGGAATTGGAAGATTTTAATAGAAAGATATCAACAGCCTTCCAGAGAAGAGGATACCCAAAAAAACTCATTGAAAACCAAATTCATTCAGCACAATCCTCGGTTCACCATAAACCACAAACAGAACAAAATAAACTGTCTTTAATAACAGACTACCATCCTGGTCTACATAAACTCAACAAGATATTGAGAGATGGCTTCAAAATTCTTCAAGCTTCCGTCCACACCAAAAATCTTTTCACCGATCCACCGCAAATTTGGTACAAGCAACCTCCCAACTTGAAAAACATCCTAGTACATCCTAAACTACCAGACCCTGATGCAGAGAAACCACACAAACTTCCTCATGGCTCCTTCCCATGCAATAGACCTAGATGCAAGACGTGTCCAATACACCCCTCAGCAAATAGTTTCAACAGCCAAACAACAAAAATGGTCTTCAAAATACAGGGTCATCATAATTGTACATCGAAAAATGTCATATACCAGCTACAATGTAAACTTTGCTCAGCACAGTACATAGGCCTGACCACGGATGGTCTGAATATCAGAATGAATGGCCACAGACATGATGTTAAAATATGAATATGGATAGACCAACAGCTCAACATGCTGTGAGTCACAACATCACAACTTTTGATGACTGCTATACCACAAAAATAATTAAATCACTCCCCCTGATTGCAATCCCTCAGAACTGAGAAGGTGGGAACTATCATACCAGTGGTATACCAAGTCCAGAGAATCCCCTAACCTCAACATCAGATAAATCCATTCATTTTTTTTCCAAATAGCCTTATCTCTTTTCCCCTGACAGACTTATATAAACTATAATCACTCATATGTTCATGGAAACAATATATATATCTTTAATCTGTGCATCTGTGACATCTGATTTCTACTCTACACAATCTGTGATTACAATTATTTTATTTCATTCTCTCATATTTCTTTTTGTGTTTTCTCTTCGATTGACAAAGACCACTGTGTGGTTGAAATATATCATTGTTTAAGTGCTTTTATGTGTTTCTATTTCAAGACTACAGAGTGGACTCTTACCAAGGTAAGTCTGTCAGTCTCCTAGTCCAAAAAATCTAAATAATCTTTACCAACCAAAACTAACCTAAATATATATATATATATATATATATATATATATATATATATATATATATATATATATATATATATATATATATATATATATATATATATAAGTATATATGTATGTGCTTATACAACGAAAATTATTTCATACTTACAACACGATTTGGATCTAAATATTGATCATGAAAGAATAGCAATTTTTGAATAAGCATTGTAAGAACAGTGTCATCAAGAGTTTTGCTATCAACATTCTTTGCAATGGCATCAAAGTTTTCCCTCTGGTAGTTTTTTTGTTTCTGACGAGTTTGATAGCTTCTTAAATATGATTGAATACATAATGTACTTTGTTGTCGACGCCGACATTCCTATAAAAAAAAGTAAATTATTAATGGGTTGTAAAAGTTTACAAAAACAAAAAACTTTTTTTTTTAACTAAACTCAATAAATATAAATATATTAGGTTTAATTCATGACCTCATGTTAGGATAGCCTTAAAAATGTTGTAGTCCTAAGTACTACAAATTCACAAAGTAGTAATTTGGTCATTATCAAACAACTATTGTCAAACTGGAATAACATTATTTTCAATGTAGCCTATAATTTTTTGAAATGCTATAAGCAAATACAATAAAAACTATTACAACTGGCTGTCAATCTAATCATTTAGTTTTATGTCATTCTATAAATGTTATTTAAAAACAAGGTTCAAGTATAATCAGTAAAGTACAGATTCAAGCCTCTTAAACAACAAAAATTGAGGCAAGGAAAGTTTATTTCAGCAACAGAAGTAAAATGATGGAAATGACATACCATGTGATCAAACACCTCTAATTTTGTTTATATAGTTATATTTAATCTTATAACAAATACAAAAATTATGAAATATGGGATGAAAATGATGCAAAAAAGACTGACACTACATACATCATATACTAACGCAATTATAATATCGCCCTTTTTGGTGGTTTTGAACAATTTTCCAAAATAATCGTAGGTGGCCGAACTACCAAAACATCAATGTTACCTAACCTTCCACCACAGACAAAGATGTATTAAAATCGCACACTAACCTATTTTTAGCCGTAAAACTACTTACAAGGACAAACAATCACTTACAGACATTATTTCACGCACGAAACAATCACTTACACACACTATTTCATGCACAAAACGGAAAATATTGCACTTGAAATCTATACACATCTCATTCCCACTGCCCTACAAATATAGGATTCTGCCACTAAAATAAGAAGGTGTAGCCAACCTTGTAAAGCAATATTTTTCGCACTATGATACTTATAATTACTGATATAATTACGGCAATAATTAAAAATAGACGGACTTTTATCTAGTATTACACAACTACCTTCAAAATTGAAAACATAAACAGTGAGTATTGAAAACATAATACTTCATATTGTTGAAATAAGTTGATAAAAGAATAGTAATACTTTATATTTGTTGTTTCCATCTTCACGTGAGCTACTAGTTTTCACCAAACACTTGTAAATATTTAGTAATATTTTATATTGTTCAAAAATGTTGACAAACGATGTTATTACAGCACAATAACAGCTGAAGAGAAGTTACAAATGTACAGACTTATAACTTCAATTAGTATTACACAACTACCATTGAGATTAGAAACCTTACATCGGAATACCTCTATTACAATACAGTAAAACTCTGTAACTTTTAACCATGGTATGAAATAAATTTATAAAAAAATTCATAGGAATAATACTTTATATTGTTGAAAAAAGTAAAATTATTACATAAATACTAGTGATATATCAAAAATTAATGTGAATCAATGTAAGCTATAAAATAAAATCATTTATTTTATACAATGGCTAAAGGTTACAGTGTTTTACTATATTGTAATAGAAGTATTCCGTATTAAAGTTTCCAATCTCAATGGTAGTTGTCTAATACTAATTGAAGTTATAAGTCTATATATTTGTAACTTCTCTTCAGCTGCTATTGTGCTGTAATAACATGTCAACATTTTTGAACAATATAAAGTATTACTATTCTTTTGTCAAATTATCTCAACAATATGAAGTATTATGTTTTCAATACTCGCTGTTTATGTTTTCAATTTTGGAAGTAGTTGTGTAATACTAACTGAAGATAAAAGTCCGTCTATTTTTAATTATTGGCGTAATTATATGTACAATTTAAGTATCAAATTAAAAAATATTAGCTTTGTGAATATTCGTATTTACTTCTAACTTTACTTCCATGTTTAAAAGTTACAAAATTAAACTGTGTTATATCAGAATTACTCATTGTTTATGTTTTGAATTTTTAAGGTTATTGTGCAATATTAATTGCAGATATATTAATTATTTATTTTCCGTCTGTTTCTTAATCATTGGAAAATCGTACAAGTGTTCTGTGTCTGGCCATATGTTTTTGTACGTAATAATTTACTTTACAAAGTTGGCTACACCTTCTTATTTTAGCGGCAGAATCCTATATTTGTAGGTAAGGTGGAATGAGTTTTATGTGCAATAATTCCTGTTTTGTGCGTGAAATAGTGTCTGTAAGTGATTGTTTGGTCCTTTTGAGCAGTTTTACGGGTAAAAATAGGTTTGTGCGCGATTTTAATACATCTTTGTGTGTGGTGGAGGGTTAGGTAACGTTGATGTGATATTTTGGAAAATTGTTCAAAACCACCAAAAAGGACAATATCCACATGAAATAATTATATTCCTAATGACTTTCTGCATCCCTCAGTATTAATTTATTTACTCTAATGGAAAACATAGAAACGGGAAATAAAAACCGATATTTTTATTCAACTTAGAATTCTATACTCACTTCTCTTTTAAGCCTTTCTAGATGAGCTCTTTGTAACAATTCTTCTCTTTCTTCCATTCTACTAGCACCAGCCAAATTTTGTTGAGGCAATCTTCTAAACTCTCCTTCAAAACTGTACATAATTCACTGGTCTATAATCCTACATTTAAATTTAATTTAACTATAATTCTGTATACTTCGGTTTTATTTTAACTTTCATGCAAACCTAATCAGACGTTTCATGGATTATTTCCTTATCCATAAATAGGTTAGGGATTTTTTAAAAAATATACACTATACCTTCAATGATATGGATACCAAGCAAACATTAAGAAGTTTAATAATTACACTTTGAAGAAAAATTTAACTCAAACGCTAAAATCGTCTATTAACAAATTTACATGTAATTCTTTACTCCTTGAATCTTATAAAAAACAACTGAATGACAACAGCATAAAACAAAATCACAATTAATTATTCGACTTCATTTGACAAAGTCAATCATCTGTTTCACCACATTTACTACCTAATGCCTTGTCAATATCTTGTCAATTAATTTTCATACAATATGCTTTAATACTTGTCTGTTTCATAGATCTAAATATTAATTTCTCAAATAAATAATTATTTTGTTTTCACTGAATTTTTAAAACATAAACCACTATGTCACCCCAAGTATTTTTAAACCAATTTTTTAGTGTTATGAATTTGCATAGTGTTTAAACTGTTTAAACCATTTTCAGAATTGTTTTAATCTAATAATTTAATAATGTTTACAAGTACTATTAAATTGTTACAAATTAATTTTAAGCAATAGAAATTAGTTTTAAAAATAAAATGTCCAAGACTTTATATTTCTAATGTACACAACATGATAAATTTTACTTATTGAAGCTTAGGGTCTCGTGTTAGTTTTTTCAATGAAAAGATTGTTTCGAAACGCGTCGGCAAATAAGTTAAAAGTTTACATTCAGTTATTCAATAATTACTTGTAAAATTTTAGAAATAAAAATTGGTGATACAGTTATACAAAATAATACTATACATTCAGAACCTACAACAGATTATCAATAAATGTTTAAGTAGTTAACAAGCATTAGTTAATCAAATTTACAAAATTTAAAGTTCGGATAGTCATAAACTATTGTTAAAGTGATTAATTAGGATTCATTGAACGTAATGGACTACAACATTCAATAACTGTAAGGTAACTATGGTTTTTGTGATCTGGATGACATATTACTTTGTAAAAGACGGGTAGATTATTACTAGAAAATGCACGCTATAGATTAAATAGAATAGCGGTACGAATGATTGTTTACGAAATCTTTTAAAAAGGTTCACAATTTATTAAAAATTATATTATGCAGTTTAAAAAAAAAAAAAATTAAAATATCATTGAGATAATTCAAACCCAGTAAGATTGTTAGAGGTTGAATTACCCAATTGAATTGGTGAGTGGAAAAAGGGATTAGGAGCATCACCCTTAACTTTTCAGAAAGTGGGAAAAACTTCTCATAGTGTTTATTTATGACTTTACAGTCAAATTAACCAATAGTAATTTGTTAAGGACATTTTTGTTGATACAAATACAGAGTAATCCTTATCATTCCACCATTCTCGTGCATATTATAGTAATTATAAATCTACAAAGTTATTTTCTTTTTCCACTCATTAATCGTAAAAATTTAATTTGTCCAAATTTCATGATTTCAATTACAGCTTTTATTAATGTTAAAATATTGTGCTTGTGTATACTATATGTATTTTGTATATTGCACAGAGTAAATTAACAAATGCATTAAAAGCTCATAAATAATTCTCATGAAAATCATAAATTCCTTTTTAGTCGAGGTCTTCGTCAGCGTCAAACACGTGAAATTCTGTGTTTTGTAGAACGTAGTTTTCTATTCAGTAAGAACTGAAGCTACAAACTTCATCTGAGCCCTTACGACCTAAACCCTCATGATATGTATAAAACACCGATTTGTTATTAGAAAGGTTATGTACACATAACAATTTTACCAAATCTTCCGCAAAGACTCTTTGCCTTTGAACTTCGTCTTTGCAATTTTTCTTACTATGCCATGTCTCTCTATGTTGCACATAAGATATGTATCTTGTTCGTTTTTTGTTCTATTGCCATATAAAGACATAATGAATTTATCCTTTTCTTCAACACAAAATTTTAAGGTATATGCATCACGGCAGTTACAATCTGGACAGGTAGATTTGGCTGGAACTACATTCAATTTACTGTTTATATATTCCTTACATTGAGTTTTAGCAGACTTAATAATTTCTTTTTTGTAAGAGGACTTGTTTACAACTCCATACCTTTGAAGGTTAGGGTAATTATTCTTCTTGCATCTTTCAGCATGAACGAAAAGTTAGTACATCCAAAACACTAACACATAAACTACTGCCTATATGTTACACGGTTTGTAACAAAAACACATTATTATGAGTAAACGGTAAAATCTTATTCACTTTAAAAAACAATTGTGTAATTAATGCACATAGTATTCAATTCATGAACGTTATGCAGCATAACAGCTCTGTCACTTCTTGTAACTAACCTGTCTTCACGACCCGGTCTGGACTGAGCGGAAAAAGGAAACTACTGCAGATATTTCCTTACTCCACTGATCAATTTGTGCTATGTAAACGCTGGGGCAGTTGTTGTATGTAATCCTGTCGTATTCATCAAGGTGTATTTTTGAACTGTGTAGGTGTTTTTATTTGTATTGTGAATGCTAATTTATATTCATGTTTGCGGAACGAGGAGGCAATTTTTTGTAATGTGTTGTCGTGATATGTAAGTGCTATGTATTTTTGTGTTTGTGTGTAATTGTTTTTGTTGTGTTATGTGAGCGTTGTTTTTTGGGCAATTTGTTGTCTATCAAGGTGTGTTTGTATCCGTTTTTTATAGTTTTGTGTTTTATTCTGTTTAGTTCGTTTATTTTGTCTTTATTGTTCATGGGTATATTGATTAGTCTGTTAATTATGTAGTGAAAAGCAGCATGTTTGTGTTTGGGGATCGGACGAGATGTGTATATACACTCTGTCAGTAGTGGTGGGTTTCCTGTATATTTTGAATGTGCGTTTGTTGTTTTATTTTATTTCCGTTAGGTCTAAAAGGTTGATTTTGTTCTGTTGTTCTGTTTCTAGTATGAAGCTTATGTTATTGTGTAATTTGTTTTAGTAATTGTGGAAAGTGTTTATCTGTCGTATGTTGCCGTGGTATAGGATGAGGATGTCATCTATGTATCTGTACCAATATATCAATATATTTGTGTTCGTGTTTATTGTTGTTTATGGTATGTTATGCGCTGACCTAGCGCAAAACACTTCTGATGGAACATCAGTAAATAGTGATTTTTTTGCCAAGGTAATACAAAAAAGTGTAATTTATACAAAAAACTTCAAGATTTATAACACAAAAACTAATTGTTATTATTATTTTCATAATAATTGGTATTTCAATTTTGAATAGTTGCGTTTTTCTGCAAAGGTTTTGTTAATAAATTTGCATTCGTAAAATTGTACTATCGAAATAAGTAACAATTCAATTTTTATATATAAAATAAATTTTTGGCAACAGTTTACTTGATTATTTCAATTATTAATGAAATACTTTCTGTTTAGAGACATTCGAAAATCGTAAAATTCAAAAGGCAGTGTGTTTATTTACAATACAAGATGGCGTGAAGTAATCTACGACAGCAGTTAATCAAAAATGTAAGTTGTCAAAGTCAGTTTTTTATTCAGTTACAACTTGTGAAATTGTTAGTCTTTTTTAGCTATTTGTGGCTTCAAAGAGTAAACTTTTAATATCTGTGGAATATTCTCTCACTAAACATGGTGATATTTTATTCAGTTTTAATATATCTGTAAGTTTTATTTTATTCTAGGCCTAAGTATTAATCCACATAGCCTACCCAAGGCCTTTCGTGATGTTAGCACTTTATATTTGTTTTAAGTTTAAATTTTATGTTTGTGTAATGTGAAGCAACAATTATTCTAGTTACCAACTTTATATATTTCATATTTCGAGGGAAGTAATTCAAATTTGACTTGTATTGAATTGAGAAAATTGAAAACTACAAATTTTGCAAATGTTATATGCATAGGATATATGTATATAGATTTATATTTATTTATGTATGTGCATACGACTTAAGTCTGTTTATATAGAGTAAACAATTTAGTTTAATGATCAATGACTTCATGATATTTATTTTTGAATGTGTTAAGTGCTGACAAATTGGTTTCATACATTATTTGTTATAACTTGTCTGCATTTTTAGAAAAGTGAGTTCAGTGCAGACAATATGCCTTTATTATTAACTTGTCAGTAATTGTGACCACCTGATTAAATCAGGGGCCACCTGATTAAAATTGAAAATTGTTCAAAACCACAAAACTAGGCGATATGCACCATTTTTTAAAAAAATTTTACACGGAAAGTTTTTTTTTATCACTTTAAAGTTGGGAAACAAATTCAATGTGCAGTACCAAGTTGTGCATCGTCGGCGGAGTGATATAGTGACGTCACGCATACCTTACGTGTGTAGATATTTGAGAAACAACTTTTTGCTTTAATTTTTATGGTTTTCGCATACCTTTATTTATTTATACTTATAGGCTCCATTTAGGATGGACCTGGTTTTAAATTTTTACATTACCTAAATGGTTAAATGTATAAAATTACAACCAAATCTATCCTGACTGGATACTTCATAGGTATATTTCATTATGGGTATCTAAAATTAACCCACCCTGGCAATTACAAAAATAATAGTTATCAATATATCTTCAGGACATGTTTTTGATTCATAAAGTTTAGATTTCTAAAACACCAACTACATTTGTTATGTCACTGTCATTCCGTGGACTATGCGCAACTTGGTACACCACACTGAATTTTTTATCCAACTTTAAATTGATAAAAAATAACTTCTCGTATAAAATTTTAAAAAAAATTCTTGTTCAGACGTCTATCAAGTGCTACATCCAGGTATTTGGAGAGATTACTTTCTTCCAACGGATCGCTTTTGTAATACAAAGAGATGCAGGGTACTTTGGTGAAAAGCATGAATATTTAAAAAGTGGTTTTTGTGGAGCTAACTGTCATCGAATTATAACTAGCCCACATTTCCAACTTTCTGAGAGCGTCATTTAATGCCGTTTAGGCTTAAAGCCCTAGGATACTGCTGCTCGTTGCCCACATAAGTAAGTCATCCACATATAATAGTGGTTTGATTCCTGGCACTTCCCTAACGGCGCCAAGTACGTCATCAATCATCATGTTAAACAGCGTGCAACTAAGCACAGCTCTTTGAGTGAGGTCTTGTTTTTTAATACTAAACTTTGACTTTCGGTTGCTGTATTGCACTCGAAATAGTCTTTGTAATTAATTTAAATAACATTTTATATATTCGTAAGGTAAACTTGAGTAAGAAAAATATGTGTAAACTGTGATTCCTGTGGTTTAAATACGCTGAATTCTAATTAGGCTTACACTTTTGCTTTCTTCTCTCAGATCATTTATATAAACTCAATAAGCCTCAAGATTGCTCATGGTTTTTTGTACAAGAGTTATGTATATGGCAAAAGAGTTGTGTTATCTGTATTGGAGGTACAAGATCTATTTCTTAACCTGGATTTGCTTACATATGACCCCAAAAGTAGTTATATATAATTTTGTCAGCATTTTTATATTTAACAATTCATTTAAATATGTGTTGACTAATAAATCAAGTACTTTTTTTTTGTTTATGGATTTTATTGTCTAGGACTGTCAAAGAAACTGTTTAATATTTTAACTTAACTACTTGGCTAACTTATCGGCGAACGCACTAACAAACAATAACTACCAATCAAACTTCGCCGATCATCTCAACTCCATAAAACATGACTACATAGACATAACATCTAACCTACAATTTCTTCATAACCAATGTTACACAACCGAACAATACGAAATATATAGATACTTCAAACTACACCCTACACACATATTCAATACACAATTACATTATAGCTCACACCCAATTTTTGACATCATAACTCCTAATACTCACAAAGTTACACCCACACCACCATAATATCCCACCCCTACCCTAATACCCTAACCTACAAAATCCTTGAGATCAGTTACGGTCTGAGTTGACAATGGGACACATCCCCCAAAACGGCCGTCCTCAATGGATATAAGTGAGTGCTACTATAGGCTAGTTGGTAAATATTTACAAGTGTTTAATATAAATTCTAGAAAAATTAATGTCAGCTTTACAAAATTTTTTTATTAAACTTTTAATACAAAAAATGTTTACTGTTACAAAAACAATAAAAAATTAATGATGCATAAATAAAACAAAACTAATAAAGAATTTCATAATATCATGAATGTTCAATTTATATATGAAAAAGTGTAAGTGAAACTTTTCTAAATTCTAAACTTATTCAGTTTTGTATTAAGCTTCTAGTTTGTCCAAACAAATAGAAAGGTTTTTGATTGTGAAAAATCAATAATTGTCAGAGATGTATTAACAGTTTCTGAAGGGTAGTTGCTAAACACATTTCAATTAGAACTATGTTTGATGACTGTTGCGTGATGCCACTTGCCAATAAGAGAATTAAATAAACACCAATATCAAACATCAGGGATTTTTTAAACATTAATATTTTAAAAGAATATATTGTAAACAAATGATGGGCTACAGAAGTAATTCAGAAAGTCAATGTTAACTTTCAGTTTGTAGATTTGATAAATTAACTACACGTTTCTAGCCAATGTTAATGATGATGAACCTTAACATAGATAATAAAATTAATAAAACTCTAAAGGCTTCCCAAGTTCAGTATTCAAAAATTTTCTTCTTAACTTCATTTGCAAACCATTTAAATGGTTACCTGAAGTAAACATATTAATATTTTTAGTAACATTTATTACTAGGTTTATTTCAAAATAAAATGTTATAATTATATTAGTAATCTATACAATACATTCTCTTTAAGCATTACTGGAGTTTAAAACAAGAATGTTAATTTTCTTAAAAGATTACATGAGTGTGTGTGTTTATGAGTATGAGTGTATTTGTGTGAGCTTGATAGTACAGTAAAACCTCTCATATCCAGAATAACCGATATCCGGGTGTAATATGAAAATAATGGAATCATCTTTATTTCCTAAGACTCCCTGCCATCGGACCAGTTGTTTGGAGCTAGTAGTACGACTCTTTATTCTTTCCTAACTCAGCCAGTTGTGTTCGAGTCTCCGTATCGTTCAGTTCACTAGTGTTCTGCAGATTGGTGTTTTATCCAACTTAATTAGTTGTCTTTGAGTGTCATTTAATTTACATAAGTTCTACAGGATTTTGTCTAATTAGGTTATTATACCTAGAATTTGTAATCTACAATATACAAGGTTTGATCAAAAAATATGTTAAATAGTTTTTTATTTCAAAAAGTAATAAACTTACATCATATTCAATTTTATCACCTTCAAAGTACCGTCCTTAGCTGGCAATGCACTTATCTCAATGTTAAATCCATGACCGGAAGGATTCTTTCGAAAGAGTGTTTAGCTCCTTGTTCGTGCCACAGTTTTAATTTTTGGGAAGAGCCAGAAGTCGCACGGTGCTAAATCGGGTGAGTGGGGCAGATGTGGACAGTCAGGAACACTTTTTTTGGTAAAAAAATCTTGAATGAGAAGCGAGGTGTGACGAGATGCCTTGTGGTGATGAAGAAGAAACCCATTCGGTTATTTTTCTGAAACTGTACAAGATGTTAAGATCTTCCTATACCTCTTAAACAAGTCATTCACCTGTTTGAACGAACCATTGTTTCTACCTTTTGCACATTGTTGTCTGTTTTTGAAGTTAATGGATGTCCGGAACACTCCTCGTCTTCAACCGACTCATTTCCGCTTTTAAATCGGTCATATGACTTGTATACAGTCCTCAGGGTTACCAAATTATCTCCATACACAGATTTTGACATTTCGTAAGCTTCTTTGGCATTCTTATGCAACCTAAAACAAAATTTAATGTTAATGGGTTGTTCGAAATGCATGGTGAGCACCAGGTACGATAAACATAACCTCACTCTAGTGGCTCTGGCAGTCGACTGACAAGCTTCAGCGTGTTGCAATTGTCAGCCGCAGTGGCCTGTCTGAACAGATTACTCTACTAGGCAAATTACAACATATGGTTGTTGCATCAGCAGTTCCCACCATAAAAATTCATTCACCGTAGTTTTTGATCACACCCTGTACAGTAGGACGGAAAAACTGTGTTTTCTATTGAAAATAAGATTCAATAATTCAAGAGATTACTAGTAGTGATATTATAGAGCTTGTGAGCACACAGCCTTGCTGAAGATAACGAAAGAAAACAAACCATGACAAACATAGCAAAGCTTTCAAGGCGTTTGAAAGAAAAAGCAACAGCAGCCGATCTGTCTACTCTTTTGAAGGTAGAGGGATATTTCATCAAAAGTGTTTAGCGAAACAAGCAAACCGCCACTACATCTTTTTTTTACTAAAACTGATAATTAATATACATATATATGTACAGTACAGTATTAAAGGCATGTAACTAAATTGTAGATACAGTTCTATATTGATATTAAAATATAATTACAATCATCAATGAATGTAACTTAATTATTTAGAACAATCATTCATCTACTTCTAATTGGAATGATTGTGATTATGTAGTACAAATGTTCATCTTTACGTAATCCTTCCCTTATCCGGATTTTTCACTATACAAGTTGGACTGTTGCCACATTGATCCGGATATGAGAGGTTTTACTGTATAACCATTGTCTAAAATAAATTTGCTTTCCTCTGTGAAAGTTTATCAATATATCAATGAAACTAGATGAACTCACTAACTGTTATGAAACAATTTTAAAACCATACATGATTTAAAACATTTTGAAAATCCCAAAAAATTATAATTATTACTTTAGTTGTCTACCATAACCAACCCTTCCAAAAATTTATTCATTCAAACTTTATAGACACCTGAAGGTTTACATCCTTAAAGGTTAAGAATGACTAAATAAAACTGCCCTTTTAAACTATGTAATAGCTTGTCTCTATTTCTTAATTGTAGAGACCACTTATTAGGTTATTATCCATTTCAAAATATGTTTGTAGTATACCACTTTATTTAAAACACAACACTATTATACTAATTCAAATTGTCTTGTAGCAATCCTTTTGTGTGCACGTTTTGTTTCTAACTTGAGAAAACATTCACTTTTATTAGTACTTTTTTGAAGAACAAACATTTACTTATAAAACTTTCTGTACTTGCCTCTAAATCTAATAAATGTTCACTTTTATTATTTTTCTGAGAAATATATTTAATTTTGACATTTGCTTACTTGTATCACCTATTTAAGGCTAGGTATTCCACTACAAAATTAACGTTCCTAATATATTTTTTTGATTCTTTGCCTTCCATATTGTCCTAGTTCAGTATATACTGAAGATTCATATCGTTATCCAAGATGATGATTTAGATTGCCTTATTGATTGATTTAGTTATTTATGTTATTTCCCATATAACTAGATTATATATCATGTCTATTTCAAGAATAGATTTTATAATTTAATTTTATGTTTATCAATTTTTTCTAAATTGCTCTTGAAAGTATATTTAGTTTCAAGTATTATACTATAACACTATTGTCAATAAAATTTAAATAAAACCATTTAAATATTAAAATAGATAATATTTAAACATTAAATTAATATCGCTTAACACATTAAAAAATTTTGACAAAAATGATTTTAAAAATTGTGTATGTATGATCTTGTTTGATTGACTAGAACACGACTGAATTAAAATATCCATATACATATATAACCCGATTTATTTCATATCAATTTGTCATATTTGGAGACGTAATGGTGCTGCTTCTATGTAGTACAACATGATTTGTTATAAGTAAAATCATTAAAAATTTCCAAATAAGATATCTTTACATATTTGATAAAAAGCTATTAAAAAAACATTAGAGTTGTAAAATGTCATGCTAATTTGTTTTTCTTTGTTCTTATTGACACATACATGATTTCTATAACTACTATTTCAGTAGTTTCCAAACTAACAAAGGTACAAAAGTATAGTTTGTACAGTCTATCACTCTTTAGAAAAGAGTGTATATAAAATATATTTAAAGTTTCAATCTGCTAATGTTCTTTTTGAAATTCCATTCATCTTCTGAATAAGAAGAGACAGGTTTGATTATCAAAGGGGAAGAATTTATTCTAGTTTATAAACAACCTTTTAAATGCATTTTTCTATAAAATAGAAACACGTTTTGTGCATTTTACTTATTTTTTTTTTTTTATATTGATACTAAACAACTGTAAAACATGTAGACATATCAGTAATATTTGTATGACTAAATTGTCAAGTTTTGACAAAAAAACTCTTGCTGCCATACCCAAAAGTTTACCAGGCTGAAACATGACTTCTGTTTATTAAAACGACCTCAGAATGTTTTCAGTCTGAAGACTTACCAACTAAGGGTAAGTCAAAACAATTTTTAGCACTTTTGTTGAATTTTACAATGCTGTAGCCAAAGCTAACATGGTAACTGATTTTTTAATTCTTGTAAATAAAACATACACATGTTTTGAATCAGCTTATCCTTTTTTATCAGTCTTTTGCAGTTTTCCTCAGTTACTTTCTTTACAAAAACATTTTGCTTTAAAATGGAATTTCTTTTTAATAAGGTTTAGACAACCCTTAGTTCTACTATAAGGGAAAAGTATCAAATAATGAAAAATCACTTATGTGGAGGCTCATTCCTAGGCTGCACATCATCGAATTCTTGATAATGGGTCTAAAAATTGCTTTCATCAGGCTTCACAGAAAAATTTTGGTCAGATAATTGTCTTATTGACTGTATACAGTCACATCAGGAACACTTGAAGACAGTAACCATGTCTATCTAGACCATAGCTATCAGAAAGTGTGTAAGCAACCGAGATGTCAGAACATATGTCTTGAATTTTGTAGTCCATTATGTTCGGTGAAACTTAATTAATCACTTTAACATTAGTTTATGACTATCCAAACTATAAATTTTGTAAATTTCTAAAAACTTACTGAGACAGAACGTTTTCGATCACTATTTGGCAAAAAACAGTAAAGGCACTGATGAAGGTAGCCACATAGCGATCAAAAACGTTCTGTCTCAATAAATTTCTACAAAATTTAAAGATTTAATCTTCTAACAGCTACACTACTCAACATAAACATTTTTAGAAAGCATAATGTAATGTAAGAAAAATGATAACTTAGATTGTTATTTGAACTAATTACATGTCCTTAGTATAAAATTAAAAAGAAATAGAAGTGTTGAATTAAAAAAATATTTATAACAAATTTCTTCCAGTAACCATGCTCATATTCTCATAGGTACAATTTTGATCTGTTAGTAGTCTTATTTATTTAAAATGTCTTCTATTAATTTTTCAAATTGATTAGATTTGTTTAGTTTTTATATTTTGGTTAGTAATGGAATTCAACAAATTACTGTTTAGATTCTAAAACACTACCGTAATTAAATAATTTTACTGTTTCTCAGTGGCTTATCAAAAGTATGATTCATCTGACAGTTTAACATTTTAATGAAATTGTTTTCAAAATATGTTTTAATTGGCAATGTAACCCTAACATTTAACAATTAAATGGAATGCAGTATTAGGTTTTTTTTACTCTTTGTCAATAACATTAGAAAAGATTGCGATATTATATCATAAGATAAACCTATATTTTAAATTCTTTACATTTATATCCATTAAAGGAGATTTGTGTTAGAATCTCTGCCCTTTTTAATATGAGTACTGAATGCTCATCCATAACAAAACCTATAATCTTTAATGAACAGGTGTTTAGGATTTCACAGTATTGGTAATCCAATTCAGCATCTAGGTGAACTTGGCAACAAAAATTTGAGTATAGGTTTAGTCTGCGATTATTATTGACATGTGAAATCTTTTCAATACCTTCTATCATGATATAAATTTCATATCAGTTTATCGTATTCTTAATAAATATTTCTTTGACAACTAAACATAAATTGGTTTTTATGGTGTGTTATTAATATATTTGACTACCTCATTAGATCTTGCAGCTTTGTACATCTAAGCTTTTTATTGGTTTTTCCCATACAGATATTATTGCTTTGTTAGCCATACAGTTTTGGACATAACATTGCAAAAAAATTTCAACTTGTGATTTAGAAAGTGCTTAGGAACATGGAGAAAGTAATAAATCTTGTCAGAATCACCCCGAAAATTAATATTTGTACAACACACACACACTGCACTGCGCACATGCATGTACACACACACATAAACATACATTCAACTTTATAAACATTAAGTCTCTTTATAAAATAAAGCAGTCTCATTATTCATTAAAACATAGCGATAAAGTACAGTAGTATCTCGAAATTCCGAGTCCCGATATTTCGAGCTTCTGTTAAATTCGAGGGTATTTCTATTTGAGCCTATTTTATCTATTTGAAATAAAATGATGAGTCAGGCTTCCAAGATGTGTTTATAGCCGTAGGGTATGCAAAGGGAATGAGTCTGGTTTCCCATAAATGTTCATAAACTTATTTAGTGCATTTTTAATTACCTATAGTATTAAGGCTCATTAAAACTCCTATTTTTTGTAATCCACAGGAATGTATTTTCGTATAATCCAAGTTTTCAGTAATTCAAGGGGCTCTCAGTCCCATTTACTCGAATTATCGAGACTTTACTGAACTTAATTAGAAAAGATTTGGTTACAAAAAAATTAAGTTGGCTAACTTAGCTTAGGCCGTCACGAGTGAAGTGCTCTATTTTTGTAATTGTAATGCTTTGCCCCAATAAGGAGGACGTATTTCTCGTAAAAGTTAAACTATTTTTAAAATACAATTTATTCTAACGGGATACTTTATCGTTGTAACATAGTTCTTTTGTAATGTATAATAACTTAATTGTCACTTGATTTTTATTAAGTTTATGTGAACTGTATAGTAAAAAAGATTACCGGTACATGTGTATTGCTCTCAAAATTCTTCATTTTTGCAGATTTTGTAATGAGTTTTGTTATTTTTGTATGATGCTTAGGACTTTCTGATCACAAAGTAAATTTTTATTTTGTTATATTATTTACGTCTGTAAAGTGTATAATTTACATATTTTTTGATACTTCATGTGGTTTACAAGACTCATTTCTAACATAACCACTTGTTCACATTATATAGATTATACTCTTACTTGTTTTTTACCATCCTCAATGTCTTTCCCCCACCATAAACCGTTTGAAGTTTCATTATATATTCAACTTTTATATTAACTTTTCCTTTTTAATTTTGATTTACAATTAATTTCGTAATTGATTTTCAGTTAATAAGCTCATTTTTATCTTATAGAAATAAGTTACACCATAACTTAATATTTAACTGTTCTATATGTATTCCAGTTATCTCTGTGTTTGCAGATGTATAGATTCTAATTACTAAATAAGGGGCTCATAGCAAAGTCAGGAATTATTTTAAATTCAACATTTTTGTACTAAAATAACGCTCTATATCTTCTATCTCATTAGTCTATTTTTCTTTAACAATGTCTTAGTTAATTTGCCTTTTCTAATTTCTTTATCAAAATTTTATTTTTCACTGTCAGAGTTTTTTTTTACTTAAAAAAATGTGCACTAATGATCTCCAATTTCAGGTTTTAATTGTTTTTAATCTTGTTTTTTGTCAACTACCACATGCTCTGAAATACTACAGCTTGAATGATCTGAAACTATGCTTGCTCTTAATAAGAAAGTGGCATTTTAGATTCTGTATTTATTTCTATGAAGTGAAAATACATAAATCTCTAATGCTGAATTTTAAAATGTTGTTAAGAAATTCAAGCCTTATAACAGTTTAAATTATATTCAAGATACATCTTGTGTAATAATGAATATCATAACCAATGTGACCAATTTTGTTCATAGGAATTATTACATTATGAACCAAAATCATATAATTATTCCATTTGGTTTACTTATATTTAAACTAGATGGTTGTGAAATCTATGTTTTCAATATAGACCAAAATAACACCTTGGATTGAAAAAAATACTCTGACTATTCATTCAGCTATTCCGCTTTAGAATGGTAATAAATTCTAATTATTTTGTTTGGTTTAGACATTTATTTAGTTTAGGTATGTTTACATTACTGGTAATATATATTACTGCTGTCACTTTTCCTCATTTAAATTTACACTGCTTTCTATTACAACCCTCTTCTAAAAATACAAGCATGTTATGGTTACAATGGTATTCTTAGTTTCTAACATTCTCTCATTTGTTTTGAAAATAATCTCCAAAAGTATTGGTATTATTGGAATTTATCTTTAGTTTCTACCAAACTTTTTTGACATTTGGGTCATATATAATTAACTGATATATATATTTTTAAACCTCGATTTCTCTGTGTCATAATTTTGTCACTGATTTTATTTTAGCTGTAGATTTTAGGACTTTTACAACTTTTGAAAATTTAAAAAATTGATGTTGTTTTAACAGAACTAACCTGCAAAAGCTGATTTTTATGAATATGTATAATTTATAAATTGAAAATTAAGTAGTGTTTCTGGCGTAACAAATATTATCAGGCATTAATTATTTACATACACATTATTGTTTGCAAAATTTTCCTATCAAAGTATTCTTTAGAATATATAGTTTGTTTAGGGTTGTTTATTTTGACATTTGCAATTTGATTGAATATTAGGTTTTACATGAAGATATCACGTGAAGAACGTGATTGAAAAACGTGTGAAGATGGAATCAACAAATATGAATATTAGTTTTTCTGTTTGAATATGTAGCGTTTTACTTTGTGTAAGATCTATTGGAGAATATTCAGTTATTGTTACATCTTGTGAAAACATTTAATTCTGTTGTAAAAGTATTCTTTTACAATACCTGCTGAGAGATATGTAAAGTTTTTATTTCATGATATGGTTTTATCTATTTTTCTTATAAAAACATATACAACTATTGAAATTTGTAGTCCATTACGTTCAGGGAAACTTAATTAATCACTTTAACATAAGTTTTTACAAATTAATAAAATTTTAAGTTCGGATAGTCATAAACTAATGTTTAAGTTGGAATATTGGAAAGAATAATCACTTTAGTTTGTAACTTCTTGTTTGCTAGATTGTAATTTTGTAATAATACCCTCTGATGATGATGATGACATGGTCATCGAAATGTACATAAGGGTTTAATCTTAAGTATCTTGTTTTATTTGGTATTTTTGATTATTTTTGTTGTATTGGGGTTCGTTCCAATATTTTAATATACAACTATTTTGAATATTTATAGAAATTACAAAAAAAAAAAACATTTCAAGAGATGGTTGTGTCAAATAGAGTATGAAATTGTAGTTAAGTGATAGTATTATATTAGATGATGTAATTTTTATATTTATAAGAATAAAGTTTGACATTTTGTAGTTTATCTATAATATTTGTGAAATAGCTGATATGTTTTTGTAATTGTGATTTGTGGAGATCGAGTGTTCACAAAGTTTTATAATGTGATATTAGTTAAAAGTTGATTGTATTTGTTCTTTTTAACAAATGTAAAAGGATGTGTGTGTATTTACTGTTATTTAAGTTCTTTCTCAATGTTTGAGGAGTTATCTTTCATAGATAGTTTTTCCTTTTTAAATGCAAATGTTTCATAGTGATAAAAATGTTACGTTTAGGAAAAAAAACTTATTATAAGTTAATCCTTCAAATACTTTTGCTTAAGAACTTGAATAATAAAGAATAATCTATAACCAAGTAATATTTGCCAATTAAAATGACAATGATTTAGTGAGATCACTGTAGTTAATTTGAATGTTTGAGATGACTAGTAAGCTAGAGTATTATATATTTTGTTTATTTATTGAGTTGTGAGTTTTTTTTGTGTTCTTTCTTTTTACTGCAAGTTTAATTTATCGATTGCTGATACGTTGCTACCAATACTTTGCTATGTATTTTATGTGTTGTTTTAAAGTGTTCATTCATAATAAGTTGTTTATATCTTTAAAAGTTGTTTGCTTATTTCTACAGATAACTCAAAGATGCAATATATGATAAAGTTATAAGTGGCAAGTTTGGATAAGATGGTTTTAATGGTGGTAGACTTGAAGAAAATGTTTGGAATATGTTTGTTTATGAAATAGATGAGGATCAGAAAATTTGGATTATTTTTTATTTTAGTTTTGGTGATATAAGTTAGGTTAGGGTGCAATATCATGAGCTGACATTCATTTTTTTTCTATTATGTAGTTATGTTTTCTACATATCTGTGCTAGTGTTTATGATGTTTGTATATTTGTTGTTTTCTAATATATGGTTATGTTTAATGCCGTGGAATATTTGTTGTAAAGTGCTCCCAATAGAAAAACTAATTGGTAGGTCATATTTTTCCATTTTTACTACTTGCGGTATATTCTGTGTAATTTTGTCTTCCCTGACTCAACTGGAGTTGTAAAATATGTTTTAATAAATAAATGTTTTTGCTTGTGGTATTTTTCACAATATTTTTAATGAACTATCTATACAAAACTTTAATTATTATTATGAATAAGAGTTGCATTCATTTTTATTAAGGAAATAATGATATTGAAAGAAAAAATACAAATACGGTTTAATTAAGTCAAAATATAAAATAAACTAACCTGCTTTTAGAAAAATTCTTTTTTGTTGTTATTGTGAAAAAAAATATATCTTTCCCTCTAAAAAATCTCTGTAATCAAATTTGAACTGATATTTTATTTTCATTTGTGAACACAAAAAAATGGTCTGTGCCAAAAAAGCACAATATATATGGGGTCATCAAAAAGAATACCATTATTTGATAAATTGACTAGTTAGAGTGAGATGAACATATTGAGGCAAATATGGTTTTAAAATTGAAAAGGTAGATTGGGAGTTTTATAATTTTCGATATATGTCCCATTGTTAGCATAACTTTGAAAATATATTTAATTTCTTGGCTGGAGTGACAGTAGCAATGGTAGCAACTATCCATTCTGTGAGATGTGCTATGTCACGGTTTTAGTGTATTCCCAGAAAAAAAGTCCAATGGTGTGAAATCTAACCTTCTGGGTGACCAGGAAATAGGGCAATTTCAACCAATCCAACTGTTTGTAAATTGGAAATTCAGTGCAATCCGAACATTTTTTTTGTAATGCGGCGGTGTCCCATCTTAAATTAACATTACTCGGACACCAATTTCATGTTTGAATTGTTCTATCTGAGGAAAAACGATTAACTGAGTCATACCCATTGATAAATGATTTCACAACAAAAAAAAAAGGTTGCTTGTAATCATCTTGAACTCACTGATTAAACTCCAAGTAATAATTGTGTAAGTAAGAGAATACTTTTGAACTCACTTGGTGACACGTTTCAAAACCATCGTATCATTTACAAAACTGAAATTCTACTGCTGGCGATCACGCAAGGTTTCAGGCATATGATTTATGAGTGTAGGGGTTAAGCTGTTTGTTTATTATATAGTCAACGAAGGAATCAGCTCCAGGTCCGGATGATATTGTATACTCCATGATTAAAAATCTACCACCATTGGTAAAAATTGCTCTCCGACTATATAACCGTATATTCGAGGAGCACGGTTTTCCTGGTGCATGGTTAGAAGTGACAATAATTCCTCTTTTAAAGCAAGGAAAGGACAAAACTAATCCCAGTAGTTACAGATCTATCTCTCTGACCAGGTGCTTATGCAAACTACTGGTGAAGATGGTCAACTGACGTCTAATATGGTATCTAGAAACAAACAAACTTCTTTCTAATGATCAGTGTGGTTACAGACTAGGACGTTCATCAGTTGACCAATTGGTTTTGTTGGAGTCAGTTATACATAATACCTTTCTCTTGCGACAAACACGGGTCACTATTTTCTTTGACCTTGAGAAGGCATATAATATGCCATGGAGAAGAGGAATTTTGAACGTTTTGAAATAATGGGGTATACAAGGTAACATTCTTGCATTTATACAGAATTATTTAAATAACAGGACTTTCCGTGTACGTCTAGGAGGCATATATTCTGATCACTATGAACTAGAGAATGGTGTACCACAGGGTGGTGTTCTGAGTGTGACACTGTTTGCCGTTGCCATTAACAGCGTCACATACAATCACCGGTCCACTGTTCCCTGTTTGTAGACGATTTTTGTATATATGTGGCTACTAGCAGTATGGCAACAGTGGAAAGGTCCCTTCAATTAGTCATTAATAAATTACAAGAATGGACTAAATCTACTGACTTCAGGTTTTTGGCTTCGAAGACCCAGTATGTAGCATTTAGTTGTTGCAGGCAACACCAGGATCCTATCCTTAATTTTGATTGTATACAGCTTCAGACCGCGGATAATGTAGGATTTCCGGCTTTTATTGGATAAAAACTTTAATGGGATCCACATGTGCGTGATTTGAGGACCCGGTGCAGTAAGATATTGGATATGTTAAGAGTTCTTAGTGTTACCAATTGGGAAGCTGACAGAACCTGTATCCTCCATTTCTATCAGGCCGTTGTAAGATTGCGCATAGATTACGGCTGTATAGCCTATTCATCTGCTCGACCTACGGTTCTGAAACTCCTTGATTCAATATATCACTCTGGCCTTAGACTTTCTACTGGTGCTTTTATATCAAGCCCAATCTCCAACCTGCTTGTTGAAGCTGGGGAACCATCCCTCTCAATGCGACGTCTAATGCTTCAAATTTCGTATTACACTGGTCTTCGAAGTAAACCTAAACATCCGGCATTCAAAGCGGTTTTTGATAATTACCTCGAGGATCGTTACGATGTGCGACAACATTCAACTGCTTCTTTCGGAATAAGAACAATGCGCATTTTTAGTAACCTAAATTTAGAACATCCGCCTATATTCAAACGAACATTATGCTACATCCCTCCATGGACAATACGAATGCCAAATTTTGACTTCTCATTGTCCAAGGACCTAAATCACAATACTCCTGATGTAATTTATCATCAGGAGTTTTGCAGTTACAATTAACTCACCAACATACTGTGACTATATTCACAGACGGTTCAAAACTGCACAATGGGATAGGATGTGCATTTAAATGGAAGGACAAACCTTCACCTACGGAATGCCCTCAGCCTGTAGCGTTTTTACTGCAGAACTTTATACCATTTTTCAAGCTTTAAAATCAATTCCGTCTGCAACATTTAATTATGTTGTGTGTTCCGATTCCAAAAGTGCTCTGCAGGCTATTTAGGAAATGTACACTAAGAACCCATTAGTTGGAGACATCTTGTGCTCAATACAGACTCCAATTACGAGGTGTCAAAGTGTCATTTCTTTAGGTCCCTGGTCACTGCGGAATATTCGGAAACACTAAAGCAGATGAAGGAGCAAAATTAGCTACAAGTATGGTGTCATCTACACATCGTGTGATGGCATCATATTTTGTATGCAATGTTAAAACTACACTATTCTCTGTTTAGAATGAAGAAATGCAAAATGTAAATGGAACAAGCTGATGGACATCAAGAATACCGTCCTACCATGGAGGTCATCTGTTCGTTCGAATCATAGGGAGGAAGTGGTGGTTACTCGTCTTTAAATCGGTCATTCTTTGTTAACGCATGGTTGGTTGATGCGACATGAGGATCTATCTACCACTATGTCGGTTTTGTAGAGGTACCATCACAGTCAAGCATATTCTGCTTGACTGTGATGAGTTCACCGATTTGTATTTACGTTACGATTTTCAAGGAAGTTTAAAGGTGGTTTTAAGGGACGATGTCACAGCTATCGACTATGTCATCTCTTTCTTATGCAACCTGAATCTATATTATGATTTTTAAAATCTGTATAATTTAAATTTTATTTTGTTTAGTTTTAGATAATTGAGATGGGTTTCAACCATTTAATTTTATTTGTTTAATTATATTTATCCGTTTTATTCTAAATTTACTTTTGAAATAACATTTTATTTAGGCGATGACAACATGATGGGTTTTTCACCTGGAAAAAAGTTTACTATATAATGGAATAGGATGTTAGATTCAAAGTGTGTATGGTTATTAAAGATATGTTCTTTTTCTTTTGTGTGATGTTAGAATATTTAATATTTTTCTGTACAAAACATGTAACACACATACACAAACATCCATACAAACTTAAATATTCAAACATTACACAACAGAAAAAGAACATATCTTAAACGTGTGTCTCATAATTAACAGAAGTCACATTGAACCTGTTTAATTACAGGTTCAAAAACGTAATTTCATGTAACATTCAAAAACGTATGTTTTCCTGTAAAATAACACTGAAGCTCAGTTCTGTTGTCAATTTAGTAAATTTATGTAGATTTTTGAGAATGAAAAGAGTAGCTTTTCATATATCCTGTACAATTAAATATATTCATAAAGTCTATTAATCTATGTTGGCTGAGAGTAACAGCGAGTCTCTATTAACTAAGCAACTGACAACGGGCTACCATCACTTCCTCACCAACTTTGGTATGAAGCAATAGCAGTTGCCTAAAGTCCAATGAATCCTTCAGAATGTTGGATATTTTTTGCTTTTCAGTTCTACACTCCATTGATTTTTAGTCCATTCTTTTAACGATTGAACAATATTCATGTTCTAAATCATATAAAAAACCAGGGTATATGAATTTTGAATGTAAAACTAGAAAGTAAATATTAATTTTAATTTCTTGGTAGAAAAAAATTTAAACATTTTAACAAAAGCAGTAGGCTTGTCATTCTTAAGCTATTTGTCATTTTGTGACACTTCTAAAAAATTAACTTTACAGTGTGAAAGTTGAGATTAAACTGATTAAAATGTTTAATAACAAATTTCTACAATGATATTATGTTATTAATTGAATGTTTAAAATGTTTTGTTTTATAGGGACTGTTTATAAAAGGCAGTATATAACTAACTTCATTAATAGTAAGAAGCATAATAGCACAACAATATTATATTTGTTTTTTGTTTATACTTCCTGTATAAATACACCTAACCTTTAAGAAATGTGCAATTTTCAACCTGCATGAAATTATTTTTGATTTTTTTTAGAGCAACAGGGTGAGTAATTCGGGTATAAAGAAACTTTTAAATTTGCCATTATCCATAAATTTGCCACAGTCCAGTTATGGCCAAACATTTTATTTCAAAATGAAACTTCTAATTTTTAAATAGTTGAAATTTTGCTACCTATATGTGATTTTTAAAATAGAGTTTATAAGATAGATCACTCATACAACCTGTTCGTGAAGCAATGTGGTATTGTCAGGATTGAAAGAGAATTGTCAAAATGAAGGGAAATTATCAGATTGGTGTGAAATCGTTAACATGTTTTTTTGTTTCCCTCTTGTCCAGTTCTGTATGATCTAGTTGTTTTGAAAAGAGGGAAGGATGAAAGTGAAAGGAATAAAAATTAATAAGCCTTAATGATAAGATTCTGAATAAGTTAAAAATGAAAATAATCTATAAAATATCTATCCGGTTTAAAACTAAACACGTACTAAATACAATAGGTATTTGATCAAATGCAATAAATTAAATATAGAATTATATAGTGAAATAATTCTATTAATGATCGTTTTAGAACTTCAGATATTGTGAACATTTTGCCAATAAATAAGGTATTTATTTCCCATGCCCACATGTACGATTTTACCAAAAATAATTATACCAAGCGAAGCAGAAAGTCATCAGATGTACGAAAAAAATTACAAAAACTCATGCTCAGGGAAATAAATACCATTTTATAATATTAAAGTTGGGTAAAAAATTCAGTGCGGAGTAGTATTAAGTACTACGTCCGCGTATCAACCCCACCCCATTCTATGTATACATATATGTAAATATACCTATAAAGTCTCCAGTTAGGATAGATTTGGTTGTAATTTTATACATTATTATATACCTATATTAAAATAGACCTGTAGTGTCCAGTCAGGATAGATTTGGTTGTAATTTTATACATTACATAATTAGACGTCTACTTCCGCGGAGTAATACTTTTTGCCAGGTGACGTCACATGATCTCTATTGTAGCCTTACATGTGTAGGTACATTTGGTTAATCATATAAAATTACAACCAAATCAATCCTGACTTGATACTTCATAGGTATATAAAAGTAACCTTCTGTGGCAATAACAGACAATAATTATCAATATAACTTCAGGACATGTTTTTCATTCATTTTATAGGCATTTTTACCAGCACTATTAGCACCACATATGAGGGGAATTACAATTTTCCAAAAATGTTAATTCTTGGGGCGTGAGTGAGAGTTGTAATAATTTTTTTTGTATCCCTGATGGCTTTCTGCGTCGGTTGTTATAATTTTGTTTCCGCTAAAATCGTACACATGGGCGTAGGAAATAAATAAAATGGGTCGCAATGGCAAAACACGATGTTTACAAAGAAATACATTTCTTTACATCTTTTGAAAAACAACTTTGAATCAACCAACTGAAATATTTTTGTGTTGCTTAGTGCTAAAACCTGATAACTACAGTAGAGTTTTGATAATTCGAGGTAGATGAGACCGAGACCCCCTCAGATTACACAGAAATACTTTCCTGTACATTAGAAAAAAACAGGAGTTCTAATGAACCCCAATACTGTAATTGAGAATGCACAAAATATGTTTATAGAACTTTATTGATTACAGTACTTACATAAATTAATGTTGCTTTGAAATACATTGTTTATGACGGTTGCTACATTTTTAGGAACAAGTTATGTGTTCTCTGCATTTCCTTATCAGATCGTTTTCTTGCTATGGTGTCGCATAGATGCTTAGCATAAGCACATCTGTTGACTTGGTGTTTGTTCAATATAGTGTAGTGCAGTTTCCAAGGAGGTTGTTCCTTCGCTGAAACTAATTTTCCCTTCTTGTACTGTCTCGGTCGAACCTTCATATTTATTCTTGTCATGGCTTCCTTCAGTAGTTTTTTGTACCATTTCATTGATTGTAACATCTCAAATTGTTCACATCAGAATTTTTACAACCTGGAAATTTCTTGATAGGATATGTCATCTGTTTCTTCTTGTGGATCAAGGACACAGTCAACAGTTTCATTATAACTCAGGATTCTATTCCACAACTTTCTTTGAGGTTTCTTCTTTTTTTTGCTCTATGATTTAGCTATCCAGTACACAACTCCTTTAACTGTAATTTTTTTTTAGAAAGCCTACAATGCTTTCTTGTTCTTCAGTCCCTTCTGAGAGAGATTGGAAATGGTAATATGTGTACTTTTTTTACATACCGTTACATTCCAGAACACACTGATCTATTGGCTAGATTAAGCTTGTAATATTTGCGGGAAGTTATAAAGCACAGATATCAACGGAGCGAAGTTGATCTCAATCAGGATACGACAGTGCTTTGTCTTAACAGTAAAATAACATTTTGAGGCAAATTTTTTGCTTTTATAAACTGTTCAGTTTCAGGCACAAACTAATTTAAAAAACAACTCTTTGAATAGTTTTTATCCATCTAATCAGCACTTTAGTTCTTATATAAACCTAGCAATTCTGACATGGAAATGTTTTAAAGTCCCAGCGGCTTAGCCAACTTAAAGTCAGACTCGAATTTAACAAAAGCTCGAAAAATCTGGACTTGAAATTTTGAGACTCTACTGTACAACCAAGTGATAAAAAACAAAAACTGGAAATATATTAAAGGTTCAGTTTGGTGAAAAGTGTTAATGTGCGAGGCGAAGAATACTACAACTGCTAGAGAAGAGGAAAGAAATTAGTCAAGTAATTGTAGAAGAACCAGACTGTTAAATGATGCTTTAAAAAAATTATGTAAGATGGAAATTTATATTTAAAAGAAGGAGACATTATTCAAAATTATGTATTACATTGAGTTTAGTGTATATGTTTAGAAAAAGTGGAAGCCATTTTAGAGTGTTGTATTTAAAGTGAAGGATACTTATCTTAGTAAGAAAACTATTGTTGAGTTAATCTGATAATGTGTTTCCATATTTTGAAGATCTTAGCAAACCATGCTGTTTTTCACAACCACATGGTTAATAATCTATTGTAGGTATATGGTTATAGTTTAATAACGTTCATAAAGTTAAAATTTAAATACTACTTTTAAAAATTTGGATTTCATTTTTAAGATAATTTATAACACGTACACGAACTAGCAAATTTTAAAATATCTATAATCAAATAATATATTACAATAAAATTATTCAGATTGAAACAAGTTTGGTTTTCTATAAAATATAATTTTGGGAAAATATACTGATTTAGAAGTTTATACATTTTTAATTTTAAAAAGTATGTAATCATTACAAACTATCAGAAAAAAATATTATCTTGCACCTGAAAAATAACCACTGTTCATGCATTCATTTATCCATAGTGCGAATCCAGTGTAATGTATCACTAACACCACACTTTAGGCGTTAAGATGTCACTAGAAAATATAAAAACAATCAATAGTTACACCAGTTCTCAGTAAAGCTGTTGTTTCTCTGTCTATTTAAAAATCCTTTCAAACATTTTTAATTAGCTCAAAATAAATTTATACAAAAGTAGTTATTTTTTAAAATCGTTTGTAGTAATAGTTCCCTAACCTGTAACAGCATAAACCTGGGTGTAAAATTTCTATTGTCTTAGAATTGTTCATAAAGTCAAAAAATTATTGTTCTATCATTCTTAATAGCTAAAAGAAATATGATATGAAATGATAAAGTTTTAGTTATCTAATGACTTGTGAATTTAAGCAAATAGATGAAATATATTGTCTATAAAATATGTCAACAATGATTTTTTACAGTTCTTTGTTTTTAAAGCAACAGTGTAAAAGGAAATAATTATTTGTAACATTCCAAAATACATGATGATTACTGCTTACCCTTGTTTAAGTATTCATTAAATACACATTAATTTTTAAAAAAAATGTATGTATGATAAGATTGAAAGGAGATAAAACAATTAAAACAGCCTTAGTGTATCAGTTGGAAACTTTATAATTTAATGAAAATTTTACATTTTTGATTAAAGATTGTGTTTAGTTTTTTCTAGCCTAATAACATTTCTTTTTACTTTCATTGTGTGTGGTGTTTGCTATAATTGTTCAAATATTCAGTCCTAATATATATCACTTTCACTATATGTACTTAAACAAGAATCTTACTTGGTATTTATGGGAGTTACCGAGGGTTGTAGTAGACTACCTACTAGTAGCCGCCTGTAATAGACTATACTACAACCCTTGGTCAGTGATGCTCGATAATGGAGGTATTATCAATCTTTGAAAGTTAACTCGCATAAATTCCAAGTAAGATTCTTGTTTAAGTACATAATAGTGAAAGTGATAAGTGAATACAAGAAAACAGTGTTGCAAAGTTAAATATATATATATATATATATATATATATATATATATATATATATATATATATATATATATATGATTCCATTTCACGTGAGCTACTATTTTTTAACTAAAAACAAGGTGTAAATATGTTACACTTGCCTATAGTAACACTTAATTTTATAATTGTTGAGGACGACCATTTTGAGAGATGTTACCTTGATTGAGGTCAGTTACAGCCTGAGTTGACAATGGGACACATCTCCCGAAACGGTCGTCCTCAACAATTATAAAAGTAAGTGATACTATAGGCAAATGTAACATATTTACAAGTGTTTTCCTAATATATATATATATATATATATATATATATATATATATATATATATATATATATATATATATATTAGGAAAACACTTGTAAATATGTTACATTAAAATGTACATAATGTTACATTAATATGTTATATATAAAATTATAAACTTAGTTTGTATTAATTTATTATTTAAAATACAGGAAAAACATGGATTTTGAGAATCCATTTTAGTTATACAGTTTAACACATATTAATAAATGTTTATAGTAAATTTATTATTAATTTACTTTTTTGGAAATAACAATGCTCATTTAACATTGTTATAAGGAAAATATCGTAAATATGACAGTAAAAAAGGTGTTTCATGGCTCTGAACATGCAGAATTTAAGAATCAAATGTTAATCTATCTTAAACATCTATCTATCAGTTTTTTTTTACTTTTGATACAAAAACTTGTAAATCATAGCTTTGGTGAATTAAAACAAGAAAGGTTTATTTTAGACCTTAGTCAGTGATTAATTTTTATAGGATTTAACTTATAAGAATCAGCAAAACATTGTATGACATAGTTATACAGTACAGCAATATCTGATAGTCAAGGAATAAAGTGCAATAATTTCCATGATATCAGGTTTAGCCATTAGGGGATAAAGTTGGTGGCTAACAATATTAACCTTACTCCACGTCAAGTATTTGAGAGGCTAACTTTAAGAAGTTTTCTTAAGATTTTTACACAGTCACTTTGAGTGACTACCAACATGATAATATTTTTAGTGGAATCTGTTAATAAATTAAAAATAGAAATACCAATCAATTACTTTTAAAAATTTTAATGACTTGAATAATTAAAAAAAATATATTAATAAGAAAATTATCAGAGTTTCATTCTGATTTATATCAAAAGTTACAATTTTAATATTTTGATTGAAAAAGTAAACCGCAAAATATGCTGACACTGAATATTTATATTTTCTAGAGATTCATCCGCATGCTTATGCTCATAAAGTGTGGCCTTGCACTAGTTACTCTCCGCAGACTATAAAAAACAATTTTGAGCCTTTGAGATATTTTTTAAACATAAAATTGTTTTGGAAATAATTGTTTTGTAAATCGTTATCATCCACCTTCTAGTAATAGCAGGAATCTGATGCAAAGCTACTTTAAAACAGAGGTTGTAGGGGGGGGGTGCATTCTTACCTAAAATGAAGAAAGAAATTTAAAAAAATTTAAAAACATAGAATCCAATTTAGAACATTTACGTGGTTTACTCTGAAGGTTATGTTATGACTTTATCACTGTTTTAAAATCATAATGCATTCAGTAAAATAATATTCTACATTTTCCATTTTAAAATAAAACCAAAAAAAGATATTTATAATATCTTCTATTTCTGCTAAGCTCATTACATATACCTTGAATATGACATTTTATTATTTTGAGTATGATATCTAGCATGATCAAATTAGTTGTCAATGTGTTCAGGATAACTTGGAAGGAAACAGCATCTAACAGAACAAAATGCATACTTATATACGAATGTATTTATATAGGCAAAATGTATTTATGAATTTTGGTATGTATTTTGTTCTGATAGGTGGAAGTTATCTGAAACACAACAAGAACTAACAATTAAAAGATGCTTACTATGACAGAAAAATATACTCAAGGAACTGAAAAACTACTAATTTTGGTATATAAAAAGGGGATAGAATATATCTTATGTAGAGAAATAATTCTAAACAAAAAAATCATGGGATTAACCATTTTTGTTTTAACTTATTTTTAACTTTTATTTATTTTACTTTAGTTTTAATTTTATTCGACTTAAATTGATTAATTTTGTTTAGCTAAATTTAAAACATTCTATTATAGTTTGAACTAGTATGGAATGAATGAGCGCTACTTCAAATTACCAAAATATACGTTCACAATTTACGCAACCTTCAATTAATCAAAATACGTGACATTCAAATAATCAAGGCAAGTTTAAAACATTTAAAAGTGTTTAGTGATTACTAGTAGCTCACGCGAAGATGGAATCAACAAATGTTCAAATAATCGTAAGTGCACTGACTTTAACTAACCAAAGTGCACAGACTTCAACTAACCAAAGTACACGTACTTCAACTGAAAGAAATGGTGGGGGTTATTTATAGTTTTGCTGTTCTGCAGGCGTTCATCGCACAACTTGAATAAAATAAATGGGAAAAGTAATATTTCTGTAAATATCTAAACTTAGTAGTTTTTCTTACTACCTTTAAATTATTTCTCAAAATACTACGCTCTAACTTTATCGTTATTAAAGTAAATGTAATGCAGCAATATTATTCGGTTTGATTAGACCATAGATCGTAAAGTATCTTATTATAACTGTAAATAGTCTGAATGGCTATAAGATAACCCGCAACATTTCTTTCAGTTGAAGCCCGTGTACTTTGGTTAGTTAAATTCCATGCACTTTCGTTTAGTTTTTAGACCCAAGATCATAAAATATCTTCCTATAATTGTAAATAGTCGGAACGGCAATAAGATAACCCGCAACATTTCTTTCAGTTGAAGTCCGTGTACTTTGGTTAATTGGAGACCATGAACTTTGTTTAGTTGAAGTCCGTGCACTTTCGTTTAGTTGAACATCCCGCACGGTATTTTGGTTAGTTGAAAGTTGTGTATGTTTTACTTAGTTGAATTTTGGTCATTTGAAGGCTACACAATGAAAGGTGTTACTCATTGTTTTAATACCATTGACTTTATAGACTACTAGCATTGAATTTGTAATTGTATTACAACATAACTTAGTACCATATTTAAAGATGATGAGTTATTTGCAAAATGAAGATCGTGTTATACAATCTGTTATCTTTACATAATACAAATAAGTGATAACGATCTTAATTAAATAATTTATGTATCATGATAACACAAGTTGTAAACTTAATTAACTAACCAATAAAAGTTTGTAATTTATATAATAAAAATAATTATGTAAAAATTTAGGCTATCATTTACATTATGCTCTACAAACAAGTGTAATTGATAGTCAAACAAATGCTAATCCATTTTGAACAAATTATTTCTTTTATAGATTGATAGAATGCAGTGAATCATTAAAAAAATATATAGTATATATACATTGTAAGAATGTTGATCTAATTTTACCATTTCCCTTTTCAAATTATTATTTTTTTCAAGTTACATTTTCCTGTAACACTTATAGTAGCATTTACTTTTTGTATAAATGAAGATGGCTGTTTCAGGTGTCCTTTGTCAACTTGATCTGTAACTGACCTCTTGTGGTTTCTTAGAGGATAAGGTGGGGGTAGAAAAAAGTATAATGGTGGTTTTATGAGTGCTTTAGGGTAATTATGTGTATGGATGTCACATATGTAATAAAAATGTGTGTGAATTGTTATTGAATATAATTTGAAGTGTTTGTATATGTCATTCTATTGAGTTGGTGGAATCAATTATTTGTAGCAGTGTATGAAAATTTATAGGTTTGTTGATATGATTGTATAGTTATGGTTTGAGGATACGAGGTATCCAGCAAAGTTTTTTTTAGTATAATTTGTGAGGGGGGGGGGTCTATGTTCTTTGTAAAGTGTATGCCATAATCTTCCTGTTATACCTTTGTGAAATTGAAACTGCAAGCTAGATTATTTGTTGTTAGAGGTGTGTGTGTGAAGTTTTGTTGGACCGTTTATTAAGGTAATAGTGTGTGGGTAGGCTATTTAGTAATTGTAATTATAAAAGATGTTAGATAGTTTATATGTTTAGGGTTACCTGTATGGTATTGTTCGGTAGTTTGTAGGTTTATCTCTCTGTTATGAATAAGAATAAAAGACTGTACTTCTAATCATTATGAAATACACAAACATTTCAAATTATGTCCAGCACACTTAATCAATTTCTAATTACACTACAACTCACACACATTTTTTTATATACTCCATAACTCATAAAGTACCCTAAAATATTTTTTTTAAGAAACAAAGAGTTCACGTGTCACGGGACACATTTCCCAAAATGTTTTTCTCCATTTAAATAAAAGTAAGTGCTACTATAGATAATTGTTTACATACTTCTAAATATATGTTAATGGGTGTTAGTACTTAATAAGTAGTTAAGTTGAGGATAAAAAAATATTTCCTAATTTAAATATTACTAAACATACGTTAATTGTTGTGACTTTCAGCAATAAACATACATTTTAAATGTCACAATATTATTGTAGGTTGCCTAAGTAGGAATATTATTTGTTTCCCTAAGTATAATGAATATTAAATTCTAAATTTAATATACCTAACTAGGAATTTATGTGTTAATGTTGCTAAGTACTGTAGTGTTTAAATGATTCTGCTGATGCAGTGAGGGTCCAATAGATTTTAAAAATAGGCCTAAGTGAAGTTTTGTCTCTGGTTACAGTCAGTTGTGTCATTAGTAGTCAGTGACTGTGGTAATAGATATTATGTCAATTGGACTCCATCAAATATTGTTAGCTGTTTTCAGATTTTAGAATGACTAGTTCTAGGACCTTAATGCTACAACTAGGTAGATATATAATTATTACTTTTTTAATCTTTAAATTAAAGTATTTGATATTTATTTAATGAGGGTTTAAACTTGCATGTGTAGTTAGTAGATTTAGAGCATAAAAATCAGTTTTAAAATAAATCTTGAAAAACCAATAAAAAGGTAATTTTATAACAAACCTAGGTAACTTTTGTATGATGTTTGGTGTATATTTAGATGTGTTTTTATATATACATTTTGCTATATATATATATATATATATATATATATATATATATATATATATATGTATATAAAGGAAAATATATCTATTATAATTTTTTTAATATTAAAGTTCACAGAAATTTAGATTTTTACAATTCTAGTTTGTTTAAGGAACGTAAAATATCTATCATCCCCCCCCCCAAAAAAATTTTTAAACCTCCTTTTATTTGGCTAGACCAATTTCTTTTCCACCTGACCCCATTGCTATGCATTTATTTACAGACGTATTTTTTCATTTAATGTGTTTTTCTTCATCTTTCAAACAGTGATCGTTTATGTGTGATAAGAAGAAACTAGTTATTACATTTTTTGATAGATTTTGTAGTATTTCTATAAATGATTTAAAGAAATGGCATTTTTAACATACTTTACATTAAATGTTTTATATATATATATATATATATATATATATATATATATATATATATATATATATATAAAACATTTGTTTTAAGTATATTATCTATGTTTTTTTAAAGTTTACATCATTAAAGAATCTGTCATTTTTTATGCCCTTGTTTCTCTCCCTCATAATAAAAGAGTATTCTCAAAATTTAGACTATATTTTTTTAAAAATAAAAGTCATGAGATACAATAATAAAAGAAATTATTATTTAGTCGAGTATATCTAAGATTGCTGACAAACTTAAAAGAAACAGGATTTTATTGTCATATTAAAGTCAAGAATTGTAAAGATCTTGTCTAAACAAGGCTTTATTTAGTTCATGAAAACAACTGGTAATAAATCAAATAACATTATTTGATCCCACCTTCTCTTGAGCTACTAGTTTTTAGTGACCAAATAACAGTTTCTCTTTAAATTATTTTTCATTTTTTTAAAAATTGTTGATTATAATGGAAGAAATTATTGCAAATCTTAAAAAGTATTAAATTTTCACCTTCGTGGTTAGCACATAGTTTCAAATGGGAGCAGGTGTACGCGGATTTTTATTCCTCACAAAAACTGTTACAAATTTTGTTAAATTCTGTTTGGGTAACTTCAAAATTAAATACAATATAAATACATTATAAACAATGTGAGAAATAATTATTGTACAATTTTGAATTTCTAAACGTCATTTTTCTAAAAATATTTTGAAATTGTTTAAACGTGTAAGCTATATATACTAGACCACTGTTTTCATTACGGGAAAGACGTTTGTGGGGTTTTTCTGTAATAAAGTAATTCAACGTCTAAACGTAAAAATATTGTATCGTGATAGTACATATAAAAATATAAAATTAATTATTTAGTGAAAATAAGGAATGTTTCATTTCAAATATATAACCCTACAAATTAGTGGATGAAAAATATATTGGTTTTATAACACAACAGGTTCTAGTGTAAATAAAACTAGAAGAAACTTACAGTCTTTGTTGAAAAAACAATTCATAACTGTTCATTTGTAAGCTTACTAGTCGTCACTAGTGTACCGTAAACATGACCTACTCTCATGAGAATTATGTTTCTTCTTCCTGTCCTCCCTTGCCTTACTGGTTCAGTAAACCACAGCATTTTATTAAAAAAAATTCTTCATTCCCATTGTCAAACTGGACTGTAACCGCTTCCTGGCAGATTTTTAGCGAGATTTTCTCTATAATGTTAAAATCTGGCAACATTTCAACAAATTGATCATTTCCGTCATTTTCATATTGTTTTTCTTCATTTGTATCATTTTCTGTTTCATTGGCTTTTTTGTCAGGTTCATCATCGGGTAGAGACTCGTTTTCATCAGAATCATCAAAAAGCTGTCTAACAAAATTTCCTTTAGGCCATATTTCTTGAATTTCTTTTTTTTCAACACTGCTACAAATTCTCTCTTCAAATGGAACAACAGTAAAATGTGAAACTATGGTACTAAAATCCCATACAACACTAGTATCATAATAACAAAAACAGTAGTAATTCAACTAAACAATGTCTTTTGTAATGAAAATAGCTACACATAAGGAACCCCGCAGAAATAACTTACTCAAAAGGGCGCTTACAAAAAAAACCGCCGCATTCTGACCGTGCTTGACAAAGATTAAATTCACACTAACGATACAAGCAAAAAATTAACGAAAATAGGCTTGGCCTTTTCTAGAATGAATGCAGCTTATGCAGTAACAAGCCGGAAATAAACTTCTGATTACTGGAAAGACGATTTTTAACAAATAATATGTACGGAAAAAACTATGCACCCTCTCAAAGGTTAATAACTTGTTAAAATGTTGTTAGTCTTATAAACATTTTTACTCATTTAAAATAGAATAGTTTAAAGTCAGAGTTTTTATAGTTCTTATTCTTTCCTTACAGAATTCAATTTTAGCTGCAGTACCTAATATGCTCTCTCAGTAATTACAACTTTTTGATAAAAGGTCTGTCTTTGTTATATTTCAACTTTCTGCCATGTTGTACATTATATATGTTCATTATCATAGTTTTCTGTCATTGCTAACATTGTCATATTACCTCGTTGATGATTTATGGAAAACATCCGTCGTTAGTTTTCTTTACCCATTACGTACTCTGTAGGAGGTAAAACTCTATATGATAGAGGTTGTCCAAAACAGTATTGGCAATATTAATACAACAATGCTAGGAATGCAGGAAACTTAAATACTCACTATATTAAACCTATCTTTCACTGTTGTTTTTATCAGTAAAAAGATTTGGCTGGACTTCTAGGTTATGGAGTTTTTAAAATATAATAACGTGTCTTTGTAATGTTTAAGAAAGAAAAATTAGACTTCTTTTGAGCTAGATTAATGTTAGTACTTTTGTTACTGTAGCTACTTTTACGTTGGTACTTAATAGAGTATCTTTAAAAAAAAATGATAACATTTAAGCAAGTAAAAATATCTTTCTATGAGTGAAATACAATCTAATTTTATATTAAAACTTAACTACTTGGTGAACTTATAATTTAAGTAAATCATCATAAATATACTGAGACAAACATCAATATCGCTTTTTGCAACCAAAAATACAGTTTTTCTGTAAAGTAAAGTTTAAGTGTTTTCTTAAAATTATTTAAATTACAGGTAAGCTGTTAAGTTCAAATTGTAAAAGTTTTACAGATTGTCATTAAATTTAAGGTCATATATTATTTAACCAATAATTAGAAGGTTTCTATTACTGCTATTACCTCCATTTATACCTGTTGTTAGTTAATGTATAGCAAGATATGAAATATATTTTTGTAATGAAACAACATTTTGTTTAAAAACAAAACCGTTGTGTCGTCTTCTTAACAAACAGATTCAGATATTATAATACATACAGTCTTTCTTCTTCTGTGATAATGGTTTCTTTATTCATATTAGTTCATTTTTATTTCTACTCCATCCCTGAACTCTTCTCTTACTAAAATTTCTATATATATATCTTGCATATACTGTTCCTAAATTTCATTAGTTCTGTTTTCCTAAAACTTATTTTTAACTTATATTTCATCTTCTTTAATTAGGGATGGGCTGATTCCAATTCGCGATTCCAGAAATTGTTGATTCTAATGGTATTGGGGAACCTTCGATACTCGATTCTCTATTGATTAAAGTGCCGATTCTGATTCTTGTTTTTATAACGGTTTAAATACGTATGTTGTGTAATTTATAGGAAATATACTTCATTATAAACTATGTCTTATTTAAGATCACACAAATATTATTATGACATAACAACAAACACAATTGCAAGCATTTGTTGTCCTTTTGTCACCACTCTTCTAGTTCTGCTACCTCACTCACACTTGGGAGGGCTCGACACTCTCTTTGGTCATCACTACTCCACCACCACTTCATACATGTCAAAACAAAACACAAAGAAAAGGTAATTCCAATTTCTCCACTTATACAAACTGAAAAGACTATTACTCAAGTTATACTTTAATTGTGAACTGAAGTTCATATTTGTAATTATAATAAATCATTACTTTTAGCCAATATGTTTGCACCCTTTCAGAAGTTTCTATTAATAAATCAAGGCCAAACGTTTTGTGCAGCCTATTAAATTACAACAGAACTTTTAAAAGGCTTCACTATATGACCAAGGTGTTGACTAATTTCATATTTAGAGAATATTATGTAACGGTATATAACTTATAAGAATCGAAAGAAAATTTAGAATCGGAATCAAAAATTTTAGGTATTGGCTCATCCTTATCTGTGATAGTTGTGAACCTTTACCTAGAATATTCTTTATCTTCCCCTCTTCCACTTTTAACCTAACATAGAAAACATATTTGTATTCTATTCTTTCTTGATAAATTTTGGAAAAAAAAGCTAGACACTCCAAGTTCCTTGATTAACAAAATGTATATATTTCCAATGTGAATTTTTTTAAAAATTATATTTCTTTGGGCCACCAGAACTAATACGATCATACACAGTTCCTCAAACCACCCACACACCAACATAAACTAGCTGCTTACAACACCATGATATATAGCCTGCCTAAAACACCGTTAGACAAAGATGAACACTACCAGGAGTTAAACACCATAAAATATATAGCACAAACGAACGGATACAACCCAACAATGATTGACAAATTACACAACCGCCTAAAAAATAAACATAATAACCCAAATACAAACACACAAGATGACAATCCCATAAAATACTTATCAGTACCATACAGATCATCCAAAACCCACAATCTAACCAACACACTATGAAAATAGCTTACTCCACACACAACACTCTCAACAACCAATTTAAACCCAACAAACAAAAATCAACGACAATTACAACACCACTGGAGTTTACAAACTAACATGGAGTTCATGCCCCAGTTTTTACATAGGCCAGACAGGGAGGTCATTCTACACACGTTACCAAGAACATATAAAAGCACTAAAAAACAATAACTACCAATCAAACTTCGCTGATCATCTCAACTCCACAAAACATGACTACATAGACATAACATCTAACCTACAAATTCTTCATAAACAACACAAAAATAACCAACGCTACACAACCGAACAATACAAAATATACCGGCACTTTAAACTACACCCTACACACATACTCAATACAAACAAAATACACCCACACCACCAAAATATCCCACCCCCACTCTAACCTACGTAAACCTTGAGATTAGTTACGGTCTGAGTTGATAAACGGACACATCTCCCGAAACGGCCGTCCTCAACAAGCAAAGTATGTACTACTATAGGCAAGTTTAAAACATTTAAAAGTGTTTAGTGATTACTAGTAGCTCACGCGAAGATGGAATCAACAAATGGGAATAATTTTTATGGTTATTTAGCTTTGTTGTGTAATGGGATAATCATAATATCTATCTTCACCTGTTTCATTTAACTTAAAGAAAGGAATTTGGTTTATAGTTAGATTCACATTTAACTGAATATTTACCATTATATTGACATCCTGGGAGTAGGGAGTAACCATTTCAGAAATAGGTGCAAGCCAAGCTAGAACTTTCTGTAAGGATGTGTAAATAAAACTGATTCAAAATCAACACAAGAAAGAAAAGTTTCATCATGAAATTTATATTATACTGTTTTAGAAAGAAATTATTTGACCTGATTGTTTAGTAGTTAAATAATTAGATAGTAAAATGCTGTGTACAATTTTTATATTCTTGTTTATGTTTGTGTTATTTAACAAAATATATCTCTTGGTTAAGAAAAAAGATTTTTAAATAATGTTTTTCAAATCCTTCTCTTTGATGTATTTTTACTTATGATTTTTTAAAATACAACCTCATTTTAAACCTCAATTCAATTAATAAACTCAGCCTAAGTTAAGAGAACTTTCTCATGCTATATATTCTGCTCCTATCAATTTTAAATGCTTTAATTCAATTGTATTTATTTATGCATTATTATTTACATTATTTGTTTGATAAACCTTAACTAATTCGATATTGTTCTGATTTTAAAATACAATTGTTAGATTTATAGATTTTCTTGAAGGTCCAAGTTATTGCACACAAAAGATTTAATTCACTTTAATGAGATTTTTGTTATGGAGGGAATGAGTAATTAAATACTAAAATTTTAAGTAATTATTGCATACTTAAGTGAATACTTTGGAGCTTATGTACTGACGCGTTTCGAAATAATCGTTTCATGGAGCTAATCGTTATGAAGCTAACAGGTTAAATTTTTATTTTAATAATAGTAATTTACATAACCTGATTGGAATTTATACTGTTATTTGATTCCATCTTTAACTTGAACTACTAGGTTTACACTTAAACATATATTAATATGTCGCCTATGATAGGTGACACTTTTTTCATTTATTGAGGACAGCCGTTTAGGGGATGTATCTCGTTGTCAACTCAAAGTGGAACTGACCTCTTGGTTGTTTTATGTTAGTGTGGGGATGGGTTAGGATAGTGATAAGTGATTTTTATGAGAGTTTTGGGCGCTATGATGTCAAAATGTGTGCTATAATTTAATTGGGAGTTGAATATATGAGTTAGC
Organism: Prosapia bicincta; assembly: GCA_036971475.1. Taxonomy (NCBI): domain Eukaryota; kingdom Metazoa; phylum Arthropoda; class Insecta; order Hemiptera; family Cercopidae; genus Prosapia; species Prosapia bicincta. The sequence continues at coordinate 177,446,968 of JBAIZL010000001.1, forward strand.
TTAAAATCTTTGTATATTTCGTACGGTTTGCTTATGTGGCATAAAAATGTTTACGTTAACAAACCGTAGGTTTGTAACCTAGAGAAGGGAAAATTTATCTTTATCTTGACCGTGATTTACTATCGCTGGCAAGTTGCAATGTTATGGCTTTTAATTAAAACACATACAAAATATTCTGTACACAATATCAAATCTATGTTGTGTCACTCTATTCATGAACTGCTTGAATATTGAATGTTTGTTCTATCACTTAACTTTCTCTGTGTGCATGACTTTAAGAAAGTAAAAAGTTATCATTTATTGTATGAAAATAAATCAGTTTGCCTGTGATAAGCAAATGTACTACTTACATAATTTATGTTTGCTTTGCTGAAACTTTTATTTGCTAATAACAAAACAACCTGCTTCTTTTAATTGAAACTTATCTAATAATACTATAGACTATACTGCCATGTTAGTTGTTCTTTCTGATATAATATAGTTATGTTTTAGTATAGATGTTTTAGATTTTTATCTTAATAGTAGTGTCATAAGAATATATTAATTTTATAGTGAGATCCATTGGCGCACTGGTTATTTGGTAAAAAATCCTTTGAAATTAAATAAATGCATTAAATTTTTTCTCAAAATTCCTGATCATGGTAAACATTTTACTATTGTTTATAATTTGTTACACCTTTAAAGTATTTTAATTTTAATAACTTGAGCAACTGTGGTGCAATTTTTTATTATAAATAAAAAAAAGTCTCTTAATCACATAAAGTTTTTATTTTAATCAAAATGTACATTAGGATTTCAATAAAAGGTTTGTGGTTGAGGTTTTATTTATTTATAATGTTTTAATTTTGTTATGTAAGTGTATAAATATTTTAATTAGATTCCTTTCAGATATCAGGATTTCTTATACATTTATTTGGTAGCCAAAGCCAATAACCATAAAAACTTAATCAGTAATAAAACGCACACAACTTTACAATATAGTTATTTAAGAAGAAAATGTAGTTTAAACTCCTAAAAATATACACTAGTGTTCGTAACAAATATACCATCTGTATTAATAAAATGTAGATAGATATATGAGACATTACACATCTAAATTGTACAAAATATTTTGGAAGTAATAAATTATCGATCCTGAAGAATAAACCATGATCCTTCGCCATTTGAAAGGAGTTCTTGTTATTACATACAATTTTAAACATTAATAATATTAGAAAAAAAGTTATCTATAAAAACCTAAAGTTTTCAAGGTAGATTATACAGACGTTTACAAAATAACTTATTTATATTAATTTTTAATAGTCACCATTTTTTAAGTATTATGTGTATATATATTATCAGTAAAGAAAAATATTCTATGAAATGTTACAAAAAATAATCTTAAATAGTTTACTATTATATAGTTTAAACTATACCTTACTAAAACCAAGACCACCATGCTAATTTAAATTTAAAAAATTACCTTTGCTGTATTTATTTCAATATTAAAAACAAATAACAAAACACTGAATTATCGTTCTATAGCCCCACTATGGAGTAGATCTAATTCAGAACTCTAACCATATTATCTATGATTGTCCCATACAGATTGGAGGTGGAGGGAGTTAAAAGGAATCTTACACTAACCTTTAATTACTTATTTAAAAACATATAGAAAGAACGCCCTCAGCTAATCATTAATTATAGATGTTTTCATTGCTGTTTGCCCTCTAGCCTTTAATTCGTATGAAGGCGTGAAATAAAATCACTATTTTAAAAATCTTTTAATATTTGTGAGTTTTGTAGTTTTTATCATAAAGTTCAGTCTATTAAATGTTGAAAGTGCCTCTATTGATGGAACTTTTTATGATGGGTTTTAGTACTTAAAAATCTTTTCTGGTAGAAACATTTTTCATTCAGAAAAAGGTTTATTTTTTATATTTTGTCTATTAGGTCAAATTCAAGTACAGTAGAAACTCGATAATTCAAGGTAGACAGGACCGAGACCTTGGATTTACGAAAACTCCGATTACACACAAATACATTCCTGTAGATTAGAAAAAATAGAGGTTCTAATGAATCCTAATACTATAATTAAGAATGCTCAAAATACATTTATAGAACTGTATTGATTAAAGTACTTATGTAAATAATGTGCCTTTGGAATACATTGTTTATCACGGTTGCTATATTTTTAGGAAAAAGATATAGTGTCTTCTGCGTCTGCTTATCAGATAGTTTTTGAGGTGGGTTGTCGCATAGAAGTCTTAGCAGAAGGCACCAGATGTCTGATTTTTTTAATTCAAATTGCAGTTTCCAAGGTGCTTCTTCCTTCACCGTGACATATTTTCCCTTCTTTTACTGTCTCATTCTAACCTTCATCTCTATTCTTTTTCTCACTGCGTTCAGTAGTTTCTTGCACCATTTCAGTAGTTGTAACATGTGTTATTGGTAATTATTTACACTCTTCCTTACTCGTCCATTAACGTACGTCCGTATCATCAACATTTTCACAATGTGGCAATTTCTTGACAAGAAATGTCAAATCTGTTACTTCTTGTGGATTAATGACACTGACAACAGTTTTATTATGACTTAGGACTTTCTTCCATGACTTACTTAATATTTCTTCTTTAATTTCGTTTCATGATTCAACAAGACAGTACACAACTTTTTTAACTGTGTGTTTTTTTTTTTAGAAATCTGACAATGATTTATTTCCTTTCAGTTGCTTCCGAGAGGAATTGTGAAAGGTATCGTCTGTATTTTTTTCATACATTCCAGAACAACCTGATTCATCGGCTGTATTTAGCTTGTAGCATTTTTGGCTAGAAATAAAGCATGGATGTCGTTAGACATAGTTGATCTTTATTGGGATGAGATGGTGCATTGTCTAACAATAAATAATTTGAATATACAGTAAACTCCCGATTATCCGTGGGCGGATTAACCGGTTTGCGGATTATCCGGGTTCTGCCATTGTTTTACAAATATCCAATTTTTATTCCAATCAGATTCATGTGTTTAAATTTCCAAACGGTGAATTACGACGTAAATATATATAAGGCTTAATAGAAGTTAAGATGAAGGGAATAGATATGTAAATATGTACGTACTAATTTTTACATTGAAATGGAAGCATTCCGAAGCGGGCCTGCGAAGTAAAAGGGGCAAGCAGACTACTGTATATAAGAGACAATGACAAAATGCTTGGACGCCCGAAAACCTAATGTGTATCATAAGATTGTAAACAAATGTCAGCTAATCTCGACTATAAATAGTCTAGGACGTGACATATGCATTATCCATGTCTGTCATATACATTATCGATCTTTATGGCTTTGTGACACAAGTAATCACTGTGCGACAAAATGGTTCTCAAGAAACTTAGATCGCACATTAAAGCTAAATCAATGCTCACAAAAAAACAGACGAAAGTGACAGATTTGTTTGTTAAAAATTGAAAGTATAATGTGTAAAGGAAATTACATATGTACATACATACTTAATTTTGACATATACTTATGTACTTATTGAAAATAGTTAGACATATAAATGTACATGTTATAATCCGTCAAATACATCGACATTTTAAATTACTTTATGTATTTATTTTGTCCTCTGAAGATTATTTGTGAATCACATTAATCGGGGTAATTATTTGTGTAACTTATGGTATAATAATCGATTATCGATCGTTTTGCATATTCTTCGTTCATAGCGTATTATCCGGGGAATTCGTTATCCGGCGTTGCCGGGCCACCCTATTCCACGGTTATTCGGGAGTTTACTGTACTTTCAAATAAATAAAATCATATTAAATAGAAATAGGCTCAAAAAATCGGGACTCGGATTTTCAAAACTCTACTGTATATAAATCAGTTTTTGTTAAGATTCATCCAAAAACCTTAGTTTCATTATGCTCACGTGGCCTCCCCATTTTTAAGAAATACAATTTTTCAAATACTATTCTGTTACATAAAGTTATATAGCTTCCCTACCTACATTTAATAACCCTAAGGATGATTGAAGAATGAAGGAGCTTATTTAGTTCTTCATTGGAAAGTGTTCTCCATTTTCTCTGGGCTAATATTCACCTTATAATTTTATTTTTAACACATGTTTTGAAAATGAATTATTAGCAGGATGGCACATTGTTGTAGATTAACAATTCTGTAATACGTCTAATTATTGGTAACTAAATAGAGTAAAATCCATTTATCCTAAACCCCCCCTCAACCAGAACCTCGCTTAACCATAACAGATGCACAAAACCAAGCTCAATGAAGTAAATCGTGAATACAGTAAGACAGTTTTACTATTCTTGTAATTTATTTGCTAATGCGGATGTTTAACCATTATTTATGCATATATACTAATAAACAGCCGTAAAATATACTGTAATTTCATTTTCTCCTGCTTTTAACCCAATTGATGTATCAAGTAGTTTACACAGCTAGACTTCAAGGTTGTTTTAATTTTTTTTTTTTAATTATTGCATGATTTTGTTGAAAAATTATTTTGTTTACAAATCATAATTCAAGATAGAGAAACTAAACAAGGATCATTTTGTTTAAAATTTTTTGTTCACTAATTATGTTTTAGTTCAGTTTACAACTACAAAAATAATCAAAATTAATAAAAAAATATTAAAATTACTTGGTACTTGAAATACTAATTAATTGGTATATTTTTGTATGGTTTGTTATTAATAATAATACACACAACAAAGCTCTTGGCCATAAATATTTTTATTCTAGTCTTGTGTACATTTTTGTTACAAAGTAACCATCCTCACGTCTAGAGTATATACTTAGGGGTGCCAGGGTAGAGAAGACCCCGCTAATTAAACTGGATAAGGCGGTGAGGCGCATGGCCAAATCATGGCTTTACCTACCTCGCCGGGCGAGCGCGGAGCTCGTCTACTTGGACCCGTTGGAGGGGGGAGCTGGTCTCCTTCCTCTGGCTGACCAGGTGGATGTGGCATCTGTCGTTCGTGCCTTCCGACTGATCACCTGTCGGGACCCAGTTGTTAAGGGCTTGGCGTTATCCGTGTTGGGCGGTGTAGTCCGTACACGTATAGGGCGGCTTCCCACTGAAGAAGACCTTGCCGGCTACCTATCGGGGAGACTTGATGGGCAGATCGGCAGAGACGGTGGTGACATTGCGTCAGTGTGGACTGTCGCAAGGAATGCTGCCCGACGGCTGCACAGCCGGATTGGGGTCACGTGGCGTTGGAGCTCGGTGTTGCGCGAGTTTCAAGTGGTTGTTCCGGCACCCGATGCTCCAATAGACCCCGTGGTCGTTCCGGAGAACGCGCGCCAGGTCCTCACGAGAAGACTGCGGGCGGCTGTTAGGTCTGGGTACCGTAGAAGACTGATAGGGAAGGCGGACCAGGGGAAGGTGGTCGATGTGTCGGTTCGGTGCGACACTTCAAATCATTTTATTCGCACTGGACGTTACGCACGATTCGCCGACTGGAGGTTCGTCTTTAGAGCCCGGCTCGGAACGGTCCCACTTAACGGCTGCCGGCGGTTCGGAATGGGAGACAGGCGGTGTCGGCGATGTGGTTATGCGTCCGAAATGCTGCCGCATGTGCTGAATCACTGTCTCAAGCACAGCGCGGCCTTGCAGGGTCGCCACAACACGATTTTAAATAGATTATCAAAGGCGGTACCGCGGCGGACTGGTGATGTTCGCGTTAATCAAACGGTGCCAGGTGTGAGTTCCAACTTAAGGCCGGACCTGGTGGTGGTGAATGAGGGGACTAAAGAAGTTTCAATTGTTGATGTAGCGGTCCCCTTCGAGAACCGCTATCAGTCTCTGGCCGAATCACGACAAGCCAAGATTGATAAATACTCGCACCTGGCTGAGGAGCTCCGATCTCAGGGTTATGTAGTGACCCTTAATGCCTTAGTGGTAGGAGCCCTCGGTTCCTGGGACCGTCGTAACGAGGAGATCATCCGGTTGTTGAGGATATCTCCACGTTATGCTAAAGTTATGAAAAGGCTAATGGTTTCGGATACCATTAGATGGTCACGGGACATTTATATTACCCACATCACCGGTCAGCAACAATGGTAGCAGCTGGGGCAGGTTGCGGTTGGACGAGTTTGCTAATGTCTTGGGGAGGGAGCACCAGCCACATTAAATTTAAACCTGTATTTGTTTTTGGTTTGCGTGGCTGGTGCTGTTAGTGGGAGTTAAGTACATCCTGTTATTGTATATGTTTTACTTAAGTGTACTTAACTATTAGCGTTTAAGAGCTCGGAGTTAATCCGATAGTATGTATTTTTTTTTACTGTGCTAATTTTGTAAAAAAGGAAGTGCCATTGAACACTAAAGAACTGCATATGAATATTCAGTGTGGTGCAGGACAGTATATTTACTCTAAATGTTGTTAACTTTTTTATGAACTTTAATTTAAATTGCTGCACCGATATACAAATTTGATTTAAAAGAAATATGTATGTATTAAAGTATTATTGATAATAAATGGTTTTTAAACAACTTCTAAATTCCTTCTTGAATTAAACAGTTTAGTAGTCCACTAGAAGAGACATTTGCTTGTCCAGTCATCCGGTTAATCTACCCTGAACCAAAAAAACTCTAATACTAATTCAAAATTAAATTTAGTAGGTAGTATTTACAAAACTAATTCACCGAGAGTGTTTGACCATGTTGGCTAGGAGAAAGGCTGACAGGAAATTTTCCAGGATAATGACTGGTTTTCTACAGCTGTTTTAAGGCTTTTCTTGTTATTCCCTTCCATTAAATTCTCAGTTGTTACTTCTATCACAATTTGAGAGATTCTGTTACAACAATGTTTTGTTGTCTTTATATATCTTTCAATGCGTGTTTTTCAGTATAAATAAAACAAATGAAAACCACTAAATAAAAGAAAGTGACTTCGAAATGGAGTAGAACAACTTGAAGCTTTGTTTCATATCAATGCAGGGGGAATTATTTAATTACACTTAAATTTATATATTTTATTCCATAAGATTTATGAGTGGTAAAACGTCAGACAGAAAACAAACAAGAAGTTAAACATTGGGCATGGCCTTTTACATTTGGTTTGGCCAACAATTCAGACAGTATGTTAGTGCTATCCGATGTATTCTTAGTAGTGTTCCAATTTAATAAAATAATAAAAGAAAATCCTGCTTTTATCAACAATATGGGGAGGTTACCTCATTAGAAAAAATGACATTAGTATAAGTGATGAAATTTTTTAGATGATAATTCAGAGTTTAGAGCTAAATTTGAAAAATATTGTTTAGATGGAAACTTACAGTGTTGACAGGTGTTTAATGTAGATTGAACAAGGGTTAAATTGCAAAATGCTCCCAAAAAACATTAACCTCTAGATTGGATTCGGGTAACTATAGGCCATAAAGTACAGACATAACAAGTCAACGTTCTGGAGTATTAACGCTTATGAAGATTTAAACCTTTCATTTTTAATGATCAGAAAATGATCCAAGGCTGTGGAACTGAAAATTGTATATCCAATATTTTCCCCTAATAAAATCACAAATATCTGTATGGATAGAGATGATAAATTTGTTCCTTCAACAAAGAAATTCTTGGGAGAGGAAAAATTCTCAACAGCTGTGTTATTCATAAGGAATTCAGTGAGGCTCTTCTGAAGAAGAATTCTGAGAGAGAAAATTTTTATTGTTCTGTCAGTGAACGTCATAGCTTTGATTTAACCAAAGAATTAGTTAAGCAACAAAACAACATTATTGTAAAAAGTTGAACTTTTTTTACTTTTAGAAAACAAGAAGTGGAACTAAAAATTAACTTGATGGATCTTCAGAAAAAATTACAAAAAACTGTTATTCTTTGGCTGGAGAAGCATGAGCAGAATTTTTAATTGATAATTCTTCAAAACAAAGTTAAAACGTATTTGTAAGTGTGCACTGCATATCCTACAATAGATAATGACAGGGAAGATCATGATGATACAGACAAACCAGTTGGCCTAACTCATGGTTAAGCTTAAGTATTCATTGCAAACCTGCCAGAGAAAAACCGTGCGAAAGATGATGATGACAGTACTGATAAACCAGTTGGGCTATTTCATAGTGAATGGACTATAGTGCTATAGAAGCTGATTTAAATTCCTATATTCTGAGCTAAGGACCTTAAGGTTCCTACAACAGAACCAGTAGCATGGCAAAACTTTAATGTACTGTGATCTGTTCTACTACTTATTGTAATACTTTTGTACTACTTATTGTACAATAAATAAATTTTTAGTTTCATTCCAAAAAATGTTTTATTTACTTATCCCACTTTATAGTCCACTACATCTTATGTAGTGTTGTAAATAATATTAGACTGAAGGAAAAGATCATATGTATAAAATATTACTAAAAATGTATTATGTGCGTTTTACAGAAAATTTTGTATGTAGTCCAAATTAGCATGATTAATCTAGTTCAAATTGATCTGTAGAAAGTCTAAAAAATTCTGAAAAGTTTATTATGTTACTAAACAAATGATATGCTGTTAGTGTTCTTAGAACGCATTTAAATTATGTGGTGAATTTAAAGTAAATAAATAAGAAACTCATTAACCACAATTATTGACTTTTTTCCAATTGTATGTATTCTTTAGATTCAAGCATCCTCAGAGGTATCAAGATGCAAATTTACTTATAAAAATTTAAAATTTTAATTAAAAATGATACAAATAAAAAATTGTGAAATAGTTTTTGAAAGTAAACACTAATTGCATTATTAATAGCTAGGTAATAAGTGAGATCTTAAACATATTAGATTTGGGTAAAAGTCCTTTCTCAATTTCAAATTTTACTAAATTAAAAACTTTTGTGCAAATGTATGTGTACACAGTTTTACTTAAATATATTTGAATGATTGAAGTCATTACATTTAACGTATACGGTGTAACAACTTTTTTCAGTTTAATAAGTTTACTTATATTAATAACAATTCAAATGCCAAAATTTGCTTGCTTCCTCCCAATATTTCTTCCATCCTGAGGGAAATAACAGCATTGATTAACATCTTTACTGCTAACAAAATACCTGTTACATACCCAAAAATGCTAAAAAAATTTTTGTACAAAAACATAACTTTATGTATGCGATGTCTTTTTCACAATTTCTTTTAAAAAAGTCGATATTTGGAATTTTTTGATGATCTGGAACATCTGCACTCTATGCCACTCCACCAAAATTATAAGTTTTAAAGTTATCGTTATTCACACCAACTGAATTATTAAGGACTGTTTCCACTGTATATTATATATTTTTTAATATAATATAAAAATTAGAATTTTCAAGAGTTTTTGTACTGGTTATTTAAGAACACTAGTCATACAACACAAAATTGTCCACCTCCTTTCTGTATAAAATAATGAACAGCGATAAATTCCTAATAAATGTAAAAGATAAATGTGAAAATATTTATAGAACATATGTACAAAACACACAAACATATTTATAACACATCGAAACAACTAATTGCTCAAAATTCGGGTTTTTCGGGACAAACAAGATACTCATATGTCTTCTTTTTAGGCTTTACGCACTGGGGACAATTTATTTGTCATATCCTGTTTGAGTTTTGTCTTTTTAGTGATTATTGAAAGGGTGCGTATTGGAGGATGAGGCAAAAATCGGGTTGTAGGTGGCAGTTCAGGAATAATGTAATTCACTATTGAATGCATGAAGTCATACAGATTTATTTTTTGTACACATCATTGAACAAATAACAAGCATTTAATTAGCAATGAGGCATCCAAACAAGAGGATTTTTTAGAAAATCGTGGTTGTACTCCTTATCCTCGAGTTTGTATTCCTGATTGTTCATAACATTACTAAAATTGTCCTTATCTTTATTAGGAATATCGCTGTCTTGTTTAAAATTACTAGGTCCCTATTCCGTATTCATCATTTATAGTACAAGTCACTAGTCATACACAGCACAAAATATGCTATCACATACTTTATCATACCACACATTAAATAGGAACAATGCTATCTTTAAACTATACCCTATAAATCGCTCTACCGAGTGTCCAAACAAATAAACACACCCCCAACCCAAATCTCCAAAGCCATGTAGTAAGCATATTGGTTTATTACAACAAATGTACCGGAACAACTGGCACAAATGCATGATAGCCGCTGGTTGTTATAGAACAACCTCAACCGTGAATGTGTTGAGTAGGATAAGGATTAGAGGGAAGAGTCCAACAACTCAGCAAGGCTTGTGTTACAAATAAGTTAGTATTTTTATACATCTGAGAATGGTTTATTGCAACAAATGTACTGGAACAACTGGCACAAATGCATGATAGCCGCTGGTTGTTATAGAACAACCTCAACCGTGAATGTGTTGAGTAGGATAAGGATTAGAGGGAAGAGTCCAACAACTCAGCAAGGCTTGTGTTACAAATAAGTTAGTATTTTTATACATCTGAGAATGGTTTATTGCAACAAATGTACTGGAACAACTGGCACAAATGCATGATAGCCACTGGTTGTTATAGAACAACCTCAACCGTGAATGTGTTGAGTAGGATAAGGATTAGAGGGAAGAGTCCAACAACTCAGCAAGGCTTGTGTTACAAATAAGTTAGTATTTTTATACATCTGAGAATGGTTTATTGCAACAAATGTACTGGAACAACTGGCACAAATGCATGATAGCCGCTGGTTGTTATAGAACAACCTCAACCGTGAATGTGTTGAGTAGGATAAGGATTAGAGGGAAGAGTCCAACAACTCAGCAAGGCTTGTGTTACAAATAAGTTAGTATTTTTATACATCTGAGAATGGTTTATTACAACAAATGTACCGGAACAACTGGCACAAATGCATGATAGCCGCTGGTTGTTATAGAACAACCTCAACCGTGAATGTGTTGAGTAGGATAAGGATTAGAGGGAAGAGTCCAACAACTCAGCAAGGCTTGTGTTACAAATAAGTTAGTATTTTTATACATCTGAGAATGGTTTATTGCAACAAATGTACCGGAACAACTGGCACAAATGCATGATAGCCGCTGGTTGTTATAGAACAACCTCAGCCGTGAATGTGTTGAGTAGGATAAGGATTAGAGGGAAGAGTCCAACAACTCAGCAAGGCTTGTGTTACAAATAAGTTAGTATTTTTATACATCTGGGAATGGTTTACTACAACTGTAATGTACGCAGGCATATTAAAAAGTACAGTAATACGCCGTACTTACACAATAGGAGGGACCGAGCAATAACCGTGTAATTTGAATTCGCGTAAGTTGGGGTATAATTTTACATACAATCACATGGAAATCTTGTTTAATTGGGACCAAAGACTAAATAAACTAATAATTTAGAAGGAAAATGTGTATATATTTAACTTTTGTAGGACCAAAGGGGGGGGGCCTGGCAGGCCCACAAAACAAAAACATTCATTTTATTAAATATGTATATATTGAACTTATAAAAAACATCACTTTACATTATTTACTTATATTTATATTATTGACTAAACTATTACATAAATATTTGATGAAATATAATAAAAAATATTGATTAAATAATGAAAACATAAAAATGTTATTTAGTCAATAAAAATGTTCCTTAAACCAAATATTTAATCAGAATCGGCTCCACCCGCTTGGCATTTCTCACAGGTGACAGTGTTCTTGCTATGATTTCCACATATATGTTTATTGCAATGATTACAAATAGACTTTGACTTCCCTAACTTATCATATTTTACTTTCTTTGACCTCGCTGCACTGACACAAATGAAGCATCTTCCACGACCAACTTCAGCTTGTGGAATTGGTTGAGGTCAAACGTTATAAGTTAGTTTTCGTTCAAGAAGTTGTTCTATAGCATACACGTTGTTTTTGGTTAGACCTTCGATGTTTTGTGCTTGTACATTTACTTGCGGTTTGATAAGCTCAAGCACCAACATGCGTAAAAGCTGAGGCCGCTGATTCTTTTCTTTTGGTTTCTAGTTTGGAAAGTTTCCAAATACATCAAATATTCTGTCTATTTCACTGTTATGATCATATAAGTTACTCATATTTCGGTGTAAATAATAACACAGACATAACCTCAACAATGCTGGCAAACACAAACACACTGGCAGACTGAAATGACAAGCGGCAAAAAGCGGGAAATATCAAGGTCAACCAGTGCTACCAATCTTACACAAATTTGAGTAAAAATTACCTCAGTCGTTTAACTTGTTATATTAATACACTATTGATGTTAAATATTGTTTGTTTTCAAAAAAATGAAAAAAAAGTTGACATATGAAAAATTTTTCAAATGATTACGTTGAGGACCAAGACCTCAGAGGCCCAAACAGACTTTTTTTATTCTTATGGACAGGAATTTTTGTAAAAAAAATGTAACAAGTCTAGAAACCGATTCTTCAGTTACAGATTGACAATAAATAATTTTATATAAATTTTCCGAAAAGGTTTTCTATACAAAAACGATAAAATTAAAAACCATGGGCCTGACAGGCCCCCCCTTGGTCCTATAAGGGTTAAATCTTAAATTCATAATCCAACAAAAAATTATATTATATACACATATATGGGAAAGAAGTAAATAAAAAGAAGTACTTTTAACATAGAAGGCTTCATAAAATCTAGTGAATTCGTTTGAAGAATTAAAGATATTTTCTTCTCATGCAGAATTTCCTCGTAACTTGCTAATTTTTTTGTTTTGTGGCAGGAATACGCTCATCGTTGGAGTCTGTTTTCCCAAAATTTGTAAACCTTACTCAATTAAACTAAGGCCTTTTATCAAGTTTCTAACCGTCATTTCATCTTCTACGTCAATTGGGTCTAAAGAATCTGCATTTTTAAGGTCTAGCTCTTGCTCACTCTTTTCTATGAGCTCATCAATTAATTGTCAGCTCCTGATTGTGTAAATCTAACAGTTCTTGAACCTCATCATTATCCACTTCTTAGTTGCCTGGCAAAGCTGACTACTTCTTCAATCACATCAGCAATTTCATCAGACTCTGGCACTGATTCCGCTTGAGATTCAGTGGAAAAAAAAATAGACACACTTTTTACCAAACCCCATTCAAAGTTTTTTGTGAAATTTCATTCCAAGATTGTCCATTTATTCTCAAAGCATTTAAAACATTGAATTGTTTCCAAAAGTCTTCTACAGAGAGCTCGTTGTTCTATCTCATAGCGTCATGCAGATGCGCAAATGATCTCTTGTGTTATAAGCTTTAAATGTTTTGATGACTCCCTAATCCATCGGTTGAAGGAAATTATTTGTGCTTGATGGCAAAAATATCACTTTTACGCATGTGTCGAAATTAGTTGAAGTAGTAGGAGGATGGCCAGGTGCATTTAATAGGAATTATTTTAAAAGGAATTTTTTCTAGACTACAGTAACGTTTGTTTTGAGGTATGAAATGATGACCATATCAGTCCTCAAAAAAAAGTAGTCCACCAAAACTTTCCAATGTGACTTCTAAATTACGGGCAAGCTAGCTTAGAAATATTTTGTTTTTGCCCTTGGGTTTTCTGAGCGATAAAGTATGAGAGATTGCAAGTTAGTTAACCACTGTATTTGCGCCAAATGTCACTGTCAATCTGTCTTTGGTGGGTACCTGAAACTATTTTCTCTTGAGCTATAAAAGTTCTCATAAGCATTTTCTTCGAGAACAGGCTAGTTTCTGCATAACTCAGACAGCATGATTTAAAACCGCGTAACTTGGGAATCGCGTAAGACAGGGTAGCGTAAGTCGAGGTGTTACTGTAATTCATAGTTAGAAACAGTTCTTATTATTTATTATGATATATTTCATTTATTTAATGAGGGGAGTTTGTAAAGCTCTAACATCATATAAATTTAACACATTCAATGCAGTCCATGTAAATCAGATTGATTGTTTAGTCCAATAAAGGCACACCACAGAGTATAAATGTCATGTTAATCCTATTTTTACCATGTTAATGCGCCTTCAACAGATACTTAAATGCCTTCTATCTTCAACACTCCTATTTGCTCTGACTCTGTTAATCAAAAATTGTTTCAACTTTATTTATATTCCCTTGCCAAGCTAGTGTCTAATGCAGGTTGACGGGTGTCAGTTGACTGAGAGAATTCATATTGGTAGTTTGTAGCAAGTTGGCAGGTGATCGATTCAGCTATTATTTTATAAGAATTAGGCTCAGGCACTTACACATCAAGTTATATAGTGACTCATGTTTTTGTTTTTCCCTACATTTTAAAGTTTTAATTTTTGTCTCTAGGTTTTCATTCATAGTTTTAATTTTCTTTTCACTTTCATCATACTGATACCAGCTTCCATCAAAATGTCAACTAAAGCTGAATTAAGTGAAATTTTATTTATATAAATAAACTAAAATTTATTCCACAAATTTTATTTGTCAATGTAAAAATCTATATATTAGTTTTTATTTAGTTGAACCGTCTGAATAATGTAACATTCAAGTTTTATTTAGTTGAACAGTCTGAATAATGTAACATTCATTTGACAAATTTACACATTATAGAAGTACAATAATTAGATAACTAAAGAAACAATACTCCAAAGATGTATTGAAGACAACCTGGCTAAAGTTGGCTACACACAAGACCAGGTTTCAGACATTAATATAAAGATAAGAGAAGAAACTGGCGTTAGCTGTAAGTCAACTTGACTTGACACTCAGTGAGTAATGTTTAACAATAGTAAGCAACTCACTGGGAGAATTTGTAAAGTGGCCTGGGTTATGATCATTATTAATTATCATCATGCTTATAGTTGTGATAAGCAAAATCTATCTCAATTGAGTAACCTGATATAAACAAAAAATCTAGGAAAAATTTCTTTAGAGGCTAATTTTACTTTATTCTCTAAGTAGGCATTTTAGAAATGTAGGTTTATGTTTTCTAAAACATTATTGTTCCTAAAAAAAAGTTACTTTAAAATTGTGTTAACAAAGCATAAAGGCCTGTTTTGGTTATATAATAAATTTATGTTGCTTGTTAAATGAGCAGGTGACTAAATTATTTGTATCACTAACCCATTAAAATTACATGATTGTTTCTATTTATTTGCTTTCAAACAGCTTTAAGTGTGATTACAGCATAAATAATTCATTTTATTTGTGATATATTTCCAGTGATTAATTTAGAAACAGAAGGTTAAAATACCCATATGTTTCCAGTATCAGTTTTGGTGTTGATTATTTAATCAAGATAGACTCTACAATACTTTTAATTATACACACCTGATGGTTTCCTCAGTTATTTTCTGTAATAATAGGTTTTTGCTAGTGTATCCTACTGAATCATAAACAAAAGGTGTTTTTTTAATGTTAAGGTTAAAAGCACATTGAGTACACTAGCTAAAACTTATTACCTCTGATAATTGTCTTTGGAAGCACTTTACCTACCAAATTGGATAATGTATAAAATGTTTAGAGGTAATTGTATAAAATGTATAAAATCTTACCAACAAATAGATTTTATTTTTAATGGCATTGTTTTTCTGAATATTCAATTGAAAACAAAATTTGTAAAAGAAGACGATGCTTTTATAAAAAAGTTGACTCCAATTTTCACCATACCTGCAATTCAGCTAACAATCATTACAATGGTAAATACCAAAATAATTATTTGGTAATGATTATAGTAATAATGATGAACACTTCAACTCACAGCCAGTAATTTATTTTGTTATACATGTTTTAATGACAAAACTGTCATCATCTCTGAGTATAGCTGCACAAAATCTAAACTATGACCTATGACTTTTGTTATTAGGACATATCTACACTATGGCTTGCTATTAGGGCAAATGAGCTGAATCTGTTAGCACAAGTCAGTACAACAGAGTGCTTTTGTTGAGTGTTTTAAATTCTGTGAAAGCTAATAAAAGACTGGTGAATTATAGACAAAATTATGATAAAGACTTAAAACTTCTACAGTGTTTAAAACACACTCAAAAGTGCTAAAAAAATACTTGACAGCCGGAAATTGATAATCAAGCTGTGTAATTAGTTTAACAATTAAAAACGTTTCATAAACAAATAGTTAAGAAATAGATGATTTATTGAAGATGTATTAAAAAATGAAGTTAAAAACAGTTATTGGCGTTTGGTGCACTAATAATAAACTAGTTGTATAATATTGTCTACTAAGCTCTTTAGATGTGGTTTGTTCAATTTTCTTTTTCCACCAGTGCCCCAATTTTGATTGACAAATCGTTGGTAATTCATGGTAAAAATCGAGAATGCACCCTTATTTTCTGCTAATTAATTATGGCTTGTATGTTTGAAAAAGCATCATTATGTGGTGACAAAACTGACAGCAAATTAATCAGTTGCTTAATTTCAAGACGTTACCAGATAAAACGTTTGTATCAAGACATGCAACATCATCCACATCAGGATTAACAAAAAAAAGGCACTCATCACTATTGATGTGTGTTTTAATGCACCTGGGACCCTCAAAATTTCTTTTTTTTTATGATAGGAAAGTCGGCTAAACCATAAGCAATCAAGAACTAGAATAATATGTTATCTCTTCGAGTGCACTACATATCCCCAAAAATCGTCATGGATGATCTCAAAGTTGTTCAAAGAATGGTTCAACTTTGAATTTGTCTCAAAGGTTGTACATCTAAAGAGCAAAGATTTACAAATAAAATCAATTCGACAACGTATAATTTCACTCAACTTAGATTGACAGTATAATGTTTTTCTCTCCAAATGATAACAACTTAGTGCAGCCTATGGACCAAAAAGTGATAGAGAGTATGAAAAGACAGTACCGACGACATATGTTTCTTTCTGAAATTTTACTTACGTGTAAAAATGGTAACCTGCCTTTCCTCGAGTAAGTGATAATTTTAATGACCGTCAAGAAAGTAGTTTTTATGTTTGAGGAAATTCCCTTTTCTACCATTGACAAATTGTGGGCAAAAATTTTACCTGATGTTTAGTCTGATAAATAGTAACAGGAGTTCAAAGACTGAAGAATTCAAAAATCAACCCAATTTTAACAGCATTTGTTAGCTGGGTACCAAATTTACTTTAGGACATGGAAGAATGGGTGGAAAAAGTGATAAACACATTGTTAACAAATTTATTTACTTAGTATTGCAGTTAAAGATTACTGTGAATTCAAAGACAATAGTATAAATGCAAATAAAGGAGGACTTTCAAGAAATAGATCACAGCAAAACAAAAAAAAGCAGATATTTTATTACAATATGTAAAGCAGCAACAAGATTCAACAGCATTGGATGCAATAAACATACAAAAATAGAGTCCTCCAATTAAAAAATCTTTGAAAGAAATACAACAAAAAAAGATTTTTTTCATAGAATGATACATTTATGTCCGTTAAGTTTTGAAAGTTTATGTAATTTAGTGTTTTGTGTTTTAATAATTTTTTGTTTGTGGCGAAATATGGAGGTTTTTTGATTAGTTCTATTTTTCTTGGGAACCTCATATCAAACACCAAAGTTCTAACTTGCCAAATCCCTCTCAGACAGGTTCTAATGTAGTTTAGTAAGTTTATTTGGGAGGATAAATTTCAGTGTTTTAAAGATTTATATGAAATTAAAGTCAAAATATTTAGCTTACATTGTATGTTTGAACAGTGTGTTATTGAATAATCTGTTACAATGAAAACTAATCCATTCAGTTATGAAAAATCTTTTTATGCACATTTGAAGGCAGCAAAGCAATTATTGCTTTTTAGTGACGGCTTGTTTGAAAGTAACACTATATAAGCCAGAGTAATATTCCAATCTATGATGAACTCTTTCTTGAACCTATTTTATGTGTTGAAAACCAAGAATTTAGTGATAAATCCAATGTAATCATAGAACCACAGACTTCAAATAATAATAGAATATGTACTATACCTTTCTTTAATATTTTTTTTTCAATTTAACACAATTTCCTGTTCAATAACTTAAATTTTTGAGCTTTTTTCTTAGTACATTTAATTTTTAGAATTTTGTAGTCCATTACTTTCGGTGAAACTTAATCAATTACTTTTACATTAGTTTATGACTATCCGAACTTTAATTTTGTAAATTTGTAAAAACTTGGTGAGAGATGTCTCAATAAGTTTTTACAAAATTAAAGTTCGGATATACATTTAATTTTTACAATATATTAAACTTGAGCTATATAACTACAGTAAAATAATTTAATCTTATTCTATATAGTTACTGATGATGTTAAACATGTTTGTCAATAATTCTTGAAAAGAATATTATGAGGACTGAGTTGTTTTATGTGTATCTCTCTTCATATTAAGTGTATAATGAATTTCATATTTTAGAGAAAACTTTTAATTATATTGGCAGTTTTAGCAAGGCCTGAAACTGGCAGTTTTCTAAAAATCCATATTTGATTTATCCATATTTTGTAATTTCTGTATTATAATTTCATCAAATATAATTATTAAAGATTTTTAACCTTTACTAAATTTATGGTAAATGCAAAACACAATTGAGGGGGAAGCTAAAGAAATTTATGCTTTTTAGTTATGAATAAATCATATTTATTAAAGTAATTCATTTTCGTATTGTTATTACTATGTGACAGAAACTATAACATAATGAATACAACACAATGCGGTTAAACTGTTTATAATGAACTAATTTATTTTATAGCAACATTAAATACCAAATTTCATAACTAAACAAACTGTCTAATTAGAGGGCTACATTTCAAAAACTACTTAGTTAACTTGAATTGGATAATAATAATGCACAAGATACTGAAACTCTTTATATTCACATACACTAATATTTTTTGCAGAGAAGATATGATCATTGATTCACATAAATGTATACCCGGTCAATGGACTTGAACAGTTAAACTTAACAGAGAACTGTTAATTTGTTTCTTTAAACAATTAATGTCTAGGTGTGAGGTGACTCATTGATTAAAGTGGTAATAACTTAATAGGTTTGAGTACAAGTAAACAATTATGTGTAAATAATTCTACGGATATTTATTTGTATAGCTAAGATATTTAATATGGAAAATTTTAAATGACTTAGATTGAGTTCCACAAATAAAATTCACTGTTACAATGTAATAAAGTTAATAGAATGTGGCAGGAAAGATTTAATTCTCTAGTTAATAGTTGTTCAATCTATCGTTCTTTCATTGGATGATCCATTACAGTTAATTTAAGAACATTGGTTTCTTTTTAATTTCAAATTTTCTCTGGCCCTTGTTTTTGTAATCATCTCTCTTTTACAAACATAACCATAATTATGTACAGCTTACTTGATTCCAACCTATCCTCTTTTTTGTCTACTATATCTTGTTTACTATTACCTTTACTTCACTATTGATCCTTCCTGTATCAGTATAATAAACATCTCCTTTATTTAATAAGCAATCTTTAAAAAAATGGGTTTCCCAAGTTTCTTTCCATTGATATTTATGTATTTCTTTCCTTTGCATGCAAATGAATTTTTCGTTTAGTAGATTATAAAATTTTAAAACGCCAACATTTTTTTACTAATCTCTGTTTCATATTATTCCTGATCCTATTCCTTTCATTAGACAGGCTATCATAATCAAATTATATGATTATCTTAAACTTAAATACAAATAATGAATTCTATATTATTCTGTTTTTAAATTTAGTTTATATTTTATTTTTTAAATCTAGTTTTAAAATTAAGTACAGTTAATAATAAATAAGAATTTATTTTTCAGAGGTAATAAATAATTTTCTGGTGGTGAAATATCATTGAAACATAGATTCTGTAAAGTTATAAATAGTTTAAGTGTTTTCTTTTTTTGTTCCAGGTTTTTACAAATGAAACTATATGACTGTGCTGTTCAGGTAAATTTATATAATCATAGTAATTGTTTTTTCTTATCTATAAAAGAAACTTAAGTGACAAGTTAGTTTATTTAAATATATATATATATATATTTATATATATATATATATATATATATATATATATATATATATGTATATATATATATATATATATATGTATATATATATATATATATATGTATATATATATATATGTATATATATATATATATGTATATATATATATATATATATATATATATATATATATATATATATATATATATATATAACTAATTTGGAACAACTTTGTCCATATTACCAATAATGTACAACCAGATAAAACCATATTAATTTTTATTTTATTAAAATGTTAGTGTCAAAAATCTTTTTTTTTCATAAATATAATAAGCATGTAGGGAAAGGGTGTAAGATACTTATTTTGAAATCATATTGCAGTAACAATATTATATGATCTCTAAATATTCAGAACTTTCAGAAAGGTAGAATTTCGATTTTCTGTCATTTTACTTCTAGCAGCCTTTTGGTGTTCTGCATCTATTCTATAACCTTCTGAGTATAATATTTGCAAGATTTTCTTATATCTTTTACATTGGATATTTGCTATAACCTTCTGTCTATAAAATTTATATGATTTTTCTATTAATTGTATCTTTTATTTTGGCAAGTAAGTGTTTAGGCGTTATGTTGTATTTCTAATCCAATACACGATATTGATAAAATGAGTACCTATTATTCGGAAACAAATTAAAAACTGCAGTCAAGAGGCTTCTAATGTTTGTAGTTAGGCAGGGGAAATAGTGGAGTAACAAGTTGTCCTATTTTCTGAAATAATTGGGAATTAAGTGACTTTGTTGACAAATAAGGTTATTATCACTATAACTGATAAGAGTTAGATACAAATTTTTTCCTCCAATTATGCTTTCCAGAGATTTGACAAAAGTAACTTCACAGGAATTTTAGTTATTATGTTGATTCTAATATCAGCAACATTCATGCTACTTCTTTATTTAAATTGAAACCTTATGTTCAAATACATAAAAATAAAAAATGCTTTTCTACATGCTTCCAAAGTAATTATATTATTGAAAAATTACATTTATACAATCCTGAATAAAATTATGAAATGTACCTTGAATAAAAAATGTTCAAATACATGAAAATAAAAAAGGCTTTCCTACATGCTTCCAAAGTAATTATATCTTTGAAAAATTACATTTATACAATCCTGAATAAAATTATGAAATGTACCTTGAATAAAAAAATATTCCTTCTTAATAGTGAAATCATTCTGAATTCTGTGAATAATGAACTCTTTATTAGTTTTTTTTGTACAAATGGTTAAGCATTTATTTAAAAGGTTTGAAAATATCACCAGTTTGAAATTTAAATATCTTTATTACTTCTGACTAGTTAAAAATGTTCATTTTACCGGTTTTTAAAAATCTCTTTTCTCTTGCAGTAAATGGTAAAAATTGAGTCATTAAAAGTAATAATTCATCCACATGAGGAGGGGAGGGGGTTAGCATTTCAACAGTGCTTTATTAATCTAACTGTTGTAATGAATTGTTATGCGTTTGGGATTCAAAATATGTTTTAAAGTTCATTTGGCAACAGCATAATTTAAATTTGTTTAAATGTTATTCAGTTTTTTTTTTTAAATCTACATGATTGCTTGCTTGGTAATGTGCATCACATTTAAAACTAAAGGTCCCTCATTCTTTCCACCTTTAAGAACTACACTTTTTACAATTATTTGATATAGTTGCCACTAAGTAGAAGCAGAAACCAGAAATATTGTTTAAAATAACCAAATTGTTTTTAATTAGTTGGTTGACAATTCTGAATTAAACCATTTTAGTTTATGACACTACAAATGTAATTGCTGTAACTGCTGCCAAAACTGTTTTAGAATATTCTTCCTTTTTTATTAAAGTTATGAAAGTAGTTATTTATGTTTTGAAACCATCTGTTCTAAAATAATTTTATATGCAACAGTTATTGATTTATTTATAAGAAGATTACTAAAACAACCAATATGCCTAAGGTTACAGTTGCAACAACTGACCAAGTTAACACAAATCTTCTAAAGAGGTTTTCACAAAAGTCTGGAAAACCCTTAATAATTAGGACAAATTCATGATCCATTAAACATGTTTAGAAAAGTACAATGCGTGTACAAATTAAAAAAATTGATGTGGCAGTTCAGATTAGAGGTCGAAAGAAACACATTTGCAACCACACTCACTATCTAAGCAAAGGGATTTGATATGTCACTCAGGGCATTTGTCTCAGGTCACTGAGAGTGATAAAATGGTTGATATTTACTTTGTCACTTAGGGCTTGGCCTTAAGGGGCCATAATTAATAAAATTGAATTAGAAGATGTGGGTGGGAGAATTCCTTAAACTGTCCAGTTTTGTGAAAAAATTATCTGTCTGCAACAAAACTATTCAAAATAAGATTATATTAAAACTACTATTCAACCCTTAAAGGAAAAAATGTCTTGTGAGTTTTTTCATTTATGTAGGAGCAGATTACGAGATTTCTTTGAAAGGTATAAAATCTGTTTTTAGAATCTAAAAGGCTTAAAAAGTAGGGAATCTAAAGGTAGGAAAATGTCCATCTATTGAAAGAAATAATGTCAACCAAGATGAGCAAACTTCTTAAGGGAAGGACCAGATGAAATCAAAAATTATTTAGGCTAGAAATGACTGAATATCTACTTTGTAATAAAATGGGTAGCCACATAGTAAAATGGCTAGCTCATCTCCTAGTACCAGAGAAGATAAGATACCTACATATTCCAGTTAATATCAACTTACATATTTTTGTTTGAAAGCTCAAATAAAAATTATTACAAATAAAAATGCCTTTTTTCAAAACTTGTCTGACTATAATACTAATTGATTAGAAACGTTGTTTAGTTTGTCATCATACAACGTATTGGAATAAATTGATTTGCATAATTTAATTCATTATTCTCACATTGTTTACAACCTGACCTTGCCAGGCTTTTGCCCAAGAAATATTACAGTATTTGACACATGGAAAATTTATTTTTGTTTAATTAAATAAAGTAGGTCTTGTGTCCATATTCCACATTATGTTCACAATCACTACTGCAACAAAAGAAATTTAAGTTACAATATAAATCTTTTTTTTATATCTTCATATAAATAATTTTTGTATGACAATTTTTTCTTAGAAAAAATCAGAAGATTGCTTTTCCTCCCATGTGGAATTTTTCATGAACACATTTTAAAACACTCAAAACCGACTCTGTAAAGAGTTTATGGACAAGCTTATAGGCTTATAGAATATTTGTTGAACAAAATCCATACTCACACAGACAGTGCTGTGCCAAAACAGTTTCATTGGAACAGAACTTTAAAACATTCTAGTTTTCCTACTTTATTTCTTTGATTTAATTACACTCAATCTTTCCAAGCATTTTAAGGAATTTTAATGTGTCGTACATATACCTTCCCAATACAAATAGAAAAATTGTTTGAAAACTAAATTTTTCATTGCAAATACTGATCATACTATGTCTTCAAATTTAACTCTATGCTATTGAAAATCTAAACAACAAAACCATATAATCTAAAGTGTTTCTATTAGCAAAGAGTATTTATACTATGAAAATTGTTTGTGAACGTTGTGCTGTTATGAGTAACATTTATAAATGAATATTGTTCATGAGTAATGCAAAATATTTCTAAAAATTTTAAATAAAAATTGACTGTGATAGTTACTTAGTTACTATTGCCATGTATCAAGAAAAAGATGGTTGATAGAGAAGTCTTTATTTCAATGAAAATGGGATTTTTTGACAGCTGATTTGCTGTCTTGTCCAACCCAAGGCTGGGCACATAATCAGTCTTCATCCTCTTAGAAGGCACTCCTAAAAGTATTCATCTAACAGGTCGCAACACATTAAAAGACCCTCTCCCAGTATTACACAGTTTCTCTGAGAGGATCACATTGGATCAGGATCTCCCATCCGCATCAATATTCCATGCTTATGGTCAAACTAAACTCTATTGGATATTTTATGTATCCATCTTGGTGACCATCCCGCTGTTAGTTGCTAGTACATACATTATATTGCACAACAAATCTTTATGAAAATGAGGTATATATTTAAATTTTCTGTTAGTAAATTATTTCAGTTCGAAATCATCAACATTCAGTTTATTAAGAGGTGTGTTATGTTATTTTATTATATCCACTCAATCAGATTTTCACAATATTTAAATAAAATGTTTCATTCTTCTGTAACTCAAAATTATCTATCTTCAAAACATTTCCATTCTTTGTTTACAGCATATGAAAAGTTTAAATTTTTTTTTATGTGATTGAAACTTTGAAACTGTAGTTGGTCAACTCTAGTCTGGAATTATTCAATAGGTGTTGACTTCTTTCATACTAAAATGGCCATAATTGCCCATTCCCAAACCAGGGACCTTACCAGTGATCTTCAGTCTCCTTTAAGAATAGTAATATTTTGTTCTTTTTCCAATATATCAGTTTGGAACAATATTATAGAGTCATAATCTCAACACACATACTGCTTGACTCTCCATTAGTCTAATGTGAATATGTTTTTAGACACCAGTTTGGGTTTTTCTTGATATTTTGGTGGTGTGATTTATCAGGATACAACTGACATTCACTTTTTCTTGAAAAACAATATACTCATTTCTAATCTTATTTGATGAAATGTGCTCAACATATGTAAAAGAAATTAATCTTTTTATTAAAAAAGTTGTATTTAAAAAAAATAATAAGAATACAAATGCGTGTATTGTTTTTCAAGAAGTCCATTTCATTAAAGAAGTATCCTGACAAGTCACAACTACTGTATGTTTACCTTAAACAATTATCAATATGCTTTTAAGATGGAAGCAACAAATAGAAATAGAATGAGTTAAAAACTTGAAAAACTCGTGGAATGTCAGCGTACTTAACTAGCAAGATCTATTGAATGGAGTTTGGCATTTCAGCTGTAACCCCATTCAACATAATACGTGCAAAAATACAAGCACAAAAATTCACAATACAAAACAAACACATAACCTCATTCAATAAACTATTCACTAATATATATTCTTCAGGATACATCTCTCTTTGACCAATAGGGAATGATATTTCTCCAAGGAATCAACTGTACCTACAACAGTCTTAATTTTACTCTACTCCAGTAGCAAGGGCTTATTCTCTCTCATCATTAGTCCTACTTATCTTGTTTCATTCATTCTACATCTCGGTGTGATGAGTGAATAAGTTCTCAACATATTGTAGTACTATTTCAGGTATTCAACACAGCACAAGTGATCCATAATCCTTTCAAATCCTTTTAAATACATTATTAGTCATATTGACTGATTGTGTTAAAATACACTGAAAACAAAAAAATGAGAGATTGAGACTATTTTTGCAGTTGTTTTACTACTATAATAAATATTATTTAACTAAGTGAATACATAAGGGCTTACTTGCTGGCGCGTTTCAAAACAATTTTTCCTTTTACGCAAGCCTCTCGTAAAGGCTTTGCTTCGTAAAAGGAACAATTATTTTGAAACTCTTCAGCAAGTAAGCCGTTACGTATTCACTTAGCTAAGTATTATTTAATCATAGTTTAATCAGTGAATTCAAGATGATTACAACAAGCAACTTTAGTTTTTTTATGTTTGCTGGCCAGGTATAGTGAAGGAGGTAAACAATCCTGAGGTTATACACTTGTAATATAAATTTATAAGGAATGTACATGTAGTGAAATTTTTTTTTGTCAATGCATTAAACTGATCATTTTAATTTCTATGTGTATTTACACATAAAAAGATTATTTAGGTATGGATTTCTGAGGGTTTATAATGCCAAACACTTTTCTGTAATTAAGGTGTTAAATAATTCTTCGTACTGTATTGGCTTCATATTCGAGAAGCATTCTGCAATCAATTTTGATTTTTCATCTATAGCTCTTTGATTATCTACTTGAAAAAGTTCATTGGAGTATTTGTAGACTCTGTGTTCATGGTCTACATGATTACGTGATCTCATTGTGGTTGTATGGAGATACTAAACTAGTGGATAGCTTAATAAGAGCTACAGATATTTCCAGAGTTGCAACAAGTTATGTTTTATTAATTTTATACAAAAATATGACAGTTCGAGAACATTAAAGTAGTTATTAAGAAAAAATTAGGATCAGGTTTGAATATTTTTTTAATGTTGTATATTTTTACTGTAATTTAAAAGAGATAATGATTATATATTTTTTCGGACGAAATTATAAAACACTCCTGATTTAAGATCCACCATAAATTATCACACCGCCAAGCAGGAAAGAACACTTACAATGTGACATTTAATTCCACATAAGGGTTTGGCTTTTGGCAGGCTACTTACCTTGCCTCTTTTTAATAAAATTCAGTTCATCATCTTTAATATTTGTAGGACTTATGTTTATTATTTCTTTTATGGTTTGCAGCAGTATTAATTTTAAACTAATGTTGCTGTAGATTGGTACATTTTAATGCTCTTTATAAATATAGATAATAACAATTTTGATATTTTGCTTCACATTAAAAAAAAATATTCAGTTTGGTTCCATAAAGCATAGAGGGAAATAATTAATTTTTTTTATGATTGATATTTTATCTTATTTTGTTAATTAATTTTTTGACAAATTTTGGATGATTTTTACTCAAACTCTAGAGAGGTAGCACAATATGTAGGATACCTTCAAGTTTTAACATAATTTCCACTTGTTCAACAAGAAATACAAGTAATATGAAAGCTTCATTTATTGTGTGCTTTGTGGCCCTTTGTTGTAAATATTTAATGTAGTAAGGGAGGCGTTACAATCTGGCTGAAACTGGGTCAATAAAACCATCAACAATTTTTTATTGAATATTGCTTTATAAGGTAATTTATTTAATTACCTTTAATTCTAGAGAAATATCCCTTCCCTTTGCTACCAAGTATTCCTGCAGATTTGTCAAGAAAACTTTATCTTTTGACAAGTTCAAAAATATGCAATCGTTTATATGCGTCATAAAATTCAAATTTGCCTAGTGATAATTAAGTGTGTTACAGTAAATTCTAAGTTTAATGAACCCCGTTTCACATATTTCAGGTTTAATTGAAGATAATTAATTTTGTTTGCTTATTAAAGCTATTTACAGATGCACTAAAAAACAAATAAAGACGTAACTTCATTTATATATACTTATAGTTAAATGCCTATACTTGTGTTTTGGAAATAATTTAATAATGTAGGAGCTTATTTTCAATTTAATAGAAATTCAATACTTATTCAAATTTACACAATTGGCCTAATATTTATATTTTACTAAAATTTGTAGCTTAAAAAATAGGAGTTCTTTAACTGAAGTATATAATGTCGTTAAAAACTTTCAAAATATGTTTTATAACAGGATTGCAAAATTCTCTCAAAATTCTAATTGCAGATTCTGTTTTTAGAGTAGATGAAAAAACTTGAATTTGGCTTTGGATAGTTTTGATTTAATCTATATAAAATGTATCCAACTTTTAAGAATGTTACTAACATTAAGTGTTTATTAGAAGAGTTTTAATACATTCTCTAAGATCACAGAATTACATGCAGCGAAGGAGCACATTGATTGTTAAAAGTGGCTTTTTATGAATGTAAACTTCTAAATTTTATTACAATGAAAATATTGGGAAGAACCCCAATACCACAAAAATAATCGAAAATAACAAATAACTTAAGATTAAAGCCCTTGTATATTTTGATGACCATGTCATCATCAGAGGGTCTGATTACAAAATTACAATTTAGCAAACAAGAAGTTACAAACTAGAGTGACACCAATCAACAAACTTGTTTGTTAAATTGTAATTTTGTAATCAGACTCTCTGATAACGATGACATGGTCATCGAAATGTACATAAGGGTTTTAATCTTAAGTCACTTGTTTTATTTGTTATTTTCGATTATTTTTGTGGTATTGGGGTTCTTTACAATATTTTCATTGTAATATATTGTACCATTGTGCTCTTGATATTGTATATTCTAAATTATAATAAATATAATAATGACTCTTGGACAAAGTTTTAAAATATTCTCTAAAATTTTGTTAATAAGAGTCTTTTTCTATAAAAAAAATACAGATCTTTCATAGTATATGCTGCACAATGTTGCAGTTATTTAAAAAAAAATACTCCTTGATAGAGAGGGTTTGACATAAGTTGTTTTGATAAAATTTAACCATTGTTATTTAATGTACTGAGTTAAGTTAGAATATATCACTCTACTGTGTTTGGGACAGTGGCGGTTTGTCCAAAAGGGCTCTGGGGCGCAGCCCTCCCAATTACAAAAATTAATTTTTAATTAATATTCATTTATCTTAAATTAGGTTAAGAAGAGCTTAGAATTATTTAAGTAATGTTAAAACCATAAAATATTTAGCAGTTGAAGCACGAAATTAGCCGCAAGCTCCGAGCGGGTCTCACAGCAGAGAGCCCCAGACTAGTGCATTGAGTGTCCATGGAATAAGCTGAAACAACCAAACCGTGCGGTGACGTCACTCAATGTGAGTGTTACGGGTGGCCTGGGATGGAGTCCCGTCATCTTGCGCATGCGCTGAGAATTGACTAATCAGTGCTGCTGATTAGGAAGCAGCATTGTAGGCTTATTTGTAATGTTCTCACAAATAAATGTTGGTGCGTTTGACTCAAAGTAAACAAATCAAATTTTATATTTAATAATAATATGCGTTTATGAAACTACTCTTTTAAACTCATTTTAAAGAATAATATTTATGTACTAGATAAGTATTGTTTCCATTTATATATCCTTTGATGCGCATACACAGTGGCCTAATATACTCTTAAAAGTAAAACGTGATTCACACTACTCGTTGAGTACTCGACGCTCTAGCAACCAATAGGCGATCACTTAACTACCAACCTTACAACATTTCGTAAATCACACCGTAATACATCTATTAGTTATAGCAATGTTAATATATTAATCAATAAGTATAACTTAATAAAAGTTGTAGGTGCTTAGAATATAAAATGAGTTAAATGGGTATCAAATTTCAAAATTTTCTCCGCACCTCGTAAATCTGGGGAGACCCCTTGTCATGAGCCCCACCAATGTAATTGGGCAGGAGCCACCACTGGCTTGGGACACACACACGTAAGTTAGTTTAATAAAATATAAAATTGAGATTTGAATCACCTGTAAAGACAACTTAAATAAACAATATACTTTCCTGTATGAGAGTCAGGTATACTACTTACACGAAATATAATTCACAAAAAATAGAATATATCTAATTAGCATAATAATAATTTAAAAAATAATTTTTTCTCTAAATTTTTAACTAATTAAATGTACTCTTAGAGTAGAGGGGTGTTCATTACTCCAGTTTTGGCTAGGATTCATTTATGATATTTTTGTAAAGTGATTTTTTTTAATATGAAAAAAATAAAGTAAAGCATTTTGAATTTAATCCAACTAGTTAAATTTTTTTTAATTGTCGCCCAGGGCCTGTGGATCCAATCATTAAATTCACTCCAAACATGGGAAACATCCACTGGTTCATTAACCTGTTTGAGATTTAGATTTATATTACATGCATATGACATATTTTTACAATAAATCAACTTAATATTGAAACTAGGTATTTTAATCTCCAAATACAAATATGTAACAACTTAAGATACTCCTTTTGAGTAGTGTGGGAGCAAGAACACCTCTAGTAAAAAACACAAAAAAAAACTATTTGCTTACATGCTACCCAGCGCCTTCCTTTTGCATTTCTGCCATTCGCCCAGTGATGTGCGGAGCCGTAGAGATGGGCTCCAGCCCCTTCCTGCGCTGAGCAGGAGCTTGATGTATGCGAGAACCATCCTTCACCTGTTGAGCAATGTTATCCTGTATAGCACCTGTATAGCATTGTGATACAAGGGCTCTTTCTAAACAATATCTGGGTGTTATTCCTGAATTTCTATGATTGTCAGGTTAGTCTCTCTCAGCAAGCTTGCGGAAGTCACTTGTCTGGGTTATAAAGCTATATGTTTCAGGAGTAATACTATTTTTGCCTTTTTTGAGAATTTGAATCATGGATGCTTTTTCAATTTCTGGGAAACTCTTTAAGACCAAGTGAGGTTGTTCAGTAAAAGCACTGTACGTTTGGCTTTTGAGCGAAAATTCTTCAGGAACTTTGAAAATAACTTATCTGGACCAGCTGTCTTCTCGGCTTTTAACTTGTTTGAGGCCAATTCTAGATTTGATAAGGGGAAATCCCCATTTATCAGTTTGTGATCCTTTTCGTTTAGAGAGGTTGGTGGTAGTTTTTCAGTGCAAGCTTACATAAGGTCTTATTTATATGAGTTTTGCTTTTGCATATTGTTTAAAAAGGCATTTGGTCATGTCCAGGTGGTTTTTAAGAGTTTTCTAACCAATCGTTATAGGTTTTAGATTATTCTTAGTATGGATGTTACTAAGGTTTGAGATATATCAATGAGCTTTTACACTATCATTTCCATCATAGATATAATATTCTTAAAAGCCCTTTACAGTTTTCAGTTTTGATAACTTTGCTTAGTTTGGCTTGTTTTTGCTAAGTGATGCCCTTGTTGGGCTTAGCTTTATTGCATTCTCTCTTGAGTATAGTAAGTTTTTTTTTGTTTTTAGAAAGTTTTTTGTATTATTTGACTGTACCACAAGGGGCAGATAATAGGGCATATTTTAGAATATTTTTTTGCTATATTCAAAAATCACCATCTACTGCCTCTTCTGAACTGAGAGGTTTGCTAAAACTGTCTGCTATTATACTAAACTTTACCCAATTCGTTTTTATGAAATTCTATCTAAAGGCATCATTTACTTTTGATTTGTATCGGAAGGTGCCTATTTCTATTAGCAAGATTCTAATGCCACAACCAGAGAACCAAAAGATGGACATATGTTTTCGTCCTGATATGAATATAGCCAGACTTAATCAGGTCTTGACAGCTGTCTAGTTTGAATGAAAGGTTCTCATTGATGAAGTCTTTTCTGCATCTACCCATTGACGTAGTATATTGATATCTCCACCGAGCAGATGGACTGTTCAAGTCAACAATGAAGATGATTTATTTGGGTGGTTTTATTGCTCAAATAATGTGGATTGAGGGGATTTTTTCTTGAGGTATTGGAGACATTGATTATATTAAAATACTGCCAGTTTTTCCAAGCCTCAACTAGGATAACCCTATTTTGTCACCTATTTCCATTTCATGAATAAAATGGATTTTTGAGGTGATATAGTTTTTAATGCCAACAATAATTCCAGAGGCTATTTCCTGATTTTGTTAATTTTTTGAATAATCCATTGCCGCAAGATGTTGTGTAGAATAACCTCAACAATGACATATAAATCCATTAAAATATAAATTGTAAGTAAAAACTATTAACTTACTAATCTGACATGTTTCGAAACTTTTGTCAAAACCGGTTGGAAACCTGTTGTAACCAAACCTCTACTGTTGGCATTTGCTCAAAGTTGCAGGTTTATGATTTACAGATGTGGAATAGGTGGGTTGTGTACTGTGTATTGGAAAAAGTTGTTAAATTTGAAGTGTGTGGATATTTAAAATATGTTATTTTTTTATGTGATGTTTGTATATATTGAATTTTCCTGTAATGGTTAGTTTTTTGCTATTGTTTTGGATGTGGAGATTTCTTAAATTAGTCTAGATGTTTGTGTATGTGTGTTTGGCATTTTGTATATGTATTGTGTAACTGGATTTCGGGTTTGTATTTTTTATGTCGTTGATGTGTTCTTGTGTTAAATGATCTACCCGGTTTCACCAGCTGGGACAGTTATTACATATTATTCTATACATACCAGATAGATTGTATACGTTTGTTTGTGATTTAAAGAGTATTATGTGTTTTTTTAAAGAGAGTTCAAGTATGATGATGGAAACACTTTTGTTTTTTATGGTAAGTGATGGGGATGTATTTATTTTTTGTTTTGTGCTGTTCGAAGGTGTTGTTTATGTTTAATTTCCTTGATTATATATTTTTAAGTGTACATTTGTAGCTACAATAAAGTACAACCCCCCCCCCCAAATAAAAATGCTACAGGCACAAAATTGCCTCCACCTTCTGAAAACTTATTACCAAATATAAAAAACAATGAACATACTTTTAAAACACATACAACTCTTTAAACAACAGACAAATACAGACTATCTGGTATATACAAAATAACATGCCCCAGCTACTACATTGGCCAAACCAGTAGACCATTTAACTTAACACAAGACACGAAGAACTCATCAATTATACAAAAGATATAAACCACTACAGAAAATTTTGAAATATACAAACACCACATAATACAAAACAACAATTTTAAACAACCGCTTCACTTCAAATCTTAACACTCTTTTCCAATACATAATCCACAACCTGCCTATTCCACCTGTAACCTTGAGTGAATTTCAATGAAAGTTAGACTTCGTTAATAAAATGACAACTTCAAAACATGTCAGCATAGTAAGTTGAAAGTTTTCACAAAATTCTTTAAATAATTACTCAGGCTACTTTAACAAAGCAAAAGTTTGTAAAATATAATTCAAAGAAAAGGAAAACTCTCCAGATTGAGAGCAAATCCTGGATCTGCTGGAAGCAGTGAATTTACTTTAAAATTATACTTTAGATTTTGAAGGGTTACAACTCTAGATTATTCTAACATGAATCAATATCATAATAAATTCCATTATAAATTAATTACATGAAAATATACAAAACCACAACATGTTTTAGACTGCAATTAATATCTAGTCATTTGTTGTAGTAACCACTCCTTGATAAGACAATTATTAACATGAAGTGCAACTTGTTTATCCACCATTGGTAATCAACTTCTAGTTATTTTTTCTGGTAAACACTGCTTTAAAAATAATTGTCATAAAATGCAATTTGTTTATCCAGTTTTATTATCCTGTACTGAAGAGCTTTATAAATTGTTTCACAACACTCATGTTTTTTTTAGGTCCTTTCAACACTTGCAAAATGTACTCTAGGGAGATTTAGATGCATAACTAAGTTATGTTAAAACCCCTGTTAAGTAAAGGTTTTTGTATCCATTCTTTATATGATTTTTTTAAAATGTTTAACTTCATATTTTTAAATATCCATTCATTTGATGCCACTGCTTGACTGTGAGTCAAAGCTTGTTATTCGTCATTTTGTTTTCATGAATAAAAAGTATTTGTCATCTGTTGGAAAATGGAAAATTTTATATCTAATGCAAACTAAAATAAAATCTTATCCCTGATAATAGAGATAAAATAATCTTAAAGTAAAAAATTACAATCTACTGAAATGATCTATCAACGCTAAAAAGGAAGATGAAGTCTATAAACTGATAAGTCATTCCTAAATAAACATTATCTTAAGACAACTATGCAGGCTAAAATACCTATATATGTATATATATATATATATATATATATATATATATATATATATATATATATATATATATATATATATATATATATATATATATAGATAGATAGATATCTTATGTTATCCATTGTTTTTCCGTTGCACTGATTTTATGAAGTTAATATATTACTATTGTAAGTCATTTTATCCACCATTAAGTGCAATGATTTTACCTTGTGTGATGAGGCGCCTTTCGGTGGATAAAATTACTTTTCTTTGCCAAAGATGATAATGTTTGATTGTTTCACTTTGCTTTTTTAGTTTTGTAGAACTAAACTCCATGATATATTAGTTAAATCTATTTGTTAAAATGGAATATCCAATTTATAACTTCAACTTTACAACTTGTAAATGTAATGATATACAAATACAAACACTATCTTTAATGATCCTAAGTTTGCTATTAATCACATTTCCCAATTCTTATTTTTGGGCAGTGTAAATGTTTTACCTAGATAAATTCAAACAAAAATACAGAATGTTTCTGTATTTGACTAAACACTTGCCCTGACTTTAGTTATCTCAACCAAGAATGTAGAAAAATTATATGTTCATTCCTCAAGTAACTGAAGTGTACACAAATTTCATTCACATTTAGTGCAAGGTCTCCCACAGACTACAGATTTTCTATTGGTCAATGGTTTGGTAAGGCTCTTGATCATTAAGGTCTATAAAAGTTTGCATATTACTATGATTCAGAATCGGCCAACAAATGAGTTTGATTGGCTACATGATATTGTTGTTAAACATTTAGTCAGCAAACTATTGGCCAATTGGTACTCAGTATGACGCTCTTGTGTACACACAAATTTGATTTTCAGTCTGCTGATAATTAGGTTAGTTAACTCTGAACTATTGCTGGTTCAATTAATTTGACAGGTTTATTGGAGTTAACTATTTTCAATAGTTACAGTGCAAAAAATGTTCAGATATTTAGCTATTTGGAATCCATGTGTAGAATTTTCCTCACAATAATTTATCACTGTGGATGGAAAGCATTGAATAATCTTGGTTTCACATTTTGTTCTTTCTCATTCATTGCATAAAGCGCTAATAACATTTCTAGGCGGTATTGTATTGTATTAAAATTCATTACACAACTAATTCTCTCTTTAAAATTACCAACTTGTTCAAAAATGTTTGTGAATGGTCAGTTGACTGTCAGGTTTGCGTATTAACCGCTAACCCAACTGTTTAGTTGAACCAGTGTGCGAGCTAGCAGCCCAGCACAACCAAACTATTTGCCTATAGAATATCTGTAGTCAACAATAGGCCCAACCAAAATGGATGAAAAGAAATATTTTTTTAGTTATTTCTTTATAAAAGGGGAGATAGATTTTAACACCAGGTTTTATTATTTTTCCTGTGTTTCTGAGCAAATTTCTCATAATCAGGTATACTTTGCTTTTACAGTAATTATTTGTGGATAAATTATAACTATCAGAATATTTAATGTCTTTAGATAAATCTATTTAACAAGTAGAATTTTTTTTTTCATTACACTAATAAAAGTTTTAATTTGCAGTAGTAACAAAAGTTAACCTATTATGTTACAGTGTTGTAGCATTTTGTGTAATATTTCTAATGATGGATATAAAATTGTATTCATTGTATCCCAAGTTATGTGGGTTTGCAATTCAATATGTTAAAAATTATGCCAACAAAACCAGACCTATCTCCATGGTTTAACCAGTAAAGTAAACTGTATAATAAATGATCACTATAGACAAATCTATTTCAAATTCAGTAGGGGCAGATAAAAATATATTTTTTCATCACATCTTATTCTTGGAACACACATCAGTGTTATTACAGCTGCAATAAAATGAGATTAATGTGGTGTTTATATTGAAATTCTAATAAAATGTTAGGACAAATATTTTAAAACAGATTAAAAGATAAATAAAGCAGTGGATGAATAAAAGTAGATGAGTTGCTTACCTTAAGTATGAAGACAATATTAATACAGAAATGAAATTGATAGGTGAAAATAAGCTAGAATTTAAGGGACCATGAAAGGAATCAATGTTTGGAATAAAAAAATTATATGATAGTTAACCTAATTGTAAACCTATCAAAGGCTAAATAAATGCAAGAAGACACAATAAAGAAGTTAAGTTGACTTTTTAAAAACACCAGTATTTTAAAATAACTGGTGTTTTATATGGTTCCAAATTTTCAATTAAGTAAAATACTTAAATGTTATGTGCCATTGTTTAAATTGGATTATAAGTAAATAAATATTTGATGTTTTCAATAGAGTACAATAGATCTTAAAAATGTTAAAGCATATTTTCAGGTACTCCATGTTTATTATACTCGTTAATTCTGTAGCTACATGTTCAGACAACACGTGTCAGGTGTGCTTCAAATGTTTACATGAATACAAAAACGTCAAACATCAATTCACTATTGTTAGTAAAAAGCTGATTTTGTACAATTTATTCAATTGACATGGTGTTTTTTTTTAAGTATAAAATTATTTATTGTGTGAATTTTATTTATTTAATGACAAGCTGGTTGTTAATTACTTATTACACTTTTACAATTACTTGTGACCAGACCTTTTGGTAACTAAAGGTTGATAAATCATTAACTTACACTTGGAGGAAACGTTTTTGTCTTATGACTTCTTCAGCCTCCTCAAAATTTAATTTGTATTATAACTATAAATTCTATAGATTATATTATGTATTAAAGTTGCTTGTTGTAATCATCTTGAATTCACTGATTGAACTATAATTAAATAATACTTACTATGTGAATATGTAAGAGCTTACTTGATGACGTATTTCGAAACGATCGTTCCTTTTACGAAGCAAAGGAATAGAACGATGGTTTTGAAACGTGTCAGTAAGTAAGCCCTTAGGTATTCACTTAGTTAAGTATTATTTAATTATAGTATAATATATTATGTATATTTATGTTTTATTTGAGTTTTGTATTTTGCAGTTTTTGTATACTTAAACTGTTTTTTGTAATGATAATGTAATATAAAATTTAAAAACAAAAATATTTTTTTTTGTTTTAATTTTTTAGGTTGTCAGTTTTTATGATTATTAGTACATATGGAGGTCATATAAAAATTATAAACAATATGTGGGTTATGGATGTAAAAAAAACCTTGGTTATGGTTATGGGAAAGGATCATACATAGGCGGATAGCATCTAATTCATCACCAGCTTGCAAGGCTTCATATTTCACTACACCTAGTTTTAATAATTCTCAGGACAGTGGTTACCACAACACACAGATTCAAAAGAGCTACAGGAATAAAGTTAGATGAATAGAGAGAAAGATAGTCATCCAGTGTCAGAGGCTAAAGAATTATAACCGGCAGTACTAATTATTGTATTTGTTTTTACTTCTTACGTGTTTTATAGA
Source organism: Prosapia bicincta (assembly GCA_036971475.1). Lineage (NCBI taxonomy): Eukaryota > Metazoa > Arthropoda > Insecta > Hemiptera > Cercopidae > Prosapia > Prosapia bicincta. The sequence continues at coordinate 177,483,680 of JBAIZL010000001.1, forward strand.
AAAACTTAAAAATCTCCAATTCCCATTAATTATTTATGACAAGTTACATTATCATAAAACACTTTCAAAATGAACATGAAATTAAATGAAAATTTATATCTAATTGTTTTCGTGATTGTGGGTGGTGTCAAAAATACCTCCAATCTTTTTAATATTTGTTTTTAGATCAGTCTTTTTTTTTAAAGTTGTCTCAATCATATTGATTTTAAAACTTGTATTTCCCGTAATGTACATTTGTAACATAAACAGATATCAACATTAAGGATAATTGGAAATGAACTGTCTGTTATTGCTTCTGTTTAGTAGCTTATATAGGAGTTACTTGATGTACAAGAAACATAAAATTTGCCAACCAATATTTTATGCATTTATTTCCCAAGACTTTATAGAGAAAAGTATCCAGCTAGGTTATTTGTTGTATAGTAACCACATACAAAGAATAGAAATTTTTCAGAGCTGTGGCCTCATCGTGCTAACAAACTTTCCTGTTTAACACTTACAAACCAACAAATAATTGTAAAAGACTTTATATTTCTCTGAGTCAATAGTTTTTAGTTTTAAAAAAATATATAAAACAAAGACTTAAATACATATATAACAGCTTTCCTATGTACTAAAAACATAAGTATATAAGAGGCATATCATAAATAAATAAAACCTCTATACCACAAATGACTTTTTTCTTTTATTTAAAACCTTATGTACATTTCGATTGCATAGCAGTCATCCTCAGTGGTATTTTACAATAGAATACCTGTATTGTATTTATTGTATTTTATTTTAAATTACCTCTGAGGATGATTGCTATGCAATCAAAATGTACATAAGGTTTTAAATAAAAGAAAAAAGTTATTTGTGGTATAGAGGTTTTATTTATTAATGATAAACATTACGCCACAGTTGTTTTATACAGGTATGAGGCAGGTTTTCAAAGTAGTACTGTTTTTATATCAATCAATTCCAATGGTGTGTGAAAAATAAAGAATATTATTGCATATCTGAAGATTGTAAAACCCATGCAGTGTGAATGTCATAATTAATTGGACATTTTTGGACTACTATTTTTCACTGAAGGAAGTGAGGTTGAAATTTCTGATTTTGATAATTGTACATTTATGCTATTTTCTTGAATTACAAGTGAAAAACTTCGTTATTTTAAAAAGATGGTATACCTCATTGGCAGTTACACTAAATGGTAAAATGGTTGAATGAATCTAGATGTCAGGGTTTACTCACTGTACTCTCCACGTTCACACAATTTTATTCTTTGTGGGTTTACATAAGGTTGTATTTGTAAGTTCCTCCACTAATAGTTGTCTAGAAACTTAATTAAAGCATTTACATTATCAATTTCTCAGGATATACTGATCAAAATATAGAAAGACTTGCCTATTACCTAGATATGAACAGTGTCATTAATTATGCTGACTTTGAACACATGTAGAAACAACTGTTTTACTGGCTCTTTTATTTCATCATCATTTATCAAAGTAAGACAAAGTTAATAAATACTACATAGCCATTACACAATCAGACTATTTATTATCAATTTTCAAAGATTATTACAATTTATTATTATCAATTTTGTCGATTCAATTATATGACTTTTTTATATTTGTTGATTCCATCTTCACGTGAGCTACTAGTTTTCACTAAACACTTGTAAATATTTACAAACTTGCCTGTGTAGCACTTACTTATATTTGTTGAGGACGGCCGTTTCGGGAGATGTGACCCATTGTCAACTCATCTATCGACGAGTTGGGAGACATCGGCTCCCGAAACAGCCGTCATCAACAAGTATAAGTAAGTGCAACTATAAGCAAGTTCTGTAAATATTTACTAGTGTTTAGTGATTACTTTTTCTTAATTATGTAATTAATTTTTTTAAATATAATGTTAATAACGAGAACTCTCGAAGCTTTCTTTAATATTTTTTTTTATTATTCAAAGTTTTGGAGTCAAATTTACCATTTATGATCTCAGTCATTGTATAAGAATCATATTTATGGTTTGGAAAAAGTTATATAAATTGATAGTTGTTAATTAATCAAAAATAATAATATAATAAATTACTAAGATTTTAAATTGTTTCTGTTTGGCTAAATGAAAACAAAATGTTAATTAATTAATAGATTACAGTCTACTCAGATTTTCTCTTTTGCAGCAATGTCCTTGGTAAAGTTTCCAGTTCCCTCTCTCTTCCTCTTAATGGGATCATGTTTTTCCTTATCCTCTGATTCTAACATCGCTTCTGCAAAACATAAATTATCCACTCTTTAACAATAATAAACAAAAACTTGTGTAGCAGACTTTCCTGCCAACTTTCCACTCGAAGAATAACTTATAAGAATAACTTATAATAATTACTTTATTAATTACACTTTTGTTATTACTTGCGACCAGACATTTGTTAACTTACACTTGGAGGAAACGTTTTCGTCTTACGACTTCTTCAGCCTCGTCAGACGTGGCTGAAGAAGTAGTAAGACGAAAACGTTTCGTCCAAGTAATATCATTTTGTTAACTCCCCTTTGTTTCGCTTCTGCAACGCTGTGGTTGACATTAAGTTCATATATACTGTGTATCTGCATTCATACAGAAGCCATTACAGAAACATTTAACAAACTTAACATTTGTTTCTGACTAAAATGCCTCTCATAATCGACAATTCCATTAGAAGTAAAATATGATTTGTCATTCATTTTCTTAGTACTAAAGACACATGAAATTCATTGTTACATGTGTGAAATGCATAAAGAATCAATTGTGAGCATTAGAATGGTAAAGAAATTGGTAGAGTATTTAAAGATGTCCTCACTGATGCTCATGATGACAAAGTGGCTGACATTTCTGAACATTAAGGATCAAGGTAAAAAAGAATTATAAGAGAATAGATGCTTAATGCTTCCATAATTATGTTATCAATTTCCTCAATTGTCAAGAATCGAAATCTATAAAATTAAGTTGTGTAAAGTATTGAAAGGCTTTAAAAATCAGATGGTCCAAAACAAAAGGGATGAATTGAACTGAAGATGAAAGTAGATCACTTCACTGGGTCCACTGAATCACTCTTCATACAGCTGTGATATTTCTCCAGTGACTATCACATATTCATCAATTTTAACAAGCATCGTGGAAAATAACGCCACAACAAGAAAGCTGTCAAAAATTCAGTGTTGCAGTGGTTGTCAAATCAGCTGGCAGACTTCCATTAGGATAGTATTCAAAAGAAATTTTTCTTTATAAGATAACATTGGTGAAAACTGTAGAATTAAGTAAAGGATTTTGTTAAAAATATAATTAAGGAAAGAATACTTGCATTTTTTATTTCAAAATGGTACTTATTTAAAACACCATGTCTGATGTATTATCCTGGATTAAAGTACCAGTTGAAAGTGCAGCATATCTCCTGACATTGTTGCCTTGATACTTCTTGTATAAATATATTCTAGATAGCAAAGTCAGGATCAGTATATGTAACAAATATAAAATTGTTTTAATTTTATTGAGTAAAAATAGTGTAGTAAAAACAATATTGTGTTCTTTTAAATATGGAAAAATAATAATACTGTATAATATATGATCCCTTGGTGTTTGTTGATATCTGAAATAATGGACAAAACCCGAAATCGTTGAAACCAAGGAAATTGTTTCAATAGTAAAGGAAATTAATTTTTTCTATACATGTTTTAGTGATGATAAATAAAGTTTATAATAGTGAAAACAGTAAGAAATTGAAATGAATTACTAAGTAAACATTAATTAATAATAAATCATATGGTATATTCCTGAAAATTCCTCTTGATATGATAGACAGTAAAGAAGGGAGAGAAGTACAGATATTTAGAAGACCCTAGGATACCATGTGTCATTCTCTGAAAGCACTTCTTCATTCGGCCTTTTGGATCTAGGATCAGCTTCAGACTCATTGGACCCATGCTACCCAAAAATACTACTTGAAGGGACCTGTGTATGATATTTCTTTAACATTTGCATGAAATGGAGCAAACAATTATTATTAAACAAGTTGTAGATGTGACCTGTAGCAATTTTATTATAGTATTATATTCTCTACAAACACCTATGCTTTATGTACAGGATATCTTAATCTCTGAATAAGATACAGATTTATTTGTCTATGTCCCCTAAAGCACCTTGTCTCTCTGCAGTCTGCTGCACCTTTTGGTGAATCTCTTATTCGTCGTCAGTGAGTTCTCTGCGATCATCCACCAAATCTCTATAATATTCTTTTAACTTATGAGCTTCAATAAATCAACCATTGATTGAGCAAATGTAGGGTCCTCAGGAGAGTCCTACTCTTCAAAGTATCTCTCTTGTTCACATCTCGTCTACAATCTTTTTAATTTCACTCACTTCCAACCTTTATTTATGAGACTAATGCAGTTAAAAATATTGAAATGTTTTTCTAGAACTGTTGTAAGATGAGTGTATCTAATTACATCCAGACACCTATGTTTCTCACATGTTTCAATGGGTTTGCATCATTACTTCATTTAGTGACTTCTGAGCTACTTCCATTTGGCGATGTTTTTGCTTTAAATTTATTATCTTTTGTACAAAACCATTCATACCAAAATCAAAAAATGTCATAATTTAAGCTAGAAGATAAGCCAACATTTACAGCAACTTCACTGATTGTGATGCAGTAATCATTCACAATAATTTTTTAAAACCTTTTCCTTATTTTGAATAATTGTTAAGGTGCTAGGGTGCACCCTTTTAAGGCCACCATAGAAACACTTTTAAGATTCATAACCTTTGTTTGACTTATAGCGGACTCACCAAAAGCAATATTCAAAGTTTCTAAAACTTGACTACATTTTATTTCATTTTCATAGCAAAATTTGTTGCGAGTTCTCTAATCTATTTTCCTAACAAATACAAAACCACCAATCAGAAGCAAGCACTCTTAACCTTATTCACAGAAGAAAGACAGACTAGTTATCCAAAATAAAACTACCAGTAAACAGAAATGTTTAAGACATGTTTACAAACATAACTACAACATATTGTATGAATTATACAAATGCACAACAACAAAATTCCTGTTACTTTTTGAACATTCACATTTTGAAACTGAAAAATATAAAATAAACATATTACAATAAATACTGTATATGTAGTAATCACTTCCATATAATTGAAGTATTAGTATTCAAAATTGATAAAAATAGCACAAACACATAGAAAGCAATGGCATTATTTGGATAGATACAATTAATTATAATGTTAACACAACAGTATATGGATTCTCTTTTTATTTAGAAAAAACAAGTAATATAAACAAAAATTTTAAAAGTCAATTCCTACTTTGATAAAAAAATTATTTTATTTACTTTTTATTAAATAATTACAATAACATAAAATCAGTTGATTTATGAAATCATATGTTGTCACTCATTTTTAGCCAAATTGAACGAATCAACTATATTGTATACCTTGTCCCTTTTGTGAAAAGGTTTTCTCCCATATAAAACTAAAATTAATTCATTATTAAATTTAATTAATGAATTAATATTTGGACAGTCTTTAAAGTGTCATCCACTACAAGTTAAAAAATTGTATTTAGACTTAAGTGGATCAATAGTATTTTAGTAACGATTGAAAATTTGAACAAGATATATATAAGGAGAGTGTGGACTAATAAAAGGAATTGAAAAAGAAACAAAATCTTACAAATCAACAATAACTTGTCAGTGAAGAATTATATTTAGAACATAATTCAAAATTGTGTTCCTTACTTCCCTAGAAATGGTAATTTACTTGTTCAAATATACAAATAAGACAACTTATTCTATTTATTTATTTATTTAGATTATTAAATAACAACGATTTAGATTTTCAGTATTATATTACAGTAATTAGATAGTTCTGATAAGTTGAGAACATCGAAAATGAATCAGTTGCAGAGGAGAAGACATTACTAGGAAAGACTAAATATTATTGTACTCAACATATTTATGCAGATCCAGATGAAACTTATTATAATAATATAACTTACATCTTCAATTCAAGTGTCTTGAATCTGCAATCCTAGTAACTTGCCACCCCAAAGTCGCTACTTCTCCAGTTTCATGTATTACTTAATGACCTAGGCTACTTTCTAAATATACCTCTTAATTTAAAAACAACAAAAGAAATTGTAAAATATATTATTTGTCAAATGTTCTCGTAGTTTCGTTTACTATTGGGAAAAATTCTGCTTTAATATCTAATTGATTAAAATATTAAACACTTGTAATTGTTTGTAATTCAGTTATTAACTTTAATTTATTTTAAAAATATAAAAGAATAAGTCATGTTTATTTAAGTACTAGAATTAAGTATTAAATAAATGAGAAAAATGTTAATAATCAATCTAAGATATTTATTTTAATAATGCAACGTTTCGGCAACTAGTCTACATCAAGGACAACAAACTAGTTGCTGTAACTTTTCATTATTAAAATAAATATCTTTGACTTTATTATCAACCGATTTTTCATTTATTTAATACAAAAATAATTGATATTTGATTCTTTAGAGGTCAATTTCTAAACAATTTTATCTGAAACTATTAAAGTAATAGTGCTATAGTAATAGTGAAGTATTAAAGTAAAAGTGCTATGTTGTATGAAAATATTTTATTTTTCAGTTTTAACAAATTAACTATTTATAAACAATTTTTTTTCAAAATAAATCATTTGGGCTAATATCAACTAAGGACAAAAATGGGTACTGTATATAATGGTTGTATACCACAAAATGAACATAATTATGCACAAAATTGTAGTCAAGTTTGACAACTACAATTGTGATCTAAATACTGTATCATTATCTATTATTAAATGTTTGGATCATTATAGCATTATATTTTATACACTTTCTTTAACAAAATTTAAGAGTCTAAATTAATTATAATTTTTGTTCATACTATATTCTTGTTTACTTGGAATTAAATGTTGATATTAACCTTTTACATATTCATATTTGAAATACTATTCAACCCAAAATTATATAGAAATGCTAACAAAACTATATGCTAGCATTTATAAATATATAAGTTTGTTCAATTTCATAAATAATCTATTGATGTAATTAACTTTCTAATTACAGTAGAACCCCTCAAATCCGAACCCCCGCGAAAACCAAACATGATTTGATGAAAACCAAATTTTGAAAAAAGTATCTAATATTCAATGAAGTATGTACTGGAAGTTTACTACTTATGTAAAACAGAACTGAGATATGTAATATTTTGAAATTTACACTGTAAAAACATGATGTAATACAAAAGCCTATACTGTACTACTTCTGTATCACTTCATTGACATAGAATTTATTGACAGTAAAATAAAAATGACAAACACCAAGCTATATCTTTCACTTAGAATCAGTAATCTTTATCTGGCGAAGAGATGTAAACCTTCCAGAGGATGCGATGTTGTGCCACTGTCGCATTAGTATAACATTATTGGGTGTAGCAGCTGCGTGTTGTTCTACATAACGCAACACGATGTTGAGAGCGGCGGCAACATCGGAATGAGTAACAGGATTTGTAGAGCCACTTTTTTCCTCGTTATCGCTATCGGCTATACTGTCATAGTGTTGATCCTGGACCAAAGTATATTCTACCAAAGTTGATCCTACCATTTCATGCTTAGTATATTCTTCATTGTTATCTAGTGCTCTCCATTCTTTCAGGCAACTTTCTTCAGCATCTTCACATCCTGATACTCTTTGAAGGAGCTCAGTTTATCATCCCGTGTTCTAAGTGGTGTTTTCACAAATTCGAAACTAGGCCAGAGCTTCTTCCAAGTTTTTTGCAGTAAAGTGTGACATATTATTTCAGGATTCAGAACTCAGTAAATTACATCCTTCATTGTAATTGTCTTAAGTTTTGTTGGAATAGAAAGAGAACAATCTTCTTCAATAACTGTTTTGCAGAAGCATTTTTCTGTAGCTCAGGTTTATGTTCTGCAGCACACCTTGATCCATAGGCTGAAGCAACGATGTCACGTTAGGTGGGAGAAAAATTGCTTTTATATCTTTACATACCAACTGCATGTCTGAAGAATGTAAAGAAGCATTGTCTATCAAAAGTAGAGCTTTTGGTGACAGTCCATTTTTTTCATTAAATTTTGTTACTGAAGGAACAAATTCGTTTTTGAACCACTCCTTGAAAATATTACCAGTCATCTACGCCTTACACTGATTTCTGTAATGAACAGGGGGAGCATTCAAGTTCGTATTTTTAAGGGCTTGTGGCTTGGCGGATTTTCCAATCACCATTAATGGTAGCTTATTTGTTTCCGTGGTGTAAATGCAGGCTAAAACTGTGAGATGCTGTTTGCTAATTTTAAAGCCTGGCGCAGAAGATTTCTCTTTAGAAGCAAGACTTTTAGTGGGAAGGGCTTTAAAATGCAATCCCGTCTCGTCTGCATTATACACTTTATTATTTTTATTATTATTATTATTAAAACTCGGAGGGACCTTATCGGTTTAGAGCACTTAGCTGCAGCCTTTGTACTCTCATCCCATCCCTACCACAGGACTAGCTTAGTGGATATCTACCTCTTCGCAGAAATCAAGTACCCACCTGATGCTAAATCTTTTGATATCCTCTGGTGTACTTACCGCGCCCAGTGTTTATCCGCGAGAGAGGGCAATTTTCCTCAAACGACGTGGAAATTGCAGTCCAGATGTAGGCCTCAGTATTTTCCAGTTCGTTTGATGTACCTCACCGAGGACTTAAAACCTTCCCAGTTTGTCCTTCTCGGGTTCCTAAGCCACACCACTTGGGGGACAACTCCCCTCATCGTAGCAGTGATGATCCGGTGATCAGACTTGGAGGACTTATCCGAAACCTGCCAGTCATGCACCCACCTTACAATTTGTCTATTACAGAAGGTGATATCCAGAACCTCCATTCTGTTTGAAGTGACAAATGTTGGCTCGGCACCTATGTTTAAAACCACAAGGTTTTTTTCAATCAAGAAGGCTAGGAGCTCCTCACCTCGCTCATTTGTGTCTGTGCTGCCCTACACCTCATTATGAGCTTTGGCATCACAGCCCACTAAGATTCCTATATTGCTCTCCCTGCAGTACTGAACTAACTTATGTAATTCTGCATGGGGCGATTCTCTATTGTGGGTGCAGTAAGTGGATACCACGATGAACTCCCTGATCCCACTTACCTCGCTCTTACCTCGAATTCTAATCACCGCAAGGTCTTTAGTTGCGAATTCTTGAATCAGTGTGGCTTCTAGTCCTCTGACTATCACACATGCTCTGTGCCCATCATGTTCCCCACTTGCGTAGGTGTGCCCAGCTGCAGTCAGACCCCTTATACAGTTCCTGACCACCCATGGTTCTTGCACTAGCGCAAGCGCTGGTAATATGTGCCTCACATTTAAGCACCTGCTTAGGACCACCGAGGCGCTTTTACTGTGGTGCAAGTTAATTTGCAGGATCATTGCTTGAGGGTCAGCCATATCCAACTGACCCCTACGCCTTCTCCTGATTCTCCCTCTCGCCCTTCTCTTCCGGGTCCTTAGAGTTCCACTTAAAAGTGACCTCTGCAGTCCCCAGGAAGGCTTTCCCATCTCTTGCCTTTAGTTGTCTGGCCGATGCCTCATCCAATCCTAGGCAGAGGAGGCTTGCAGGTCCCCGCTCAATGCACTGTAGGATCTTCCACTTCGAAGAGTCAATTTCTGGGTTTTGCATCCCCATGAGCTTGACCAACTGAGTGACCTCCCTTTTTGGTGGTGGTACTAGCACCGTCACTTTCACCCTTTTGATTAGTTCATCAGGCAGGACTAGCCTTGCCTGAGTCCTGTCCTCGAGCTTAACTGACGGTACCACTTCTCTCAGCCATTTTGCCGATTCCTCCTCAGCACAAATATATGTTGCGACTCCATCCCTTAGGTATGTGTCTCTGAACCGCGGAACAAAACCTCCACTAGGAGTGTCCAGAATCCAGTCCATGACGGTGCCCTTAAGGTGGTCGAACGCCGCCATCTCCATCCTCACCCCTACACTTTCCCCAAAGGTCACTAGAACCCTTGGTAGGTTGGCGGAGATCGACGAGAAAGACGGCCCGCCCGACCCAGCAGCCCTAGACCCTTGTCTATTCCTCTTGGCCTCCGACTCTGGAGTAGGATTAGAAGTACTCCTTTCCTTCCTCTCTCTTGTCGTACTAACGTTCTACCGGATCCACTGGCTTCCGAGACGACAGGGCGGGTTCTAGCCCCAGCCTCCGTCAAACCCTTCCGCTGCCTGGACCGGTGTTTCCTCAAAGGGGGTGGCGGTTATTCTCCGCCCTCCGCCTCCGCCTTCTTTGCTTCCTCATGGTAGGAAAGACAGAGTGCTATCCTCCTTTGTGCCCTACTCATTCTTCCTGTTGCCTTCCTGTCTCTACGAGGGCCGAAGCCACCTCCATAGGGACAAATTTATCGGTAGGTTCTAAGCCCTGACCAGTTAAATTTATTTTTGTTTATCTCTGCTATGTGTGTTCCCACGAGCAGCTAGGGAAATAAAGGTCTGCCGTCGCAGAGCCCTGCTCACAGCGGTAGGGCGACTTAAGTACTCAGGGGTGGCGCCAGGTGCCCCTAAGGCTCCGTTAAAGACCCTCCTCACCCTGAAGGCTACGAATCTACATCGGCACGAATCGCATAACACCTTCAGATCGAGGTGTATGTGCCGAACCAGACCACCAACCTGGATGAGGGCTGCTTCTTGGTTGCCGCCCGCAAGGGAAGGGCAGGGCGAGAGCCGGGCAGATAACAACCCTGTAAGTGCTAGGACTGGCCCCTCTTTTTTGAGCCGCCTTCATGCACTCACACATTTGCCTGGACTTCCCGTTTATAGGGAGCCACATACGTACAGCTCCGCTCCACCCGTCCCCCACGTCCGGATTAAGCCTCTCCACCACGTCAAGGTCATGCAGCCCATAGCACTATACACTTGCTGAGATGAGTAATTTTCAGACAAAATCAAATCTGTGAATTCGTTTGAATATTCTTTTGCAACAAGATTATCAGCTGATAACATCTCCCTGCTTACCTTTAGTTGTATAATTCTGTGGCTTCTCTTACATCTATCGAACCATTATTTGCTACCAGTAAATTCTAAATCACCGTTCATTAATTTATTTAACTGTAATGCCTTTTCTTGAATTAATGGGCCACTATTAGGAACTCCTTTCTGCCTCTCTTGTGTAAACTATAAAAATACAGCCTCATCAATTTTTTCATTCACAGAAACTTTTGCGTGATGGTGTCGCTTCAAAGACTTCTCACTTGCAGCACTGCAAAACTGTTTTGATACTGAAATATGTAATGAATGTTCTAATATTGTTCGTTAATAAAAAACGCCCTTCTGTCAAATGAAAAATACACAGCAAATCCGAACTGTTTTGGCAAATCCGAACAGCCTGTAGCCCCAATTAGTTCGGATTTGAGGGGTTCCACTGTACTCAATAAATTGTATTTTTAAAGCAAGTTAAGCAAATTATGATATGCTAGTTCTCAAGTACAGTTTTGCCAACACGAAAAGTAAGTGTTCTACTTTTTGCACATATTAATTAACTAACTAATTAAAGGAAGAGAAACTTTGAATTTAATATTAAAAATTAATTGTAATAAAGTAAAAAATTAATCATTCTATCCATTGTCGTCATCCTGATTAGTTTAATTGTTAATTTTGTTACATATACTTTATTATTTTTTATTCACCTCATTCATTTAATGAAAATTGTAAAATAAATTGTAAGTTTAATTTATTTTGGAGCTGCCAAGGTTCCGTTTTTATACTTTCTTGAGATAGGTGTAAGTTTTAATATTTATATTCTATATAAAAATGTAAACCATTGGTCATTCCCCCACAAGCTCCACTCATGCAATTTTAAGGTTGAGGATCTATATGTTAATTTGTTGAAAATTTGCTATTATTTAGTTTTTTTTTTGTGTGAGAGGATATTCCAAATTAAAGCTTTGACTACGAATGTTTAAATTACAAAAATTAAATATATTATTCAGAGTTCAAAATAATAAAAAGTTTTTTGTTTGAAATATGAGGTAAATGTTTTTTTTGTTAATTAGTTTTCATAGAATTTTCATTTTTTCATAAAAGTTATTACAATTACAATATAACACAAAATTAATAGCAAAATAGTATTATTAACAATTGTTTGTATCATTTATATTATGTTTACATTGATCTTAAAAATAAACATTAATCTCAAATAAATAGTATTAATTATTCCTAGGTAATTGCTTAGAATGCATTTACTAATTGAAGTTATCTATCATACCATACAAATAAAATGATCATTAAAATTTTATTTAAAATAATTGTAAATGTAAATAAACATTTAAATACTTACATAACATTTTTTTTATATTATCAACTTCAAAACTAAGTCATTAGTTAAATAAAGTTTAATTATTTGATTCATTTTAAGTACTAGAATATTTTTATGAAATACTAAATTATGTTTTATGTGAAAACAAAATTTGATACAAATATCTCTAAGAACTTAATTAACTTTAATTAATTGTAGTACTGATTAATTTCTCATATAATCTTGTTGTTTTATTTGTACCTATTTCTACAATTAGATTTACAGTTGTGATAAAGAAATGTATAATATTTGGTTTTGTTGTCTTTTCTAAAATTGTTTAAAAAAAATTTAATTAGACTTAGTTAAATGGATGGAAGTAAAAATTTGTGGTAAAATGTTTAGTTTTGCTTGTGTTATTAGTTTGTTTAGTTTGTTATTAATTGCTTGTAATTGTAAGGGCTATGTTTACTAGATTTAATATTCTATATTTGTGTATTCAGGATCATAACTAGAGCTACATATGTGTGTTTCATAATAATTATTGATTTATTTCTTTAGTCATTTAATTTTATTGTTTATAATTAGTATTTGACTTTCTTTTGTAGTTGTGGTATATAATTTCCTTTTCTTATTTATACTTTTTCTTATAATGATATTATTAAACACTGAATATTAGAAATTCCTCTAACAAATAGCACAAGACAACTGCAGTTTCACATTCCTAATCGCCAACATTTCATATTTGACCAAAGTGATAGTTTTAATGACTATAAATAGAAAGTCCCTTATTAAAAACTGTTTTTGATAAACTTTTATAAAGGTATATTTTGTTTTTATCCAAATTCAAAATCAATTAGCTTTGGAAAGGATCATTGGCTTGTAATCTTAATATGTTTGAAGTGTTGGCAAGTAATTTTAAAATATTGTGAAATTGACTTACCTTATGCCTATTTGTTAAAGGCATTTTCAACATTTATTCATATACAAGATATTCAAATCTCAGATACACATAAGGACAATCAGACAATGTTTAAAATATTTGTAAAATACGTGCAATTTTATTAGGTTTGTAATTGTTTCTTTACTTTTATATATTTTGGAATTACTAATGTATCTTTTTGCTTGAAATTAAATCATAATTTTGCCCTTTACTCATTATTAATTAGTATTAAAAACCGTATTTCAGCTTAGTGTCTGCAAGAAACTTTCTTTTTGTCTTAACTCGATTCTTTCGAAATATATCTTGTATCAAAACAATTATTGTAGTGGGTAGCATCAATATCTTCTTGCATTCAAATTTATTCATATTTGTTGATTCCATCTTCTCGTGAGCAACTAGTTTTCAGTAAACACTTTTAAATGTTTACAAACTTGCCTATAGTAGCACTTACTATATTTGTTGAGGACGGTCATTTCGGGAGATGTGTCCCATTATCAACTACCGTAACTCCAGTTAAACTCAGAGTTACTGTCTGAGTTGACAATACAACACATCTCCCGAAACTGCCGTCCTCAACAAATATAAGTAAGTGCTACTATAGGCAAGTTGGTAAACATTTACAAGTGTTTACTCAAATTTATTACTTTGGTATGTAATGAGGTACCCTTACTACTAAGAATAAAGATTCTTTGGGGATGGATTTAGCTGGCTTTCGGAGCTCCATGCCGGTCTCTCCATTTTTATCTGACTCTTGAAAATCATTATTTGAGTATATTTAAAAATGTATATGAACACAATTCTGAAAACTTGTTCACCAAAAAACAAGTAAGATTCTTACTACTGTTATAATTATAGGATTAGTTTATGTATAAGTGATATATTTATAAATGTTTTATCAATAAGTGATTAATTCAAGGGCAGCTCTCTACCTAAAAATACAAATAATGGCTTTTTTATTTAAAGTAAATTGCAGATGTTTTATCATCTGGTTTCTGTTTTCCTGTTTAAAAACCATTTTAAAAAGTATTGATTTCCTTCAGCTTGTGCAGATAAATAAACAAGTTGGTATCCCACTTTGAATAAAGCACAGCTACCATTATATAAAGTTTAAATGTAATTTTACATTAATTGTAGTGTTGGTATGTGTACACATTTGTCTTGAAATGTTAATATGTTTGATTTATATAAAATGTTATACTCAGGCTGATATTGATTGTGTGTTGTTTAGACAGCACTTTAGGTAATTTGTTGGTATTGGGATAAATGAGTGATAGCATCATAAACAAATGAAGGTAAAATATGTATAGGTATATTTACAAGTTTTGTCCTAAATGTGTATTTTTTTTATTAAATGCATTTGGTTACTTTTATAAATCTAACACACATATAAAATAAAAATATTTAAATGCCACTATTAAAATAATAAATAAAATTATTACAGGCTGTATTTTTAGATTAATGCTACTTTAAAATTTATAATATTTTTTTCTGTAACATTGAACAAATAACATCAGATTGTGTCTCTGTCTCTTATCCCTACAGACATTGGTGACTGTTCCATAAATTTCACTGGTTTTCCATAACTTTATCTGGTTGTGAGCATATGAGTTGTTTTAAATTGGTTGAAATTACTAACTCTCCTAACGTTCATCCTAATACTTAGGTACTCCTCTTTGGTCCTGCTGCATTTTTTCCCAATAGTTTAAGAAATTTATTATATGGTCAGATTTCCAATGTATTTAATTTGCCTTCTTATTTCTTCTTCAGTGCATATTTCTTAACTTAGTCCTACATATATTCAATCTATCCTCCCTAATAATACAAGGAGGTATAATAGATACCCCCCCCCCCCCCAATTGCTCAAAATGAGAGTAGTTGTTCCTCATCACGTAACCCTGCACACATAAAACCAAAATTCTGGCCTATATCCCAAATAAGAGATTTTTATATTCTTACTGTATTCTTGTTCATATCTATAATCCTCTTCATATATTATGTAAATGTTAACAGACAAATTTGTATCATTCAAAAAATAATTCTCTTTGTTTTGAATCTGTTTCATTTTCTTTTCCCTACCTTAACTAATCGTGTTTATACATCCTTAAATGTATTAGAATATTTGATTTAGCCCTACATTTCATTTGATGATAGACTTTTTTTAAAGGAGGAAAGATAATTTTACTTTTTCTAATATAATATTAAAATTGTAAACAGTAATGAATTATATTGTACTCAGCTGAATTTGTATTAATAATAATTTATAACTCATTGTACATATGGGTAAAAAATAAATTGTCAGATTAATCTTTAGTTTTCAGTGTTTTATTCTGTTATCACCTGATCAACTAAATAACAACAAAGATTAAACAAAATAAACCATTTGTCATACTTCACATAGGGAATGTCATAGATAAAAATGCTGCATTTATATATGAGACTTAATTAAGCCTTTCTGTTACCATTTGTATTGATTGTTTTGTTGGTTTGGTTTATTTTTCAGAAATTATTGTTTGCTGTTTCAATAAAATTTGTATTTAGAAATAATTTTGAGTTTAAAAAAAAACTGTTACTGGATGTTTTTAATGTGTAATGTTATTTTGCTTCTTGACATTATATTTACAGTTTTGTAACAAGATTATTTGTTTTATATAGAACATTTTTTGTTAGTATAGAAAACTTAATTTGTTTATTATTTAATCACTTTGACGTTGATGTTTAACTTTACAAATTTACAAAATTTAAAGTTTGGATAGTCATAAAGTAATATTAAAGTGATTAATTAAGATTCACCGAACGTAATGGATTACAAAATTCATCTGTTTATTATGCTATTATGGGGATCTTCTTAATAATTCAATTCATATACTATGTAAATTAATACTCATTTTTACAATAAAATGTTTAATTTTGTCAAACAAGTTTCATTAACCATGTTGCCAACTTCAGTGATGTTACACATTATCAACTACCATGAATTCTACTTATCGTAGTTAAATCTGAGTAAAACTTTAGTTTTTTACACTAAATTTACGTATAGATTTACATCAGCTTTTGGGAAAACTCATTTTATAGGTTTTTTAAAAATTTTTTCATAAGGTGGAAGGAATGTTGTTTAAAGGTATTAAAAATTTATCATGAAACAGAGCCAGTAAAAGAGATGTTCTTTCAGTCTATGATAGGCCATAAATTTTAAAAAACAAGTGAATGTAAAAAGTGTTTTAACTGTATTACTGGTTAAATATATTTGTGGTAACTTTTTAACATAATCACCTCGAGGATTAAGGAATTTATCACACAAGGGTTCCAGTATTATCTTCATAAAATCTTGTTGTAATTGAATTTAAATGAGTTGTAATATTTTCTTCGAGCACCTTATTAGTATAGAAACGCTACTACTACACTCACACCTTCAGTTCAGAAAAAAGATAGTAATAACTTGGAACTGTATGAGGAGTGAATGAAAATGTTCAATTGATATTGCTGAAAAAATTGTTGGGTTGTGGACAAGCTCAGCACAGGCTGAAGTCTTATACTTAGCAGTGGCAGGATGTTAGGTCAGAGTGATTCTGCAACTCAACATCTCTGATTAATTACACTAGGACATTTTCACTAAGCTCTTTGATTATTTTTTATCACTATTATTCAGTCCTGACCTAGTCATATTCAGGGAGAAAGGACTTTCATATTTTTCATGAACTGAAGAAAAGGCTAGAAGAGGAACGTATCCAAACTAACAATGAGTTTCAAGAAAATGTCAAGAGACTCATAGCTTGTCATAGATACAACATATGCTTCAGTTATCAAAGTTATAATGACAAAAAACCTAAGTTTACTCTACGTTTAGAGATAAAAAAGACTTTTTATTCACTTGTCTTCTATTTAAGGCATATTAGAGATTGGAAAAATCTACCAGATATTTTCCTAAACCATTTCAAACCTGCCATTCATTTCATTTTGAATTAACAATAGTGTTTGTTTGACTATTTAATTATTTTTAAGCATTTTTTTTTAAGAGAAATATTTGTTCATTTTCTTCAGCACCAACAGAAACGTCAAAATAGAAGAGTCTGAATGTATACAAATGGGTTCATCAAGATAGATAAACTGAAGAAGAATATTATTATATAATACAGTCAAGCAAAGGTCACTTTGCTATTGTGAAAACGTTGTTATTTTTAAATGTACCAGGATATGACTCGTAACAATTTTAGATAATGTTTACTTACACAAACAGAATTTTTATCCACACTTCATAAACTCAATGAACCAACAACAAATGTAGTGATCGTACTGCCGTTGATGATTTTGTATTGCAATCTCATATTCCAGAACCCCCTCCCTCTACCTTGTGGTTTGTTAAATATATGAATGGAAGTTACAAAATTGTTGCTAATAATGTGAATTATGGTAATTTTAAGGTGGAACTTCTACATCAGCAAAAAATCTTTTCAAGAAGCCCGAAGTACATATAATATTGTTATTGATTACAGTAATTTTACAATGTTTCTTTCATCTGTACTTACTACTGGCTATTCATTCGTTAGATATAAAATTTATTTGATTGTTTTTCATTTAAAACACCTTTTCAACTGGGTGTTAAAAAAAATCATGAGATACCTTTGTATAAGAATTAAGTTGTCAAAAACAGCTTTTGGATTATAAGGCCTCAAGAAACAAAATTGTTTGGTAACTATATAGACTGTGTGAATAGTTGGGAAAAGTTACATAATTCTTAAATTAGTTATTGGATTAAGATAAATGGAAACATTGATGTAATCCTCCTAATCTAATTTATGTATCAGATAAATCTCTGTAACTTGTATTTTATAATAAATGTTTGAAAAGTAAGTTTTTTTATGAGGTTTGCAATCATTTTTTGATAGTGTGTAAATAGAAAAAAATGAATGTATTTATTCATCAATATTAATTTGATTTTCTCTACAGAATTTTCACACCAGAAGAGAAACATTTATTGGCTTGGCATAAAGTTTTTAATATAGTTATTTAATTTCATATGAAATCTCATCTTCCTCAACTCACTTTAACACTGTGCATAATCAACATTAAAGCTTGGATTCGACTTGCTGTAGTCTATCGTACCGTGTTTCGTGTGCTACACATGACAGTTGGGTGGCTCCTCAGACAACAGAATATCAACCACAATCTGCAGTGTAGGTAAACGCTGCCTGGAGTACTACTGTTTATTGTGGCGGTAAGCCAGGATCACCAGGTTGGCAGACACAACACTACAGTCTAAAGCTAGTGGACCAGCCTGTTGACGGCAGTGTGTAGCGCGAAAATACAGGTTTTCCATTTTTGCGAAACACTTCATTCTGCAGCGAGCAGTAAAAAGGTTGTTGCTAGTGGAGCTATGTCCATTTGTTCACTGTCATCACATTCCTCAGATTTACCGGCCACATTTTGTAATGAGATAAATAACGTCAAGGGCATCCCCAGCCTAACTTGTAAGATAATGCAGACCTGTAGGAGCGCTGCTATGGAAAGAACGTGCATTTAAAGACATTACCCTTCATAACAACACCCAGCTCTTTGTAACTGCAAAAACCTAATTTAAAATTAAGAATATATGTTGGAATATTTTCCATACTGTCATCACATTTATTATGAGTTGTTACTTTGTCTAACAATTTTGAAAGCGATCATTCTTGATTGACTAAAAACCACTTTTATTTTGTGTTGTCATTTGTTTTTTAAAAAAATCCTTCAAAATTTATTAATTAAATATATGGTTCATGTATAATGTTTCTTTACTATGTCTTAATAACAAAAAATTCATGCCCTTAACCTAATCTACATATAATTCATCATGTGATGATATCCTATTTGTTCTTTTCATCTTAAAACACAAAGCCAATAAAAACAACTATCAAGGAATTAGTTTGTTTTATATCAACTATATATTTATAAAATATTATATTATTATTACTCTTTTCGTATTAACTTCAACTTACTGATATATTTTGCACTAGGTCAGTGCATTATTTAATGCTGTGAGCCATGGACAAGACTCACAGCATCGAGTCTTTCCATGGCTTACATCATTGAATAATGCGCTAACTTAGTGTGAAACGTGTCTGCTGAAAAATATCAGTAAGTAGTGGTGTTTTTTTGCCAAGTTAAAAGCAAAAGTGTAATTATAGAAAACCCTCAAGTTATACAGCACAAAAACTGCAAATTATGTTATTATTATTATATATATTTTGTAAAATATTATTGCTAACATATTTATATATAAATATTATTTATGTATAATAATGTATATTAATGCCAGTTTTCATGTTATGTTAACAATAGTGATTTCATTAGCTATTTATTCCAATAAAAATTCATTGGATTATGTTTCTGTTTCAGTTGAGAGAGAAGTACCCGTAACTGTAAAGTTACTGATATGTTGAACAACTATGAAGATACAAGCAGTGGGTTTCCCAACAGCCATGTACAAACCCCTGCCAGCATTCCCAGGTCAGTTGAAACACAAAAACAGCAAAACATAGGACCTACTTGGAACTATAATTCTCAACTGGAAGGGTTGTACAGTTGTTACCAAAACGAACATCAATCCGTTTATAATATACATTCCATGGGTCATTTTGAAGGTAATAGCAAACATAATAACAACCCATATCCTCAATACTCAACTGGGTCACTTCACCAACCAGTTCCAACAGCTATTGGAAAATGTCATGAAGCTTGTTGTCAACATTTACCTGAGAGATATCCTATTAATCCTGCTCCATTGAGGTATCCCCCAAATGGAACAGTTCAGCCTCCGAGGTATGGAGAAATTTCAAACAATGACCCTAGACAATATTTTACTGAAAGAAGATCTGTACAGTCGTCTATTCCTAGAAAAAAAGAATTCCAGCCAGAAAATGGGTATTCAAATGCTTCACATGACAGGCATTTCCAGTTTGTTGGTAGAGGGCAAATACATGTCCCAGAAAGACAGCCAATGCCAATGATACGTTCTCAATACCCAATGTACCCTATCAACTCATATTGGTCCCCCAGGAATTGGTCGGGTCCAAGAATGAGTTACCCACCTCCACCACCTTATCATCAGTCAGTTACTAACCAGACGAATCAGTTACAAAGCAATGTGAAAATGGCAGAACCTCCACATTATATTGATCCCAGCCTATCAAAATCATTAAACTCACAAAGAAGGACACTAATGAGAAACGCTAATGCAAATCCAGAAATAGTTAGGCCTATACCAGAAACAAAAAGACCATCAGGTAATGGAAGCCATTTACAAAGTTGTTATGATTTTCCTTATCACTCTGGTTTTGTTCCTTTTAATGAAGTAAACAAAATGGCATCTAATATTCCTGCACAAGGTAATAATTCATCTTGTAAGGTTCCTATGGAAAAACAATTCCAACAACATCAGTTTAAAATGTCCAATAATGATAGGTCAATCCCTGGATGTAACAATCCATTAGGAGAAATTACCTATGCCTATCCTCCAGATCCTTATATCCGTAATCCTTCAAATGGTTTGCAGCAAATGACTGATTCAAGGAAACTCTCTTTACAGTATGAACAACAGCCAGGTAAAAAACGACCTGATTTGGATGTAAGACAGTTTTTAGCAACTTGGGACGACGATGAAGAAGAAAGTACAAGAATGTCAGAACCATTACATAACAACAACAACCTCGCCCCTTATATTGTTGTAGACTGTAGATCATTAGAAGGAGAAGCTGCAGCTAAACTTCAAGAGAGACTGAAAGTTACATCTCAGAACTTTCAGTCTAAACCTCAAAACAATAGTCCTAGTTCTCTCAATAACCTAGAATCAAAAGGCAATGGGTCTGAGGATTTGGGTCTAAGAGATAATGAACCTCAACGGTCTTTAATACATTCAGAATTTGCAGAGAACAACTATAGCACTTCTATTCATATGGATACAGAAAAAAACTTATCTTTTTGGAATCCTGAGAACAGAGAGAGTTGTCCAGAAAGCGAAAACATAATGGGAAAAGGTGCTTTCCAACCTCTAGACTGTACCAAAAGAGATAATATGAATGTTGTAGAACCCATCTCTAAAAGAGATATTCATGGTGATATAAATCATAAATTATTAAACAATGATCCTACCAGTCACATGTCTTTTGATGCTTTGGTAACCTATTATGGGGACTCGAGGCGAGTTAGTGATGGTTCATATGATTTGGTTGAAATGACAGAAAGGCTTGTGAATGCCTCTGATAAGATTTGTACAATCGAACGAAATACAATGGAGCAAGATATGACTGTAGATAGCCTTCATCCATGTGATCCAAGAAACCTGCAAAGTCAAATTGGAGGAAATCAGACATCATATCATCACCGAATTCCGACTCGTTACACTACTAATAATTATCAACATTACAAGTCTGGAATCAACAATGATCCTTTCTTCAATTTCAAATATCCTGTTGGATCGAGCAAGTTTTTTGGATTTGATTCTTCAAACTTGGAGCCTAATTTTGATTACCACAAATCATCAGAATTTGTTCGTCAGAAACCATTTATATCTAAAGATAAAGTTATTGAAAACTATGAAAACACTTCATTAAATAAAACTCTTGATAAAATGAATTTCCAAGAGATGGATAGAAGAGGGGGTGTAATGGGATCAGAAATGTTAAAGAAACAACATACTTTGAATAATTACCAAATTTCAGAAAAGCCCAATGTAGACTTTGGTAGTGTTGATCCTGAACAATTTATAACGCCAATTATTATCAAAAAGTCAGATTATTACAAAGAAAATTATGGAGAATTAAAATCATCAAAAATAAATGATGACTTAATTGGTAAAGGAAGTGAAAAAAGTGTTTTGGTGCATTCTAATGGAGTTGAAACAGATGTTTTAAAAATTGCTTCAAATGATAAACATATTTTTCATGAGTCCAATGTTGTCACTTTACATTCTGGTGGCCAATCTGAAAGCAATACTGTTACAGTAGAAGTACCTTATGATGAACAGTATTCTAATCTGGTAAAACTTTCAGAAGAAATAACTAAATCCAATAGAACCGATTCATCGAAAATAGAAGATAATCAAGAAACAAAATTTATTGATTCTAAAGCAGATTCAAAAGAAAATAACGAGCCCTGTACTTTGAAAAAATCTACCAGTTTTAAACTAAAGAGATTACCAAATAGTAAAGAGTGGGTTAAAGTAGGGGGAGATACGAATGTAGATGTAAATGATACTGAATCAAAGCGTAACACAGAGATGGAGAAAACATCAGGTCCAGACAATCATATGCCTACAGTAAATTTAAATATGCCTTCTCTTGATGATATTCGATTTAACGATGAACCTGAAAACAAAGCAGAAAAATCCAATTCATCTTTAAAAAGCATTGATAAGAGTAATGAAGATGTATCTAGCTTCACAAAGTTAAATATTGAAAACAAGAACCCTTATAAATCTGATAATTTACAATTAACACAGCTTGCTATTGTACCACCAATGAAATTTTCCTCCAAAACTGAAAGTGAAATAAAAGCGGCTTTATCAAAAGATGTAACAAATGAAAATAAAGACAACTTTGATGAAAAGAACTTTCTAACTTCTGATTCACAGCTTTCAAAGCATTCAGATATTGTAACTCATTCAAAAGAATTAGAAATGGATTCTCATTTTGATACCATCCACAGCCCTTACAACACTATTGCATTAGATGAGCGTGCAAATAGTGCTTTTGATGATATGAGTAACAAACTAATGAAAACTACACCACCTCAATCGAATGCTGAATCATCTACTGAGATTGATAAATTCATAGCAGAAAGTACTAATTTAGAACATAATTATAGTGAACTTACAAAAATGCAAAGTACTGTTTCACAGTTGCAAGGTACCAATAACTACACAACAAGTAACGATTGCCTGAATATAAATAATGCAGAAATTTTATGTAGTGGAAGTTCAGAGCGTGAAAGCACTAAAGATTCTTTTCCATCGTTTCATAATTACCCAGAATGTGAAATAAATACACATATGTCGACATATTTTAAACTAAATAATAGGATTTGTAATACTGATAAAGACATAGAGTGTATTCCTACCTCTCCAGGGGTAGAAGAAATGTTTGAAGATATAAATCATGCGAATAATGATGGTAATACATTTCTTGAGAAATCTGAAGAAATACAATTTGTACCAGCAAAGAATAGTCCGGTGACTAAAAGCCCTTGTTGTAGATCAGAAACTTTCAATAGTGATAATTTTGATCTTCATGATTCAGTAGAACCACAGTGTGCCTCTCGGGTACAAATGGTTACAACAAATTCATGTAATATAAATTTTGAACAAGAAAAAAATGATGGAATATTTACAAAATCTGTAGAAACTTCTGTTTCAAAAAGTGACAACAGTTTAAGTGTAAAACCACTACCTGCAATTCCACCAATTAACTTGAAATTAAATGAAAGGAAAAAAATGTGGTGTATTGCAAAAAAGCCTAAAAATCTTGACATAAAATCTACAAATCAAAACATTTTTGAAATAGAAGACGGCAGTATTTGTCATAATCAAGAAGAAGGAAATATAGATTTGCATAGTCCTAATTCTGATTGTGGCAGTAAAGACGAAAATATTCCACAAATTAATGATAGTTGTAATCCTTCACCAATGCATAGAAGTGTAATAGGTACTAATGACTTGGATTGTTTTGGAGAGACAATCCATGAAGAAAATGAAGCTATAAATTTTAATGGTATGATTCCAGAAAATGAACCTAAAACTAATATTTCTCTTGACAAAAATTTAAACAAGGAATTAAACACAATAGAAAATAAAAACGATCACGAACAGATTTCTGATTTTAGTGGCTCTGAAGGATTGAAAATCCATGATATTTCTGTTGATGACTCATTCTTGCATTCTACCTTGTCAGGTGAAAACAACAGTGATTTTCTCAGCTTTACTGAAAACATTCCCAAAGATGTTTTGAAAGAACAAACGTGTAAGGGAAATGAAATTAAAGCATTTGAAGATAATTTGGAACATGAAGAAATACAGTTTCTTGGTAATAACAAGTCAGACAGTTCAAGCATATCACAAGTAGATGCCGAAGTATTGAATTTAAGTGAAAATTGTGCAGAAGTTATTCTTTTGTCACCGCAGGAAAAGAGTATGAAAAGTGATGCATTAAAAGAAGTAGATTATTTTAAAGATTTTTCTAAAAATTCAGACAGTGACATTGAAACAGAGCCTAAGGGGAATGATAAATCCGGTTCAGAATTATGTTCCAAGATAAATATCATTGCCAATGTAGATATGGCTAGAAGTGATACTGCACAAGTTATTATTAAAGCTGAAGAAAGTAATAACTTACAACCTGTTTCAAATGGTCCAGCCAATATTGATCCTACAGTTAATGAAAACACATGTGTAAATGTTAAAGATATGAATCATATCAGTGAATGTGATATAATACAAAGCTCAACTGAATATTATAAAAGTGAATCTGTTGAAATGAATGCTGAGAAAATGGCTGAAGAGTTGTCTGACAACTGTGCAGTAACAACTCAAAATGACTTTAATATTCGAAGTGATTCAAATATTATTATTTTTGATGAATCTGATGCGGGAAAAGGTAAAGATGTTTTTATAAATTCAAACAATAAAAAAGACAAAACAGAATGTTTTAATAACGAAACTCATATGTGCCTGAATCTATTAGAAACCCATGAAAAAACAAGTGAAACTGGCGATTGGCCAACAAATAGTTCAGAGTTTGATGTAAATAAAGTGCATGATGAAAATAACAAAGTAGCTACTGATTACTCTTTACATACAAATTCTGTTGACACCTGTTCTGATAAATTTGTTGACACCTGTTCTGATAAATTTGTTGACACTGTTCAAGAACAGGAACCTTGTGTTCAAATTATACCTGAGGTCAGATTAGAAGAAAATATAGGAATCTCTACACTAACAAAATGTAATACTGAAGACAATGGTATAAATTTAAAGTTTGACTTTAACAAAAAGCTAGAAAATGCATTCCCTGTAGAACATTATGAAAACATAACAGTTCCAGTTTCTTTGAGTAAAAGCGAGCATGCAAATGATATAATTCCAAAAGATGGTTCTAGTAAACCTTTTGAGGTATTAGCCAATAATGAAAATCAAAAGGAAATTATTTTTGTAAGCAAAAAAGAATTAACTGAAAATATAGAGTCTACACCAGAAGAAGAATGTGTACATTGTCTTGATCCAAATGATTTTGATATTCAGAAAATTAATACAGGTTTAGATTTACCTTTAGAACCTACCAGTGAAGACACATCTGTGAATAAAAAAATTGAAAAAACTATTACACTAGTTCAATGTACCAATAATACACAATTTAATGTAGTAAAAAAACTGGATGAAAGGTTACTAAAATCATCACTTCATGGTAAAATCAAAAAAGAAAAGAGAAAGAAGAAAAGGGTGACAATTTCAAAAAAGGCAGTATTAATACCAAAGGTTAATGACGATTTTAACACACACAAAATTATTGAAACTGTTAATGAATATGATAATAAGGAAATGCATGTTTTGGACATAAGCAGAAATTTTAGTAATAAAAATGATAGTTCTTTTGTAAAGGAATGTGACACAAACTATTCAGTTCAAAGTGATACACAAAATAAATATAGCAAAAATAATGGCAGTTTATATCTTTCTGAGTACAGTGTTTTGAATTGTAAAGAATCTACAAGAATTTTTGAGGAAGACAAACTAACAAAGAATTGTTTTCCTGCTGAAATTTTACAATCAAACCAAAATAAAGATAGTGAAAATTGTATGGAAGACTCAAATAAAGTTGACAGTCTGGAGATTGAATGTGAAAAAGATATTGATGATAAAGTGGTGCACTGTGATAATCCTACAAAAGTAAACTGTTTAGACAGTATTTCAATGAACATAAAATCTATTGATTATAAAACCACTTTTGAATCACAAAAGGATGAAGAGGAACAATTGACAACCTTTGAAGAACAGCCTGGATTTACAGAAACTTTGAATGTTTTAGATGAAGATTTGCCATTAACAGAAGATTATAGAGAGCAAAAAGAAACTGTAGTAAGCAAAGAGTTTAAAGAAAACAAAGAACTTAAAGAAAGTAATGATCTTAAAGTTGTGTGTAGTATTCAAAGGGAACATACTGAAACTGTTGAAACTTCAGACAAAAACAATGGTGCAGTGGTTGTTGAAGAATCTACAATTGAAACTTTAAGCTTGCAACTTATAATTAATAATGAGCAAAAAGAGAAAATAAAAGAATTTAGAGAGCCTCTTGATATTTCTATTGTAAATAAAATTGAAGGTACAACTGAAGATCAAAATGACTCATTAAATTCGTTGAAAACAGACTATTCTTTAGCCTATAATGATAATGATCGCAAATGCTATGAAGGAACTGAAATTGAATGTGAGAGTGAAGAATTAAATGTGGGTGTCAATTACGATTTCAGTGAACCTAATCCGCTTAGAAACAACATTAATTCTGAATCATTCTCAGAACATGAATTTACCATTAAAAATAGGAAGTTAAATTCTAATCTGGACATTTCATTAGATCAAAGTAACAAGAATACTAATCAACAAAACTGTTCTGAATTAATAAAAGACAATTTTGAAAATTCTTCTGAGTCAATTTCTAAAGATACAGAAATACTTGATGAATTGAACGATAACAAAGAGCAAATACCAGTTGAGGACAAAAGTTTTGAAAACAAAGATGTTGATGAAATTAAACTCAAGTCAGAAGTTAGCAGTTATCAAAGTAAAGAAGTTGAAAAAGAAAGTGATAAATCATGTAATAATGCTACGAATATTGAAGATAGAGAAATGCATTATATTTGTCAATCAGTAGTTTCAAATTTAGAACCTGAAAATGCAATCAATATCAAAACAGATTATTTAGAAGACAATGGAATGATCAGGAACAGTAACATAAAACATCTTACTGATGCAGAAAATTTCAAAAATATTTCAGAAGTGAATGAAACACAAAACAAAAATTTGGACAATGAAAATATTCTTCCTGAAAAAGTTGTTGAAATATTTTCTTCAAGTAATTCTTTTGAGAAGATTAAAATTCTGTCAGATTGCAACTCTGAACACAAAATTGGAGATGAAAGGCATGAATCGCCAGGGTTAAATATAGATAGTAAAAGTAATTCTCAGTCTAATGTATTAGACAATTTTGTCTCAAATCAAGATATTGAAAAAGAAAAAATAAGAAATTTTGATATTGTTCCTGATAAATTTGTTGATAAAACTGTAAATGCTAAAAATCAGTTTAATTCTCTTCCTAGAAACGAATTTAATATTAAAGAATTAAATGAATTGAATGAAAACAAAATTGATATGGACTTAAGTAAAAGTTTGAATAGTAAACTTTCAGTTAGTAAAAAAAATGGAATAAGTACTGGTGATAAATCAAATATTATTGGTGACATCAGTAAGTTTGTTTCTGATAATTTTGAAGAAAAAAATGAAAACTTTATAGTAATGTCTCTTGGATCTAATGAGAATTGTCAGACTGATTACCAGGAATTAAACAAAGATTCTGTTAGTTCGGAAGTAAAAAATGTTGGGAAGTATACAAAATCACAGTTAAATGTTGATATGAAATCAAAAAGAAATACTTTACCTAAAACAAAACATTTAGAAAACAAACCATATAGTAAGAAAACTGCCAAGAAGATTATAGGGAAATGTTCTAAAAAAAGAATGAAGGTCCAAAAAAAGTCTAATACAGACATTAAACCTAATGCTAATAATGAAAATGTAGATGAATTTGTGATACATACTGATACTTCAATTTTCAAAAGAGAGAATGACACAAAAGTTGAAAAAACAGATGAATCAGTTGTTTTTCTCTCCTCTGAGAATAATAAATATGTGACAGAGAATAAATGTAGTGGTACAGAAGAACCTGTGGAAAACCTTCCTAAGACCCATGATAGTTTTCAACAAAAATCTAATGAACCCTGTGTTACAGATCTAAAATTACACAAAAGAGAAAATGATACAAACGTTGAAAAAACAGATGAATCAGTTGTTTTTCTCTCCTCTGAGAATAATAAATATGTGACAGAGAGTAAATGTAGTGGTACAGAAGAACTTGTGGAAAACCTTCCTAAGACCCATGATAGTTTTCATCAAAAATCTAATGCACCCTGTGTTACAGATCTAAAATTAGAAATAAATTATGATATTTTTGATACATGTGACAGTGAAAGCCGTGAAGATAAGTATTTAAAACAGTTCTCTAACAAACAGAGTCAATATCACAACCTAGTTTGTTGTGACAATATTGAAAAAGAACTTTTAACTGATAATTTATTCCCTGAAAAGTCATCTGAGTATACTATCGGATCTGACATCAATCCTGAAACTTCTATATCAGATTCAATTGATTTTCTTCCAGATGAAACTGTAGAAAAACAGTTGGAAGCGATGCATAGTTCACAATTCATAATTAACACTGACACCTATAAATCACAGGATGTTATAGAAAATGTTACTTTTTGCTATGAAATAAATAAGCTGCCAACTAAAAGTGCAGATCTAATAAATAAACATGTTAATACAGATGAAATTATAAAAAATCTAAACGAAGAATGTGAAAACTCAGAAATTGAATCAGAACCACAAACATTATCACTAAATGATAATCCATCAAAACCTATGCATACTGGTAATTTAGTTGAACAGAATCAAAATGAACAGACGAATAATCCTAATAATAGTCCTCAATGTTCAAATGACAATTTGCCAAATTGTGACACACGGTTGAGTAGTACAGATTTAGGTTGCACTAAGCTATCACAATCTGATGCAAATAAAATCAATGCATTATCTAGCACTGTTTTATCAAATGAATCAATTTCAAATATTATCAAAATGTCTGACATGGATACAACTCCTTTTCAATGTCTAGTAGAAGCTGCATTAGCAGTAGAAACTGCTGAAATGGCAAATAAGTTGGCAATAGAAAAGTCATCAGAGTTTTGTGATAAAGAAAGTAATAGTTCTTGTAAATTATCAGAAATATTTAATGAAACTGAATATTCTGGTAAACAACACAACAGACAAGATCAAGTTGGAGGTGATAATGAAATACAAATTGACAAAGATGTTTATATTGCTGAAAATAGTGACTCTAGCGTCCCCATCAAAAAGAAAACTAAGACAAAATATAGATTTCCAAAACCAAAATTAAAAGGATATAGAAAAGCTAAAAAATTGAAAGAAAATAGTTTACAAGATTATATAAAATCAGATGAAACCTCAAATATAAAGTTAAGGTTTTGGGAAGAGAGTGTCACTTGTGATAAAGGTGGTTCAGAAAATTCAGTTGAATTAAAAGAAGATAAACTTAAAATTACAAATGAATACTTTCAAAACGACTTAATTGATTCTTTGCAGAATAAAAATCACTTGGAATATAAACAAAAATACATTGGAAAAGAATTTGAATGTTATAATAACTGTACAAAAGCCTTAAGTGCAACTGAAAAGGCAACTGTTTTAAATCATTCTACTGCAAATATAGGCAATGAATTAAATGAGAAATATGAAAATAAAGAATCTGAATCGGATGTTCTTTATGTCCATGTTGATTCAGAAGAAATAGATGAATATGTAAAGGAACTAAGCCTTAACAATATAAAAGTTTCAACTGAATCACAAGAAGTTGATACTCAGTGTGATCTGGATGAGAATAACGTGAAGCTACCAAATGTGGAGGAAACTGAAGCAAATTTTGTAATATTTATTGATGAGACGACAGAAACGTGTGAAGGTTTGATGGATAGAGAAATTGAAACTCAGAATTTAGTAACAAACTGTAATACTTTAGAAAGCAGCATGAATAAAGAAAATCGAGATACATCTGGAGATATAACAATTATCCCTAATAGTGACTTTTCGAATAGTGTTTTAGATTCTAACAATTCTCTTCTTGACAATAAAATTTTAGAAAATTTGAATCATGGCTATGATGACTTGAATGCAAACTTAAGTAATGATATAGCTAACTGGCCATATTTAGAAGAAGAAGTTACACATTTGGATAATTGTTTAGAAAAAGATATTTTTGAAACAAATTCAAATTTTTTATCAAGCATTAAATGCAGTTTACCTTGGGAACGTATTTTCAATATTGCAAATAGTAAAAAACGCAGGGCAAAAAAAAATAAATCATATTCCCCCTCAAACGGCCTTGAACTCGGTCCAGCAAAGATAGAGCTCAGATTAGCTTCTGATTTTGGAGGTTGGAAGGTTGTAAGTAACAAACAGAATGATAGCTTTTCACCTATTGTTAATGTTAAGAGGTTGATACTGCAACGAGATCCAGAACTTTTAAGTTATTCAGAAAAAGAAAGTGAAGAAGAGATTGATTCAAAAGAAAGAAGTGAGTCCTTTAGTCAGATATCTGATGGTTTACCACACGATGTTAAGAAACCAGAACATTCCTACTTTAATAGCATCTTACAAATTGCTAGTTGTAAAAGTTGGCAACCAGTTGTTGTTTTAAACCGTGACAAAGAATTAGACAGTCTTTGTTTGAGTATAAATACTGAACAGAATTTTACTAAAAATGTGTCTACTAGTTCTAACAACAGTAATAGCATAAGTAAAATAAAAAAGAAAATTTTAAAAACAAGAAAACGTTCTGTTTCACAAAAAAGTATTGAAAAGAAAAAGAATGAAAATTTGCAAATAAAAGAGGAACACGAATTCAGTGAAGAATTGTTTTTACATAACACTGACAAGGACGATAATCTTTCGTTCACCGATTCCATTGACCCTGCTCAAGAATATGTCTGGAAATGTCTTGAGAATGAAGAAGACTGGATGGATCATTCACCTCTGCAAAATTACTGTGATCAAAAATCAGGAAAGGATTCATTTGAAGAAGAAGAAATTACTTCTGAAAATGAAATACGGCATAGTTTTAATGAGAATTACAGTTTTATTAATGACAGCCTTTCTAAAAGAATGCCCGAAATTGGAGATGTAGCAGAGGCCGAATATGAAAATAGTAGGACAAAAGACTGGAAACATTTACAAGATTCTGAATCAAACTGCCCTCAAAGAGAAATTACTGTGGGAGAAAAGAAGAATGATTTATTGCAAAGTTTGTCACTTATATTTTCTAAAAATAGGAGTAGAGGTGTAAAGAGACCCTCAGAAGGGCATTCCAAAGAAGATACAAAAAGAAGGCGACGTCATAGAATTGAAAAATATCCTTTTCACTGTCAAAAGTGTCTTATTGGATTTAAAACAAAGGTATGTCTTTTTCAATATTTAATTAAATGTAAAATAATTTTATTCTTACAAAGCAATTTGTATACAAATATTTTTTTATTATTGATATAGTGTTTTATTAATTGGTTTTAAGTTTGAAATGATTCTCATCTATCTAAACCTTTAATCTATAACAACTAAAAACACATTATGTTAACTTTTGGATGTATAAATGAAATACAGGGTCATTTATAGGATCACATGTTTTTGATATAATGAATAAATACTCTGTTGGTTTCACATAAATTGCTTATGTGCAACATAAGACTAAACTTAACTAAAAAAACTTTTTTACCTGAAAAACTTTTCAACTATAAATCTTGACAAAATACAAAAATATTTGCCACATAATATAGTTTCATTTTATTGTTATAGAAAATAAACATTTAAATGACAACCTATTTCTGAGATGCAAATTTCAAGCATATGTTTGAAGTTGGTTATCACTTTTCCAACATTTTCTGAATAATATTCTGCAATTTCATGGAAAAAGGCATTCTTTAATTGTTGGGGGTTTATCGTCATATATACACAACTTTATAAAACCGCTTTATAAAAGAATAAATTACAATTGGATCCAATGAACAAGGTGCTCAAGGTACATCGCTTTAAGTGAAATGATTCGTTTGTAGAAAATCTCCAGAGAACTCTCATCGAGACCCTTGCTGTATGGGAAGAAACCATACACTTCTGAAGTTTCTTGATGTAATCATCTTGAATTCACTGATTAAACTAATTTTACACTACTTAACTAAGAGAATACGTAATTGCTTACTTGCTGACGCATTTCAAAACGATCGTTCCTTTTTTGAAGCTAACCTTCTACTAGCGGCTTTTGGCTCTTTACAAACGGTATGACAGGGTTGGATTTATGACATTAGGTGAGGTGTCGGCGTCTTGTGTGATGTATTTGAAAAGACTATTGGCTTCAAAGTGTGTGTGGTCATTAAGTATATTTTCCCTGTCTGTTGCGTAGTGTTTGTAGATTTCATATTTTTCTAAGGTTTTTAGTTTTTTTTACTCTGTTTTAATGTGTGTAGAATATTTAAATCAGTGTGTATGTCGGTATGTGTGTGTTGGGTGTTATTTAGGTGTTTTGCGTAGCTGGATTTAGGTTTTGTTTGGGTAATGTGTTCATCGAAGCGTGTGTAGAATGACCTGCCGGTTTGACCGATATAATAGTTGGGACAATCGTTGCAAGTTAATTTATAAATACCTGAGGGTTTGTATATGTCAGTTTCCTTTTGAAAAGGTTGTATATGTTTTCTTAGCGTGTTTGTTGTTTTGTAGGATATTTGATAATGGAGTTTTTTTGAATGTGGAGGCTATTTTGTGTGTGTTTTTATTGTGGTAGGTGAGGGATATGTATTTGTTATTTTTTTTGTGTGTGGTTTGTTTGAGTGGCTGTTTGATGGTGTTTATGTTTTATTTTCCTGAGAATGTTGTCTATAAGTGTGTGTTGGTAGCCGTTTTGTTGGGCGATATATTTTATGGTATTAAGTTCTCGTAGTCTTTCTGTAGCATTGGTATGTTTATTAGACGGTGTAACATATGATTAAAAGCAGCGTGTTTGTGTTGTATGGGGTGATTAGATGTATTATGTATGACCATATCTGTAGTTGTTGGTTTTCTGTATATTTTGAAATTATGTCTAGTGTTGTGTTTGGTGACAGTAAGATCTAGAAAGTTTATTCTATTGTTTTCTTCTAACTCGAGAGTGAATGTGAGGTTTTCGTGTATGGTATTAATGTAATTATGTAGTTGTTTGATTTGCCTTTTGTTGCCGTTGTATAATATTAAAATGTCATCTACATATCTTTGGTAGTAAATTATTTTGTGTGTGTGGTAATTGTTCTGTAGAATATATTGTTGTTCGATGTGGTGTAGGAATATTTCTGCTAGGATGCCTGAGATAGGGGAACCCATTGGGAGCCCTTCTTTCTGTGTGTAGTATTTGTGTTGGTATGTGAAGTAGTTTTGTGAGTGTGATTATTTCATGTGTGAGTTTATGGGGCGTGTTGTTTGCTGTGAGCATATTTTGTAGTATGTTCAGTGTTTGTTCTATTGGCACATTAGTGTAAAGGTTTTTTATGTCGAATGAGGCTATGGTGGAGTTGTGTGGTATGGGGATATCTTGTATTTTGTGTATAAGGTCTACGTTATTGTGTATGGATGTGTGATTGTGAAAGTTTATGTTGTCCCTGATAAGTTTGTCTATGTATTTGGCTAATTTATGTGATGGTGCATGTGTGTAATTGATTAGTGGACGGATGGGTGTGTTTTCTTTGGGGATTTTAGGTAATGCATTTAATGAGATTTTATTTGTTTATAATTTTTCTTATGTTCACTTTTCACGATTTCCGTGCATTTGTTTAAGAGATTTTTAATTTCTGTTTGGAATTTTGGTGTGGGGTCTGATCAGAGTTCGGTTATTTTGTTTTCAGTAATGAAGCTGTTGACTTTCATGTTGATGTCTTGTTGGTGCATAACTACGATGGCGTTACCTTTGTCTGCTTTTAGGAAATTTAGGTTATGTTTGTCGCGTTTTTGTATGATTGTTTTAAGGGTTGGATGTTCGTTACTTATGGTAGGTTTATTGTTTAAGTTATTTATGTTGGGCCAAACCCTCACATCAATGCTACACTCGAAGAAATAATTCAATACACTAATGACTACACACACAAACAAATACAGTTCATTAGAAACAAACAGAATCGAAAACTACACAACCTCGCAACCCAAAGCAACATCACAATCTACCACAATAAAAACACACACAAAATAGCCTCCACATTCAAAAAACTCCATTACCAAATATCCTACAAAACAACAAACCCGCTAAGAAAACATATACAACATTTTCAAAAAGAAACTGACATATACAAACTCTCAGGTATTTACAAATTAACTTGCAACGATTGTCCCAACTATTACATCGGTCAAACCGGCAGGTCATTCTACACACGCTTCGATGAACACATTACCCAAACAAAACAAACAAACCCTAAATCCAGCTACACAAAACACCTAAATAACACCCAACACACACATACCGACATACACACTAATTTAAATATTCTACACACATTAAAACAGAGTAAAAAACTAACAACCTTAGAAAAATATGAAATCTACAAACACTACGCAACAGACAGGGAAAATATACTTAATGACCATATACACTTTGAAGGTAATAGTCTTTTCAAATACATCACACAAGACGCCGACACCTCACCTAATGTTATAAATCCAACCCTGTCATACCGTTTGTAAAGAGCCGCTAGTAGAAGGTTAGCTTTGAAAAAGGAACGATCGTTTTGAAATGCATCAGCAAGTAAGCAATTACATATTCACTTAGTTAAGTAGTGTAAAATTAGCATACACTTCTAACATTTATTCCCTATCTCTGTAGTTCTGGCAGCAGAAAGTTGGTAATCATTTAAGTATAGCTTGGCAGTGTTAAATTTAGTAACTATACACTAGTCCGTCACTCTAGAGAAGAGTCGTTCATGCATTTGTTTTAGATTCTCTGTTTTTTTTTTTTTTTAATTTAAGTAAAAATGAGCTTTATCATTCATCATGATTATGACACTAACTTTATTTTTTAAAATATTTAGCATAATTTTCACAAATTGTGCCATTCAATTTGTGACAAATTGTGCAAATGGCAACATTACTAAATTATTTGGATGTAAATTAAAATCTATTAGTAAAACGTGCCTTACTGAACTGTTGCTTATTCTCAAAGCGGTAGCAGGCTTGGTAACAGAACGAAGCAGGCTGTCAGTGTTGTTTGATGCCCACATTGTACAAATGGCATGTAGTGGTTTAAGTCCTGCAGTTTTATATCATAACCTGTCTTGAACAACTAATATTGAAATGTCAATGAAGAAGACATTGTGTTTGGATCCTGGTTTCATCCACCCTTAGTCATAATATACTGTGCATTTCAAAAATATGTAATTCTTCTTAATGACCCTGTAAAAGAAGTTGATATATTAATCACATTAAATAGAAACAATAAACATCAAGTAAAAGTCATGTATTCAATGTGAAAAAGTGACCAGGAAATAAACATTAATTGCTTATGATTACACTAAAATTTTACAAAAAATAGAGTTTAATTATATGGTTTTTAGTGCATAGTTTTTTTTGGATATTTTGTTTTTTTATGTACAGGATTGTTATAAACATTAATTTAATGCTAATGGAAATTACTATTACTAGCTTAAACATTTCTAAATTAATACATACTTGCAATATTTAGAAGTAACTGTAGTAGATTACCCATTTCAAATTGTACTCAGGTATAAACTAACTTCTTGAACACAAAATTTAATTTTCTCAATCACAGTTATATACAATCTTTCTACTAAAAATCTCTCAGTACTTTTTTCCTAAACTGAAGTAATTTGATTTGTTAATTGGTTTTATAAAAGTTTTGTTAATACAGTAATACCCCTTATTTACGCGATAGGTGGCACCGAGCGATAGCCGTGTAAGTTGAATTCACGTAAGTTGGAGTATAATTTTACATGCAATCACATAGGAATCATTTAATTGGGACCAACGACTAAATAATTTAGAAGATAACTGTGTATGTATTAAAATCTTAAATACACATAGTACAACAAAAAATTATATACATACATATTGCAAAGACGTAAGTAAAAAGAAGTTTTTTATATAGGCTAATGACAGATTGCAGACAATTTTGCTTTTTTAAACATTCATCGTTTTGAATTTCTTTCCGAAATTCCTTTTCAAGAGCTTAGTTTTAATTAAACAACTGTACAACATAACTTACAATTTATAAAATACATAACTATATAAAACATAATAAAATCAACAAATTACAAAACTCTTAATAATTATCCAATTTACAAGTCAAAAATTTTGTCATCTTAGATGTGTATGTACCTGTGATTTGTCTGTTTTATTGTGATAGAAAAAATGTTTGACTTGGAAATTGGATATTTATTAAGAGTTGTATAATTTGTTGATTTTTATTATGTTTTATATAATGTTATGTATTTTATAAATTGTAAGTTATGTTGTATTATTGTTTCATTAAAACTGAGCTCTTGAAAAAAATTTCGGAAAGAAATTCGAAACGTTGAGTGTTTAAAAAAACAAAAATGTCTGTGATCAATCATTAGCCTGTATAAAAAAAATTAATAGTCATTAACAGACATTAAATAAAAATATTAGTTAAAAAGAAGTTTTTTTGACATAGAAGACTTCATAAAATCTAATAAATGCGTTTGACAAATTGAAGATTTTTTCTTCTCACGCAGATTTTCCTCGTAATTCTTTATTTATTTATTATTATTTTTTTTTTGCAGAAATACGCTCATTGTTGGAGTCTTATGTTTTCCAAAATTTGTAAGCTTTACTCAATTAAACTAAGGCATTTTGTCAAGTTTCTAA
Organism: Prosapia bicincta; assembly: GCA_036971475.1. NCBI lineage: Eukaryota > Metazoa > Arthropoda > Insecta > Hemiptera > Cercopidae > Prosapia > Prosapia bicincta. The sequence goes on from JBAIZL010000001.1 coordinate 177,520,736, forward strand.
CCATCATTTCATCTTCAACGTTAACTGGGTCTAAATAATCTACGTTTTTAAAGTCTTGTTCTTGCTCACGCATTTCTATGAGCTCATCAATTAATTGTCAGTTCCTGGTTGAGTAAATAAAGCAGGTCGACCTAGATGTTGGTAATCTTCAATGCTCTCACAGCTTCCAGTAAACCTTTTAAACCATTCGAAAACACATGCAGGACTTACCATAGGCCTCTTTCAACAACTTATAACACTCAGTCGTGGAGTTTTAAAAAAAATTAACAAAAAATTTGACATTGATCCATTGCTTGTGTTTTTTGTCAACTTGTTTTTGTACTAGAATGATATACAATTCCAGCTATCTACAGTGTATTTGTTATTGTAATCTCGTTATTTAGTTAATAGTCAGACCTCATAAAGAACAAAGAAGTTCATGAATGGATATTTTCATCCAAAAATTGTTTTTTCTTACATTTCTCCCTGGTTTTCTGTAAGAAAACTATTTTTATAGCAAAATCAATTCTGCTTGTTGATACGTCTAAACTTAGGTTCAATTTCTACTACCAATTTAAGTACAACTTTAGTATTGCAACTTATATAACCAGGGTGTCATTGAAAAAAATGTATGACTGGTTTCCTATTATCGATCAGCTTTCAAGATATAGTGGTTGGTACTTGAGATTGTGTCTCAACCCCCAATGTAAACTGTTTGTGAAAAAAGGCATACATTGTTTTCAACCTACAGAAGAAATAGCATGCTAAAATGTTTTCATTGCCTCTTGACAGTTATAAACAAATGTTTGAAAGAATAAATATCAAAAGTAGGAGTGTCAGTGGTTCCTACAGGTGAAGCACCTTACATGTGTTTTTGCTATAGTTGGCAGAAAACAAGGAAAAGGAAGATGGGAATTAGAAAGAAGTCATTACACTAGAATGGCAGCAGATAACATATGTTGATGTTCGATATTTTCGTTTCTTCTTTCTCAGCAAGTTTTCAACCCAAAACCTCTAGTCTCAATGCATTTTATAAACTCTGTGCACCAGATTCCATAGAAGTGGATTGATGGTAATTTTTTCCATTGATAACTAATATCTTCTTTAAGGCTTAATGATGCCCTCTACAATACCCTAGTCATTAGTTAATCACTAAGATAAAATTTATTTAGGTAGCTTTCCATCACCAAATACCCAGTACTTTTTCTCACTTCAAATCTCTTGCATAATCTAACATTTTGTATATACTAATATCATTTGGTATTTTTTTTTTTATTTGCTCATATCAAATAACCAAAATTAGTATTGTATTGATTGATAATACTCCAGCTAAACATTTCTAAATCAAGACATTGTAAGATCATGTTGGCATCAAACAGCACAATTGTTGAAACAGGTTTCAGTTTTTTCGTAAAGGCAATTTTTTATTAAGTAGCAATATCCTATCTAGTATTTTCTATGCTTGTATATTTTTGTCTGTCTTGTAAATATGGTTTTGAACTAGAATAAATTATGAAAAGATCTCATTATTTTGTTTTTCCTTTTTAAAATCTCAGATTTTTTACATTATCCCTGTGGACTTTTATTCATTCAATCTCATCTGTGCAATTATTTCTCACCCACAATTATATAAATAAATTTCCCTTAGTGCCTTTGAGGACTGGTGTTTCGGTATAAGTGTTAATTAGGACGTCATTTATAAATTCAAATAAATATAGTTGTACCTTTGAACCAGTGATGAAACCTGTCTTACATATGGATAGCCATGTTATTTGAAAAACTTCAGTTAGTCCTGAAAAAGTTAATTAAATGATTATTGTAAATGCATAGGAAATGCATTTTTTACAAAGCAAATGGGATTTGTAGGCTGTTATTAATTGTCAACCACATTGTCTTGTAGATATGAGGAGGAGAAAGAAATTCTAAACAGATTACGATATATATGATTGTATGGAAATGAAGAGAATCTTGTTTGGTCTTAACTTAAGACAAAAATTATAATACAGTGGGGCCCCACCAGTGTCAAAACCATGATAATTTAAATTTGTCAAAAGGAAATTACAAGCCCATATAAACATGTATTAAATATTTTAACATCAATTATACTTTGATAAGCTGTAACTTCCATCACCAATTACTACACAAAAATCATGTGGAAACGGTATGGTAGTGGTTAATCAACTTTGTCAAAGTGTAAAATTTCTCTCGTTTCTTGATATAGTTCTTGAAAAGTTGTTGATTCATATTTTATTATTTTTTTTAATTCACTTGCTGTTGATTTCCCTGACACCAAATTCAGTTACTTTTGCTCCATTTTCACATCTAACTAACCATTTTAAAACCTCAGTTTAACTTTTAATAAACAATAACTATGTTTTTACTTACCTCACTTTTAAACATAATCAGGAAAAATTAAAATCACTTCACTAGTTAAAAAAAAAAGGAAAACACTACTAATCAACTATGCTATGGATGCAGTACAGTAAGTCCACTAAAAGCAATCACACAGTATTTTACTATTGATTTCTGCGTCTCAAATGAACTCAGAACAAAGATCAAGTGTTCAAATCCTCCAGGAAGGCAAAGAAAGTTGAAATGACTCCAGGAATATACATAGTATATTCTCAGTTACAAAACTACCCATGTGCTATTGACCATTCGTAGTACTATGTGATTGCTTTTCATAACCTCACTTTTTACACTGTTGTTTGCGTCACAACACTGCGTGTTACAACAGTTAAGTTCAATCAACTTCTGCCCTTATTATTAAAGACTTCATTTACCGTTTTAGAAATTATAAATTATTCAATAATTATTTGTATTATTAATAAGCCTGTTAATCCAATTTGTTTCCAATCCAAAAGACTTTGTTCCTAATTAGTTCGAACTGTTGTGGTTTTGCTGTATTTTTAAAAATTAATAATAAAGAAGAAGATTCTAATGAAGAAAAGTCAATCTAAGTAAGTAATATAACATTAAAAGAAATTAATTTAAAATGTTTTATAAAATATTAAGTATGCTTGAAACATTTCAACATCAATTGTAATATGTTCATGCTTATCAGTCTGTCATTGTTCAAACAACATATTGGAATATTTTTTGTGTTTAATGATAAAACCTATTACATCAAGCATAATAAGTTGCAAATGTAAATATGAAAAAGCCTAGCAAGCTTTGAAATGACAATGAGTTGTAATCAGTCAACTGAAATACATGTGTCAACTTTCTGAGCAATTAATAATTTCCAGGTCAATTTACCAGTTCTCTTCAACTGGAACATGTCTTGTATGTTTGTATAAAGTGTGGATACATCTGTTAATGCAGTATCTTACATATATGTATAAAGTGCTGTTCTTAATTGAATAATGTGGAGATTTTTTTTTCAGCAGTTTTGTTTTAAATATACCATCTAATGTAAACATTTACCAATTGAATTAGATCTTTTGTGTTATTTTAGTATTTACTATTTTCAAATAAATTGTGCAAATTAAAGTTAAATGTAAATTTTTTTTAAGTTTGTTTAATGTATGTAATTTAACTGGCAAAGCGTTTTTAGTGTTTTTTTTTTCAGTATAAAATGTATAAATATTTTAAACATTTTTGGTAATGCTCTTCCTGCAATGAACATTTTTTTTTACTTTTATTAAGTTAATTAGAGCTTAGCAAGTAAAAAATTCACAACAGTAAATATTAAAAGATTTCACTCAATATCTTAGTACACACTATTTATTAATATATACAGACTAGTTTCAACTCTCATTTCACCTTCATCAGTGATTGGCTAATATGATTTATTTTGCTTTGAACAATCACTGATAAAGGTGACATCGCTGTTGAAAATAGTATTTGTATTTTTTGTTATTTCTATTATTGTATTTGTATTTCTCTTATTTTGTTCATATTTATTTATTAAATTGTTTTTTGTAAATTTATAAAGGAAGAAATGGTCCGTCACAAAGATTCTCGCCACCCACCTCATCGTGAACTCCATCATTGCCTTCTTTGCCAAAGAAGTTTTTCTTCTTCTCTTCGCCACAACCTTCATGTTGAAGGCCGATCTCATCGTCACTTAGAACTAGTCCAACGGCATACAATGCACACAGTACATAAACTTCTCACCGGTGTTGATTTTCCTCGCATTCGTCCTTTATCTCACTCAGAACGCTTGGCATTGGATTGGAGACCTAATCATCCAGGATGCATACATTACTACCACCAACTTACTCCTCTGCAAGTTGCTCTTCAGGTATTTTATTGTATATAAAGCTTTTTTTACATGAGGTTAATCTATTCAGATTAGACAAATAACTCAATATATGCTCCTGCATCCAGTATGATTTATATATCTACTATTCATAATACAATATTCATTACCTTTATGATTATTTGCTACATTGTTTGTATTTGTTCTAAGTATTGGTTTTAATATGATTTTTAGTTAAATTAAAGTTTATTTATTGTCATAGAAAAAGCATCATACTGTATGAACTTGTAACGACTGATTGCTTTACTGCTTGGTTAAAATAATATAAGAAAACATGCAATACGTTTAGGGCTAATAAGTTAATATTGGTGAATACTACTTTGACTCTAATTTCTAAAGAACCATATAACTTCTGGAATATAAATGTTTGCTTGATGTACTTATAACTCAACTACCCCCTTTCTAAGATACCCTTATTTATTATAGGTATATTAGTATTTACATACTAATATTTAGTATGTAAATAGGCCGGTTTGTGAGAAGTACTGGTTTTATTAGATTTTAAAACATTTTTAGCATGTATTTATATAAAAGTTTCATTTTTTTTTTTAATTTTAGGATTATTCTGCCAGAGAGGAAAGCAGTAGTCGGAATGGCAGAGATTAATAAAGGAAACCTAACTGCATTGCTAAGTTCCTTGGAGCTGACCAAATAAAAAAAGTTACTGCGTTACAAAGTTCCTTGTGAACTGACCAAAGAACTCTGCTCAATTGTTGTGTTTTTTGTTCTAATTTATCATTCAGCTAGTGAAGACCAAACTTTTTATTTTAAGGACAGATCAAATCTGACGTTTGTACAGTTTACTAGAGGTTTATTTTTTGTTATTTCATTATATAGTATGTTTATTTGGTTTCATTTGTTTAGAACTTAGTAGTTGAATAACTATTTATTTTTTATTTTTAGGAATAATTATTTTATAAGTGAAGTATTGTCGAGCTCAAATTTCTGATAATAATATAATATTTTAGGATTATTTTACAGAAAATGCCCTCAGTATTACAATTATAAATTTGTATTAATTTTTTTTCACCCTGAAGAATACATAATGCCTTGTACCTAGTCATTCAATACAAGTATTTTATTTATCGTAATATTTTGAGCTGTTGTAATAAAAAGTTTACCAATTGTTGTAAAGGTGAAATGTTTGTGTAGGGTTAGTGTGTGTTGGTTGTAGTAGGGCCTAAAGCTTGAGATTTATAAACTTTAATTGGAGAGTAACAGGCATGTATACTACTAGAACACGTAAACATTGTGACCGTACAGGGGAATACTATCAGCATAGTAGCAGTAGTCTACATATTTTCTGCATGCAATGTTTACTCAGTCTAGTAGTAGTGCTCCTAGTATTTCCCTCTTCAACTGCATTATTTACTCAGTCTAGTAGTAGTGCTCCTAGAATTCCCCTCTTCAACTGCATTTTTTACTCAGTCTAGTAGTAGAACACATATAAAAAATATGGATGTATGTGGGACATATGAAAATGTTTGTTACTGCATACCTTTAATAGAATTCACTGGTGAATTTTATTTTTTACACACTAACCGCACATTATGAGCCTGAAGTCCTTGTTGAGCTCAATTTATTTTAAATAACTAAAATATTTGCATGTACAATTTAATTTAGGGCAAGTGTTCCGTGTTTTGTACTAGAGATGTTTTTATTTCATAACAATTATAAAAGGTAATGATGTTGGATACAAAAAAGTTATAGTATTCACAGGTTACTTACTGCTGAATATTTAAGGGACAAATTCCACACTGGAATAGTTAATTAAGCCTAATCCATTCGCAAAGTATGCATGTTTTGAGTAGTATTACTAAATTACTTTTCAATCCAAAAACTCCCTTTAAAATTGTATCACAATTTTGGCTACTACGAAAGCATTATTGTGAGTAAACAAAAACTCACCAAAGTTCATTTGTTGTATTTGTTTTGCTGCAGTACCAGTACCTATTAAAAAAGTAGATTAGTTAATTTAAATTTTTATCCTTAATTGCAATAAGCTATTTATGGCTAATTACAGGTTACAATTCATGTTGCTAATAATAAGAGTCTTGGATATTGTCTCTGTACTATACCTTCATAATGGAACAGTTTTTATCACTCATCTCTACCTTTTCAAAACTAACATTTTTCCTATTTTGCCAATTATAAAAATAACTGAATATTTTCTCTCTGCCTCTATCACTTACCCTCACAACCAAAGTATGATTATTTTTCATTAATTTCAAGAACCTCTTTCTTGTTTAAGCTTATTAACCCATGTCTTTTTCCAAGCAATATGGATAGTCAGTTTCTGCAAGTCTCCTTGTATTTTCCTTAACAATAATCTTTTCTAATTTACTCAAACCCTCTCTTGGAGACTTTTGAATGATCGCCTAGAATTTTTTTTTCATCAGGTAACTCTGACAAGAAGGAACTTGATTACAGTACTATTTGGTGATACAGACAATTATTGCTTGCGTCATAAAGGTAAGAGTTGCTTTTCGTCATACGTCTTAATGTTCATTATCTATAAGTTTGACCTTCCTATGTTATTAAATGTAACTAGTAACTAGCCATTCTTTGTTGTAAATTTTGGTGAGTTTTGTTTCCCTATTGGCCTTTGTGATTATATAACACAAAAACAGGTGACTAGTTTAGCCATGTCTATGCTAGCTAAGCAGGATAAACATTCTAAATCAATCTAAATTATGAATGGACATACTACTTACCAATATATGACTCAACCTTAGCAAATAAATAATGTCCATCTTTTTTTGTTTTTATTATATCTAACTTGTTTTTTTTTTATAATAGGTTTGCTTTAAAATAATTTTACTCACTTATTACAGCTTTAGATACTACAGAAACAGTAGTTCGCACTTGTGTAAATGAAAAACCTCCGAGATATTTATAAATTATGTAGCAATATATTAATGTTTATAAATATATAGTAATAGCTTAAGATACTCACTAAAGATGATGCAGATCCGCATACCAAAACATCTGCATATCCGCATACCAAAACATCTGCATATCCGCATACCAAAACATCTGCAGATCCGCATACCAAAACATCTGCAGATCCGCATACCAAAACATCTGCAGATCCGCATACCAAAACATCTGCAGATCCGCATACCAAAACATCTGCAGATCCGCATACCAAAACATCTGCAGATCCGCATACCAAAACATCTGCAGATCCGCATACCAAAATATCTGCAGATACGCATACCAAAACATTTGCAGATCCACATACCAAAACATCTGCAGATCCGCATACCAAAACATCTGCATATCCGCATACCAAAACATCTGCAGATGATACAGAAACACTCTAATTCTTACATCACTCCTTCAGTGTGAAGTTAGTTGGCACAGAAAATTTAAACTATCAACATGTTTTATTAGTCTTGTAAATTTTGGTGAGTTTTGTTTCCCTATTGCCCTTTGTGATTATATAACACAAAAACAGGTGACTAGTTTAGCTATGTCTATGCTAGCTAAGCAGGATAAACATTCTAAAACAATCTAAATTATGAATGGACATACTACTCACCAATATATGACTCAACCTCAGCAAATAAATATGTTTCAATTAGCAACTAAGAATTCATGTAGACAGAAGATAAGAGTGTGTTGCTGAAACTGCTTCTGTTGACTTGTCAACAGATGAACCCCAGTCACATATACACTGTATAGAAAATTATTTTGACAGCCAACATTAGTCAAGGGACAATGTAAAACTATCCCAGGCATTTTACACTCATTTTTGTATGATTTATATTCATCATTAAAATTTTTATAAAGAAATACATTCTCAAATTCCAGAGTAATTAAAAATGGAAGTTAATTGTAGTATTTTCATTTCATTACAAAAGTATCCAATATTTAAAATTGTATTTGCAAAATGTATATAACATGTTCTGTTTAGAACAGTTTGTTTGTTATGAACACCAGGCCGACAGTCGTAATAAGCACGTAGCCAGGACGATATTTGGAGGGGCACAACCCAAATGTTCAGGAAGTGGAGGACTCCCGAGGAATTTCAAGAAAATTTGTATCTCTAGAGATCATATTTTATGGTATTTTGGCAAAAATTACACAATTGTTGGGTCATCAAGAACCTAGCGCTGTTTAATAGATTAAATTTTTCTTCTATAATTTGTTTGTAGAGGGGGCACATGACTCTACTGTGCCCTCTCTGGTTATGCCCCTGATACTAAGCATTGGTATATTGCACTATGAATTAGTTCTCTGTTGCAATTACGCTCTGCATTGGTTTGCATTACTATTTTTGTGAAATAAACAAAAGCATAGTTGTCATATTTTCTGTTTTATTTTTTTGCATATACAATGGGCATTCATTTCAGATTGACCATTTATCTACTTTAATTCACTCTGCAGATTTTGTATATCTTTAAAGAACTGAAATAGAACAAAAATAATAAACAAGCGAATGGATTAGATGATTTAAGTTTAAAACGCTTTAAGTGTACTTGCTGTTAGTTTTTGCATGATATTCATATTACTGTAACAACTTCATTGTGGCTTGTATTTGTTATAAAATTTGCCATTCGACTCATTACAAGAAAAATATATTTTCTTATACAATTAAATTTTATATTCAATAGTATATTCTAGAAACAAAAAATTGACATAAAATGTAATTATATTAATTGTTGGATGTTAATATTATATATCTTGTTGAGTTAATATTTTTCAAGAGAATATATTAATGAAATATGTGTTAACCATATCTCTGGACAAACAGTATTTATTATAACTATTTAAATATAGAATGTTTCATTTGTTACTGATGTTTTTTTATAAAAACAACTCTATTTGGATGAGGTTTGTTTTGTTACAAAAGTTAGATGATAGTTTAAATTGGCTTACTAACGAAAGTTTAAAAAATCTGTCTAAAGAAATATATGCAGTTTTGAGTTTTATAGAAGTTATCTAAACATCTTATAAGTATTAATTTTTGTTCGAACACTTTCTCTTTTAAGTCAATCCAAATTATAACAAAAAAACTAATGAAAATGACAAACAACATAAATGTTTACTGCTGATTGTACTCTGCATTTTTTAAGTTATATGCCATGAATTCTTGACATTATTAATTGTGATTAAATTTTCTATTGATAGATGGGATTTTCAATTAAAATTAGTTTTACAATTTTTAAATGATTTTAATCTTTGTCAAGAATGGTGAACTAATATAGAAATTTGTGTAGGGAATAATTCAAGTCTTACAAAGCATATCTAGCCAGCATGATGCTCACTTCTAACAAATACTGTGTTATAAATTTTAAATACATTCTATACATTGTAATTATATCTACTATGGAGTCAACAGAAAGTTGTACCACAGTAGTAGCACAGTTTAATATTAATTATCTAAATGCCTTGAGCCTGTTATACATAAGTACCCTTAAGGCAAAGTTAATTTTTATGTGCTGGAATACAATCAGAAAATCTAAATGTTACTATATTTCTCCACTCCCTGGCAGAAGCTCAACTGCATAGACACAATAGGGAACCTATCCATCCCCTTTCTGGTATCTTGTAAGAGCAGAGTTGTCCAACTTACAAAGGTGGGGGGGGGATAAAAATCAATCTTTGGCGCACGCCACATCTATGTGTGGTGCAGGGTCCAATAATTCTGTTTACCAGGGAGGTAGAATTAAAATTACTGCCTGGAGGGGACTTTTTTTTAAATTAGATCCAAAAATATTAATGTTTAGGCATTTAGATCACTTCAAGGGTCTGATAACACTGATCCAATTTTGTATAAATTTATTAAATAACTATTTCTTTTTAAGTTTGAAAACTATTGCCGGGCTGCCAGTTGGACTATCCTGTGTTAGAACTTAATCGACAAAACATTATGTAGTTTAATTAATTAGAGCCTTAAGAACATATTAGTTAGACAGCCTCTAAACTTCAAAGGCTCCCATGTTATAACTTATTATCAGTGCTACAGCAGTAAGCTTGTTATTCAACCATCTACAAATAACTCCTCCATTCATTTACTGAAATCCATTGTATCAAGATGGTGAGAAAAGTTCTGAAATTTAGAATTATTAAAAATAGTATTTTGTTGTCATTTTTTAAATTTGTTTAGATGCTAAAAACAAGTTATGTGAAAGACCCTCTATACTTCATATTAAAAAAAAGAAAGGGTCATAGATAACATTGTTGATAATTGTAATGATGAGTCTGCTATCAATCTGAAGGAAACACTCTAAAATCCCAGTAACTGCAATTTAAAAAATATTTTGCTATTTCAGATTATTGAAAATGCTATATTCTATCATATATTATGTAATATAGTGGAACAATCCCTCAACAACCTGGCAGATATGGGACCAAAGCACTCCCAAATTACTGGGAAGTTAATCCTAGAATTAATATGAGTAACGAATTATAACTTTGCTAGTCTCTTTACTAATAAAGCCTTGATTCATTTGTAGTTTCATTGTTTGGTACCCACTAATCAAATGCTACTGTAATTTACATTTGTAAATTTCTTGGTTAACACAGATCAATTTTCTACACACAAATGAATACATTCTTTTCTACATTCTGACTACAAATGAATACACTTAATGTCCTAAATTGTAGCATAGCTCACTGCTGGGCCAAAGTTAATACCTGAAAATAGATGGATTACTGAAGGGTCCCCACTGTAGTGAAGTCCCAGATTATAGAAGAAGCTCTGCTATATTTTAATACTGCAGTAATACCCTTACTACATGACCAATGATAATACAAACACTATTCATATGGTATACAGTGTATAAATATTGTAGAGTTGTAGTATGACTAAAATATAGTCAGTGTTTTAGCCAATGAAAATTGATGAGTCGTCAGAGGTTATTTACACTTGTGAACAAAGCCACAGTTAGTTCCATTGGACTCTTCTTTGTTTGTTCATGCCCACTCTATAAAAAGCCTTATGTATGGGACAGGAAAATGAGCTAGTAAAAGTCTTGGTGACAAGGTTATGATCTACAGGTATAAGACTGATTTCTGAGTCAGGACTGAGAAAAAAAGATGTATTTTTTCATTAGTTCCTGTTTTTATTTTACCTTGCACTCTGTAACAAATTTAATTACTGGATAATTTGTACAGTACTTGGCTTAAACACTCCTTCGTTGTTTTCGTACCTCCTGTGATTTCAATCATACGTCTTCCATATTATGCTTACAATCATGTTTTAGCCAAAAAACTCACACAAAGTAAAATATGAGTAAACTTTCCTTCAGAGTGCTTATGTTTAGACAATTATGTAAAACCTGTTAAATGTCAACAATATTTTATTTGGCCTGCTTGGTTCCAAAGGAGATTAATTCTCTGAAGTCACAAACTTCATAATCAGTATAGCTATTAAAAAATTTAATTACTTGGATCATATTTTTAAGAGGCATACATCTCAACTTGAATCTGTTTTACTCATGAACTATACCTTTTATAGATACATATTTTAGCTTGTTCATTGCTTTTTATTAAAGGTAATTTCAAAGATAGCCAAAATCATTACTAATATATTTTTTCTACATTTTTTGGAGAAAACTGAGAAATAATCGCCTTAAGTATAGAATTAATCTGTAGTGAGCAGTCATTACAACACTTACAAACAGTACAAAAATATCTTATCTCTGTGTAACCTTCAGCAGTAAAAATAAGTTTTGAAAACAATTTTGCTTTTGTGTAGTAATTTATTATAACCAGCTACTGCTAAAATTTTACATACAAATTAAAAATTTGTCTCAATCCTATTTTGATACATTATGGGAAAAGTTTTGATATAACCAAAACAATTAAAGTTGTTTTTCTACATTTATGGTGTATTTTCAAAACACCTCATAGTAACAAGTGAAACAATTGTTACAAACATGAAGTATTTTTGAAAATCTATAACTGAATATTTTTAATTAAATTTAATTGTAAAAATCTATTTTTTAACTTTTACATTTATGCTTATAAATTTTATGGAATCCTAAAATACTATCTGAAGCTGTTGTGTTCAGTGTAGTTATGTATTATTATTGTGTATCCAAATGTAAATAATAGATTTGAAATTATTCTGGAAATTCCATGTAATTTTAAAATATCACCATTAGCATACATTCCACCTTTAATAAGTTCCTCAGCTTTGACCAATAAAAGTGCAATTTGCCTCATTATGTAGTTAGCATTTAGTCATAGTTATATTATGTTGTTACCACAATATTTTTTTTTATGTGTATTAAAACTAAGACTGAATAGTACAAATTGGAATGATATATTTCAGAGTACGTATTACTTTTAGTAAATGAAATAAAGAAGAAGTTTTTTTATATGTTTGTAAAGTCTTATATTTTTTTAATGAAAATACAAGTATTATTCGAGGTAATAAACACATTATTTCAACTGTACTATTTTTTTTCAAATTTATACTATTTTTTTACAGTTTCTAATAAAAATTATATCTTATATATAATGTAAAACACATGATGGTTCCATTCTAATTATTGTTACTTAGTTAACATTTTGACTGCTAATGATGACAGCATCGTGACTAGACTCTTTCCCTTGTCAAATTATAACTGATGGGCTCCAGTATTTTTTAATGCCGATTCACTAACTCTAAAGTTAAGCAATGGTTGTTTACTTGTGCCTATCACATAAAGGAATTTTAATTGTTTTTTGACAATTCTATTAAAGGAAACTATCACATGAATTTTGAATGGTTTTATATTTATTATTATTATTTTTATTTTAATTGTTTATAATCATTATAAAATGTTTTAAAATATATAATACGTAAATACAAACAATACAGGTTAGATAGAAGTACCACAGATATTTTTTTTAATTAGAAAAATTTGAGGCAATTACTCATATAAATAAGATTTTTTGACAAAGAGTAAATGTTTTAGAGTTTTGAAATGTTACTTGTGTTAGACGTTACTGGGGAAAGACTAAACAATATTTGTGTTATACATCACAACATAAAATTATTTTTACGAATTTTTAATACAAAACTAATTATTAAATATTATGTTCAGCATCATGGTTTTGTTGGCTTGTGGTAACAATTCATAGAAATGGACTTCACTGTTTTAAAACTGAGATCAAAACCATGGAAAATATTTTTAAGTCTAAAGGAAAACTGCTTCATTAAACATTTGTACAGGCACCACACTCTAGGCCAGGCATGACTTATCAAAACCACTGGTCGACCTGCTAATCAATTTTGTTTTTCAATTGATTATGTTTCTGATAAATCTTCCTCTACTGTATTTAGACACACAAATCCAACAATTCATAGAAATGGACTTCAATGTTTTAAAACTGAGATCAAAACCATGGAAAATATTTTTAAGTCTAAAGGAAAACTGCTTCATTAAATATTTGTACAGGCACCACACTCTAGGCCAGGCATGACTTATCAAAACCACGGTCGACCTGCTAATCAATTTTGTTTTTCAATTGATTATGTTTCTGCTAAAATCTTCCTCTACTGTAATTAAACACACAAATCCTATCAATAGTGTGCAATACATAGAACTCTAAATCTGAGTAGATTTTTTAAAACACTTTTTCTGTACATAAATTTCATTTACTAAAAATAATATCTTTAAAATCAATTACATTATTTTTTTATCTTTTATATCTATTCACTGTTTCCCTATGTAATACTTTATAAAATTTGGTTGTAGTACTTAAGCATTTTGTTTTTGAAGGTGCACGTTTGGGCACGTTATTTGGGTGTGGCAATGTATTTGATGTTTATTGTATATTTTAATTTGTTGAGAGTGTTGTACAGATATCATCACTTTGTACTTAGAGGCTTTGATTAGAGTATCACAGTTTAGGTTTTCTGTTTCTGAGTAGCCTAGTCTTTTTTTCAAATTGTTACCGATTAAAGTGATCTCAACTTTTGTAACAGATGCATTGTTAGAAAAAATCTTTCATAAAGGTACAAAATCATTGTAAGTACCTTATAACTAATTCTTTTTTAAAGTACCAATTCTTAAGCATCTTTTAAATATTATTAAGTTACCAGTACACACACTTACACATTTGTACAAGTTTTCATATCCGCACTTAATGATCCTGTCTATATGAATCATTATTTTCCTCCATTTCACTTCCAGAACCTACAGAGCTTCATGTTTCTTCCACAGTCATACTTTTTTTACTATATCATTCCCATTCCTATCACATGTAAACAGTGATTTTCTCTTGAGCTACAGTTTTTTTTTATATTTGTAGAAATTTTCTGTTATAATTGGTTACTTACACTGGCCTTTAAATTAATGATATCAGTAATAAAGGTATGATATTTACCTTTAAAAATAAAACAAAATTACTTCAAATAAAACATTACAAAAAAAACTTTTTAATGATTGTTTCACCTTTAAACAGCAACTTTTAACAATTTTGAGTTCACACAATTTTAACTTCCTTTGCAACTAATAATACCAACATGATTTTCGCCTTTAAAATATTATCAAAATTACTGCAAATGGAAACATTAAACAATTTGTTTAACGATTTTGTGCCTTTACAGTTGAAAATTCTTTACATTCTTTATTTGTTCCTCTGAGTCCATAGTTTTAACCTGCCTTGCAGCTAATGATACCAATAACGTATTTTTTTCCATTAAAATATAAACAAAAATTTTCAAATGGAAATGATACAAAAAATAACCTTCTAATTGTTAAATGATTTTGTACCTTCAAACAAAAACATTTAGATATTTTGATTGACACATTACCTCGGTATATTTGTAGATCTCCTGTTGAAAATTCCTTACATTCCATCTGTTTCTCTTCAAATTTTAAGTTTCCAATTTAAGAACATTATTTTGTTAAAAATAGTTATAATTTTATATGTTAAATTCATAAGAAATAATTATAGATTTTTTAAATTGTGAAATTGAAGCCTAAAAATATTGTAAAGTAATAGTATAGTGCTATCATCTTGCAGATTTTGTGATAATTGTTTATGAGGAAATTGTTAACATTTATTTTGTTTCCTGTTTATTATTGTTGCCTTATTTTGAAATACATTGTTAATTAAATTTTTAATTTTATTTCTTTCAAGTTTGATTATCAAGAATTTTTTTATGCGTCATTTTAATTTTTTTTTTACATTTTATAAATAGTTAAAGTAGAAGATAGTTACAGCAGTATTATATTATTTGCCTTATAATATGCTTATATATTATTGTTTTTAAAGTCAATTTTTATCAAAAGTTCATTGTTGAAAAACAATAATTGGAAAGTTATATTACGAAAATTGTAAATTGTTTAGATAATTTTTTGTAGCATAATCATGCATGCACGGAAATGTGACTGTGAAATAAGTTTCACATAAAAATAAACATTAAGACCTGTCTGGAATGAATACCGTATAAAAAGACCAAGAGATTTGTTAAGTAAAGTTCATCTGGAACAAGGAAACAAGAAAATCTTGTATGAATTAGTTTTGGGTATAAACACTTGATCCTTTTTATAACATTCTGAGTAGGCTGCAGTCCCTCCTAATCTAAGGAAGCTTTACTATTATTTTCCCAATAAAACTATATCTAAAGCATTCCTATATTTAATCACATTACAGTAAAGCTGTGGCAAATCTTTTAAGTGTTGTTAAGTTCTGTTTTAGACTTTATTGCAAACATTTGCAACTGCCTCTCTTTTGGAATTGTCTTCACTGCCATTCCATTCTGTATGCTTCCACTTTTTTGACTTCCTAGAACTAGTTGCTTCCTCACTAAAATCATTAGGTTTTTTTTAAAATTTATTTAATATTCAAAATGTTTTTTCCATATAATTTAATAGTTTCTTTTTAAGGGTCTCTGCTATTTACATATATGAAAAGACATTTTGGAAGTGAATTTTTATTCCAAGTTACATATTTGCTTTTGATTAGTTGAAGTTCTGAGTTGAAGCAGTTGCTATTATAAAAGTTTTAACCAGTTAGTTAAGTCTAACCTGAACACTCTCATGTTTGAGGACTCTGAGCATTAACTGTTTTCTTCAAGAGTGTGTAGTTTAAACAGGAAGTTAAATAACTGATTCAGTTCATTGCATTTTTTTAAAATTTAATATATATCAAAGTAAAGATGCTATTGAATGAATGTTTTCTATTTAGTTTAGCCATTGCAGTTCAAAATCGTGCATTATTTGTGAAAAATCTTTAAAAACATATATTTATTTAATACCTTTTGTTTTAGTTATAAATATCCTCGGGTAAGAAGTTCCTCAATTAAATTTGGTTAGAAATTCTTAAATAAATTAAATGTTATTAACTAAATGTAATTAGGGAATTATAAAATATATTTTTCCAAAATTTAAAGGTGCATATTTTTAAGATTGATGTCAAATATTTGAAATTCAAAATGATCAAATGTGAATGACATTTAGAAAACTTCCTTTAAAAAATCAATTGGCATACATTTTGGAGAAATTATTAGAATACAAATGTATATAAGTGTGTAAAATTGATTTTGACAGTTTTTATAGGTGTTGTGAAAGATCTAATCTCTGAATTAGAATTTATTAATTCAGGACAAGTGAGGCATGTTTAGATAGTAGAGAAGAGAATTCTTCCTGCTATATTTTCACTCCAGATTGTCAGTGTAACCTCTTAATGACAAAAAGTATGGCATTCTGTTTCAGACAGGTTTTTGATATTTTAAAAATGTTTACTAAATTTGTATAACCACTATTATGAAAATTAGATTTTAAAAGTCATTAAAAATTTGAGGCATGTAACATTAAACAGAAAAGCCTAAAATCTCTGAATTTTGGTTAGTTATAAACTGAATAATTTGGGTAGTGAAGGAAACACAATTGCTAATTATAGATTAATATATTTTAAAACAAATCTAATGTTTTAATTCATTCAAATTTTACAATCTTTAGAGTGCAATATTTTTTGATAAAACATTTACAAACTGGTTTTCAAAAAACCATATTTGTTATTGATATCTGTGATAATGGTTGAAAAAGTTCTGAACTAGACTGAAGATTTATAACAAGAGAATTAAGTTACAGAAATAGACAAATTAATTTTCTTGTAAAAATTTCAACAAATGTACAGATAAAGTCCTCATAAATATTTAGTTTGTTGAACCTATAATTTTAAATTAGTATTGAAAATTTTTGTATTAACTTTATGAAAAACATCAGAATATGCAACTAAATGTTTAGTTATGCCTTTCACTTTGCCTTTATAAAGATCATAGCATCATTTTAAAAAAACAACTAGATATTACACACATGTCTCTACATACAAATGTCCACATGTATCTATTATCACTTGTGCCTTAGTGTAAGGATCACTTAAAATGAATCTTCAAAACATACCACAAACTATGTAGATGTGACAGAATATACATTTTTTATGTTAATATGTTCATAATTAGTGTTAAATATCCATTCTCTTTATGTATATATTCTTTTAAATAAAGTTTATTGGTGAAATTTCAATGCGATACTTCTGAATTCTCTTACAACCTTGTATACAAAGATATTTATTCAGAATTCATAGCAGATTTTTGCAATGTCAAACATTTTTCACATATTAAATCAGATGTTATTTTGAAAATAGGATGAACAAAAAAGTTGTTTCAACTATAGCAGTTCCAAACAAAACACTAAAGCTGCAGTAGAGTCTCAAAATTCAGAGTCCCGGTTTTAGAGCTTCCATTAAATTAGAGTCAGCTAAGCTATGGGCGTTTAAAAAAATATCCACCCCAGCATTGCCAGTTTCATATAAGAACTAAAGTGCTGAATGGATGGATAAAGAGTGATTCAAAGTGTTTTTTTTTTTAATGAGTTTGCACCCGAAACAAAAATTTTTAAAAGCAAAGAATTTGCCTCAGAAGGCTATTTTACTGCTAAACAAAGCAGCATCTCATAAAGATGAAGATCAACTGTGCTCTGATGATATCCTTGCTTTATATCTTCCTGTTAATGTTACAAGCCTAATTCAGCCAATGGATCAGTGTGTTTTGGAATATATGAAAAAAAATACACACGTGACCTTTTACAATCTTCCTTGGAAGCGACAGAAGGGGAAGAAAGCACTGTACTGTTTCTAAATTTTAAAAAAATTGCAGTTCAAGGAAGTTGTGTACTGGATAGCCAAATCATGGAACAAAATGGAGGAAGAAACATCAAGTAAGTAGTGGAATAAAATCCTGAGTTGTAATGAAACTGTTGACTGTGTTATTAACCCACAAGAGATTAGACATTTCTTATCAAGAAACTTCCAGGTTGTGAAAATTCCGATGTGAACAATTTGAGATAACAGATTTTACAATTATTGAAATGGTACAAAAAAACTACTGAAGGCAGTTATGACGAGAATAGAGTTAAAGGTTCGACCGAGCCACAACAAGTTGAAGGAAGTACCGCCTTACAAACAGCACTACATTTTATTGAACAATAGACACCACAACAACAGATGTGTTTCTGCTAAGATGTCTACCAGCACCAAAGCACAAAAACCATCTGATAAGTAAACACAGAAGACATTTAACTTTTTCCATGCAAAAAATGTGGCAACTGTTATGAACAATGTATTCCAAAGCAACATTAATTTTGTAAGTACTGTAATGAATAAAGTTCTTCAAGCATATTTTGTGCATTCTTAATTTTAGTTTTAGGGTTCATTAGAACTCCTGTTTTTCTAATTAATGCACAGGAACGTATTTAGATGGTCTTGGTCCCATCTACCTCAAATTATCGAGGCTACTGTACTTCTCCAATAAAAAAAGAACTACTAACAAGTACATGAAAAGATGTGATTACATAGACTTTAGGGATAGACTTACTAGAAGATTTCATTAAAATATTTAAGAAACAGCTACTACCCTATAAATGTTTGGTTTCATGAAAAAAACCAACCATTTTCCACAAACCAAGGGAAAGATTCTCACTCAACAGGATTTGACATTTAAGCAAACATTAAATACAAACCTGATGACAACCAACATTTTTTACAGTCCCTCTTAAAGCAAATAATAATAATTACTACTTTTTATATCATGCAGAATTTTGAGAAGAGGCAGGGGTGGAACTGCCTTACTTGGTTCATACAGTATTGAAGGACATTAATATGGGTAGCACTATACTTCAAGCATCAACTATTACCTTAGTTACTAATTTTCATAGGCTGAGTCAACCTATGAGTTGAAAACCAAAACAAAAGTTCTTCAACACGACTGGAAATTGAAGCCAGAACCGTTAGTTTCTTAGTACTCACTTGACTATGCAGCAACCTCTTTCTTATAGCAAATACTAAGATAAAAACAGCCAGCGACATCTAGTTTTTATCAAATTTCAAAATAAGCATTCTTTACTAAGACTACCAAGTTTTGTCAGTATGCAGACCACAACTAAAAGGTGGAGAATATTACTTAAAAGGTAATCATTACAAATATTGCTACAGGAATAAAAAATTAAATTTTCTTTGTAATTTCTGAATATGGTTTTATGAGAGCATTTGAAGTACTCACAGAAACAGTTTTAACACATTGACTGAGATGGTGGTGAGTCAAAATTAAAATATATTACATAACAAACCTAAAATTAATCACTTAAACTTTTTCAACACTTTGCAGATCACCTGCCACCAAAACTGCTTCTACAAAGCTCAACATTTATGATCGATCTTAAAAACAGCTAACCTTCATACTAGTTTATCATGATTTGCAAAACAAGTTCCTTTAGCCATTACTGTTACTCTTTTATGTTCTCTCTATACATTTCCAGTTGCAAGATGCATAGAAGTTTTTTAGCTGCATTTATCTCTTAACTAATGTAATACTTTATCTTTTCCTTAACCGCTTAATAAATAATTTTATTTCACATATTATGGTGAGAGGTTTCAATTTTAACCCATTTCAGATTAAATTATTCACAATCTAGTGGCATAAGTTAATTTCCCATATCAGCTAATTGTTCATGGCAACTGTATTGTGTTGAGTTGAAAAAACAATTACTTGGACATAAGAAACATGTTTCACATTATTATCTAAAGCATGGAAATGTGAATGCACTATCAAGGGACCAGCTGACTAAATGGTCAACAAAAAACGACATAGTTCCTTAAAACAACAACAAAAACCCATTGTCTGTATCCTCGCTAAACACATTATTATGCGTGGCCCACCATACTTTACATTTTTTATAAATTTCTCTTTTGCATTTCAATCACATTTTTTTCAAATTTATAGTTTCAACTGCTACACTTAGGTCATCTTATACAACTAGGTAATTTTGAATCCATACATTGAATTAATGATAACATTACGTTTGAACTTTAAAAATAAAAGTTTTATAATTCGTTATTTAAAATTCAAGTGTAAAACTTTACCCACCATGGACAGCAAAATGAATGATTAAATATAGGGTTACCTTATAAAATGTTAATTTATAAGTTTTTTTGTGAGACTAATTTCTTATTGACAAACAGTCATTAAATTAAGTCTCAGAAAATGATTCACAGAAACCAAGCATCATAGCCAAAAAATTAATTCATTACAATACACAACATATTTTTCTTTATTTATTACAATCTTTGCATTTATCATCTTAAAATACTGATACATTTTATATTTTTTTAATTTTATAATTATTAAGTAAAGAAAGGAGGTACATATACTAAGAATATTGTTTTTCAAGTTAAAACTTCATTAGGTTTGACTGACTTTTTGGTCTTTACTTTTTTCATTTTATTCAACAGAAGATTCTTATTAATTCTTTAGCATGACTTCAACAAACTCTGCATCCCACAGTTAATCACTTGTAGCTTTGCAGCTATCGACATTTAAATAACCTGTAGTATTAGCTAATATCAAGATTTAGAGTTTCTCTGGCTTCAGAAGTTATAATTTTTCTATGCACGTTTTTGTAAGGTTGGAATCTACAGGATAGGACAGAATGAGGTCACTAGCTTTAAACAATCATTAAAGAGCGAGCTGAAGAATGGAAGTGGGAGCCGTTAGGTGGGGTAAACAACATCATTTTCATTAGTTACCATGCCTTGGTCATAGAAACATTCTTTAAGAACAATGAAAAACAGTTCTTTCATAATGTTGACTGATCATGACATGGTTCCTGATGCTAAAACCATTAGGAAATGGATTACTAGTGTAAAGGTGATAGGATCTGCATTTCCTACAAAACCGGTTTGGCTAATTTAGGTCATTACATATACCATGTAGATTGTATTTGTCTGTTTGTTGTTGAAAGGGTTGTATGTGTTTTTTTTTAATGTTCGTTGTTTTGTACGATATTTGGTAATTGAGTTTTCTGAAGGGGAAAGCAATTTTGTGTGTGTATTTGTTGATGGAAGTGTATTTATTGTGTTTTATATGGCGGTTTGATGGTGATGTTTAATTTTCTTGAGTATGTTAACTAAGTGTATGATTGTATCGGTTTTGTTTGCCAATATATTTTATTGTCTAAAGTTCTTCATCACAGTCTTTTTTCTTGTATAGGTATAAGTATTAAGCAGTGTAAAATATGGTTAAATGCAGCATATTTGTGTTGTGTGAGATGATCAGATGTGCAATGTTAGACAGTATCTATAGGAAACCAACAAACACAGATACTGTCATACTCACAGTCATTCTGCTTTGAAAAAAAAACAAAGTAATTTGTTATTATTTTCAATTAAAAAATAGCTAAAAGTCCACTGATCATTAAAAACTCTCCATTTATTTAGTATTTTTTGTTTCTTAGATAATTTTGAAAAAGAAAATGTATAAACATATTTAATAAAGAAATACTGAATAAAAGGTTGATCACTAAACTAGAAATCAGATAAAAACCAAATTCTAAAAAAGACGAAAAACATATGATGAAAGTCACACCACTTCACAGCTTTACTATCGACAATAGGCTAATCAATTTATGAATAATTTCTACTAATCGCTAATATGGTTGAGGGTTATGGAGGAAACAAAATGGATTTGTACTGACAAAAATTCCAGCCTGTCACCTTATCTTTCCACTCACAAAAGACAAGTTAGTACTTGGACCCAAGAGTCAGGCGTTATCATACCACGTAAATAAAACTGACCGTCACATCCAAATAATTACTAGTTGATTGACGTTAAGTGTATTTATATTACTATACATACACACTCATACACACATACACCAAGGTCAACGGCAATATCCACGCAGCTCGCAGTCCAAAACACTGTTCAGTATGCCCGAGGATGGAGACACTAACCAGTCTTTGAAAGTACTCGCATAAATACCAAGTAAGATTCTTGTTTAAGTACATAAGTGAAAGTGATATATATATATATATATATTGTAAAGTATTTATAAAACGCAATACAACGATGTTTATTATTATTATTTATTTGAATGATGATATTTAATTTCTATTTAAAACACAAAACAACTACTCAGGAACAATTCATAATTCTTTATTATCACAATTTTTATTTCAACAATAAACACAAAACAAAAATTTACAACTAAACAAGTTTTAACAAAATAGGTTTAACTCTTATTTCTTTTGATTTTATAGTTACACAATTTTAATACCCTTGACTAATTTTACGATCTCTTACAATCTCAGGGTTTATAGCATGGGCTATATTTTTACTTCTTTTGTTAATTAAATAAATTTTGAAAAAACAATATTAAATTTTGAAATTAGTTTTAATAAATATTTTCCCGATGGAAAAACTTTAATTTGGAATAAGCAAAAAGGCGAAACTATTTGAACTGGATTATGATCTTATTACTATTAATCACAAGATATTCTAATGTACAAAATTAACTTCCCTATTATCCTAAGAGTCCACTAAAGTTTATTTTTTTATATAGCGCTAAGTACTTAACTTATCAAATAACGGCGAATGGCTGCTTGCTCACACGTAGAATTTCGTTCTCTTTAAATTTCACTTTTTTCACACTTAAATTCGTTTTAGTTCCTTCAAAATATATTATCACTGTACTTTATCTTTACATTTTCTTATCCTTATTTAAATTTGCCAAGTTTCTTCACAAAACGGTATAATTTTGACGAATTCCTTCCAATGTAAAATTTTGACTTCTCAGAAAGGTCTGCTTCCTCGGCGTCACCACGCCAGACTGACTCTAACTACGCGTCCTTAGATTTTAAACAATTGTTTGTTTTTTTTTAATATGGCGGCTTCTCCTTCTTAAAAAAAAAATCATATGCTCTAATTGAACGAAGTTCCGTTCCTTCCCACTAGAGTCGACTGCAACTTGACCTATTTCTTTACTTTCACATCTGTTAATGTCAACGAACTATTTTCACCGTTTTAATTTGGTTAACATACTGTTTCAATTTTCCGATCCTTAACAAACCTTCCAGTGTTTATTTAACTACTATTATTAGTGTGTGAAGTGTCTTTGTGTTTTACTTTTGTAATAATTCGAATTGTGTGTGTTTTGAGCCGAATTCATAGAAACATAACCTTTCTAATCTCATTGTTTACAATCGTATTTCACTTTCTCCTTCAAATAATTACTTATGCCCTATGTTACTAATATTTACAATTTTGTTTACACATAACTATTATTAGATTATCTTGTTTTAATTTATGTGTTAGGGGTTTTGATATAACACATTTCCTAATCGATTTTACAGTTCAAATATCCTGTTTACTATTCTAGGCTTTTACCTAAATTTAGTTTCAATTTTAACCTAACCAATCTTTTAATGAATTTCTTTTTTTAAATTTTGTGTGGGTTATTTCTAATTCATTTTTCCAATTCTTAAAGAATATTATATAGCCCATTCTATAAATGCTACAATGTCCCCTAATTTAATTTAAATAAAAAAAATATTCCTAATATCTACATTACACATTCTTTACATTCTACAAGCTTGTTTAAATATACATATTTTTTTTTTAAATTAAATTTAAATTAACATTTATTTCCTAATTGTACATTTTATTTAATAACTAATTGAACACATTTTTTATTGAGTAAGTACCTCAACACTTTGGCTAACTTATCGTCCATTGTCTTTACTACTTTTATAACTGTCCATTTAAAAGTCATTTATATCTTCATCTGTCCACTTTCGTCCATTTATACTTAATTCTATGACACAATTTTATCTTAATTCTTTAACAATCAAATACTGAGCTGAAAACTTCAAGCTACATATTACTTAACTTATCTTCTAACAATACAATATACTTATAACTAACATTCAATCAACAATTCTAACATATAGTAACAATAAATCATGTTCTGGTATTTACAATTCCTTCCATAATTATATTTTTTTATTACAATTGGAAACCTTCCAATCATAAGTCTGATTCAATATTTATTTAACATATATTCTCTGATACCGTGTCTTTAAATCCCAGCCTATCCGAGTCATAGTATGTCTAGATTTGGTCAAATTGGTTATAACATTTCTCTTTCCCTTATTTCTGTTTATTCCTTGTTTATTATTTATCTCATATTTATTTTGCTTTTAGCTTCATCTAACTCTTAATTCTAAGTTAGTATTTTATCTCCCCTTCCAATCTCACATCCAGTTCAATTATTTTCTTATATCATTTCAGTTTATTTTGTATGAAGTTTACATCTAATATTTTTAAAGGTTGCAATCCCATATCCTCTATTTGATCATATCTATAGCTCCTTCGATTACACTGTCCCTATATCAACGAATATAAATTTTGTTTTAATACTTATATATATCAACGCAGATTCTCCCTTACAATACGACGAAGTTTAAATACACAATTACCATATTTTTATTACAACGATGCTTTAATATTTATTATCATAGATTTATATTTCTTTTATAATATATAATATATACGACGAAGTTCCATTATTTATCAACGCAGATTCTCCCTTACAATACGACGAAGTTTAAATACACAATTACCATATTTTTATTACAACGATGCTTCAATATTTATTAACATAGATTCATATTTATTTTTATTCATTATTCGACGAAGTTTCCAATAAATTATCGTAGATATAGTTACCATCCCTTAAAACTTATCTCCTGCTGACGTTTTCTTATACACATAGTCACCTAGAGTTTATTCATATTGCTTCCTTTACCTATATTTAATATCTCCCTTCCTATTTTATTTTTATTTTTCAATATCCAGTTCTCCTGGATACATGTCATATTATTGCCTGTGTCTATTAATGCCTGTAAACTTGTTTCCTCTATTTAATTTCTATTCCTGGGTTTCCTATTGTCTTAGTTTTCCGACTGACTGTGGGCACCATGCTCTTTTCTTGTCCCCACGCCTGTCCTTGCCGTAACACCGTTTACATCTCCATTGTATCTCTCATCTGCTTCATAAGTTCTATTTTCTCTGTTATTCTCATATTTAAATTCCATCTCCCATTTTCCAAAATCGAGTTGTGCCTCCACATCCATTAACATGTCCGTACCTCTGATAAATTTTCTCCATAAGCCTTGTACCACTAAGCCTTGAGACGGATATTTAACTTCTCCTATTTCTCCTATTACCATTTTCATTTTATTAATCTTTTCAATCTTCTTAGTTGTTGTGGTTTGAATGGTTGAATTTTTTATTTGCCATATTTCTAATTTTCCCATTTTATTTCTATCTCCTAACCTTCCCTGCTCTCCTAATATTTTCTCCCTATCATCTTCGACTTTCATAAAACTCTTATCTGTTATCTTTCTTTCTCCTATCTCTTTTTTATTAATTTCTATTACATCAGCTATTATTTCATTTGTTCCCTCAAAATTTTCCTTAATCTCCTCCTCTAATTCTCTATCTTTCTCCTCTCTGTCCCTTCTCACATCCTCTATTACAGTATTATCCTCTGTCCTCCACTGTCGCCTCATATCCTCTATCATTTTCTTATTCTCCTCCCTGTTTTCATCTCTTATGAATTTCAAATCCTTCCTCGTCTCTCTCATTTCGTCTCTATTTTCCTTTAATTTTTTGTTTATTTCCCTCATATCCTCACTCATTCCATCTATCTTATCTAATTTTGTATTTATATTTTCATTATTCTTATCTAATTTTCTATTTATATTTTCATTCATTTCTTTTAAGTTTGCATTCATTTCCATTAAAGTTCTCATTATATCCCTTAAATCTACATTCTCATTATTTCCCCGTTTTTTTTGTTGGGTTTGCATAGGTGGTAGTCCCCTAGCCTCTTCTACCTCAATGTATCCTATTGGCATATCTGTGCCTTCCATTTCTTTCATTTCCAAACTTGTCCCTTTTTCCTGGTCCCCTACAACTACCAGCTCGCCTATAATATTTTCTTCTTTTTTTTTTTTATCTGTAAGTAACTTATTATACAAACATAAACAATTTTTATATGTACTATAAACCTAGCCTTGATTCTATTCAACTCAGTGTTTAATTTTACAAAATTTTTTCTAAATCTATTTCCAGTTCAAATGTTATCATATAAAAAGTTCTAAATTAATTTTATTTCAAAATCTCTCTAAATAAACTTTATCTCTTATTATATCGAGCTCCCACGTTGTCGCGCCACTTATAACATAATTATAAAAAAAGAACGCAACGGTTTTATTATTTATTATTGATTTTATTGAATGATATTTAATTTCTTTTTAAACACAAACTCCTGAATAATTTAAAATTCTTTATTATAATTATTTATTTCTAATAATCGTGCCCCACGTTGGTGTGCCAAATGTAAAGTATTTATAAAACGCAATACAACGATGTTTATTATTATTATTTATTTGAATGATGATATTTAATTTCTATTTAAAACACAAAACAACTACTCAGGAACAATTCATAATTCTTTATTATCACAATTTTTATTTCAACATTTAAACAATAAACACAAAACAAAAATTTACAACTTAACAAGTTTTAACAAAATAGGTTTAACTCTTATTTCTTTTGATTTTATAGTTACACAATTTTAATACCCTTGGCTAATTTTACGATCTCTTACAATCTCAGGGTTTATAGCATGGGCTATATTTTTACTTCTTTTGTTAATTAAATAAATTTTGAAAAAACAATATTAAATTTTGAAATTAGTTTTAATAAATATTTTCCCGATGGAAAAACTTTAATTTGGAATAAGCAAAAAGGCGAAACTATTTGAACTGGATTATGATCTTATTACTATTAATCACAAGATATTCTAATGTACAAAATTAACTTCCCTATTATCCTAAGAGTCCACTAAAGTTTATTTTTTTATATAGCGCTAAGTACTTAACTTATCAAATAACGGCGAATGGCTGCTTGCTCACACGTAGAATTTCGTTCTCTTTAAATTTCACTTTTTTCACACTTAAATTCGTTTTAGTTCCTTCAAAATATATTATCACTGTACTTTATCTTTACATTTTCTTATCCTTATTTAAATTTGCCAAGTTTCTTCACAAAACGGTATAATTTTGACGAATTCCTTCCAATGTAAAATTTTGACTTCTCAGAAAGGTCTGCTTCCTCGGCGTCACCACGCCAGACTGACTCTAACTACGCGTCCTTAGATTTTAAACAATTGTTTGTTTTTTTAATATGGCGGCTTCTCCTTCTTAAAAAAAAATCATATGCTCTAATTGAACGAAGTTCCGTTCCTTCCCACTAGAGTCGACTGCAACTTGACCTATTTCTTTACTTTCACATCTGTTAATGTCAACGAACTATTTTCACCGTTTTAATTTGGTTAACATACTGTTTCAATTTTCCGATCCTTAACAAACCTTCCAGTGTTTATTTAACTACTATTATTAGTGTGTGAAGTGTCTTTGTGTTTTACTTTTGTAATAATTCGAATTGTGTGTGTTTTGAGCCGAATTCATAGAAACATAACCTTTCTAATCTCATTGTTTACAATCGTATTTCACTTTCTCCTTCAAGTAATTACTTATGCCCTATGTTACTAATATTTACAATTTTGTTTACACATAACTATTATTAGATTATCTTGTTTTAATTTATGTGTTAGGGGTTTTGATATAACACATTTCCTAATCGATTTTACAGTTCAAATATCCTGTTTACTATTCTAGGCTTTTACCTAAATTTAGTTTCAATTTTAACCTAACCAATCTTTTAATGAATTTCTTTTTTTAAATTTTGTGTGGGTTATTTCTAATTCATTTTTCCAATTCTTAAAGAATATTATATAGCCCATTCTATAAATGTTACAATATATATATATATATATATATATATATATATATATATATATATATATATATATATATATATATATATATATATATATATGTATATATATATATATATATATGTACACTGGTGCCATATCTATATTTTCAGTCCACTATGAGTGTTACAAAAAATGTAGGTTAACCCATGTTAGTGTCAAGGCCTTAACAAACTGCTTACTTCATTTCAAGTTTCTACACCCTGACCGACTCCCACTTATTTAATATAAAAATAAAAGGCCAAGAGAGGGTTGCAGTTAAAACTGCACCAGCATTGAACGTGTTAATATTATTACATTAATTGTTTCAATTACTATTGCACATATTTCAACTTAGATGACTTTATATCAGCCAGTCAAGCTATATGACCTCTGTGTACTTCTTATGAGAAAGTACAGGGTGCGGCAGCATAACTTCCTTTTTTGAAAACTCAATAAAAATTATTGCTTGCATCTGAAAATATTTATATATTTTTTATAATGTAGGTACATGTCTAAAGTTTTGATTTACATTGTTTACATTGTTTTGAAGATCAAATCCGTTAGGGGGCGTCCGTCATTCTGTATAACAGAAACATTTGATTATTTAAAATGAAAATTTTATATAACCTTTTCTTGGTGTACACTTACATTACGAAGTTATATTGAAAATTTTAATTTTCTAACATAGTTCAGGCCTTTTATACAGATTTACTAAATAAGTATATTTTCTATTTGTCCTTTATTTGTAATATTAACCTAATATTTCATCTTACTAACTTAAAAAAATAATAACTATTTACATAGATGAAAATATATATTCTTTGTATTTCATTTTTTCTTACAATTTCCTTCTTTTTAATTTACATTTGTTATGTACAAGAAAAAATTACTAATCTAAAAACTAATTAAACTATCATGTTCATTAAATAATTAACTAACTTATTACACTAAAAGGATTATCTTCGAAGCGTGAGATTTTAGGTTTGGGGAACTTGATTTCGACAGGCCCTTGTAGAACTCAATTTTAGAAACGCTCAAGTTGTTCTAAGCAGTAGTTGTTTCACTTCAGTGTTGCATTGCAACTTAATTAGTTTGAGTTGGATTTTTGGTTTGATTGATTCACAATCCATATTAAATGGCATGCTAAAAATTTCCAGGCCCTGTTTGTTAACTTTGAAATCTTTGTTCAAATTGTTCATGAACTTTTACCCTTTCCTCATAGACCTTCAGTTAGTCTTCCCTAACTGCAATAGTTTTTAGTCTTTAAAATTAGTAAAGGGTTTCTTGACTAGTTATTTGGAAAATAGATTCAATTGCATTTTGAAACTCCTATTATAACCTAAAATATCAGGATTAATTCGTTTCTTTACTGGAGTTTAAGGTTCAATTTACTGGAGTGAAAAGGTGTGTAAAAAATGCATAATCTGAAAGCCATAAAATATCTTTCAAATGTTCACACTCATTTCTTCCACAAAAGATATTATTTTGTCTTTTAAATCCTAAACTCGTTCAAAAACCCGTCCTGCACTGAACCACTTTACTTTAGTGTACTTCAGTACATCAGAATATTCACACTGCAGTACATCAGAATATTCAGACGGCAGTGATTAAAGATTTTCTCGAAATTGTCTATGATTGAGAGCTCGTGAATGAATGCTATTAACAAGCTTAATAGCAACATCAAGCACATGTTTCATATTTAGAGCAGATTTACAGAGACCTTCTTAATGTATGACTTAGAGAAGAAACACAACTTCATTCTAAAGAAATGATTTCTTAAATATGCCTGGACACCAGATTTTGTCACTGTCATTTTTGGTACGCCATCGTTAGTAATCCAAAAATAATTAATTTAATATGCCTACAACACCAGATTTCATCCTTGTCATATTTGGTACTCCATCGATAGTAATCAGGAAATGATTTCTTTAATATGCCTACAACACCAGATGTCGTCCCTATCATATTTGGTGCTTCATCGGTAGTAATCAAGAAACGGTTCCTTAAATATGAATGCAACACTAGCTTTCTTTCCTGTCATATTTGGTGCTTCATCAGTAGTAATCAGGAAATGATTACTTAAATATGCCTACAACACCAGATTTTGTCCCTCTTATATTTGGTGCTCCATCAATAATAATAACACAAATATTGGCCAAAGATGTGATAGTTTGTTGAAATTCTTGGAAAATGCCTGATCCTTTTGCCTTTTTCTTTAATGAACACACACACAAGCTAATTCTTCAGTAACACAAAAGTTGTCATCAAGACCTCTTATAAATAACAATAACTGATCTATAACCAACTGCTTTACCAATTACTCAATTCTTAACAGTTGTTTATGTAGAGTTCCTTGATTCTGTTCTTTGGTCATAGTTTCATAGAAGTGGTGTTGTTACTTTATGTCATGAAGTGTTGCGAGAGGTTGCATTCCTTGAATACAGCCACAGCTTCATTGCAAATGAGGTACAGATTTGTCTCTTACAGGCTTGAAAAAGTATTTTTAAGTTCACTCATCTTTAAAAGCACATTCTGAATCAACTTTACTTTTTTTTACTTGCCATTGTAACGATCAAAAATGTATAAAATCACTATCAACAAAGCAAAACTATAGAAACATAAGCCAGACACAACCTTGTGGCTGTCCGAGCTACTGGCCTGGTTGCACCTTATTCGTTCCAAACTTGGTCGAGCTACACACATTGTCATCCACATACTACAGGACAACCCCTATGGTTTTGTGCAAACTCAGTTAATACATACAATAATACCTTACTGAGAATGCAATGAGAAGGAAACCGGTTGCACCTTATTCGTTCCAAACTTGGTCGAGCTACACACATTGTCATCCACATACTACAGGACAACCCCTATGGTTTTGTGCAAACTCAGTTAATACATACAATAATACCTTACTGAGAATGCAATGAGAAGGAAACCGCTATTATATTGTAGGATTGACTAGCTCGAAGGGCCTGGCTTAGACTAACTGAATGGAAAGTGTTGTTATAAAAAGTATTTATTTCATAGATGGTCTAAATTTCAGATGTAATTTAATTATTATCATATTATGATCATCCACAATAACTAACAGATATTTGTGAAGTGGTTGAAAATGTCTATTAAAAAATACATTCTAGTATAAGTTTTCTAGATCCATTCTGCACATAAAAAAAATTTTTTTAATGAATCAGATTTCCTCTAGTTTTAATTAGAAAACTAGTAATAACAGAATTCTCCATAGTGTATGATGAAGATGTTAATTCTCAAGTAACAACTAATTTACATGCATCGACAATAATTGCATTTTAAAATTATTTTATCAATTGATAGGAAAATCTCTTCAACTGATAACTTATAGAGGAAGCTAAAATGTAAAAGAAGATGAGAAAAGAAAGACATTCTGTCATAAACCACCTAGAAGCAGATGAAAGTAAAGAAAAGGAACAATGAAAAGAGAAGGGAGATATAGAAAACATCAACCATGACAGAGAACTGAAAAAGAAGTTGCTTGATGTAATCATCTTGAATTCACTGATTAAACTGATTTTATTTAAACTAATTTTAAAAATATACTTAACTAAGTGAATACGTAATTGTTTACTTGCTGACGCGTTTCAAACCTAACCTAACCGATAATTAACCAAAATTTGGATAATACATAGTACAACATTTATGATGATGTTATTTTTATACCAATTTATTATATAAATAAAAAAATACCTCAGAATCAAAACATAATGTAAAAAATTACGATGTTCAGTGCTGAAAAACGTATTTTTAATAACCGAAGAGGCATTTTTCACTCTAGAATGACACTCTGCACGAAGACTTTCTGATTTTTCTAGCAGTCATCTGTATTTTTTTAAATTTCAAATGTCCTCTACCTGAAAGAAATATCTGTATACTAAATGATGTAAACAACAAAGTTAAGAGTATAAATTATAAACATCTTTATTTACAGAAAACATTTAATTTTCACTGTAAAAAAACAATTGTTTCATTGAAATAATTACAAGTGGTATAATGAAACAATGGTATAATTATATGTTGTCCTGCATTCTAACATTCATTTATATAAATTTAAATAAATCCATTTGAGATCAAAGATAGTTAATAAAAAAGTATCTAAATGTAAGTACAAATTATAAATTCATTTTTGTGTAATATTTTGGATAAATTTTTCATATACTAGATGATGGTAAATTTGTTCACTTTACTATAACTTATTGAACATAAAACTTTAAAAGTTTACACAGTCTAATAGAGATCTTCTTAATGCTCATATAAATTCTATACTGAGCAGGCGATGATAACCATGATTGGTTTTTCGCCTGAAAAAAAATTCACACACTCTATACTTAGAAGGGCACTATTATCACTCTAAATCAGAAAAAAAATACTCAAACTCTGATTTAAATATTAGCATACTTTTCATTTCATTTAAAGATAAATATCTTGCTAGTATCGTGAGTCCAACATTTTATCAGAAAGTTTTTGATAAAGACTTTCCAAAGACCCAGAGTATACATGTGACTACCTTCATATGCAAACCAATATGAAAGATTGCATTTGATAGACCAAACCAAGATCCTACCAAAAATGTGAAAAAATTTCAAGTACTCTAAAACAAGATACAACAGATAGTACAATGCCTAATAATGGAATTCGTAGTCATGGTAGACTTGCAGAGGTTCTTTCCCATATCCAAGCTAATACACAATGATATGTATTACTTAAGGCAGTTATTGTGTTACAATTTCAATATTCATGTTAATGACATAATTATATCTATAAGGTATGAAGGCCAATCAGAGAAGGGAGGTAATCAAATGGCATCATGCATATTGCAAGCCTTAATTCAGGTATGCTGTCAACCACAAAAATCAGGCTCATCATCTGGAGTGATAATATTTCAGGCCAAATAAAAACCAAATGTAAGTTTTTCATGTTTACATAGTGACCTCAGAGCTATTTGGGTCTGTAGAACACAGAATTCTTGGTCCCAGGACACAGCCTCTCAGTCATAGAGAAGAAAGCAAAAGTATCAAAAATTTAGACTGTTTTGAATGTTGAACATGTAATTGGAACAGCCCGAATTTCAAAGCCCTTTCACGTACTCAGCATGGTTAGAATTTTGTATATTGAGGAAGTCCCTCAAAGTGAATTAACACAAAAATCTACTTTTCTCCCAACTGCCTTTGCCTCAAGATTTATAAAAACTACCCTGGGTGTGTGCTGAGTAAAAAAAATTTTAATGAACTATGCAACTGGGAAAAACGCAATGTCCTCAGGAAAAGAATTTCTCTTAGCCTTAGCTTCCATAGAACATCTTAGCAGAAAGGGTTTCATTGGCTGACAATTAAAAAAATGCCTTACATCACATGGTAGGATTTACTGACTAACTAAACAGGAATTTCAAATGCCAACTTTGTGAGGGCACTTAGATACATTAGATGAGACTATACAGTTAGACTTATATCTGTTCAAAAAATTAGTATAATAACAATTTCTTTTTTTTTTAACAAAAATCATTAAAACAATTTGAAACATTTACATATAAACATCTGCAGTTTCTCTTAAGCACAAAATTGTTTGTTGAAGTATATGAGTTTTGTGAAATATACTGTTTTTTATTTGATTCCTTACTAACCTTTTTGAACCCAGCTAACCCCATTACAACACGATGAAGAACTGAGAAGAAAATGTGACATCGGTGAATCAAACCCAACCCCGCTCAAAACTTTCAACAGGTCGACTGTCGTCATGCCTATCAAAAGATTAACGCTATTAAACTTTAAGACCCCCAAACATCTTGCACTCACAGAAGAACCAAAGATTTCTGCCCTTGAGACAATGCATACTTTATATCCTGAACCAGACTGGCTGCACAACTACATTGATGAATCTAAACTTGTTCCCACTGGAGTTAGTGCTAGAACTTTCTCCAAGCTGTTTGAAATCAGCCAGGGCGTTGAGACAAATGCAAGTAATTTTGATGGGAAGGCGACGGGTGACTGCTCATCACCCAGCAATGAACCACCAACGAGCTGTTTTCAAATTGCAATTGCCAACAACTCTTCAACAGACTGTTCTAACATATTCCTCTGCCGAGAAGCAAACTCATATAATCTGCAAAATGATTGGTCAATTAACCTTCAGTGGATCCCAAGTCACGTTGGCATCACAGGCAATGAAAGAGCAGATGACCTAGCAAAAAATGGAGCACAGATGCAACAACCAAACGCAGAAGCCAACTTCACCTCTACCAAACACCTTATCTATGCAACCCAGAAACGCCTCATGAAACAAGGGCACGAGGAAAACAGTGGGTATCACTTACCAGTCATGGTCCTTTGGTGCATACAAGTGACAGGGCAACTGCCGTGGCTGACTTTTGTCTCCAGACAGGACACAACTATCTCCTGGCCCACCTCTACCGTTTTGGTCTAGCAGAATCTGATAAGTGCCCACTCTGTCTCGATAGTGACATTAATGGAGACCGAGTTTCAACCTTCCCTGAGCTGAACAATCCGCTGTTCAGAATCGATTATTACTGGGAGGCTCAACGCCAAGTGGTTCAACAGCCAAATGCAGGCACTGGCTAAAGTAAAGTAAGTTATTTGATGCCTAACAATTTTATTTTTGGCACTTAGATCAATAATCATTTCAAGGTCTTTAACTAAAGATATTGGGAAAGCTACATGTAACACAGTACCTTTCTAGAAAAGTGACCAGTAAAACATTTAACTTTTCCATAACTTTTGAAATAAACAGAATTATAAATATTAGAAGATAAGTTTAATCACTAAACACTGTTAACATTTATATTAATAAATAAAATTATATTTTTTTGTTTTAAAATTAGCCAAATCTTTTATAATCAAATAAAACAGTAATCTTTGAATCAACTAAGCTGTTTTTAGAGAGTAACCAAAATAAGAAAATAAAAATCAACAACTGATCTTTAATATTAAACTCTAGGTTTCTTAGGTAAGGATCCAAAAGCAGAAATTACAGTTCCTTTTGTACCAGTAGCACTAGATGTTAATGCACTTTGCTGAGCTAAACCGGGTGGCTTGACTAATCCCAACTGACTTGATGCTAACCCAACTTGGTCCCACTTGGACTTGCGTTTCTTTTCATCATTCTCTGAACCAGGATTACTGCCACCACTTCGTTTTGCAGTTCCCACTACAAATTCAACCTGAAAAATTATATAAGACAATAAATTTCTTTAAAATGTTAATAATTGTTCTTTGGCAATTAAATCTTATACATAATTTACTTGTTGAAATAAAGCTTCAGAATGGTGAAACATAACTCCTAATGAAAGTGTACAGAGATATCGAGACCAATATTAAACTATTTATAATTACAAGAACCAAAATTACGAATCATTAACCATGGTATTTACCAAGCAAAGTGCCATTTTCACTGACAAAGAGCTTGTATCTAATACATTGTTATTCAGAAATACTTATGCAATAATAGTGTTAAAGATTCCATTTTATGATTGTTAAGTATTACATTAGTACACAGACTGTATTTTTTATAGATGGAAAACATCTGAAACACAAATACTACAGACAAGATGATTTGGCTAGAAAAGGCAGACTATTTATGTGTTAATTATCTTTACAGACTGAATTTATAGCAAGAAAGAATAATTATATTTTAAAAATAAATGTTAAAGAAATTAGTGACAAGAAATAGACTGACAAGGTCAGTCAATATAGCTCATTCTTTCCCATTTAATAAACTTTCTGATTTCTTATTTACTGATTTTGATGAATTAGATGAATAGCTTTTAATATATATAAATATATATTACTTCATATTTTTTAACTGAACTCATTGTAAGACTGTTTATTATACAATTTAATTCTTTACAACAAAAAAATATCATAAGAATGTTATTAAGGTGGTACAATATGACAGGAAAAGCTGCCAATTTATTACTGATTGGTTGCTGAGAAGATGAATTAATATTCTGTGAATCTAGGTTTTCAAAAGGTGCTAAAGCCCTTCTATAAAGTAAACACAAAATATAAAATTAAGAGGAGAATCGTAGCTGAGAAACCACACAGTAACTACCCTAAAAAAACCATGCTCTATTTGGATAATATAGCAATCAACCTACAAATTTATAATTAATTCGTAATTTAGAATTAATTAAAAGAGTTTTATTTTTCTTTGCATCAGAAAACTATTGACTGAATTTTAAGAAGTAAATATTTAAATACTACAAAATGGACTTGTGTCCCTTTTTTTACAAGAAAATTTTCAAGTTCAATTCAAGTAGTCATTTACACCAATGAAAAAAGGATAAGACAATTAGAAGGAAAGTTGTAGGCAAAAGTCGGAAACACCTACAGAAGTAAATAAAACTCTAATGTAAATAGTAGGAATGAATATGAAATATAACCATCAGTGAAATGACATTAATCAATGACAAAAGAGTAAGTCGAGTTGTCATTGGCTAATTTTTGGAAGCCAACCAAGGGATTGAGAGCCATTCTTGATCAATGTACAAAGAAGAATGGATTTACTACTGCCAAAGCATTTCAATGACTTTTATTTATCAACTCATTATAACAGAAACACAATGCACTGTTAAATACAATCCTCTTGTGGAAATTGATTTTGAGAAACTTTTTCTCCATGTATTTAAGGCAATGTCATGTTAAATACATCACTATCTGAATTTCTTTACATCATTGCATTTCCAAAAAATGATTACACAAACGTTAACTTCCAAACAACAACAAGCCAAGGCATACAGCTTACACATTGGAACAACCAAAACCAACAATTGGGACCTACACCCAACACCAGTGGAAAAACAGTCCATTATGAATGTGCAGTCGCCAAGTTGTGTAAGGATTTTGGTTCATTGCAACTTTAGTAGGTCAAAAATGAATTTTCTTTTTTAAATTTTGTGGTTTGCACGCACACACACATACACAGAGACAATGTCTACATATATTGACGTCATACTTCGATTTTATAGCAAAAAAAACTTGATTTGTGATGGAAACAGTTCTAAGAAACAAGAATAAAAATTAATTTGCAGGAATGCCCCAAAAATGTACAATTAAAATAAAATACAAACCCCAGACTGAAACACGTCTAAAACCTCACAACACTTCAATTCACCAAAATAAAGTTCCACAATGCATTTTCAGAGATATTATAAGCCACCCTCACTCACAAACAATACATAAAATATGTATTGTTGATGTAAAGGGGTAAAATGTTTGTTTGCATTAATTCCTTAAAACAAGAAAATTATATTTTTAAATAAATAAAACTTCTAAACCACAAATAATTTTAATTTTAAACCTTATGTACTTTTCAATTGCCCAGCAATCATCTTCAGAGGTATTTAAAAAATACAACTAACAGTTAGTTGTATTTTTTAAATACCTCTGAAGATGATTGCTGGGCAATTGAAATGTACATAAGGTTTAAAATTAAAATTATTTGTCGTTTAGAGGTTTTATTTATTTAAAAATAAACATTACGCCACAGTTGCTTCATACAGTTATAAGAAAATTATAGATAACAGATGACCCATCAGCTCCGAGAGACTTGTTTAAACTCCTAAATTGAACAGATAATCCACTTGACATAAAATCTGAGGACGGGTCTATACTCATGTTTTAGAACTTCTGATAAAAGGACAACTTAAGGGTTATAAATACTTATAAATTTATAAGGTTTAAAACTCCCTCAACATACCACAAACCACAATAAAATGGCCCACATTCCCATAGATAGGATACAATATAAAAGAAATAAAAATCTTCAAAAATAATAATACTAAAGTTGCATACAAAAATACAAGAAATATAATCAATAAAATAAAAAATAATAGGAAAAAAGTATTCCACATTTAATAATGGAATTTATAAAATTGGTGTCCGGACTGTTACAAATTATACGTTGGTCAAACAAAAATATATAAAAAATACCTTAATATTTACATCAAATCATCAAGATATCCTTACATCATATCATACATTTATAACTCAAAACTAGCCACACTCTCTGCCAAAAAAACCATGCATTCCCCACATTAAAAAAGATACATTTAATAAAAAAAGTACAAAAAGCCTTAAAATTGACAGTCTGGGAACAATTAAAAATTTATAAAGATAAAAATAATATAATAAATGAACAAGTTCAAATAAAATTAAAAAATGATCAATTATTCAACTTAATAGATAAAATTAACCATCACACAGATCAAAATTAGCACATAGTCCAGTGAAACCAAAAATAGAATAGAGCCTTTGTACCATGTGGCAATGAAGTTTCACATGTCCAACTACTCCAAGAACACCACAGTCTTTTAATGCTTGAAAGTGAGAATACTAATATAGCTCTCGAAAGTTGACTCATGAATATTCCAAATAAGATTCTTGTTAAACCTGGCAGGGGTCGCACAAAAAATACAATGTGAGGGGTTGCACACGGTTGATTCAACCAGGTCATTTTATTAATACAAAAATAAATACTAAACAATATTTTATTTTACAAATACAAATATCATCATTAAGTATATTGTATTTTCTTAAGAGTTATTGGTTTTAACTGTGGCACGAATTTACTAAATAATTTTAAATAATATTTTAAAACTTAACAAATTTCCTGTTTGAAAAAAATACAAGACTCTAGATAAATTATCATAACATATGGAGCCTTTTACAAAAACTTACGTTTAATAATATATTCTGAAAGAAAACTAATTCCTTAATATGAAAATGTACTTGATATTTACAATAGTAGTATTATAAACGAACCAAATTTGAAACAAAATGTGTTGAATTTTACAGTAAATTCATCATAGTACAACTTATACTGATGAAATGAAACTATAAATATGTATAAATTTAAACAAAATGTTTCGTTACAATATGCCTTAGTACCTGAGGGCTATGAGAATAAAAGTCTTTACAGGTCCTCATTAGATTGGTGGCTTTGTGTAGCGCAGTCTTGACAAGGTACGGTGTGCTCACTGGAGATGAATCTATGAGAGCTGTTGCACTGAGTTTTGTATTTCCTCCTTTGCCTACAGTTTCATATGCCGCAATGTCCTTTCCGTGCATTGTCTGCATGATTTTGCCCCCGTAGCTGTAGGTCCAGCATTCTTCAATGTTTCGTTTCAACTGACAAGGAAGTTCGATGCGTCTGCTTAGCCCATGGACGCATAGAATTTAACCACGGCATAGCGCAATAAGTTGTTTGAGGTAGTTTCGCTGGACTTATATTGGAGTTTCCTTTTGCATGTTTGTACACTGATCTGATTCTGTGTTTTCATCTTGTACTTCAACATGATGTGGTTGTTCATCATCTGAATCCGGATCTTCAACGAGTTCAATAGGAGGTACGTCACGGAAAGATAGTCTCCTGATACTACCAGGATCTTTCTTTTTACGATCTGTTCTTCCTCACTTCGTTCAACTTTATCTAACAGTCTGGCAAGTCTTTCTTTCTCTTGTCTCGAATGATATTGCGTAATAAGATAATAAATATGACACCCAGCAACGTCAATAACACAAACACGAGTTGCAAAATGTATGTTAAATTTCAGCACATGCTAGAGATCGTGCATGGTAGATTCGACACTGGTGTCTGTTTAGACTACCGCACTATGACTGACATTGAAGTTAGCAGAAAGACAAACATGGCGTCCGACAGCAAAAGAGTGTATTTGAATGTACTGGAATTGTTGAAGCTTACAGAAATCGGCAGTTTGAGATATTAAAAAATTGTGAAGGCTCAGTGGGGTCGATGACGCAACTCCTGCCGGGTTAAGTACATTAATGTCTATGTGATATATAGATATGAAAAACTGTATTTGTGCAGGCTCTAGTATAATTCAGGTTAGGAGTTTAAACAAGTCTCTCGGAGCTGATGGGTCATCTGTTACCTATAATTTTCTTATTACTGTATGAAGCAACTGTGGCGTAATGTTTATTTTTAAATAAATAAAACCTCTAAACGACAAATAATTTTTATTTTAAACCTTATGTACTTTTCAATTGCCCAGCAATCATCTTCAGAGGTATTTAAAAAATACAACTAACAGTTAGTTGTAAGGCATATTGTAACGAAACATTTTGTTTAAATTTATACATATTTATAGATTCATTTCAGCAGTATAAATTGTACTATGATGAATTTACTGTAAAATTCAACACATTTTGTTTCAAATTTGGTTCGTTTATAATACTGCTATTGTAAATATTAAGTACATTTTCATATTAAGGAATTAGTTTTCTTTCAGAATATATTATTAAACGTAAGTTTTTGTAAAAGGCTCCATATG
This sequence comes from Prosapia bicincta, assembly GCA_036971475.1. Taxonomy (NCBI): domain Eukaryota; kingdom Metazoa; phylum Arthropoda; class Insecta; order Hemiptera; family Cercopidae; genus Prosapia; species Prosapia bicincta. Next base: position 177,561,486 of record JBAIZL010000001.1, read on the forward strand.
TTATGATAATTTATCTAGAATCTTGTATTTTTTCAAACAGGAAATTTGTTAAGTTTTAAAATATTATTTACAATTATTTAGTAAATTCGTGTCACAATTAAAACCAATAGAACATAAGAAAATACATTATACTTGATGATGATATTTGTATTTTTAAAATAAAATATTGTTTAGTATTTATTTTTGTATTATTAAAATGACCTGATTGAATCCACCATGTGCAACCCCTCACATTGTATTTTTTGTGTGACCCCTGCCAGTTTAAACAAGAATCTTATTTGGAATATTAATGAGTCAACTTTCGAGAGCTGTATTAGTATTCTCACTTTCAAGCATTAAAAGACCTTGGTGTTCTTGGAGTAGTTGGACATGTGAAACTTCATTGCCACATGGTATAAAGGCTCTATTCTATTTTTGGTTTCACTGCACTATGTGCTAATTTTAATCTGTGTGAGGGTTAACTTTATCTATTAAGTTGAATAATTGATCATTTATTAATTTTATTTGAACTTGTTCATTTATTATATTATTTTTATCTTTATAAATTTTTAATTGTTCCCAGACTGTCAATTTTAAGGCTTTTTGTACTTTTTTTATTAATTGTATCTTTTTTAATGTGGGGAATGCATGGTTAGTTTTGACAGAGTGTGTGGCTAGTTTTGAGTTATAAATGTATGATATGATGTAAGGATAACTTGATGATTTGATGTAAATATTAAGGTATTTTTTATATATTTTTGTTTGACCAACGTATAATTTGTAACAGTCCTGACACCAATTTTATAAATTCCATTATTAAATGTGGAATACTTTTTTCCTATTATCTTTTATTTTATTTATTATATTTCTTGTATTTTTGTATGCAACTTTAGTATTGTTATTTTTGAAGATTTTTGTTATTTCTTTTATATTGTATCCTTCCTATCTATGGGAATGTGGCCCATTTTATTGTGGTTTGTGGTTCATGTTGAGGGCATTTTAAATATTGTGTAGTTCATGTAGTTAATATTTTAAATTCTAATTTATCTGTTGTTTTTCTGTAGTATACATTTTGTTGAGCTATTTGGTAAATTGTTTGTTCTTTTCTCTTTCTTTATATAAAAGACTATATAAAAGTCAGTTGTGAGCACTCATTTTATTATGGTGGATAGTTACTCAAGAAGAGCTCTGGCCCAAGGCAGGTCAAAACGGAAAAGTCATTCCCTAAAACATTTTTAACACAAAACGGCAGATTTACAGAAAATTACAGTGCAAAAACGGGATCATATATAATTTATTTTGTGCGCTCTTACTTAATAAAATTAGTACTTTTACCTATCTGTAAATACTTATATTAGTTACTAGAATATAATACTAAATACTAGCATAGGGTTAGGTTATATTTTCAGGTCAGGAATACATCAACAGCGCATGCACAGAACTGAAAACAATCCGTGACTCATTTCTACTCCAGGGCTTTTCTCGTGAGCCGCTGACATTAGAGTGGTAATATTGTTTATGGTTTGTGTAGGTTTCGTAAGCAATGAGTATTCAATGTTTTTTTAATTTCTTGTAACTGTTAGGTTTAAGTACTTTACTTCTTACTCCATGGTAGATTTTGTTTGGCTGTAGGTTTTTAATTTTTGTTTTAATGATAAAAATTATTCTTTTAGGGCAGTTCATATTAAAAATCTTATTGGGCCAACAAGGGAATTTCCAATATCAACCGTTGGCCCAATAAGAGAATTTATAACATAAAGAGTTGGGCCAATAACAGAATGTTAATATAAAGAGTTATCCCAATAGGAGAGTAGTCGAATAACAGAATTTTTGATGTTAAGAGGTGACCCAATGTAAGAATTTTCAATATCAATCCGTTGCATTCTACGGATGAAATCACCTTGTCACAACTTATCAGTGGTAGAGGTCTTACGGACAAGATTAGCTCTTCAAGAGTATTGTTGCTGTTTGTTTACTTCACGACAGTTTATTTTTCTTATACCACATACAAGACTAGATATCTATGCTGTCTAAGGCATATTTATCACTTCTTGAAACTTGCAGCATAGGTAAGGATAAGTATTTATAACCCTTAAGTTGTCCTTTTATCAGAAGTTCTAAAACATGAGTATAGACCCGTCCTCAGAATTTATATCAAGTGGATTATCTGTTCAGTTTAGCTGATACTTGGTATCGGTCAGAAGCTGATATTTCTTGCTTGTCGATATAGAAAGTATACAGTTTTCAAACCATGGTAATTTGTTGGAAGTGAGTGAGAGCAAGGGTAGAGATGTTTATAGTGACTATGAGGATTTGGTGAGGCTCTGTCCACTTTGGTTTTTAGTGGATCAATTAGTGATACTGAAGAGTGACTTTGTAAATACTAACAATATTCCCACAACACCCAATTGTTACTTCTTTATTACAGATCCCCTTCAATGGCCAAGTATATCTGTACCGTTGCCCCCAAAATCAGATACAGTCTAACAACTCCAAGCAGAAGACACTGATGAAGATCGCCACGCAATAATTGAAAACGTTCTGTCTCAGTAAGTTTTTATAAATTTACAAATTTTAAAGTTTGGATAGCCATAAACTGTAAAATGTAAAAGTGATTAATAAGTTTCACCTAACATAATGGACTACAAAATTCAAGAGATGCCTTTAAATTTGGCATAATTTTCCCAAGCTTCTACATAGGACAAACAAGAAGAAACTTCACACAATATATAAGGAACACAAAAATACATTAACACACGTCTATTACAGATTACTAACACAAACCTAGTTTAATGTGTATTTTTATGTAAGATATTTTTCGAAACCTGTTTTATTTTAGGTTCCAACACTAAGTAAAATTTTTTTCACATGTTTTTAAGGACTTTCTATATCTTCAGGTAAAATTTCTCATTTACAATATCGTTTATGTTAGTATAACCAAAAAATATATTTTATACCCCAATATTAAAATGAACTTATCTTATATAAAGGTAATCTTGAAACTTTATTTGCTAAATATCTGTATTTGTGTCCTGTTTCTTTTATGTGATTGTAGAATGCTGAGTTGGTATTTTGTTTGTCTGATTATGAAAACACTAACTCGACATTCTACAATCACATAAAAGAAACAGGACACAACTAAACGGACATTTACCATAACAAAAAAGAACCACATCTCAACACACTAGAACAATATGAAATTTACAAACACACAAAAACAAAATACAAACATATAATATGGCGGCTGCCTTTAAAACCGTCACCGCTTAACGTAATAACAACGCCAAGCAGAAGAACCTGACGAAGATCGCCACGGAGTGATCAAAAACATTCTGCCTCAGTAAGTTCGATAATTATTATTCGATCAATTTGACGTTGCTGAACATGAATCTGAAGTTTTTTTTACTGCAAATACATATTTTTTAAAATATATATAACCTAACTTGGTAAAAATATAGTCTTAATCATGTTGGTTTTTTTAAATTGTGTTTGTTTTTCAATTACTTGCTTCAATGTGTAGAACACAAATATTAACTTTTTTTCCCCAGAAAATACGGAAAGTTACTTTTTTCACATTTTAAATGTTACTATTATACATTACTATATAGCTATATTAAAATATACCTACAACATATCCAGTCAGGTTAGATTTGGTTATAATTTTATTCAACATTACTATCTACCTATAATAAAATATACTTATAAAGTATCAAGTCAGGATAGATTTGGTTATAACTTTATACAACATTACTATCTACCTATATTAAAGTATACCTACGAAGTATCCAGTCAGGATAGATTTGGTTGTAATTTTGGTAAATATTTAGACTTATTGCCGATGCAGAAAATTACAACCAAATATATCTTGACTGGATACTTCATAGGTATATTTTAATATAGGTAGATAGTAATGTTGTATAAAGTTATAACCAAATCTATCCTGACTTGATACTTCATAAATATTTTAATATAGGTAGATAGTAATGTTGTATAAAATTATAACCAAATCTACCCTGACTGGATACTTCGTAGGTATACTTTAATATAGGTAGAGAGTAATGTAGAATAAAATTATGACCAAATTTATCCTGACTTGATATTTCATAGGTAGCCTATATTATAATGTAGGTATATAGTAGTGTCTTATATAAACCAAATCTATCCTGACTGAATATTTCATAGGTATATTTTAATGGAGGTATATAGTAATGTTGTATAAAATTATTACCAAAAGTTAAATATTTAGATTTCAAGTTTAGTAACAAAATAAACTGACTTTGACATAGTGCAGTGCCCTGTAGCTATTGCGCAGCTGGTTCACGCTATACATTCTATTACAGACTAACATTAAAAATGTGCAACAAAATTAACTTTCCGTATTTTCCGCGGAAAAAAATTGTTATTTGTGTTCTACTGTTAGCAATGTCAAATCTATGAGGAAAAACAATTTCACCGATCGGAACGTTAGTAGGGCCTAAGCACCAAAGTAAGGTCAGGTCGAGTTAGGTTATTTTTTTTTTAATGTAAACGTGTTTGCAGTAAAAAAAAACCTTCAGATTCGTGTTCAGCAAGGTCAAATTGATCAGAAAAAAAATTTCGCTGATCTTAATAATTACTGTAAGTTCTTATAAAGTTTAAAGTTCGGATAGTCATAAGCTAATGGAAAAGTGATTAATTAAGTTTCATCAAACATAATGGCGTACAAAATTCAAAAGAAATAATTATTAGTGGAACTAATTTAACTGATTGTATAATTTTTCCCTCATAAATGTGTTTTACTTACTTTTGTTTTTTCCTTTCTTTCCTTTTCTCTCCTATCCATTTCAGCTTTTTGTACTTTTGCTAATTCTTCATAGAATGATTCCTTACCCCATCTTAAAGGGTCATAAACTTCTGGCAAGTAGTTTGTTCCAAACTCATTTATGCCACAAAACTGAATTAACTTTTCATAAATACTAGGATTTCTGAAATCTTTTCTTTGCTGGATAATGTAATTCATGTCTTGCCCAGTTGTCATCATTTTCTCATAATACCGAGCAATTTTATCCTGAAGCTCATTAGAACACCTTCCACTAGGCTCTGGTGGCAATTGTACATCATCCAATTCTTCCATCTCATCATTCGATTTTTGTCTCTCCAACTCACTAGTATCATTTTCATCATCTGAAACAATTAAATCGTCGTTATAAGACACTAATGGGGCTACTGAAAGTGTATTTCCAATTTCCACACTGGTTAAAGGAGGTGTCAAAGATTCTTGCATGGGCGATGATTTATCATTTTTTGTATTATCATCTCCAACTTCATCTTCATTTTCAGAATCCGTATAAGTAGCTGTAAGAGAAGCTAATGCAATACTTGGTAAATTTGACATAACTGGCGAAATAAAGTTAAGCAAAACACTCTAAATTTAACCTCAAAATGTATACTATAGGTTAAAATTCACACACATAATAGCAATTCAATAAAACTATTTTTGAACCATTATAATTTCAGTACTTGAATCTTATTTGAACTTCATGAGTAAATTGATTACAATTTCAGTAACTGAATTTTAACAAAAATACACATATTGTATTCACTATTTATTTTCCAGAAACTTCCATATGCAATAGAATAACATAACAACCAAATGTCAAATATAAAAGCCAATGGTATTGCGTTGCCAATCAAATCGGACATTCGCACCAACGGAAACATATTGTGACCGAATTCAATTTATATAAGACTAGTACAATATAAACCGTTGAAGATGTGGAATAATGTGTTATCAAATTAACACAAAAGGCATATTCCCCACTGCAGGGGTCTTTTTACTTCTTTTTCAATATAATGCATCATACTCTTTTTCCAACCCGTGTTAGTAACGGTACTATCATCGCATTACGTCAAGTTTGTTCAAAGAAATACCACCTTCCGTCATATAAGACGTAATACTACAAACGATATCTTGAGCATAACCACTAACGGATATGACGTGGCAACATAAATAGATCCAGCTTCTTGTATTATGGAATAATGTTTTTTTATTGTACTTCTAAAATGTTTTTTGTTGAGGTTCTCAATTATAAGAGTGTTATCCTTGGAGGGGTTTGCATTCTTCTTTGCTCTGGATTTGAAGTTCTTTGCATTTAGAATTTTTTCCTCTTTTTATTTTACTTTTATCAACAACATGGGTGTAGTCATTATTAGTTATGATATCTATATCTTTCAGCAAACTTGATGCAGCTGAAAGCTGCTGTAGGCAGCTCATAAAAAGACAATAATTTAATGATATTTTAGTTTTTGTGCTACTGCAAATTAAGAGTTATTGTCTGTTTAACATTTATTTACAATTTTTTAAACCTTTAATTAAACAATTTTCACTATAGCACTTTAAAATATTATTGGCGAAGCATTGTAAATATAGCTTGATTTCTGAAAAAAAAGACATTTTAAATATGATGCGCTAGCTGGAGGTTCAATATATACTTTTTGTTTATTTTGTATTCTACCTCTACCCCACAGGCAGGTTTTCCACAGTATTATATATATATATATATATATATATATATATATATATATATATATATATATATATATATATATATATATATATAATAGGAATTTTTGGACTAAATAGGAGACTGACATACTTACCTAATGGCCAGAGTCCAAAACTGCAATCTTTTGGAAATAAATAAATAGACACATATAAAATCTCAACACACTATTGAAATATTAAGATCAAAATTGATCTTTGTCAATCAAAAAAGAGAAAAAGAAAAGACTGTAATGATTATTAAATCAAATCACAATTTTAATTAAATTTCATTTAATTAAAAATTCAATTAACAATTCAATTAATAAATATATAAAATTCAGAGCCTAATGTTTCTTCAAAAGAGTTCTCTCCTGAGGACAACTTTATAGTAAAATAAATGAGCTATTCTAAAATTTAGTTGGTTTTTTGTATTGAAGCCCAGAGACAAAGTCTACTGGCAGACCATGATTAAAGAACACAGGAGCCTTTAAAAAAGGTATCTTATACATGATCATATTTTGCACGTCCCCTTGCCGTGCCTGCAAATCTTCTAAGATGGTAAGATTCTTTGGAAATTTTGTGTATTCATATTAATATTTCTTTCCAGCTGACTACTTTACTGAGAAGTATGACTATTTAAAGACCCAACAAAACATATTAACCATTTTGGGGGTGTCATACAAACTTTAAGGTAGACATCAGCGGGTAGTGGCTTGCGTTTAGGCATGGCAAATAACGGGTGAACACAAGACAAAATTTAAGAATGCTCGAGGCTACACGAGCACAAGAGCGGAACGGAGATAAGCAGGCGCGAATAAAGATAAGTAAAAGAAGAAAGACACACACACACACATATATATATACATATATATATATATATATATATATATATATATATATATATATTTTAGGTTAGTTTTGGTTGGTAAAGATTATTTAGATTTTTTGGACTAGGAGACTGACAGACTTACCTTGGTAAGAGTCCACACTGTAGTCTTGAAATAGAAACACATAAAAGCACTTAAACAATGATATATTTCAACCACACAGTGGTCTTTATCAATCGAAGAGAAAACACAAAAAGAAATATGAGTGAATGAAATAAAATAAATATAAGTTGTAATCACAGATTGTGTAGAGTAGAAATCAGATGCACAGATTAAAGATATATTTATATAAATGGTTTCCATGAGCATATGAGTGATTATAGTTTATATAAGTCTGTCAGAGGAAAAGAGATAAGGCTGTTGGGAAAAAAAAAAAAAAAAAAAAAAAAAAAAATGGATTTATCTGATGTTGAGGTTAGGGGATTCTCTGGACTTGGTATACCACTGGTATGATAGTTCCCACCTTCTCAGTTCTGAGGGATTGCAATCAGGGGGGAGTGATTTAATTATTTTTGTGGTATAGCAGTCATCAAAAGTTGCGATGTTGTGACTCGCAGCATGTTGAGCTGTTGGTCTATCCATATTCATAATTTTAACATCATGTCTGTGGCCATTCATTCTGATATTCAGACCATCCGTGGTCAGGCCTATGTACTGTGCTGAGCAAAGTTTACATTGTAGCTGGTATATGACATTTTTCGATGTACCACGGATGGTCTGAATATCAGAATGAATGGCCACAGACATGATGTTAAAATTATGAATATGGATAGACCAACAGCTCAACATGCTGCGAGTCACAACATCGCAACTTTTGATGACTGCTATACCACAAAAATAATTAAATCACTCCCCCCTGATTGCAATCCCTCAGAACTGAGAAGGTGGGAACTATCATACCAGTGGTATACCAAGTCCAGAGAATCCCCTAACCTCAACATCAGATAAATCCATTTTTTTTTTTTTTCCCCAACAGCCTTATCTCTTTTCCTCTGACAGACTTATATAAACTATAATCACTCATATGCTCATGGAAACCATTTATATAAATATATCTTTAATCTGTGCATCTGTGTCATCTGATTTCTACTCTACACAATCTGTGATTACAACTTATATTTATTTTATTTCATTCTCTCATATTTCTTTTTGTGTTTTCTCTTCGATTGATAAAGACCACTGTGTGGTTGAAATATATCATTGTTTAAGTGCTTTTATGTGTTTCTATTTCAAGACTACAGTGTGGACTCTTACCAAGGTAAGTCTGTCAGTCTCCTAGTCCAAAAAATCTATATATATATATATATATATCTGTTGCACTGACTTTATGAAGTTAATATATTACTATTGTAAGTAATTTTATCCACCATTAAGTGCAATGATTTTCATTTAAAATCATTGCACTTAATGGTGGATAAAATTACTTAGAATAATAATATATTAACTTCATATATATATATATATATATATATATATACACATATATGTGTGTATGTGTGTGTGTGTATTTAACTTTGCAACACTGTTTTCTTGTATTGAGACTTATCACTTACACTATAATGTATTTAAACAAGAATCTTAAGTGGTATTCATGAGAATTAACTTTCAAGGACTTTAATTACATGTCCTCATTTTTGAGCACCAACAAGAGGGGAAAAGTTAACGAGTCTTAAATCAAAGACAGTTAAATACAACAGCAATAATCGCCATATCTATTGATTCTACAGCCTTATTTTCATTGGGATAAAATCCTGTTTTTGTGACAAAATTTTTTGATCTTGCAGTCTTGATTTATTTGATTCAAATTTTATGGGTCACCGAGAAATTAAACAAAATTTTGCTTCAATTGAGCAAATACAAGAGAAAATAGAAAACTTAATTACAAACATTACAGAGCGTTAATATATTTTTTCAATATAGTAGTTGTATGTGTTTAACCATTTAATGTAGTACGTACCCAGTTTTTGATCCCAATGTTATACTCTACAGCCACTAACATTGGAAGTCATAAAGTCACTACTTTTGCTCCTTCATCACTGTAGAAGTGTTTTTCACCCAAAAATTCCTTCACTTTTGGATACAAGAGAAAATTGCTAGGTACCAGATCAAGGCTGAAAAATGGTTGGCCAACAATTTTCATTTAAATCTTGGATCTTAAACCTTTAAATCTCAGGAAGTTCCACCTGAGATTGTGCCCTTGCATGAGGATGAGCATTGTCAATGATCAAAACCACCTTTAAAGATAGCAATATGTGTTGTATATTTTAGATAATTCAATGTATCTGTTGAGTTTCAATGTAGACTGCTGAGTTTATTGATCCTCCTCTTGCCATAAACTCTACATTGATCAAAACTGCTCTGGTCTCAAAAAACTGTTGCCATCACTTTTCTGGTATTCAGATTTGGTTTTTCTTTTCTGAGTATTGATGAAAGTTTGAGTGATAACATGTGATAGATCAGTGTTTTGTTTCCAGCGTTTTATATAAAACCCAATTTTCATGTTACAATGTTTACTTTTACAATGTGGTTTACAACCACAATTACAATAAGAAATTTGTTTCCATGTTTGTCATTTTCAGTTAAAACTTAAGGGCTTCTCCATTCTGTTCCATCTTTTGGGAATCAGTCAACATTTTAGGCACTCAACTAGGACATATTTTCTCGAATCCAAGATGCTCTGTCACAATTTCATGTAGTACAGACGTTGATAATTGGGAAAAACTTGCAGAAATACACTGAAAGTGAAACATCAGGTTTCTTGAATCTATTTTTCAACATTCAGTTTCAAATTGGTAGTAATGAGCGATGGCCTTCATTGTGTACGCTGATTCTTCCTTGGCTAAACATGATGCACTATTTCTTCACAGAGGATTTTATTATCACTATCCATTTTTCTAATTTGCCAATAAATATAAATAGGATGAAAATGTTGTGCATTCACAAAGAAAATTATACTAACCACCTCATATTTACTGAAGTTTGCTACTGGCAATGCCATGTTTGAATATTCATAGACCATATAAGCATTACAACCAACTGAGCATGTGTTGATAGGTAATCTTTGCTCACACTGAGGTAAGAGGTTGAACAAACTGCTATGCCGACTGTCATGGTATAGGGATTGATATGACTTCAGATATCCAATTAATCTGTATATTTAATTTAAAACTTTTTGATATATTAACCTTATTGTTTCATTGTATTTGATACAATTTATCTTTCTTTGTTTTTAAACCCTATAATCTACATACCATTAAGGTTTATCTGTGTTTGGTTTAGTTTGATTTGATCATGATGCTTAAAGATTTGTTTAGTTTAAATTATCTACATTTGGTTTGGGAGCTTCTAACGTTATTGATTTTATATTTCCAGTGATTTTATATTAAGTGAGTTTCCAAATTTTTGGAGGAGAATGGCACATGGAATGCAGGTTCAGATACTTGATTTTTTTGGCTAGGTTCTGTATTTTTAAGTGGTCTAAACTCTTTCTATGGATTGTATAGGATAAATATGTTAACACCAACTGGGAATTGTAATGTAATTTGGTATTGAGTATGAGTTTAATTTGAAATACGTGAATATTTTAAATTGTTTTATGTGAAGTATGTAACTCTTTTTGAGTTTATTCATGGGAAAATCAATTTCAATGGATGGAAGAAAAGATGGAAGTGTGCTTTTTTCTTAAATAAAATTTTGTTAAAATTGAAGTAATAAACATATAGGTTTTTATTATATTACACTTGTTTTAAATCTCATATGCTCATAACAACTTTTCTATCAAAGTTGCTTGTTGTAATTATCTTGAATTCACTGATTGAATTATAATTAAAAGATATTTAATTAAGTGAACACGTAAGGGCTTACTTATTCATTTAGTTAAGTATCTTTTAATTATAGTTTTCTATTAAGTTTATAGTATATGACTTTATTAAAATTCAACCTATTCTCATGTTGAAAATGAATTAATAGCTGAAAATTAGAGTATTTATTAATAAATAACAATCAACAGTTGTAATTAATAAATACAATTCAAGATAATTTTCATAAATAAAATTTCTTTTGTATAGTAAAACCTGGTAATGCAGATTATTTTCTCTGTATATTTAACAATAGACTGGTGCTATCTGCAGAGCATTTGTCAAAGCTCTTAAATTTTTGTTAGAGGTAACAAAAATAAAAAGTATTTTTCAAGTATTATGTTTTGTGTAAACTCATTTTGATAAAGTTAAATTAAATTTCAACTATTGATTCAATGTGAGAATATTTAATACTACAAAACACTAGGAATATATTGAAACTTTGTGATGCAAATATTACCATGAACTTATAACAAATTAGATTTTATAAAACCTGAGAGCAAATGTTTCAAACTATGTTAGGTAATCATATTTAGTGTCTATCAATAACAGATAATTCTCACACATTGTGGGGAGGGAATAATAGGTCAAGGGGTACAACCATGTTGGACAAAAATAAAAATTTAAAGGATGTAAAAAAACATTTTACTAAAAATATTGTCTGATTTCATCACATTCATTATTTTTAACAATTGGATCAAATGTAACTGGGAAGCTTGGGGAATGTTCATGTTCAAAACCATTTAGAAAAAACTATTTTTATCAATTTTTAATACACAATTAACTAGTAAATATGAAATTGAATTTTAAGGCATAGTTATGCTTAGAAAAATATTAAAAGTGCCCAACAAACAGATATAAGCTTCTTGACATATTTAGTATGCTATTTGTCATATTGCAGCTACAATTTCTAGATTTCAACAAAAGAAACAGACCTCATTGTATAAGAGCTGAGATTGAAGTTTGGTCTGCTGAAAATTTTTACAACAGTATTAGCACCAGTACCAAGTAAAAACTATCGCATTTCCCTCCTCACCAAATTCATGGATGTAGTACTTGTACAAATTAATATAGGTAGGTAAGGAGTGGGGGTGGAGTACTAGAGCTGAAGGATTGGAAGCATCTGATTATAGTTAAAGCTGCTTGATGTAATCATCTTGAATTCACTGATTAAACTATATTTAAAAAGTACATAAGTGAATACGTAATGGCTTACTTGCTGACATGTTTCAAAACATTTGTTCCTTTTACGAAGTTAACCCTGTACTCTACGAGTCAGCAAATAAGCCATTACGTATTCACTTAGTTTAGTACTTTTCAAACACATCTGATTATGTTGTGGGGAGGAGCACCTGGAGTGTTATCTATGCTAATGGGAGAGTCTGTGATATAATTTGAGATGTTTATTTGAAAATATTTTCTGATATGAAATTTCCTATAATTTCACATTCTGCCTAATAGAATTATTGGAAATAGGTTCATCATCTTCACCCTATACAGCACCACTTCATTTTCAACTAACATTATGAACAATAAGTATGATAATTATTGCATAACTATTCACTTTTAGTAAGCAGCTTTTATATTATCATAGAGGTGACAAAGATACTCTTCTCAACATGTGGCTGTCCAAAAGTTAATATAAGGGCTACTTAGATGAGTGTTATATTACTCTCTCTCTTTGCTATATATAAATTTTTTTTGCAGAATAAATTTAATATAGTGTTTTCGTCCTCACTTCTATACCAGTTCTTTTAATTATTTCAATATTTCCCATTAATGTTTAGTGTAAGACATATGAGCAATCATGAAATAACGCAAAAACCTTGTTATTTCCATAACCTTCTCCTAGCTTGAACAACTAGATTATGGATGTCTTATATTTCAATTTTAGTTAATTTATTTTCTTTTGTAATTTTTACCACAAAGTTAAATCAACAGAATGGCTTTTCCTTACTTATTTTTTAATTCTGTTTTGCTCAGTTTCTATCTTCTGCAATCTATGGGACTATGGTAGATCAAAGTTAAATTAATAATCTTAACCGAAAATGACTTAATCTGAGCAATTAATCATCATTCTTTTCATACAAAATTAAATATTCTACTCAATTTAACTTTAATAAATTAAATTATGATTTTTAATCAATGAAATGAAATTTGTACTACTTTCAGTTTTTTTTCTTCTTAACATCAGTATTCACATAATCTTCTAGTTTTCTTATTTGAATTGAATCCAAATAGATCTTGTCAATAGATTTTTGATACTCTTGACTTTGGAATCCATTACATTCAGTAAATCTTAAATAATCATTTTAACATTAGTTTATGACTATCCAAACTTTAAATTTTGTAAGTTTGTGAAAATTTAGTCTCAGATGTCTTAGTAAGTTTTCACAAGTTTACAAAATTTAAAGTTCAGATAGTGATAAACTAATGTTAAAATGATTAATTAAGATTTTTGATATCTTGAATTTTGTAGTCTGTTATGTTCGGTGAATCTTATTAATCACTTAAACAATAGTTTATGACTATCCGAACTTTAAAGTTTGGATTTGAACAAACTTCGGGTAGTCATAAACTATTGTTTATTAAGATTTTTGATAGTTTGATTCAATCAAAAATTATTAGTTTTATTGAATATAATTTTAAAACTATTTGTTCAGTAAGTTAGTAATTCCAATCTATTTTTTTTAAAATAAGACACATCCCCTATTGAAGCAATAGAATTAGAAGTGCAAACACTTCTAGAATTAGAATTTTTCTAAACATAATTGTCTAGAAATTTTGTTTTTATACCATGATTTTACTATGCTAAATAACTTTTTCCTACTAAATACATGAATGAATTTGGCAATTTTATTTTTTTGCTTTTTTCAGCTGTATTTTTTAAATTATTTCAAATATTGAAATTTATTTCAGGATGTAACATATCTATCATACTTTAATTTATTTTTATATTAGTTTAATCCATTTTCTTGTGAGCTACTAGTTTTCACTTGCCTGCAGAGTTACGGTGTAAGTCGACAATGGGACACATCTCCCGAAACGGCCGTCCTCAACAAATATAAGTATTTACTCGCTTTTACATTATAAATATAAGTAAGTGCTACTATAGGCAAGTTGTAAATTATTTACAAATATTTTAGTTCTAATTTATATATGGTCTTTGTTATTTTATATTTTCCTAATCATATTTCATATTATTTTTTTGTCACATCACTCTAAGGTTTAGAAATATGATAACACAAAATAACAACTAAGTAGGCACTAATAAAAATAAAATTCAACACAATAACCAGCAAAACAAGTATAGATTAATATCACATTTCACAACGGTAAAAGTCAAAATAGTGAACTCTAAAGCTCACCAAAAATTGGTTTTTAATGAACAAACACACAACAAACTAGTTTCGGCAACGATGTCGCCTTCATCAGTGCTTGGCTACTACTAACATATTGTCAAACTATCGTATAAGAAGTTAAATAAAACAAACAAGATAAAACATACAAAGTCAAGCAATAAAATTAATCTAACTATAGAGCACAATATTTCTTTCTAAGGAGAGTTATACATTTTACATAACTGTTATTATTAATAATATTTTGGTCTCTTTCTTTCCCCCTCCTTATCTCACACCACCATCATCAACAAACAAATCCTAACTCTACAATGTGATGCATTGTACAATGGCCAAACCCATAGGAGTATTAGGACAAGAAGCCGGGAGCACTTTGCTCATTTTAAAAACAATAAGCCGGAATACTCAGCAATGGCCAAGCATTGCTTGAACAACCAACATTACTTTACGTCTGACCATCCTAAGTTGTTGAAGCAAGTCACGAGGTACAATACTATGGATGCTTGGGAGACATGGTTTATCAACAAATTTCAAGATGTCTCAGTAAAGAATAAGTTGAGCCCGGTCCAGGGTTCTCCCTTCTGTAACCAAATTCTGTGTTGTTCTGCTAAGCAAGTGATTCATAACTGTTTTTTTGTTTCAGATCTAATAAGTGTGAAATTAGTTGCTACTGCTACCTTGTTAAAAATGTTAATTAATGTGCAAGTGTTGATGTTTGTTTATTCATGTTAACTCTGTTTTTAGTTCTAATTTTGATAAACTGATTTTATTAGTGAATTGTTTACAATGTATCTTTATATAATATATCATTGTTATTTTTTTAAACTGTTTAAGCTGGTTGTTAAATTAACAACTAGCTCGTCATGAACAGCAACAAGATTTTGATATTTAATAATAAGTTATGTAAAATATATAACCCTCCTGGGTAAGAAATGTTGTTTGTGCTCTGTAGTTAGATTAATTTTATTGCTTGACTTTGTATGTTTTATCTTATTTGTTTTATTTAGCTTGTTGTATGATAATTTGACAATATGTTAGTAGTAGCCAAGAACTGAGGAAGGCGACATCATCGCCAAAACAAGTTTGTTTATTAAAAACTAATTTTTGGTGAGAATTTGAGTTCACTATTTTGACTTATACCTTTGTGAATAGTTCTCCCTAGCTAAGCTCTAATTAACTAAATATCACATTTGTTGGTACAAAATAGTAATCAATTCAAAACAAAATTCTATTATGGTAGTATATGAACATGTGATCAATATTTCAAAACAAAGCCATAATATATATTGAATTGCAGTTAATTTAACATCAGCTGCAATTTCGCAGCAGTAGAAAAATAATAAAAGCGTTCTTTTAATTTTTTCTAATATAAGTAATTTACATTGATTTCACTAATTTAAGAACTATAACCATAACGAAAATGAAATTAATATTTAGTACAGAACTTGTTCTTCAGTTTAGGGAATACAATTTGGGTACATTCATGGCCGACTCTACTATAAAATATTTCGTATTCAAAGTGAACAAATTATGGAATAATAATAACAATTATTATTATTTTCAATTGGCAGCACCTGTTACTATGGAAACAGCTGTAGGCAACGTGAGCCATCTGAAAGCTTACTATGGAACTAAATCCATGACGTTAACATCCGGGGTCTGAAGTATAGAAATGGCCGCCATCGCTAATGGACGGAGTGTAAGTGATCAAAATCCTGGAACTCAAAATGCAACAGTGGATCGTTTAAAAGTTTTATATCCAATGGTGAATGAAGAAGAAACTCCATTACCACGTGCTTGGAGCCCAAAGGATAAATATAACTACATAGGCCTGTCACAAAATAATTTGAGAGTTCATTACAAAGGTGAGTGTTTATCACTTGGTTATGGATTAATGTCAAAAGGTGTATATTTTTTTTAAACAGATTTTAATTTTTTCCTATATAAGAAAGTTATTCAAGATGAAAATTATGCTTAATGTTGTGAGAGTGTTATTCCAGATTTGCTATGAAATTTAACAATTTGACGGAATTTTGTAAAGTAATTCAAGAAGGTTTCAAACAAAGGAATCAGCTGATCTTAACTCTGCAATCCCCTTCCCCTCCTGTCTATATAATGACGTAGTTCAGCCTTGGCCACTTCAGTCACTATTTATTATTTTTTTCTATAATAAAAAAAAATGTTTGAAAATAATAACTTCAGACTTAACTTCAAATCTCGGTTAACAAATAAATACTTGAATCTTAATTGAGCCATGACAATTTTCACTGTAGTAATAATGTCATTTAAAAATAGAACTAAGTATTTAAACAGCCATTGTGCAATTTAATTAGACATGGTAAACATTTTTATTTATTTTTTATGCAACTTTCATGTTATCACTGATAATATTGAACTTCTGACATTTTAAATTGCGATTTGGTCATTTCATGAAAGTCTGAATGTCATTCAAGTTCATTACTAAATATGTCTAACCTTGCTTAAAATATTATCTATGAAAAAATTATTAAGCTTAGTGTGAAATGTAAAGAAATGTTTGAAATTGTATTACTTAGATTAACCAGATCAAAGTATGTTAAAAAACCACATTTTTTGTCTAAAAATATTAGATATATCTTCTGTAGGAAAAAAACATGAACCAGTTCTTGATTTGAGCTTAATAACTATGCATTTTTAATTATTTTAACAAGCCTAAATTAAACTTGTTTAGGATGGTATAATTTTTTCAAAACTAGGTGTACAATTTTATCTAGTTTAACATGATGGAATTAACAAGTTGGTCAATTTTTAAATGCAATATTTTACACAGCTCTATTTGCAATTCCTCTCTGTGGCTAGAAATAATCTACAAAAATCCTATGCTGAGCACAGTATATTAAGGTAGTAAAAAGTATGTGATAATGGGTGTGGTCAAAAAACTAAATTTGGCCAAGAAAATATTTGTAGAATCCAAACCTTTTAGCTGTAAAGTTTAGATCTTGTATAAGAAATATACCTTATGCAAAGATTGATAATAAATATCTCTATAGTATTGAACAAACATACAAATTTCAATTTATAGTAGGGTAAAGTCTTGTCTATAAATGTGCAAAGATATTGGGAAATGAGTATTTATGTAAATACAGTAAAACCTCTCATATCCAGATGTAATATGGAAACAGCTTTCCAGGCATTTGATCAGCTAATCGAATGTCAAACAACAAGATAAAGCAACAATAGCCGATCACCTACTTTTTCAAAGATAGAGGGATATTTTATCGAAGAAATGTGTTCAATGAAAGAAGTAAACCATTCCATCTTATTTTTTTATTAATTTTCTATTACCAAAACTGATAATTAATGTACTTATGTAAGTACTGCACTGTATTAAGGAACTGTAAATACAGGCTTGTAACTAAATTGTACATACAGTTTTATATTGCTGTTAAAATATTACAATCTTCAATAAGGGTAACTTATTTACTTAAAACTATCACACATCTACTATTCTAATTGGAATAGTTGTGATTACATGGTACAATTACCCACATCATTCCATAACCCCTCCCATATCCTGATTTTTTGTTATCCCAATATGAGAGGTGTTACTGTATTGTTAATTTAATTTATAAATTTGTTGATCTTTGAAACTTGTCGAGTTTATATTGTCGTTAATTAAATAATAGCATTTTGTATATAATTTTTAAATTTAAACTAAAGAACCAAAATTTTGATAGTAACATTTTTTATTTTGATACTTAAAGTTATTAATTTAAATTTGCTTGTAATTATCTTCAATTCACAATTCACTAAAGTAGAGGCTTTGCTTTGTAAAAAGAATGGTTGTTTTGAAACGCGTCAGCAAGTAAGCCCTTACTTATTCACTTAGTTAAGTATCATTTAATTATAGGTTATTCATTTAGTTGTATATAAAACGCTGTAGACAAGCAAGTAAAATTTAATGAATTATTTCATTAAAGTAAACGGTGCTTGGAAAACATCCAAGATATATGCTTAGATCATTTATAATATAGACAAGTAGTAAAAAGACACCAAAATAATGATTTAACCTTTTTAGTACTGTGCCTGCAGTAGCAAACATATGAGTATTTTAATTTTCTTAGCTTAGCAATACAAGTTCATTACATTTAATTCACTAGACAACAATGTCTCTTTGATTTGAACAAGAGCAATGTTATAATACAGTAGTTATAAGTCTTGAAATAAATTGCCAAATATAGTTATTTCAAATAGTTCCTTAGTTAAATATATTTGACAGGTCGTCTTGACAGAGGATGGTCTGTTTCCACCGAAAGTGTTTGTTAATCATGTCGATTTTAGATGAATGTAATTACTGGGATATATATACTTTCATAAGAACTGCATGTTCAAACATGTTTACAATAGTGGACGGTTATGACCTGATCTATTCTGGTAACTGGTAACTTATAAAGTTATACAGCAAGGTGCTGTACTCTGACGTAGTTATTGTAACGAGGTTATACATCTTGAGGTTCACACTATTTAGTATGGACTGACACTAATACAACACACCTGAGCAACCGTCTTGTCTATGACTTACAGCATTGAATAATGCACTGAATTAGTGCGAAACGTGTCTGCTGAAAAATATCACTAAGTAGTGGTTTGTTTGTCAAGTGATACCATGAACACACAATTTATACTCCTCTGTTAACAATAACACATACAGAACACCAATACACCACAGACTCACACTATTACAATATACCTGAGCAACAGTCTTGTATGTGACTCACTGCATTGAACAATGGACTTATCTAATGTGAAATGCGTCTGCTGAAAAACATCAGTAAGTAGTGTTTTTTCCAAGTTATACCAACTTTAATTTGTGACTAAACACTTTTAAATGTTTATAAACTTACCTATAGTAGCACTTATATTTGTTGAGGACGGCCGTTTCGGGAGATGTGTCCCATTGTCAGCTCAGACCTTAACGGGTCTGAAACGCCCGTCCTCAACAAATATAAGTAAGTGCTACTATAGGAAAGTTTATAAACATTTAAAAGTGCTTAGTGAAAACTAGTAGCTCACATGAAGATAGAATCAACAAATACTTTATTTGTATGTCCTATTGTTGATGGGTGGACTTGTTAGCTCCTGAGCTCTCAATGTCCTTAGCGGCCCAATTGTTTTCAGTGGATCCGTTGTTTTTATACAAGTTTTACTTTTGTCAGAGTTTTTAAGAAATAACAAGATTTTTAAAACATTTTCAACTTTTAAGCCACTATAACACTGTAATTTAGCCACTAACAAGAAATATTATTTCACCAATCTCTTCAACTTACTAACAGCCATATAGTGAGATAAAAGCATGCTCTTAGGGTGTAATGGGGGACTAAATTTAATCAATTTGTATTCAATCTCGTTTCCTCGTGGAACTAATAGTCCCATTCAATTTAAAACCTGTATTGCTGATGTCATGAATAACATTGTCACTGGTTATCTGCTTTGATTTAGTAGCTTACATTGTTCTTTTAAATCCACTAACAACAAATATGGAATACCTTGTAAGGTGACTAACCTTGTTCTGTTAAAGCTTAACCTGCCTTCACCTAGAGACACAATCATATTGTGAGAATAACAAGAATGCCACCTTTTGCTATTTCTGCTTGTGATCTCGAGACGTCTGGTATATTATGAGCTATTCCCTGGTTTTTAATATCTTTCTTCCAGTACTGCAAAATCAGTTGTTCTAATTGTTTGAGAATAAGGTCTTCTTTTTTTAAGTTGTTCAGAAATGAGAGGTTCAACCTCGGAATGTTGTTTTTTTCAATAATTTCACTATATATAGATTGATTTGGTTATAATATCATACAAGCCTTAGGCTACTTGTCACTGTTTTATTCTTAACCTTGAAACTAGTTTATAAGCCTACACAATGTCGATGATTCATTATGTAATAGCTATAGTTTAGTCCTTTTAAAACTTTACCTTAAATTATTATTAATAAAAATAACTTTATTATTTTATTAAGATGGAGAAATAAATGTATATTCCATCTTTTTCTTTTATTTTATTTTCAAATTAAATATTAAAAGTTGTCTAAGAAAGCAGAATATCAATTAATATTTCTAAATATATATTTTCCACTAACAGAAAGTGTTCAAGGTACTTAGAGTCAAATGAGAAAATTATATTAACACAAATCAACATCCTCTAAAATGAATACTTTTTTATTAATAAATAAAAGTTAATATTTTTAGGAATCGGTAATATTTTGTCAAATATTTTCTGTAAATTATGAAAGTAAAAATATTTTGAATATTAGCCATATTCAAAGTTAAATTTGTTGTTTACGTATCCTATCTTAAGGTTGAGTTGATACAGTTTGCACTTGGAGTAGTAAAATTTAGTGTTTTATGGATAACTTTTTAAGAACAACCTAATAAGTTACATTACTAAAGTCGACAATAGGATTTGAAAGTGTTGCTTTCAAAGAAGCAATGCAGTTATAACAGTTGAATGGTTTTACCTTTTTAATAAAATTCAATAAATAAAAATAATATTCATAAAAGTGCCATTACTTTTTGTAATCATTCAGGTGTATTTATGATATACAATATAATTTTAGACACTGACACTAGGGATGGAAATAAAAAAATTAAATTATTTTTCAAGATGACTAATGTCTACATATAAAGTTTGATTATATAAATTCATGTTTCTTGTGTAGTATAAACATTGCCTAGGATAAAACAATGTCTCTTTGAGCCAACTTATGAAATACCTATTACTGAGAAAATTACGTTTTGTCATAAACGAATAAATAACTGCACAGGAACTCACAAAATATTATACTTTATTGTCATACGCGTTTCAATTACTTATGTCATCATTATCAGTGACACCACTACAAATTTAAAACTGCAACTTCTGTCATATAGATTAGAAAAAAAATATTGTATAGGTTATCAGCCTACAACTTATTTTTAGATTGGCCTAGAAATTGTTGAGAGACAACTACGAGTATAATAGGTATGTAATTTTGTTTGTATATGAAAATATATGTGAACGGAATTAAAACATTAGATAAAAGGGTAATTCCTGATACATTCTTGGTTAAGAAATTTAATGACTCTTTGTATATAAAGTTTTTATACTTTGGTTTTCAATTCCAGTTTTATTATTTGTGTAACTAAATTATGGTTAATTAGTTATATAACAAGTAATGTTAACAGAGCTTTTGTAAAATGGTTATTACATTTTCAGAAGTATTAATTGTTAAAAATTTCTCTGATGGTGTAGATATAATTAGATTACTCAGGGCTATTTTTAATTAGTTCTAATTTAAATTAATTAGTTGGTCTTTTTAGTTTAGCAGGCCTAATTAAGGCCTAATTACAAAATATGTAATACTTATTTATTGTACTATGGGTTACCTCCCGATTTATATTATTAAAATTTTTTGTATGTGCGTTCTTAATAGGCTCTAATACAGTCAAGGATAAATGGGTCAAGGTTTTGGAGTATTACACTGTATATTAAATTGAATATAACAGCCAAATCAGTTAAATGAATAAAGTTGAAGACGTACCTGTGTCTTTTGCAATGAATTTGTTTATTGTTAAAACATGAAAATGGATTCAATTAGAAAAATAATGGTTATAAAATTAACTGTTTGACTTTAGGCCTCTAGTTTATTTAAAAAAATAATAAATACATGTTTTAAATTCTAACTTATCTTGTTTCACTATTTTTATGTTTCAATTACTTGACTAAAAACAATAACTTACTAGAATTTCGGAGCAGCTTATTTAGGGAATTATTCAATACAGTGTAACATACTTGACTAATTAGTCTCAGTTGATTTGTATTATGGTTGTTTGTAGTAACTATTGAGATTTATAAGTAATACTTATTGGTCCAACCTATATTTGTTTCATTAAGTTTGCTAATACATCTAAATGAAGTGAGACAGTTCGGTCCTACCTCTAGTCTTGCTTGGCCACTTATCATCTGTGGAAATTTTCTTTCTATTTGTGTTGAGCTTATTATCCTAAAATTGTTTTGGTTTTTAAAAATTATATTGTGAATAGGAAGAACTTGTTAGAATAGGATATTAATCACTTAAACAATTGTTTAAGTGGTTAATAAGATTCACTGGACCTAATGGACTACAAAATTCAAGAATAGGATAGTTTGAAAAAAAGGAAAAAAATAATTGTGATGTAAGTTATTCAGTTGCTGCACTGCACATTAGTGTTTTAAAGTCGTATCTTGTATCTAGATGTAAAAATTTTGATTCTAAACTTTCCTTTTTATGATATAAAATTTAATGTTCAAGTTATCATGTTGTTTTTCTTTAAACATTTATTCTTTTTATTATTGTTAGATTTTTATCTGTGGTTAATCTTGCAATTGTGGATTGCTGATAGTATTTCAATTTAGTCAATTTTAAATACTATTAAAGAGTATTTCAAAAATGTAAGTAGAGAGACAAAACAAAAAGCTGAAATCATAAAAAATACACAGACATTTACCATAACTTAGAAATCTACACATCAACAAAAAAGGACCACATCTCAACACACTAGAACAATATGAAATTTACCGACACACAAAGTACAAACATATTAAACAAACACAATACAATTCACACATACTCTTTGATACTATCAAAAACCTACCTTTAAAACCGTCACCACCTGACCCAACATCTCCAAGCAGAAGACACTGATGAAGATCGGCACATAGCAATCAAAAACGTTCTGTCTCAGTAAGTTTTAACAAATTTAATAAATTCAAAGTTCGGATAGTCATAAACTATGGTTTAAGTGATTAATAAGATTCACCGAACGTAATGGACTATTAAATTCAAGATAAAAAAATAATTGTACTTTGTCTATAACCTGGGTGCCAATCTTAGAATTAATTTGAAAAAAATTGTTTATTTGACAAAAAAAACACTACTTACTGATACTTCTCAGCTGAGTCAGTCATTTCACACTTTGTCCATTGTTCAAAGCTACAAGTCACATCACCTGTCTTGGCTGTAACTCACCAACCAAGAGTGAAAACCCTCTGTTTAGAAATAGCAGCAACTTTACCTCTGTGCTTTCCATCCCAGGTGAAGCAATAAGTATTCAATCAAAATCCTCAAAATGTAAGACCCAACCATTGCAAGTTTAAATTGTTTTAGTTTTAACATATTTTGTTCATATCCATCTTTAAATGTGCTTACCTACCTACTTTCATCAATTATTTAAAACAATTTAAAATTTTCCCATAACTACTTCATTTCTTTCTGTATTCAAAGTTTATCTTGTTCTAATAATAATGTAAACAATGTTTTACATATTGTAGTATATTTCATGTATTGGCATTAAATATTAAAATAGGTTTGATTTTTGCTTAGTTTCTTTGTTAGTAAGGAATAAAAAAATTGAAATAGCATAATAACATTTGTTCCCTAAACAAATCAATAATATTAAATAAAAATAAAACTATTTTAAAATCTGATTTCTGAATTTTTTTAAAATTTTAAGTTGTGATCTTTTTCAATATACTTAGTGAAATTATAACATGATTTCATTAGATTTTACATTTATTTTATATATTTTAACAAATAAATTTGTGAAACCTCTTAACGATTTCAAACTTATCTTTCAGGTTTATTTTGCTATTAATATTTTGCATCATGGCCTAAAATGTTTGCTACTTATTCAAGTCTTTAGTTTACAATTTGATTTCAAAACAGCAATCGAGTTCCAGGTGTATAAACGTTTAAAAAGATTCAATTATAAAAATGAATCGAAACATTTTCTAGATCTATTCTAAATTTCAAATTGATGCATTAAATCGTTAATTCATCGTGGTAACAAAATAGGACATTGACCCTAATTAACGAAATTTTAATTTACATAAATTAACAGAAATACAGTAATGTCCACACAAGTAGGCCTACGCTTTTCTTTATTGCTCTGTCTTTGTGTAATTAGATATTCTTTTTATCGCGTATTGAAATAGAGATCACACCATTAAATTAAAAGTCAGTCAGCTGTAACAGATTCTCGTTTTGTTATTATTATTGAGTTGTCATAACGCGCATGCGTTGCAGAATAATAAGAAAGCTGCGAGTGCGTACAACAGCTGACTACGCAATCAGCTGGCACGCTCACAGCTGTTACAACGACCTTGTGCTCAATACTCGGCCATATAGGCTCTACCTGACACTGTTCTTATTTTCTACTTCCTCATTCTGTTGGAATTATGGGAGAGAAAAGTCATATAGTTTAAACAATTAGTTGCACTTTTTGATATACACATCGTTTATAGATTCGTTTTTTATAAATTAATTGAGTAACCTAAAGCATAGAGTATAAAAACATATATCATCAAATTATTTTCTTAAATAATTTGAAATTATAAAACCTTGAATTATATTAGTGGACATTATTGTATTTACTCGGAATAGATTACATCCTAAATTCACGTGTTTCGTAAACCAGTGAGTTCCATAAATTCCTTTACCGTACTGAAAATGTTATTTCTAGTTACATGGGCCCATTGAACATCTAGTCTCGCGAGACACAATATATAATATATTAGAATCTCTGCAAACAGGATGGGAGATATTCGAGTGTTGAGATAAAATCCCCTTGCATTTGGCGAAGTTCGGAGGGCATTCGTTTTTACAACGTCGTCGCACGTTTAATGCCAGAAAATCGTTACAGTTTTTGTTTAGTCAGGAATCTAACCCCCAAAACTACAACCTTTGGCGTTGTCTTTATTCTTGACGTTCAGTGATTCAAGAATACTTAGTTCTAAAATCTCAGAAATACTGTATTTGCGTTCTTGTAAAATATCCTGAGTATTAAATGTGACCAGAATTAATTGAATAATATTAACCGTATAAGCCTGAACGAAGGACGGCCTTTTGCTAGAGAGGGTTAATTCGCTTGCTCTCCAACATATATCTCCCTATAATTGTACTTCACAAGGTAGGTAATTGGGTCTGATTGATTAAGGCGTTCCGCGTGTAACGTCAGGACAGGAAAGACATTGTGCTCAACGTATAATGTAAACCTTAATACAAGGAGCTCTTTGTAATCCGTTTCTATATTAGATAACAATAGAGCGAGCGCAATGTTTACTATAGTAAATATTCCTTTTTTTCTTATTCGTTAGAAAATTCGAGATGAGCAACTCGATGTAAATAAAGCAAGGTTACTCTTTTTTTGTGACAAATGTTTGTTTATATTGTACTTTATTTTTTTGAAAAGTACCTTTCCGAGTCTGTTCGGGGTTTGTGTACTTTATTTACAACCTCTTTCTTTTCTTACAATATATTTTTACTGAAATAGGCGATTTCACCAAGTTGAATTTAAAGAATACTCTAGAAAGCGTAATGTTGGCCAGGGATTGAACAATAGTAAGTAGAACTTTCTAATAGCTTTATTTATTATTATTATTATTTTATTTTGTAGTAACGAAGTAAGAAAATTACACGTCTCACGACATTAAAACTTTAAAACATAGCGAGAGTTGTGTTTATTGTTTAATATGTGTAATATTATAAAACAATTAGATGGAAATTGTTTTTTCTTAAATTCAAGTGTTTTGTAATAAGTAGATCATTTAGTATGATTATCGTTTAAAATTGCTATGGAATAAAATCATGATTATAGGCTGGGCTATAAAACACTTTAGTAGAGAATATTTGTGTGATAATTTGTGTGGAGGGTATGAAAAAGTTAAGGAATCTGTATTTATTTCCCGTTCTTACTTATTCGATTTTAGCGGGAAAAAATTACCGGGTGACGTAGATAGTGATCCGAAATACGAAAAACATTATGAAAACCCGTTAACTCCCCAAAAGTTATACATTTTGAAAAATAGAAATAACCCCTCCCCAGCACACTAATTTACCGTGTTGGTTTAATTTTATTGACGTAATAGTTGTCAAAATGCTTCGAAATGTAATTATATTTGCTGTAGACTCCCAAAAATTACAAGTTACAAAAAATCAGCTTTAACAAAACATAATTAGCACCACGTTTCACCTTACACACAAACCTTATAGAATTATAAAACTCGCACACAGATCTGATTTTTTGGCGATAATAAGTTGCAAAATTACTTAAAAGGACAAAACATCACAGGCCATATTCTACACATAAAACAGAAAATATTCCATTGAACATTTACGCACTTTTTAATTTTATCGCCAAAAAACGATAGAACTTTCACTGCACAAAGCGTGTTGAATTGGTGTTAAAGTTGAGTTTTTTCAAATTTGTAATTTTCTAGGAGTCACCTTAAGTTTAATTACATTTGGAGGTATTTTGCGAGTTACTACATCAAAAAAAATAAAGCCAAAAGGTTGAATTTGTAACGTTTTAGGTGTGCCGTGGAGGGAAGGTGGAACTGCTATCTTCCAAAATTATTAATTTTTGGAGCATCAGCGACACTTTTTATAATTTTTTTCATATTCGAAATGAGTTTCTGCATAGCCTTTATAAATATTTTTACTAGAATCGAACACGTGGGAACTGAAAATAAATACCAAGGAATTATTTGTGTAGGGTCATGTAACTGAAGTAAACTATTCTCCACTAGGTTATTAAAAGGTGTTTACCCGAGGAAGAAGGGTAGATGGAATTGGGTCATGGAGTGGCCACGGTCGCTTATCTGAAATAGACCTCTTAACCGGGAAGGGAGGTGTACCCGCTACCCGGTATACTGTACTTAGATACGAGCACGATCGGCTGTTGTCTATACTAATAGTTGTGAGAACAGGGCCTCAGAGTTAGGCCTTCTTTCTATCGTAAGTCTTACCGCTGCTTTCATAACACGCACCTCAAATAGATCATGAATTTATTGGTTCGCAAACTGCAAATATTAAGAGTCTGTAACCCAGAGAGAAAAACGGGATGCACTGTGACGATAGTTTGTTCAGATGAATGAATATCGCGGTACATGTAGAAATAGAAGAGAGTAGTTATACTTAGACCCTACGAGCTCGACAACTTTTCTTTCAGGATATATACAAGTGTGAGCCTTTTCAGGCAAAAACATTGCACCTCAAATAGATCATGAATTTATTGGTTCGCAAACTGCAAATATTATTAAGATTCTGTAACCCAGAGACAAAAACGGAATGCACTGTGACGATAGTTTGTTCAGATGAATGAATATGACGGTACATGTAGAAATAGAAGAGAGTAATTATACTTAGACCCTACGAGCTCAACAATTTTCTTTCAGGATACATACAAGTGTGAGTCTTGTCAGGCCTACTGCCTACATTGTCTACTACCAGCCCTAAAAATATATCTTCTCGGCTTTGGGCTTTGTGTTATGCGTTGTTTTTTTTTAATCGCACATTGTTTTTGGGTTATCTAGGTAGAAGTAAAACGAAATTGGTACTTCAACCGAGTTTTCATCAACGTTAACTTAAAACTCTATAATAAGGGATTTAAATCAACAATATCCACAAGATATTGTTAGAAAATTCCGTAATAAATTGTAGTTTGTCGCAGCAAACATTTTATGAAATTTCTGCAGATCAAAATTCGTTACCAACACAAGATAAGAACAAATATGTCTTTATCTGTTCTGGTATTCATGTACTTTAATGGAACCCAAATACGTCTTTAGCTGTACTAGCATCCATGTACTTTCATAAAACACGTATAAATAAGAATCCAAAACATGTTCTTTTTTTTCTGCTCTCTTTACAGCTGCTGCCCGAAGATGAAAAAATATTTTAAATAAACGCCCATGAGAGTGAGAAACCACGATGCTGTGCAATTTCATTCCTTGATTCAAGAAAGACATGGTAACAGCTGTACACTTTTACATAACTGGTGTTTTTCGCGTCTAAACATCAATGCATAGTAATATCCCGATCAATTTTTAACCCTTTTGTTTTTCTTTGCTTAAATTTCAGTGTCATAAGAAAAATGATGCCATACTCTCACCTTTATCTCATATAAGGTGTTTCATGAACCCACCCTAATCCTATCAGTTATTCATAATCCTTTTCTGTCCTTCGTAATCGATAATAGTCATACTAACCGGTATCCTTAAAACTGAAAAAAAGTATTAAAAATATCCTAACTGTAGTATTATCTGAGAGGATCAGCGAAATTAGAGATTTTAACTAATAATACAGATAGCACTTGTTAGTGATCGTAAAATGTTTTACGAACTTTGACCGTTTAATGATATAATTTTCCTCTCCTTAAAAAATATACAGCTTTTGCTACGTAGAGTTTGACCAGTTAAATATACGAAGGGATATACGGACGAGCTTCGAAGGTCAATGACCTCAGCATCTGCCATGTGGGTGCTTAGCAACCTGTGACGTCACCGAGGGTACAAATTGTACATCTGCACTGCAATTCGTTACAATAGCGTAGCGTGTGTGCGATGTTATCGATTTATTCTGCTAATACTATGAATATTGCATTAACTGTCTTGATACATAGAGAATATCTTTATTAATTTAAATTCATGTAGCAATGTGTTTTTAAACAAATATAGGACATTTGTCGTTCTAAATAAACTAAAGTATAAGACTTGCAAAGAGGCCTCGCTAGATTCGTAGTAGAAAAAAAGTAACATGGAAAAAATTTTAAAGTCTATTCCTATTTAGATCGATATAGAAAAAATTTATTTTAGTTACTTTTTATTTTATGATTACAATTAATACAAATATGCATATATATATATATATATATATATATATATATATATATATATATATAAATATCGCAATATGTTTTCTTGTGTATTAATAAAGAACAAAAGTCAAAATACAAATACAAGAATTATATTTGAATTTACAATTCAAAGCTTTTCGTTGGCTAACAGTACCAACATCATCAGGAATATTGGTATGATGTCATATATATATGTATATGACAGAATCACAATATTATGTGGGAAAATAGAAAACGAATCCTTGCAATTTTCCTCTCTATATAGTATATGGTATTTTTCTTTGTTACTTTATTTGTTTTTTCGCTCTCTTTTTTTCCGTTTCTAATTTATGAAGCTGATGGTGGACTATAACACCTCATTCTACCCACCTCTTGTAATGCTTTACTACTTTGAAGGAACCTTTCTCTTGTAATTTCATATACATTTTCAAGTAATTGATTTCTAGCTATGGGAAAGTTGGCTCAGTGCTGAAGTGTTGGATTTCAAACTTGTAGTTCCTCAGTTCGAACCCTACCGGGACATCAAGTTTTTAAAATTTAAATTAATGAATAAATATTTGAAATAACTTTGTTAACACCAATTATCTACTATAGGTTTTAAAAAAATTATTTGAACTTGATTGGATGAATAGAAGGTTTTTTTATTAACGGTTGAAAATTTGAACAAGATAATTATAAGGAGAGTGTGCACTAACAGAAGGAGTTGAAAAGCAACACTAAATAAATATAATATATTAAAATATAATTGCAGTAAAACATTAACAGATCCTTTTCCGTGTTCATCCAAGCCCAACCAAGACTCCAGGCAAGTCAGAAAACTGTTTCTTTTGTTTCTTTGTATTTTGGCGAGACATTTAGAATCTAATTTGTGTAATACAAAAAGCTGCATTTGTGCTATATTCGATTTAAATACGAAGTCAGATTTAAATAAACTCTTATTAAGGCCATTATAACTCGCGATAAGGAATGAGGATTTAATTAAAATTACTAAATGTAGGAATATTCACCTGATCCGGAAACTTGGGGTAGAATCATCATTCACGCGTGGAGGGTCTTGTCTCTGAAACACCTAGTCCTTATTGAGTTCTCTTCCACAAGGAAAAATTTGTATAAATGTTATGTGAGGAAATGAGGGACAGAGTGAGAGAGCATCGTCGCTTACGTCTACCAGGCCTCCTTACTGAGGTAGAATTGCTCTGTTGAAGCCATACCCAGAAAAGAAATGAATGTAAAAAAGTATTTGCAGAAAGATCTTGGAAAGGAAATGGGGAGGGGACATTGAGTGAGAGAGCGTCAGAGCTTATGTTTACCTAGCCTCTTTGCCGAGATCGACTTACTCTCTATTGAAGTTATACTTAGAATAAAAATGAAAGTAAGGAAGAATATGTGAAAAGGATATGGGAAATATTGAGTTGGGGAGAGTAATGACTCGCGTGTGCAAGGCTTTCCTAAAGTAGATTTACTCTGTTTTATAGTCATACTCGCAGTAAAAATAAGGATGAAGGAGAATATGTGAAATGGATATGGGAAATATTGAGTTGGGGAGAGTAATGACTCGCGTGTGCAAGGCTTTCCTAAAGTAGATTTACTCTGTTTTATAGTCATACTCGCAGTAAAAATAAGGATGAAGGAGAATATGTGAAAAGGATATGGGAAATATTGAGTTGGGGAGAGTAATGACTCGCGTGTGCAAGGCTTTCCTAAAGTAGATTTACTCTGTTTTATAGTCATACTCGCAGTAAAAATAAGGATGAAGGAGAATATGTGAAAAGGATATGGGAAATATTGAGTTGGGGACAGTAATGACTCGCGTGTGCAAGGCTTTCCTAAAGTAGATTTACTCTGTTTTATAGTCATACTCGCAGTAAAAATAAGGATGAAGGAGAATATGTGAAAAGGATATGGGAAATGTTGAGTTGGGGAGAGTAATGACTCGCGTGTGCAAGGCTTTCCTAAAGTAGATTTACTCTGTTTTATAGTCATACTCGCAGTAAAAATAAGGATGAAGGAGAATATGAAGAAAGATTTTTGGAAGGGAGATAAGGAGCCATTAAGTAAATAAGAGCTACTACCAGCGTGTGTAAGAGCGCCTTTCTGAAGTAAACTTTCTATCGAAATCATATCTAAAATAGCAATGTCTATAAATAAACTAATATGTAGAAACGAGGTTGAACAATGGAAGCTACAGTGAAATATCAAAGTAAAGCACATTCTAAAACAACAAAATTTAGGTTTAGAAATTGTAAGGAATAGCCAACCATTCTGTGATATTGTTAAAGCACGTGCAGCCTTCACCTGAAATTTATTCAAATTCCGGATTATTATTTTATTGTTAACTTGTCTCAAAACAACGTTAAACTACTTTTTTTCAATTGATTATTACTAAATGAAGACGATAGATTTTTTAGTAAGTTAGTAGCCTATCAACTTGAGGCTAAAAGGCTAACCAGTGATAGATATCTATCACTGATCCGTAACAACTTCATTGTATTATGTCAACTAACGACCAACACGTAAAATAGCAAACTGCGATGTTAACACGTTTTTGGCAACTTCAAGGCCGATTGCAGTAGAATTAGTTTGACAGAGTGCCAAGTGGCCAAGTACGTCAGTTACACACGCACAGGCTTTAATTTCATTTATATATAACTGCGTACGTTTAAGAAATAGAATTGAAACATACTGCATCTGTCTGTCGTAACGATAAGAACGAAAGCTATCTTTATATTTACCTCTGGACTTGAGCCGATTGTTGAAAACACTGTTAAGACGGCCTAGTCGGATTCATTAGATTCTGTGAATCCGAAAAGACAAAACTCGTGAGATTACCCTTGTTGCAAGGAGTTGGGTGAGGAGTAAGGAAAGAATTAGTGGAACTTGCTTTTAATTGTAAACACTCCAAAACCTAGTCCAGTCTAGTTGCTTCTGGTCTCAATGTGATTTTCTCTTTGTTTTACCTACATTTAAACATACCAAATTATTTTTCTGACAAGAATTTATAACTATAATAGTTGTAAATAGTTAACATACTAGTAAGACTGAAATCTGACTAATGTAGAAACACGTGGTCTGAAAGAAAGCCGTATAAAGCCAATGAAGATTAACCCCTCCAACATTTACTTTTGTTGGAGACTCTTTCATCACCGTAATTGCTAAATATGTCCTGTAAAACATTTTTATAGAAAGTCTTTTGAACAAGCCTGCAAGAAATCTACAACAGAGAATTTTTATTTTTTCCCATTGCAGGAAATAGGTAACAATTATCGTTGACATACGCAAGCTAGCGAATACTTCATAAATGAAGTATTCGAACCTGTTCTTTTGAATTCATAAAGAACTGTCTGATACAGGGGTTCCCATTCATTTTGGTACCACGCCCCCTCTTCTTCAAATGAAGGCCTCCCACATCCACTCCACTTTACACTATAAATAAATGGTATGGGCATATAAAAAAAACCATTATATATATATATGTATATATAATACGTTTTCTTGTTTAATAATTTAAAAACAACATAGGTTATTCAAATACAAGAATATTTATTAATTTATATCCAAAGCTTTTCGTTGGCAAACAGTACCAACATCATCAGGAATGAAAATTACAATCATGATTGTAATTTTCATTCCTGATGATGTTGGTACTGTTTGCCAACGATAAGCTTTGGATATAAATTAATAAATATTCATGTATTTGAATAACCTATGTTGTTTTAATATATATATATATATATATATATATATATATATATATATATATATATATATATTTATACATATTGAAAACTATCTATTTATTTATACGTACTTTCACAAAAAAACATGATATAACATTTCGTTTTAATTCGCTAGGTAAATTTTAACTAGGAAAATCTATTAGTGAGATGGATGAGCTTGCATGTTTTTCACTAGCATGCCTATTTGAGGTTGTATTTTAGTAAAGGCACAACGCAAGTCATTAGTAACATCAAGTTAGTTCCTATATTTTTATTACAAGTGCTGAAAATGTTTTTCGCACAAGTAGGTGCTTGAAAAAGTCAATTATAAAAGCCTGCCTGTAATACACTGTTAAGGGTTTTATCCAAAATGAAGATTTGTATATTGTGGCGCTGTAGCCACATTGAACGGCAAATATTCGCTTCGCGTCACTTTTGTAGTATTATTCTTTTCAACCTGTTATATTGATTTAATTTCAAGTTTACAAAATATGCACAATCTTTACTTATATTCTTTTATAAATGCATAATTTCATTAAAATTTTATGAACACCATGTCAATAAGATAACCTGTGTAAAAAATCTGGGTTGTAAGTTTAGCTTTAAATGTTGATAAATTTTATACTTAAACTTTAACTAAATGGATTATAATTTTCTATTTTCCAACTGGTCTCACGCCCTCTGATTTGTTTTCATGCTCCCCCCCCCCCAGTTTGTAGGTAGCTCAAAAAGGTAAGTGTTTGTGTGTGCTCGCGCGCGCGCGCGCGTGATGATTAGAGAGTCAACGCACTTGGTGACATGACAGTCGGTTAAAATTCCGCTGGACATCCCAGTCTGTTAAATTCTCCTGTAAAATTTAAAAATTTAAACTGTTATAGTAGTCAAACATATTGTATAAAGAATTGTCTAAGAATTGTATAATTAATTTTTATAACACTATAATTTAACCTGTTTGTAGACGTGTGTGTGTGTGTGTGTGTGTGTGTGTGTGTGTGTGTGTGTGTGTGTGTGTGTGTGTGTGTGTGTGTGTGTGTGTGCGTGCGTGCGTGCGTGTGTGTGTGCGTGCGCGCGCGTGTGTGTGTGTGTGTGTGTGTGTGTATGTGTGTGTGTGTGTTGTTTTTAAGCAATCAGGCAGCTTATTAACGTCTTTGGAGATATGGAGAGAATTTTGATTACAGATAAGATAAAACTCCTTTGTCTTGTATATAGGGATGGTTCTAGACTGATAGATTCACTCGAGCTAAGAAAGGCCCCAGTTTTATAAAAGTTGGAATTGATTGGAAGCCCTAAATTGTTGTACCGTTTCCGTAGGACACGGTCTAACTGGGCCCACGGTCAAAACATCCCTAGGCGTTATACCGTCAACCCTCGAAGGGTCGGGGTTGAATTGGGCCCCTGGTCAGTCGAGCAACATTAGTTTTGTTAAGTGATCAGACATTCGTTTTTAATTTTAATGTACGATAGAATTAAAAACTAAAACAATGGAAGCAAATAAATACAATAAAACTTTACTAAAACATAAAGAAATATAAAATTCATTAAAAATACTGTACTTTTAACTTTTAATCCTTATTTAAACTTACGAATAATCCTACTCAGTAACGCAGTGCTCGCCAGGTCAAGCGAGCATTCCATTACGTGTCCATTTTTGTTAACCCTAAGACGGTGACATGCTAAACCGTTCCAATGCCCCCTGGCAATGGTGTGGCGAGGGCTGTTATATCATTTTGTGCACATATAACATAAAATATTATTACTCGACTATTTGTATTGATTTAAAAAGGAGATGTTTCAATCGTCTAAAATATATGTTTGACCATCATCTGCCCATCATCTATTTTAGATGTTTGAATGTATTTAAAGCTAAGGTGGATGCGAGCATTCCATTTTGTAGTTCATGATTGTAGAGGTATGGGCCCAATTCGACACTACCTCCGATCTGACCATGGGCCAATTCAACCGTCGTTTTTACGACCCTAATAGACCGTGGGCCCAATTTGACATCACCCTTTCCATAGTCCCGTATTTAACTCTTGACTTATATGGTTGGTTGTACAAAATCTTATGGAAACCGACATTAGGTCAACATTTATTTATTTATAGTTACATTTGTACCTATTTGAAAATGGTAGTAGAAGACGAAAGCAAACCTTGAATTGTTGCCAACATAAGTTTTTTTTATGTTTCTTTGTCGTGAAGAAGATAAAATGTTTTTCTGTAATGTATGGCACTTTTTAATTAACAATGCTCTTACTTGAAGATCAGTCGATCTTGAATATTTCTAAATAGTAGTTTGATTGTTGCAATAAGTAATGAGAGGCAAACTCGTGTCCTCCCTAAGATCTTATAGAATCTAGATTTATTTGATTGATCATATATCCTTGAATTTCTTCGCGTGTAGAGTCTTATGTACGTTAAGCTTGTTGAAATCAGGTCCGAGTTTGTATATGAGTCAGTGATCGACGTAAATCAAAATATGAACTTGTAATAAGAGGAGAGGTTTCAAAAGCCTCTTTTATACCAACATTCGGAGAACCACCGAACCCTGAGTTTATCCTTACGGGTTACGGTAAGGCTCTCTGTGAGATCTTGTGTCCTAAATCCAAGTACAGTAGTTTTAAAATCCAGTAATTTAGACACAATAACTCTTCATGCCTAAAGTCAGAAGAGGGCTGTCAGTGCGACATCAGAGGCTGTGGTTGGTTATTAGGACTACAAAGTTGCTGTCCACCTTTTTGCAGTGTTGACTATCCAACTCGTTCCTTCAACTTCTCAGTTTGAAGGAAGGCGAAGAAGGCCATCATAACCACCGAATTAAGCATTAAACGTATGCGACCAGTATTAAACGTCATGCTGCAGCAGAGATCGTAAAGACACCATCAGTGATACCAGCCATTCTGCTCACTTCTCCAACAAAGTTTTAAGTAGACGAAGGCTATCCTAACCATCTTAGTAAAATGCAGAAGTATGGGGTCAGTATGATATTGAAAATCTTATGCACCATCTGAGGGGCTGAGTATCAGTACCCTTTAAATTTTCTAATGCTCGAGCAGAAGTTAATCCTAACCAGCCGTTGCCACCGATGGGTCTACTTCATCCATCGTTCAGTCAGTTGCCAACAATGGCACTGCCTCTAGCGTTCAGTCTGTTGCCACCGATGGCTCTGGATCTAGCGTTCAGACGTTTCCACCGATGCTACTACTTCATCTATCGTTCAGTCGATTACCAACAATGGCACTGCATGTAGCGTTCAGTCGTTGCCACCGATGATACTACGTCATCTATAGTTCAGTCGATTGCCAACAATGGCACGGCCTCTAGCGTTCAGTTTGTTGCCACCGATGGCACTGCATATGGTACGGCCTCTAGCGTCCATCTGTTGGCACCGATGGCACCTAGCGTTCAGACGTTTCCACCGAGGCTACTACTTCATCTACCGGTAAGTCGATTACCAACAATGGCACTGCCTCTAGCGTTCAGACGTATCCATTGATGCTACTACTTCATCTATAGTTCAGTCGATTACCAACAATGGCACTGCCTCTAGCGTTCAATCATTATCACCGATGGTACTTTTGAATCCAGCGTTCTGTGCGATCTATGGCACTACTTAATCTAGCGTTCTGTCTTCGGTATCTCTATTGGAGTATTGGTACACGCAGTAAGACAGCCGTCTGCTAATACACTGATGAAACTGTTTGCTGCTAGTAAAATAAGATCTATGACTTCTTCCGGTCTAAATAATTTATAGTCTATCTTCGATAGTTTCGGTTGAAATTATACCGAAAAACTGCCTCAACTCTGGTGCCAAGTCGAGTCGAGAGGGTCTAGTGGTGGAGGAAATACTAATATAGACGGCTATGGAAGCCTGAACTATCTGATATTACATCCATTTTTCTTCTTCTGTCTTTTTATTTTTCGAAAATACACAACCGTTCTGCCTCGTATTTACGAGCGTATTTTATTGCAGTTATGAGTGTGTTTTTGTATTAGAAATACCGTCTTTGTCGTTACTTTTGTTATAATGTACCCATTTCACCCTTGTTACGATTTTGTTTCCGTAGTAAAATACTGTAATTGTTTCTGTTTTACTATAAAGAGGACGAGAGTTTCTTCTTGCACAATTGCACCACAGTTCCCCAGTGGTTTTATATATAACATATAATTCACCCCACAAGCGTTAAGAAAAACGCCCTAATAAAGATATACGTCTTAACTTCCTCAGTGAAACTCCTCGGTGTCAGAGTTTGAAGAATTTTGCTGTGTTCATACAGAGGATCCACGATATTTTCCGTTTTCCCTGTAGATGCTTGCTACACACGTGAGAAAATAAAAAGAGAACATTCCAATATCTAGCGTAAAGTTTTCACTGAACCTCTGCTAAGTGAAAGCACAAAAAGATATTCTGTTTCGTGCGTGAGAGCAGTAGGCTAGAGAGACTATGTAGCTATACCACCAGTAGCAGAGTGTCCACGTAACGAAAGACCTGGTTGCAAAACAATTTGGCCTGCACTTTCTCTTTGCCAGTAAAATGTAACAATAAGGAAGCGTAGCATCGTAACAGTAGCCATAATCTACGCTTAATTAGCAAAACCGTTCGTCTAATTAGTCTTATCTGAGTTTTTACGACGGTTGAATAATATCTGAAAACTGATAGCTAGCCTTTGCTATGCAGGGAAATCTTTATAACTATAATGTGACTACGGTTTGACATATTGGAATATTTCAGTAGCATCGAGATTTGGTGATAACTAGAACGGGAGATTTAATAGGACCGATAAGTCGTGAGGAGATTCGAAATGTTATTTCACAATAATCGATGATGGTGGCGTAAATGTTTAATATAATTGTTACTTAATGAAAGCCTAGTGTGGGTAGGGGTTCTGAACTTGTGATGACCTATACGAGAGTTTATTGAATTTGTGAATGTCTATCGTTTATCTAACGCGTCATAAAAAAGCGTATCCATAAAGCTGTTTTCAGTTTTGTTTGTAGAACGCCATCCAAATGAAGAATAATGTATAATAGATTTATTCCTTTCGTTTACCAACCGGCAACGCAACCTGTTTTGGCAAGTTCGGTTTTATTCTGTCAATTAATTATAGTTTGTTGTCAAATAAATGTAGCACTTTACTATGCCATTTGTTAACAAGTAATATTTAAAAAAACTTTTAAGTAAATTCCTACTGAGTTTAACAAAGAAAAATTTTATTTTAGTTACCCTAGAGCACTATTTATGGCATTGTGTGTTAACCATGGCAAAGGTTTAAGGTTGTACAATGGGAGGTTTCGACGACAACCAGATGAGGGATAAAAATTCATACACATCTTTGAGAAACATTTCTCCAAGTATTGGGAGGTTGGCGCAGTGTCAAGGCGCACTAGACTTTGAACATGAAGATTTTCAGTTCAAATCCGTCTGAACTCCACAAATTTTATAATTTAATTTTTGAATAAATATTTGAAAAAAACTGTTAAAATCAATTGTCATCCACTATAGGTTTAAAAAATGTATCTGAACTTGATTGGATGAATAAAAACGTAATTTATTAACGATTAAAAATTTGTATAAAAGATATATATCAGGAGAGTGTGCGCTAATAGAAAGAATTTAAATTAGGCTGTAATACGATATTGATTATAAAATACTGTTTTACGTTAACATGATAATAATAAACAAGATAAGACCAGGTTGTTAGGGTCGTATTTTACCAATCTCACAGATATTAAAAAAAAGATTGCCAATATATTTGATTTTAAAAAATTTAATGAAACTATTTAAGTGGTAGTACAAATACTTGAAAAACTAAAGAAATCCTTTTTGCCTTGCTATGTGTGTGTGTTTATATATATATATATATATATATATATATATATATATATATATATATATATATATATATATATATATATATATATACTAATTGAATTTTAGAAGCGATAATGAATTCATCTCACAAGCTAAAGCTCCCATTAGGCCTACTTATCGCCAATCCAGGTGGTTAAAGCAATGTTATTTAATATAAGTTTTTGTTTGTAGAGAAAACACTTACCACTCTGTACTTTAGATAGTGGAAGCGGACGGATCCAGATGTTTTACGATAGCTATCCCGGGCGTATCTTACACTGATGTTATGTTACTGGAGATAACAGCTTCTTTAGTGATGAAAGGTACTTACGTTTCGCAATGTAGAGTTGTTAAGTCCCTGGAACTATCATTTTCTTTGGTGATGAAAGCTATTTACGTTTCGTTTCGGAATGTAGAATAATTGTATGTTCCTGCAGCTGGGAGCTTATTTAATGATGAAAGATACTTACGTTTCAGAATGTAGAATAATTTTATGTTGCTGGAGCTAGCAGATTATTTTACGATAAAGCTATTTACGTTTCGTTTCGAAATGTAGAAGAATTGTATGTTCCTGCAGCTGGGAGCTTATTTAATGATGAAAGATACTTACGTTTCAGAATGTAGAATAATTTTATGTTGCTGGAGCTAGCAGATTATTTTACGATAAAGCTATTTAAGTTTCGTTTCGGAATGTAGAATAATTGTATGTTCCTGCAGCTGGGAGCTTATTTAATGATGAAAGATACTTACGTTTCAGAATGTAGAATAATTTTATGTTGCTGGAGCTAGCAGATTATTTTACGATAAAGCTATTTACGTTTCGTTTCGGAATGTAGAATAATTGTATGTTCCTGCAGCTGGGAGCTTATTTAATGATGAAAGATACTTACGTTTCAGAATGTAGAATAATTTTATGTTGCTGGAGCTAGCAGATTATTTTACGATAAAGCTACTTACGTTTCGGAATGTAGAATAATTGTATGTTCCTGGAGCTGGCAGATTATTTTACGATAAAGCTACTTACGTTTCAGAATGTAGAATAATTTTATGTTGCTGGAGCTGGCAGATTATTTTACGATAAAGCTACTTTCCTTTCGTTTCGGAATGTAGAATAATTGTATGTTCCTGGAGCTGGAATATTATTTTATGATAAAGCTACTTACGTTTCGGAATGTAGAATAATTGTATGTTCCTGGAGCTGGCAGATTATTTTACGATAAAGCTACTTACGTTTGGGAATGTAGAATAATTTTATGTTCCTGGAGCTGGCAGATTATTTTACGATAAAGCTACTTTCGTTTCGTTTCGGAATGTAGAATAATTGTATGTTCCTGGAGCTGGCAGATTATTTTACGATAAAGCTACATACGTTTCGGTATATATAATAAATTTATGTTCCTGGAGCTGGCAGATTATTTTACGATAATGGTACTTGAGTTTCGGAATATAGAATATTTTATGTTCCTGGAACTAGCAGATTCTTTTACGATAACGCTACCTATGTTTCGGAATTTAGAATAATTTTATGTTCCTGCAGCTAGCAGCTTTTATTTTACGATACAGCTACTTACGTTTCGGAATATAGAATATTTTTATGCTCCTGGAGCTACCAGATTCTTTTACAATAATGCTACTTGCGTTTCGGAATATAGAATATTTTATGTTCCTGGAGCTAGCAGGAACATAAAACTCGTCTAATCCGTGTGAGTTTATTCACGATATAAATTTTACATCACGTTTCACACATCCAAAAGATAATTTCATCAACGGAAGTTAGTGTTGGAAACCTCTGGAAATTAGCGGTGGGATATCTTTGTTCTCGTCAGGACCTCCTTATAACTAAGGCAACTACAGTTGAATCACTGTGAAAAATCGGGGTGTTGGATGTTTAGTGCCAAAAGGCGTCAGTTCGCATGCGCGTTAGGGCGACAGCTCTGAGCTATACTTCAGTTGATCATGAAAGCAGTCGGTGGTGGATTTATACACATTTTTCCAAAAACATTTGCTGGTATTATGTTTTGATGTTATGTTTTGTGTTTTGTAGTGCACATGTTTTTAATTTCTTTAAGAAATGATGCAACCGGGTAGTGCCCGGGTATGTAGCCGAAAGTATGTAGTCAGGCTAGTAGTGTTTCTACTTAAAACTTTCTCTTCCTCCTCCCCCTCACACGCGGCCAAACCCCACCCCTCACCCTCACATGCCTGCGCGAGGCGATCAGAGTTATTCAACTGTACTTTCTAGGGCAGATTTCAACCTTCTAGGGCTAGATTTCTATGCTATTTTAGAGACCCGTTGGACCGCCTACATAATAAATCGCAATGCTTTTAACAAAACGTAACCAACGAAAAATGAAAACTACGATGATAAAGGATAGGTGTAAGAGTTTGATGTAAAATATGTTTCTATACGGCAAATCTAATACCGAGCAAAATCAAGACGAAATTGGTTGTAAAGTTGAGTTTCACTTGTACTTTCTAGCAGAGATAAGATAAATAACGAAAATGTATTTATCTATTTAACGGCGCTGGGATTTTATCTACCAAATGACAATTTTAGTGGAGTACTTTTAACATTTAGTAAATAACAGTCGTTCGCTATCTACTTTAAAACAGTTTTTGCTTATTCACTTCCTCATAAACCTATCTTTTGTAATAATTGATGCATTGATAAGCCCTATTGCTTAGATGAGTTGACGACAGTTTCCTACCATAAGCACAGGGTCGCGGTTTGGTTTAGACAGAACTTTTTTTAAAATTGTTCGCTACTAGATGTCGCTGGTTTCAGTAAAAGCAAACTAATCCTTTTCTGTTCAGAACAGTTCACTTTGTCGTTTAAATTTATGTATTCAATGCGAAGTATTTGTTTCTTCGAATTCGGTACTATTTTTAAACGTTGCCCAAAATTTTTGACTTTTGTCATGTAAATATTTAACGTACTGTTTTCAAATCAAAGCATTTGATTTGCAACATTTACTAATTTGGGTGATGCCTCGACAGTGACGACCCTAGAATATAGTGAATGAAGTTATTGCCTTTTAATACCATCGCGCTGGCATTCTGTGTTATGTTTTTATTCCCTGTGATAATAGTAACCTCTTAAACATTTGTGTAGGACCATTAACTTTATCTTGTAAATATAATGTATTCTTTTCGCAGTAGGGTCTATATTGTACATTTACAGTAGTAACCTCTTAAACATTTGTCTAGGACCATTAACTTTATCTTGTAAATATAATGTATTCTTTTCGCAGTAGGGTCTATATTGTTTTTCATTTACAGTAGTAACCTTTTAAGCCTTTCTTTTGCTTAAAAAAACATGCAAAATGAAGATTACTTTGCACGCCAACGTTCGACTGCTCCATTCGGCGTACGAACGGTACGAATAATGCATAACCTTGGGTTGCAACTTCCTACAATGTTTGAACGATCATTGTGCTATCTGCCTCCATGGATAAAAGCGCCACACTTCGATTTCTCATTGTCCAGTTACATAAAACACGACACTCCTGATGGAGTCTACCACCAGGAATTTTTATCTATTTATAAATCTCATCAACATAGTGAAATTATTTTCACTGATGCACTGGTGGACTAAACTGGACAGTTGTGTTGGGTGTGCGTTTTATGCTTCGGGATGTAGTTACACGTACGGATTGCCTTCAGTTTACAGTGTTTTCACGGCAGAACTATTTGCCATTTTCAAAGCTTTAATTGTCATTGAATCTCGATCTTCCCACTTTTTTGTGTGTTCTGATTCCAAAAGTGCTCTTCAGGATGTTTTCTCTGTTAACCCTTTAGTTGGAGACATTGGGGGAGTAACATTCTGTTGGGTTCCTGGACACTGCGGAATACTCGGAAGCACAAAATCTGATGAGGCAGCGAAGAATGCTACAAGTTTGGTGCCAAATACTCAGAGTTATGGCATCTGATTATGTGAGTTTTGTGAAACATTTATTGTTCGCCGATTGGAATGACGAATGGGATACCGTGATTCAGAATAAACTAAGGGAAATTAAAGATACCGTCCGTTCATGGAGGTTTTCTATTCGTTAAAAACGTAGGGAGGAAGTGGTGGTTACATGCCTTCACGTTGGCCACTCCTTTGCAACTCATGGATATTTGATGCGTGGTGAAGCTCCACCAATATGTCAGTATTGTGAAGATATCTTCACTATAAAACATATTTTGGTAGATTGTGTTGGATTAACCAATAGTCGTGCCCTTTTTAGTCTTGATAGACCATTGGTACTGAGGTATGGTTTCTGGTATATCATCTCTGGATCATAGGTTAAGGTCTTAATTTATTATACAGGGCTCCCTCGTTATTCGCGAGGGTTACGCTTCCCGAACTTACCGCGAATACTGAAACCAACTGTATATGGAAAAAGGAGAGTTACGTTCTACATAAAAAAATGTTAACATTAATTACAGCTCTACTGTACACTTATGCCACAGTATGGTATATTTATTTACGTAATACACAATTACATACACATTTTTATTGATTATTTACGTTTTCCTTCATTTCAAAAACACGAAAATTCTATTAAATATGAGCGTTCTCACACACACAGACACACGTATTCTTTATTGTTAAACACTATCCACTAAATTTTTAAATACCTAATTTTAGACTAATGATCTTTTAAACACTGTTAATTTGATTTTCTTAAAACGTGTTATTTCACTTATTGCGTTCTTTACACGCTTCTTTATATGGCGATAGTGCTTCTACCAGCTCTCGATTAACTTTTAATGCCAATGCTAAAGAGGGATCAATTTCAGTAACGTATGCAGCTAATTGTTTCCCTAATCATACATTTCACCTTCAAATTTTAATGTCAACTTCGGCGATACATTTTTTACGATTTCTTCGTCTCTGTTATCCGAGATAGCCACAGATTCAGTAATTAGTTCTTCCAGCTCTTCTTCTATCATATCTTGGTTCGCACTTTTCAAACGATTGTCGAGATCTTCACTGTTGTGTTTAAATCCTTCACCGTATAATTCATGTGCTATTGAGACAACAGTCAGACTATCCTTTGCGGCCTAAAACCCCGAGCAGAATTCTCCTCCTGAGATAAAAAAGTTAATGAAGGCATTCTTTTCCAAAACAGTTCAGTCTCATCCTTATAAATAAGGAATGAATATCTTTTGAGTGGTCGGCCTGGTAGTGTACAGTATAACGGATGTTTGGAGAATAATCAGATTTCTTTGTGATATACAACTACAGTCCTGTACAAAACAAA
This sequence comes from Prosapia bicincta, assembly GCA_036971475.1. Lineage (NCBI taxonomy): Eukaryota > Metazoa > Arthropoda > Insecta > Hemiptera > Cercopidae > Prosapia > Prosapia bicincta. Next base: position 177,605,591 of record JBAIZL010000001.1, read on the forward strand.
TAAGACGAGAATACTTTATCCCACAATCTGCACAGGAATTATACTGCATTCTCTTGTCTTTTTTTTTAATACGATGCATATTAGCGGGACGTCTTGTAATTTTGCCAACCGCGAATAGCGAGGGACAATAATTGTATAATCTTTTTCTCCCTTTTTTGTAAAAGCTATGATATATATAATTAAAGTTCCAAATTTTTAACAATTTTTCAAGATATATGTTGTAGAAGCCTCGATGAACTCTATCGTTGTAGAATTGCAGCATTGTCAGTTGTAGAGTTAGATATATTTATGTTATATAAATATTTTTATTAAAAGTTTTATAAAATTGTGTTTTTAATGGACCTATCAAGCTACAGTTTCATATATATATATATATTTTAGTACATTTTTCTGCCTTTGAAGTACGATTCAAGTATTGAAAACGGAGTCAATCCAAAACGCGTCAACAGAGGAAAATATTGTAAAGTTAGAAAAGGCAGAAAAATGTACTCAAATATTTACAAATAGTCCCAACAGAAATCAAGATGAGCATATTAAGAATGTCTACAGTTTCATACTCAGATTATAATGTTTGAGCAAAAAACAACATAAATGGGACAGGGCGCAGAACCTGAAAGATTAAGCCAGTTTCTCTATGACATGTAGTTATCTAATTAACGTCTATAGCTTTTAATGCCATTACGCTGTCATTCTGTTGTGTCTTTATTTTCTGTGGCAGTAACCTTTGATGGCTGTTTACAGACCCTTTAACTTTGTCCTACTGTATTTAATTTCGTGTATATTGTTTTGCTTAATGGAGGAGTAACCTATTGGTAGAAGTAGCGGTCTATTATACTAACTATTTTCAAAAACTGACATTTTTAATTACTCGTGGGTTTTTTATCCAAAACCTAGATGAAACTTTAACGTTTGTGTGAAACAAATCAGTGTCTTGCCGAACTTTCAATGTGAGTAAATTTATGAAGAGACTTTCAGGGACAAAACTTTTTCAACTCTTAGACACCGATGAAAATCGCTTAGCACGATCAAAAATGTTTTGTTCTTCATAAATTTACCTAAATTAATTATGAGTAAGGCAAGCCGTCACTTTGTTTAATTAAAACTTTTAATTATTTCAAAAACTTTACATTTTTTGTAATATTAGAAAAACTTGTCCATGAGATCCGTTTTACGATAGGCTTGTCTTTAAAAAAATAATTTACTGAAGATGGAATCGTTAAAGTTTGCGCCAGTAATATAGTGTTCGGAAGCAAATTAAAACGGTTAATAACACTTGTGTCGTTTTGTAGCATGCGATTTAGCATGTTATTTTAAATAAATGGCTGCACGTGGCGTAGGCCTAAATATGTAAGGCACGCTTATTCTGGGAAACTGACAAAATCAATTTTCGCCAATTTCCCAGTACAGCATTGCGGTCGTGTTTTGTAATTTGTTACCAACCAAACACCTGCCCGCTATTTTGAAATTTATTGTTGACAATTTTTATCTCTTGTAGAAATGACGAATATTTGATTAGTGTTAATTGAAATATCTGGAAATATTTAGCTGTAGTTTCTTCTCAAGTATGTTCATGGTTTTCTACTCCTTAATGTTAGCTTGTTCGAGCGCTTCTTTCTTTGTTTTTACTTCGGCCTATCACGACACCCTCTGTGTTCTGTGTAGTAATTTGCTATTCCTCCTCTTTCTTAGTTTATGATTTGTCGAATTTTATGCACATTCAAACACTTTCAATTATCAAGTTAAACGTGGACGGTAATGCGAGTAGCTCGTAGACTCCTGACTATGGCCTCAAAAGAAAGCAGGTGTTAAGATATGCGCCCTGGACCTTAATTCTACTTATTAATAATTCACAATCTAATATTTATTTTTTATAGAAGACAAATTGACTAATTTCTCTAAACCTAGTACTTAATTTCAGACATTCCTACACTTTCAAAAGCTCGGCACAAATGCCTCCTTAATTCTTTGTGTACAACTCTACGAATACTATTTCTCTTTTACACTCTACTCTTCTAACTACGGTTTTCTTAATTTTCCTATTTAAAATTCTCATTTAATTTGCTCATTTGTTTTCAAAAGCACGATTTTTTTTTACAAAGATTGGAAGAAAGTTTCTATTGTAAACAGTGTACTGTTGCTTTAGTTTTCTTTTTTTTTCCTCTTTTTGATGATGTATTAGCTGTTTGTAATGTGGCTTTGATCTATTTAAGCTTTTAAATTCATTGAACAGTCCTTCATGTTAGGCAATTTACTTCATAGTGCCAAGTACTATCTTGCACTGTATGCTCTCGGCTAATTTATTGCTGAGCCGCGTGCCGGAAAAACACTGTTTACTTACAACTAGTTGAAGGTCAACAAAATGGCGTGTGTTGGAAAATTTGTGCGTCAAAACGTAATTCCGTTTTCTTCAAATTTTATGTTAAATAGGATTTTGGCGAACGTCGAATGGAATGTGACAGTACTTGGAGAAAATTAGACTGAAGTTAAGAAATATATTCCAATGGGAAAATCAAAACTGAGAGGCTGCAATTCCTTGGGGCAGGTATGGCTCTTAGGTTGAATTCCTGTTTTGGAAAATAGTCCGATTTATCTTAGTACTGGCGATGATAAATTCAAACAACAGAACCCTTCTAACAAAACTAGAAATACACATATCTACCTTCCTCACATATATTTCTAGGGAGAGAGATAGAGAGCAGAGTTTTTGTTAAGTCCTACTTCCAGGACCAAGTACCTCCTTGGTCCTACTTTTATCCCATCTTTAACCAATGCTACTTCCTACTTCTTTGTCCATCGGTTAAGCACATCCTTGTGTACGTGATGACCGAGTAAGGAAAGAGCCTTAAGGAGGTTTATGTCCGAACCTGAATCCTTTCTGTATTCATAATACTGTATATACAGTTAAATAGGGTTAGATAGGGAACAATAATCCTCACTGATTACTATAAAACAGAAATACTTTATAAATTGTATTTATTTCATCGAGGCCAACTATTACTCGAGCTCAGATATTCTTTAACGCCATCGCAACGGTTGGATTATCTCTTTTACATTACCTAACCACTGCTTTCAATCTCCTGTCGCAACATTTTTTTTACCAATATGTTAGAATTCATTAGTTGAAACCTTGTAATACCTTGATCCTGGTGATGATTGCCTACTGCAATCGAAAACGTATTGTCAATAGGCTAAGTGGTTTTAAATAATTGCTTTACTTTCTGCAAGACGAGATATTACAAACTTTCTGAGCTGTAAGAGCGTTATTATTTTTTTCTAATCGTAGAGATTCCTTTACAAATGACGTACTAATGTTTCTGCCAACACAACAAAAATTCTGTCTGGATTGTTCTTGAATTTGTTAACTCTTGGCAAAAGACGGGTCAATTTCCTTTTCCCGTAATGCTTAGAAATTCCAAATAGAAACAAGTTATTTTAAGTTTCGCAACCGTAAATAATTTATAAAAGAAACATCCCCTCAATACACCCAAGACATCTCTAGAAGTTTGTTCATATAAAAGCACTGTACTTCGTCATTTGACTACAAAGTAATCGATTAGACTATCCTAATGTGGTTGTAAAATTAATGACTTCACTAACGGTAACTTTAAGTGGATAAACTGTACAATACGCATAACGATGTATATAACTTTCCGAGCCGATATGGAACGAACGTGTCATGTACTATATTACATGTTATAACATGATTTAATTTACCTATTTCATACGGGTACATTGCAAGAAATGATTATTTTTGTAACTTTCTCAACCACTATAATAAGAGGGTGTTAATGTCATGCCGAGTTGGGTTGTAATTATTTTTTTCTTTGTAGTTTTGTATTATATGATTTATTTCCTCTACTCATTTAGGTTACCTCCGTTCACAGACATTAGAATATTCGATGTGGTTTATACTTTTATAGCCTGTATTATTCTTACTTCTAAGGAATGTATGCCAAAATTTAATGTTTGCCTTAATATAAAAAAAAAAAATACATTTTAAGCCTATAGTTCTGCGCTCAACTAGTAGGAGAAACACTTTTTTAAATCATGAAACGGCATATGTTCAATATATTAAAAATCTCACAAATGATCAGTAGGTTTCTAACTCTTTCTGTTGACCCACTCTTCATCTCAGAATGTATTATTTACTGTTTCAGTAAGCCTACGCTCGTGAGCGTGAGTAAGCGTTCTTGATATTGACCTAGTTTGTAGCGAATCTAGGCGTCACGTGACTAGTAAAATGCTGTAGAAGGGAAGGGGAAGACCTGTGTAAGAGACAGGCGATTTAAAACAGTGTAGAAGTAAACGTTCGAAGTTTTATTAAATGTTTCGTAACACCCATATATTCGCAATACTATGAGATATGAGACGATAATAGTTAGGAGTGTTCCTCGTCCTAAACCCGTGATTAAGTATAGACATATGTAAACGTTTTACAAAGCTAAAACCTAACCAAATCAAAAATGGACGCTTGAAAAATATTTAAGCTTTGTTTCTATTGTTGAGCAATAGTTGGCCTTACTCGATTTGTAAAAAGGGGAATACAAATTCGATTTATAAGGAGATACAACGATCACTCAAGATAATTTCAGACACAATACTGAGGCGCTATAAAAGGCGCTCACTTTTCTTAACATATCAACCCATTTGCAATTAAAACGAGTAATTTTAAACAGAAAAACAATTTTTAACTAACGTCATTAAGACTATATTTTTACCATATCTTGCCTAATGTTGAATAAAATTATTACCAAATCTATCCTGACTGGATACTTCGTAGGCATGGGCGCCCATACACACGGGCAAGGGGGGCCGTGGCCCCCCCCTAGCTCTCAGAAAAATACAAAAATAAAATTATTAAGACTTTCGTACAAATATTTCTTTTTTTATTTTCAGCTGATGTGGAAGAACTATATTTTAATTATAATAAATTTTCACAGTATTAACAATATAAATAGTATATTTATGCGATTCTGCTATATTAACACCTTGACTGAACGAAGTAGGTTTTAAAGTCAGTTTTAATGGACCAGTCAATTAAAGGAAAACAGCTAAACAGGACACGACTAATATCCTAGACGCTGACACAGCGAGCCAGCTATCCCAATGATAAGGAAAACCTAGGCCCTTCCGACTGACGCTGCATTTCTTCTCTGTTGCATGTCATCTGCGTTCGACATTGTAGTACTGAATTGGGTGCAAGTAGGAAGCAGGGAGATTATATATTGACTATACTGTACGGTACCGTGTTACGATTTACAAAATTGATAAATTATTAGCCCAATTGGTAAGTGAAAACATTTCCTAATAACGAAACATAACAAACGTCAAGAATCAATTTCAAAAGAATTCCTATGTATAATAATACGATACATAGATATTACATATTAGGTATATTTCTTTTCTGTTAAAGTAAACAAAACATACCATTTTGTCCACAGATTAATTTTAATAGTTTATTATATGTTATAGCCTATGTTACATTACCTTTAATTGAATTGTAGAAATTGACGTTTTAATTTGATTTATCTTTAATATTAGTCCAGGAAACGAAGCTTAAAATAGGAAAAAACTACAAATTTTTCGGAAAAGACCGATTTGCATACAAATTTGGGATTAAGTTCAACTTACCCTCTACTTCAAAATTTATATAGTGCCGACGGGCGCTTTTTATTTTTTAAGCGTGAAAACTACCCCTTATTGTCAAAATCTATAAAAAAGCGTAAAAAGAGTGAAATTTGGTTCAGATGAATTAAAAATAATGATTGTCTGATACTCTAATTGTAATTGTTAAATATTTCGACCCTCTAAAAATTCATTTTCAAGGGTTAAAACTACCCCTAATTGCTCAAATTAGTAGAAAAAGCCTAAGGAGGATAAAATTTGAATCTGCTTACTTAAGTAGGGCCAATACATTTATTGATTTATTTCACAGGGGTAACTGAATTGCAGGTGAAATCTTTCACTAGTCGTAACTCACTAACGAAGCATTTTTTCTCATTTTGAGCGTTATATGAGCAGTTCCTCCTGAAACACGCAAACACCCTGAACCTAATGAGATATTTCAATAAAATCAGATATTCGACTGTCATGCCTCGGTTAAAATTGAAAAAAAACGCCACTTATAAAACTGAAATAGCCTATATTTAAAAAATTTCCAACCTCAAAATAATTTGTCGGTTACTATCCTATCCTATAATAAATGAAATGACGCAAGAAAAAAAAGCTTTTTATTATATTTTTTAGTATTTTAAGGAATAAAGATTCACTCATTCTATAAAAAAATTAATTAATCGATACAAAAAAGCTTGTAAAAATTAGAAGTTTCGAATTTTCTAAAGTGCCTTAAAACTCACCATTTTAACCCTAATTTTTCAAAATTTCCCCGGACCCCCCTTCTCATGGAGGGAATCCCATTCCCTCAGGTATCAGATTTGGCCTCCCCCTATAAAATTATACATGGGCGCCCATGTTCGTAGGTATATTTTAATATAAGTAAATAGCAATATTTAATAAAATTATAACCAAATCTATCGTGACTAGATACTTCGTAGGTATATTTTAATATAGGTATATTGTAATGTAGTATAAAATTACAAATCTAGACTAGTGTAGTGCACTGTAGCTTCTGCGCGCCCGGTTCACGCTATACGCCGTACATGCCTTTACAACCTAACATTTAAAACGTGGAAAAAGTAACTTTCCGTATTTTCCGCTGAAAGAAAAGTTGATATTCATGTTCTACACATTAAAACGAGTAATTTTAATACAAAAATAATTTTTTTTAACCAACGTCATTAAGACTAAATTTTTACTATATCGTGTACAAATTTTCAATCCTTAATAAAATCCGTTTTTATTCATCCAATCAAGTTCAAATACAGTTTTTAAACGTTTAGCGGTTGACACGTATGTGTGTTAATACAGTTTTTTTCAAATATTAATTCATTAGTTAAATTTAATGAATTAACGTTAGTTTTATATGGCTTAAAATAACTTATAACATGTGATTTCATAAGAGAGCTGATTTTATGTTATAGGTTATGTGTTAGAACAGCTGTTTTAACAGGTTATTTCACTTTATCTATATTAACTGTAATTATTTAATAAAAAGTAACTAAAATAATTTTTTTTTACCTCAGTAGGAATTGACTTTTAAAAAAATATTTTATGTATAACTTGTTTATTCTGTTGGAATCTGAATTAAAAAAAAGATCTCTTTTTAGCCTCTACAATCAAAAAGTAACATATCTTCAACACCAGATATTGATTACTGGTGGATATAGATACTGATATATACAGATACAGATATATACTGGTGATTATAAAAATATAGCCATATTTTTCCATAATAAAACCACCTACTGCAACGGCCAGAATGACCGATGCAAATAAATCTGGTATTAGTACAGATAAATGTAACATAGCCTAGAATAGTTAAATAGATCAATCAACCAATTCTCCAATTATTTCATAGTATTATAATAAAAATGTTAAATATAGGAAAAATCAATGTAAACTAAAGTAATTAGAACTAAATAGACAAACTGGGAATGTTAGAATAAATTATAAACCAACACAACATTAGTTAGGCTAACGGCTAATAGACCGATTTAAATGAAACGGTAAACGTGAGGCCTGTGGGACCCAACCAAAATGTATAATATTAAATTAATTTTAACCAAATATAATTAGGGATAGTGAATATAAGTATAAAAATGTGCGGAAAGTAAATTAGGCCTAGCTAGAGAAATTTGTTCTGTAAAGATGCAAATTTTAATTTAAAACATAATAGCCTAAAAATTGAGTTTATCCAAGAATGAAGCTATGTTAGTTTCGGTAAAAAACCGCGTGGGGAGATTGTTTATACGATCTGGCCACACTGCAGCGGCAGCGCTACCGTCGAAATTTGACTTAGCAAGAAGAAACAGCAACTTGATTAAATTAGAAAAAATAAAGACAAATTATTAAATGGAAGTTAAAAAATTGAAATAACACATTGGAGTAAAGAAATGTATTTCACAAAAATTGAAACTAATTAAAATTCAAAATTACGAAATAAACAAAGTCAGTTACCATAGCAACGGCTTTCTCATTGGTTAAAAATGTAAGATGGACATCGTAAAGGCGGCAGTTTGAAGAAATTGGTGAAGACGAAGCCAAAAAAGTGACGCTGAGGATAGAACAGTTTGAACGGCCATCAAGTGTGGTCGTATGCGATACACGCATGATACACACCATTAATGGTGTGGTCGTAATGATACACCATTAACAACCCAATATGTGGTAAGAAGTCCGTATAAAGTGCTACGATGTGACCCGGGGAGTGTACAAATATATGAGCTGAGGCTCATATATGTTTCTACCAACATCTCGACTAAGAAAATGAAAAAAAGAAGCCGAACTTAACAAAATTCACTGACGCCATGCAGTGAAGCCTACATCCAAATCCCATGGAAGCTGTGAAGAGGCCCAAAGACAACCCAACCATAGAAGATACCTAACATTTTGCAGTATAAGGTCATATAAACAATTTAATTTTCTTTTAGATAAAATTTTATTTCAAAATATATTAACTTAAAATAAAAATTAACTAAAAATTGAATAGCCTAAGGGACTGAAAACTCTCTTAGGTTACCTAAATTAAATAACAAATATTCTAAATTGATTTCCATTCAACCGTTTGCCTGAAGTGGAAATAAACGTTTTGTTTAAATAATTTTATCTGATATGGCTTTATTCTAGAAAAATGTATGAAAACCTTTGACTTAATATATAAGTATCAGCAGGAAGTTTTTATTAAATGCCTAGCATGTTATAACTAATTAGGTTAACCTAATTAGGTAAATGTTAACCAGAGTCTATTAGTGAATTAAAAGGATTATTTGTTAAAAGGGATAGCCAAAAGAAACTAGACATTAACCTTAAAATGTTTGAAGAAAACAAGACTCTAAAATACGTAAAATTTAACGTGAATACTCAAAATTATGTGCAAATTAATTATAATAATTTAATTTAAATAGATGATAGTAGACATATTAAGCAATTTTGGATTTTTATAATAATATTAGAAAAGGATATAGTATGTGTATATATATATATATATATATATATATATATATATATATATATATGTTAAAAAAATAATAATAAGAATGTAAACATAATAAAGGGGACATATTCTGTACTAATACCATGAAACAAGATAGTCATGGTAATTCAAAAGTAAGGTTAGGTAAAATTAAAAAAGCTAAATCCTGTTAATTAAAATAAATCAAATAATAATAAGTAATTCTAAATCCAAACAGATAATAAAAAAATTATAGTTTCCAATTAGCTGTGTTTTCATTTAAAATAAAATAAGTTCACTAGGTATCCATGTATAATCTTTAAGTCACAAATGTCTCGCAAAGATTCCAATACCCCGAAAGGAGCTTAAAGAGGCTTATGGGAGGCTAATTTTTTTTCAAAAAAAACAGGAGTTGGTTCTCCTGAGAATTTTTATTCCTTGAGATACAGGTTTCGAACCAAGGTTCATAGTCAAGGGATAAACCATTACTCTCTTACAGACAAGGTATTGTCAGAGGAAGACAGGTGAAGAGTAAGAGAAAAGACTAGTCGGAGGGAAAAGCATCAGTGGAAGGTGAGGACCGTGAGACTACGTCTGCCATCCTCACCATTCAAATCATATGAAATTAAATACTAGATGAGAATATGTGTTATGAATTTCATTTTGAAATCGTTTGATACATGTTAACTATAAATGATATTTTAGGACAAGTTTTATATTTGTCAGGAAAATTAACAAAACAAAATTGTTGGAACAAAATAAATACTATTACTAGTGTATGCTATTAATGTACCTTCACACTTTCAAGAGCCTTTTGAGGATAACTCAGTCTTGTTCAAACTGAATTAGAGATTTAATACAATGGGTAGGTTCACAATTGTTTACCGTTTTTCAACCCTCTTCAATTTTTTTGCTATCTATATATGTCACTTTGAAATACATTATAAAAAAGGAAAAAATTATATAAAGCTCTGGATACCATAAATAGTCCTCATATAGTAGAACATAAACATAACCTCATTTCACAAACATAGGCTACTTCTGTTGAAATATAACCGTATAAGTTGTTGAAAAATTACTGTACTATTTACAATATGATCATTTTTATGCAATCTACCATATGATTGAAGACCCCATAAAACATTTGAAATCAAAGTATTCGATGTAACTTTGGGCATTGTAATAAATCAGTTGCAAATGAGATTTCAAAGTCTGCATCACATTATAGAAACCTTATGAATTCATTAAATTAATAACCAATTAACTAGTAGGAGACATTGGTAAACTGTCATCCAAAACGGAGTTATGGCTAAAGTTTCAAGAATCTAGTTTATTGGGAAGTTAGTTTAAATGAATTACAAAATGTGTACTGAACTGAAATATAAGAATAAGATATAACAACTTATTAAAATTTTAGAAAACTATGAAGGGGGAAATGAACTCAAAACAAAGATAAAAAGCATTCTAAAGTAGCTTTAGTAAGTTGTTAAGAGTTTTAATTGCTGATGAAGTCCACTTACATATTTTCACTACATTTTTAGCAATTTTTTGCTGTAGAACCTGCATGTTGCAAACTTGTTTTTTTATGTGCTACAAACCTTACGGAGCTGTTGTTTGGTTACAATCTCTATATATTTTTGTTTAATAAATTAACAGGTTTATCCACTGACTGAATGATAGTTTGCTTTTCTATACCCTTTTATTGATATATGACTGGTATACCCTTCAATATAGTTCTCTTCCTTCCTACAGTTTCAAATATTTACCAACTGAAATTTGATTAATATATTTATACCACCTTAGTTTTTTCTTCATTATCATTTTATCATAGTTTCCACTTCTATAACTCTTGTTTCCTGTATGCTATTCTTATTTTATGTCTTAATTCTTATATTATAACCTACAGCCTAATTCCCAGAGTCTTTAATTTATAATACTTTTTGTTTTAGAATTTGTTTCTTTACCCAAAAAAATGTTATTTTCAGTCAAAACTATAATTTTATAATCAGGTCCTTTTAGAACTATAAATTAATGTTTTTATGGACTGATAAATTTGAATTATTTTATTTGTTTAGGTCATGGTAAAACACATAAAGATGCTGCCAGTGTCCGAGCAACTCATGCAATACCACCTGCCTGTGGACTTTATTACTTCGAAGTTAAGATAGTAAGCAAAGGCCGAGATGGTTACATGGGCATTGGACTTTCTGCACAAGGCGTGAATATGAACAGATTACCAGGTATGTGAAACAAACTGAAGCATATAATTTTACAACAATTAACGATTTTAAAAACACAAAACTTGATTTCACTATGTTATTTCAGTAAGTTTCAACTGTTTTTTTTTTTATTCTAAAGAAATTACTAAATTTTAAAATTTCAATCAATCACTAATCTTTATACCTAAGGAAAACTTATAGTAAAACAAGTTTTTGAAAAAGTAATTATTGAACCCATCTGTAAAACACTAAATTAAAATAAAAAGTAAGTTTATCCTGATTGTTTTGCTTTTGTATAATTTTTTTATAGACATCATAATTCATCTTCTTGCAATATGAAAAAAAAATTGTTTCATTATAAATTAATTGCATTACCAACTGCATATATTTCTGTTGTAGGAAACATTTTTTTCTTTCAGAGATATACATAGGTTTGTGCAGGTAATCACAACTGTTTTGCTTATAAGCTATTTCAGCTTGTCAGATTTCTAGCGTTTAAGGTTTCAACTCTAAGGTTTGGATCAAGTTTTTAGCAAACTAGGGCGAACACTTGTTATAAAAATCACTAACAATAATTCTTTTTATTTAATTACAGAAGTGTGTTGAGTAATTAAAAATAAACTAATAACTTTTCTGTATTTGTTTTTAAGTTCTTAGTCATTGTTGTCACAAATTATGTTATCAAGATATATCAATAGCTTTCATCCATGGTATGGTTTATATACAATGGGCAATTTATTTTATTTCAGTGTATTCCTGCTCTAAAAATTTATTCGACTCTGGCTTGAAAAAACTTCCTTGTTAAATAAGAATACAATATACTAACATATATTAATATAGTAGGAACAGTATGTGTGTTTATGTTGAGAAAGGTATTATGAAAGTAGACTTTGACCGGTGCAGGATCTTCAACAACGCGTATGCGCAACCTTCAACTCGGTTCCTTGAGAGGGGAGAGAATGTAGGGGAAGCTATGAGCCACAATGTAATAAGAGAAACTGTATCAAGATTAACAGTAGAAACCCGTTGCCTATTGGTTAAGGTACAGGCATAGTAATCGTAAGTTACGGGTTCAAATCCCGAATTTCCATTTTAATTTTTTTCTTGAAACATTCTAGTTTTAATGAATCTTATTTGTTGTGATAGGTTAGGTATTAAAAAAAATTTATAAATGTCTTTTGAATAAAAATGGCAAAGTTAAATTTAATTTTTACATAGTGAGTTTTCTTCCTTTTATACCTACCTTAAAATATACGTACGAAGTATCCAGTCAGGATAGATTTGGTAATAATTTTATTCAACATTAATATCTATTTTTATTAAAATATACGTACGAAGTATCCACTCAGGATAGATTTGGTAATAATTTTATTCAACATTAATATCTACCTTTATTAAAGTATACGTACGAAGTATCCAGTCAGGATATATTTGGTAATAATTTTATTCAACATTAATATTTACCTTTATTAAAGTATACCTACGAAGTATACTACTTCCCCCTCTGCTGCAGTTAACCCTCTATCTGTGACGTCACGCGCATGCGCATTGTTGAAGATCCTGCACTCGGGAAGATCTAGTGTATTATGAATGGTTGTTTACTGAAAAAGTTCAAGTTCCGAAACAGTTGAGAAATCTTTCAATGATTTAACTTGGTATTTTAATTGTGTTTTAAGATTTCTATATAACCTTCAGACTGGAGTAGATTTGTTTGAACTGGAATTTACTTTTGCACTTTCTTTGTATTTTCTTGCTATTTTTTCTTAAATTAATTAAAAAAAGTCTATAACAAAAACTATTTTTAATGTTACAAAGTACATCAGTATATCTTATGAAGCTTATAAAAACAGATTTGCGATAAAATTTATATTATGATCATATTTTTACTGTAAAAAAGTTTATTAATAAGGTTTTCTTACTCCAATCAAATTCCTACCTCATTACAAATTAAATTGTATTGTTTACTAACGGCACCAACTTCTTGACTTTATTTGTATGAGTTTTATATTTTTTGATTATTTTATTCAGAAAATTACAGATGTTGTGGTATACCATGTATATTTCAAGATAAAAGCCAAAGTTATCGCTCAGAATTTTAAAGACCAGAAATCTTCATGACTTTATGCCATATCGTACCATAGTAAGTGGGTAGAATGAGTTGGCTGGTTGACTCATTCAAGTGTTTAATTAGACAAAACCTTGCATTGTTAGTAAGGAATAGAACTTTAGGAACATTTTATAACTGTAGGTTTTATTATTTATTAAAAACATCATTGTTTATTATTTTGTAAACAATCATAAGATAAACCCTTTTGAGAAAAATAATTTTTTTTACCTGGCCTTAGTTATTTCAGTGTTGTAACCACAGTTTGAAAGGGGTTGGTATTTAATGAGTAAAGAGTTTCAAAAGTGATGGGTTACTTATTCATATTTTTTGTTTTTATAATTTAAATAATTTGTATAATTAATTTTAATGTTGTTAATACTTAAAAATAGTTTGTAACTATTAAATGAACACAATTTATAGAAGGTTGTATATAATGTGCAACAATAAATTTGGCCCTGTATGTATTACCAAAAAATTCAAGAGTGCTAGTGAATTAGACAACATTTAATATATATTTGCAGAAGAGTAGTTCAAATTATTTCTCTCTAGCATCACCCACTCTACTCATATCTCTATCTCCCACACCCTTTGCCTTTCTTTCTCCTTTATAATTTTTATCATCTCTCTTGTACATATGATGTATAAGCTCTTCTATTCCCTAGTGTTTTTGTATAAATTTCGAACTAAGAAAAATTGTAAAATTTAAAAAGAAGAATTTCATAATATTTTTCCAATATTTTTCAGTTTTATAAAATAAATTTGTATATATTTGTAGGGATAATTCGACCTGAACTATCAAATAGGACAAATTTAGAGAAGTTTTGTGTCTGATTATGCCTCGATCATGATCTGGTCATCTAATGAGGGAGGAATACTTATGGATTTAATCTTTTGAATTGCTTAATCAGGACTTTGTGGAAGTATAGATGAAATCATAAAGTATATTTTATTCAACCGTTCATAACCCATACCAGTGAGGGACTTCCTGAGCACTGAAGTTCACTAAGAATCATTTAGCATGAACACTGGGCTATTAGCTACTTTTGAGGCTAGATGCATGTGCAGAGAAAGAACAAATGAATATACTGAACTTTATTTAGCTTCATTGAGTTATATATTTTTATTAGGAATTAAATGAAAAACAAGATCACTTTAGTCCTAGTGTGGGTCCTAATAAAATCATTTGTATTTTGCGTAATTTCCCCTCACCTAAAGAAATCATTATGCTTACAGTACAGCGTGAATTCTCCTTGCCTATTTCTACTATTGTATAATGGATAAAATCAAACAAATAATCATTCAAATCATGAAATCAGAAACAGTAAAACCAGTATAAAAACAATAAACAAAAAGGTTGGTTGTAATCATTTTCGATTTACTGAATAAATCATAATAATTATTGCGTAACTGAGTAATAACTAATATCTATACTGAAGGAAAGTTACGCTATACGAATCACACTTAAAGTCACCCGATTAACATGAGACAAACATACAATTGTTTGTTTATAGTAATTAAGAAAAACGTAACAATGTTTTTCCCATATAATGCGTATTTATTTATTTGCTTAAGGTTTTTAAGTGGATTAATCAGCGATGCATCACTAATGGGATTTTCTCACCCAGCTCTCCCAACCTATTTATAGGCCCAGGCTGGTCCTAATCCCCCAGCTACCTGGCTTGCTTCAACTTGACCTGAGACACCATATAACTTAGATAATAGAAGAAAATACCTTTGATTGCAAACCAACTAAAGGCTGAGAGAAACATTGATTAAAACTAGATCTTTGTTTGGAGTAAGTTGAGATTAGCAGATTGTTGATCACACAAAAAAACTATTATTAAAATCATATGCCAAATTGAACAAAAACCAAGAGGGATCTTCTTTTAAGTAAACAGATTTCTCAGTTTATCTTGCAAAAATAATGGTTGTGGAATTGGAGGAATCATTGCCAGAGATGTTTCCCAGTGTTTGTTTGGGATACATCAATAGTTGATTTCAATAAGAGCCATTTAAATCTTTTTACCTGATCATCAGTTAAAAAGTTAGTTACACAATTAAACATTTATAAGTATTAGAAGTCAAATAATATTGTTATAGTGAGAGATATGTCTCCAATGTCCATCTATATTAGAAACAATTCCATGAATTGGACAATTTTCCACCAAGGGAGTATTCATTTTCAGGTAGGACTTTGTTATTCAAGATGGAGAAATTAATCTGCTACAGATAGTTGTGGTGTAGCTATTCTGTCTCAAAACTCTCAATGCTGTACCTTTATACTAAATAACTCCCCTAACAACAGTAGCTATTACAGTCTTCTCTTATAAACTTACTATTTGGTGCATCTACTTTTCATAAAGGAACAACCTACAATATATTGACCTAATAGAGTCAAAAATAAATTTCAGTAGGATGAATATTGGTGAGTGAGAAAGTAGATCGGAGGATAGGGAAAAATACATAATATTGAATACATAATACAAATACTATAATATTGATTTCCATCTGTATATATTGTTAGATTTAATAAATCTAGAAGATTATGTTAAAGAAAATATCTAGTCAAAATAGTAAACAGGAACTTGACTTTCATCAATTAAAAAAAAACCAGTTGGGATCAATTACAGTCCCGGTAGTCCGATACTCCCACTTATCTGAAACTATTTTCGAAAATATCAAAACGAGAAATGAATAAATGGCTATAAGTAAGATTCAAACAAAAAAGTCAAAATTGTTTTGTTTACTTTGCAATGATCTTAATGTATCGATTCCTTTTGATAAACTAGTCTAGAGCAGTTCAGTTTCAACGTTTACACTTAGACGGTAGAATCATTTTGTCATTGTAGTGTGCTAAACTTTAATTTTTATAATGTCGTCTTCTTCTCCTAAAAGAAAACACAAAACGCTTTTGTTGTTGGATAAGTGCGATATTCTAAAAAGACTTTATGCTTGGGTACCTGCTAAAAAATTAACAGATTTCGGGATTGAAAATTCAATAATCAGTGACATAAAGAAAAACAAAGAAAAAATGTTGTTGTTTCTGTCTTCTAGGAGTAAGGTAGTAGTGCACTGAAAACAGTGAAAATGAGTGAATCTGCTTTGGTAGAAACTCCTCTATACATATGGTTTCTGCAAGAATGATCGCAAAACAACCCCATATTCCTGACCCTTTATCGCAGGAAAAGGCAAACAAAAATTTCTGAACTCTACCCCAACAAGGAAGAGTTTAAAGCTAGTGATCATCCAGTTGTTGGCAGTTTCAAAAGAGAAATGGAATCCGTAGCCTTTCTATTACAAGAGAAAAATTGTATGCTATAGAACCTTTCCGTCAACAATTTCTGGAACACTAGTGAATTTAATTTATGTTCTGATTAGGTTTACAGTGCAGATGAAAGTGATTTATTTTGGAAAGCTTTACTAAAGAAAACTTTAGTTCTCAAGAACAAAAACTTTTGACCAGGGTGAAAAATGAGCAAAGATTGATTGATTAACATTTATGCTATGCTCAAACAGCTCTGGAAGCCACAAATTACGTCTACTCTTCATTGGTAAATCACAGAAACCAAGAGCTCTCAAAGATAGTTTCATGCCACTTTTATACAAAGACCAGAAAAAAGGTTGGATAGACCGAGCTTTATTTAATGAATAGTTCCATGATGAATTTGTTCCATTGGTAAGAAGTAATCTCAAAACTATAAACCTTACTGAAAAAGCACTGCTTGTGCTAGATAGTGCGCCTGCACATCCACATGAATTAGTTAGCGATGATGGTAACATCACAACGATCTTCTTGTCACACAACTATACTGTATTAATACAACCAATAGATTAAAATATTATATAGAACATAAAATTAAAGTATCGAAAAAGTCTCTTTTGTCATATTGCAGCACAAACTGATAATACTGCAGCAATAATGAAGAAACTAACAACAAAGACGTAGCATTTTCTCTAACAGATGCCTGGAATTCTGTCACCCGAGGACTCATTCAAAAAGTGTGGAAAAATGTATAGCCATCGATTTATTTTCCAAAATATGAAAGTAATACAATTGCAGATGAGAATGAAAGTGAAGACATTGAATCGACAGTGCACATTGTAAAAAAGGTCAGCCAAGGTGGAGATTTAAATTCAGAAGACTTGGGTGAGTCGATAAGCGGAAGGCATGCATTGACTGGATAATGGGAAACGACATACCATACCATCAAGTCTTGCTGCTGTTCCAGATTAGGAAGAAGGCTGTAGAAAAGACATCAACAAACCGAAACAAACAGAAATTTCTGTTTTTGTTAGTAAGAAGGGAAGTTCCATAAAAAAGTAAAGCGTTTATATTCAGTACGTACAGTATTAAGTTTTGTGTTTTGTTAAGTGTGTTTTTCAAGTGCTTGTTATATTGTTAATTTTAAAACTTTACATGACCAAAATCTGTTTCAATTGGTAAGTGTTTTCTTTAAGTTATTACTGTACTGTATTGTACTTAACTAACTCTACTCTTAACACTAGCCTATACGTACTTTATAATACCATATAGGCATATATGCAACCGTTTTTACTGATAAATGTACTCGTACATTCCGGTAATCTGAAATAGTCATACATTTATTATTTCAGATTAGCCGGGTTGGACTGTAATTACTATTAACATTTAGATAAGAAGAAGTCTTTTGGAATAGGATTGTTTTGCTTTATGGTGATTAGTCAACATTATTATTATCTTCCATAAAAAATAAGAAAATGATTATTGTTAGGTTAGGGATAAATATCTGTGATGTGGAATAAAATAAATGATCATATTTTCTGGGTTGGTTCATGCCTACAAAGTCATAAATAGTGCATCAACTAATGCAAGGGAAATAGAGCTCAAAGCCTTCAGGCTGTCCTATTATGCATAGGGCATACAAAGAAAGAGAGAGCAATATTATTGAAGAGCCATGTATTGAACTAGTTATCCAGTATTAGTAATTGAATATGAAAGCTAAAGGAATTTTATTAATCATTTGATGCATAATTCATTCTTTTAATTTTGTTTAGCTACTTTTATCTTTTTTGTCAATAGATAATAGCCTCTTTTAAATTCAAACAGAATATTATCAAAAAGTGTGACGAAGTAAGTTTAACATTATTATTATGAGAAAATCTAAAAACAAATTTTAGTTATTTGTTTTAAAAGGTCTAGTTTTGTACATGTTGTCTTAATAAAAAATCAACTCTTTTTTTTACAAAGCTATGAGACTTCTTATCACAAAAACATTGGCCTTCACACTTTAACCTCACTTTATCTAAACAGAGCACATGTTTGTATACTAATAATTACACTTTTTTGCATCAGCAATACAAATATTTGTTTTGTAACTGATACCGTGAATTAAACATCATTTTTTAATTGTGACTAATTTGAAATAGTATGTGTTACTATTTCAAGTATGGTACCATTTCAGTCTGTTTCATTTATATAGAACAATTAAATTAATCTTCTAGGCACTTAATGGTAAAGGCCACATAGGATATTAAAATAATCTGGAGATTTAAATGTATTGTTTTGTATAGAAAAATATTTTGCAATTTTATAAGTTACGAGTAATTTTACTGAGAAACAGTTGTCATGGAAACCAATAAGTAATTGTATTTGTGGTTAGATAACATTCCTAGTTTAGTAGGCCTGTTGTTTTGTTGACTGTATGTATTTATACTTGTTTATTACTTGTGTTCTCTCAGTCTATATTCCTTGTTTGGTTTTACAAATTACAGTGTCCAGTTCAAACACTGTTTATTTTTCTGTTACTATAGTTTGTTGTGCAGCATTGTTATCTGTATGTGGATTTACTGTACAGTGAGTTTCATTTTGATGTGCATTTAAACTCAAAATTTAATCGACTGTTTAAATAATAAACAGGTTTTCTAAACGGGAAAGAGGATTTTTGGTAGCATTAATTTACGATATTCCAAAGGCTGGCACAATGCATTTACTGCTATCAAAATTATTATGAATTGATATTAAAATCAAGCAGAATCTTTTGAAAATTAGCTGTTTTTAATAAAGTGTTTATTAGGTTTATTCCTCTACAAAAAGAGGTCATCTGCTATTCAAGTATAACTGTATGTGATATCTTATTAAAATTAAACATTTAGCTATGTACTAGGTTTAAAAACCTAAAAGAGTTAAAAAACCCATGTATAAAGTTTAAAACACTAAATTAGTGAAAGTACTATACATATCTATTTCAAAAAGTATGAAATAAAAATTGTATTGCTGTACATACACGGTTTGATTGATTAAAGTGCTGTAGTATAATGTAATGGAAATCCATCCCCATTAAGATAATTTAACAAAATGTAAGTATCTTTTTATAGTATTTTTACATTTTAGTTTGTTTATATACAAAAATACATACTTAAGTACAAAAATTTTACTACCCTTTATTGCAAGAGGTTTGCTAACCAGAACAAATCAATAATGATCATGGTTGTAATCCTAATAAGTTTTGATTACTGACAGTCTGTTGTATTATGTTTGTTAAATCTTCAACATTTGTATGCAGATTGTGTGACCTTCCAGATTGAAATTAATTTTAAAATGTTTGAAACATTTTTCTTTATAAGAAAATCACTAAGGGATAAGATATGATACAAAGAAACTTAACCAAAATATGTTTTAGAGATTTGAACTTATTTAGTAAGCACTGAGCTTTTATAAACTTGGGTGTAAGGACCAAACTGTAATGTATCATGCTGTCATCAGTTATATATCATTAAATCAAATTTAATGCATACAAAAACTCTGGCACCCCAAAATCCATTCTTGATAATAAACTCTGTAGTACCATCACCATGTGAAACAAAAAATTATGTGAAAATAAACGCATGTAAGAGAAGGCTGTAGGAATGATTTTTCCATGTTTAATTTCTTGTGGATTTGGAATATACAAAAAGGAAATAGAATATGACTGTACAAGTAGTACAGTGTAAAAAACCTGATGAGAAAGAGAACTTGTCTAAAAACATGCAGGAACCTTGGGGGTTAAGGGTGTAGCATGGATTATTAGGCATGTAATGTGATTGTTGTTAGGTAAAGATGATTTTAATTTTAGAGTGAATTTAAAGTGCATATAAAGATGTAATTATGTTTAAAGTGCATAATAGAGTGATAATGTTTATTTTATTTTTTTAAGTGAAATACTGAAGTAAAAATAATCGAATGGTTAGATCATATCCATTTTAAACTATTTAAAAAGTGAAGCTCTGTTTTAGGTTTTTTTTTCAGATGAAAGTTAAAGCATTTTAAATTTCAATTTGAAAACAATCACATTTTTGAAAATTGTATTAAAAGTCTATGGGCTCTGTGTCAATTTTTCAATTAAATCAATTGTTAAATGGATCAATAATAATACTTTTATTTCATCTATCATTCTTATCTTTTTTGCTACACATGTGTTCACCAGGTTTATATCTCCCATGACCTCAAAAGAGAATAAGTCTAGATCAGCATTGCAATACTGCATATGTGACCAAGCCTAAACTCTTCCCTATATCAGACACAAAAGAAAAGGGAAATTTAATGCTTTTCACTTGACCTTATCTATTTATACCTTGTCCTTTCCAGACCTTTCTACATGATAATAGCCTAAAATGTGCTTGTATTTGTGTGTGTGTATGTGTGTCTCCCACACAATCAGCTTCTCCTTTCAACTTTTATTTTGTCAAAATTTGATGCCCTTCATATTAAAGCTGTATTTAAATACCATTTATATTTTTGAAAGCAAAAAGTTTTTATCCCCTTAAATGTCATCCTGTCTTTCATATGTCAGAGATTTCAAAGTACCAGCAAGAGGCAAAATTTCATGATTAGAAAATCAATAACATATATTTTAGTTCTATAGTTGAGCATTTATTTACGGAAAAATCATTCTTTAATATCAGAGTAAAATTAAATCTCTTTCTTAACTCTTAGGATGGGACAAACACTCGTATGGTTACCACGGAGATGATGGACACTCCTTTTGTTCTTCTGGCACTGGACAACCCTACGGACCAACCTTCACTACGGGAGATGTAATTGGCTGTGGAGTTAACCTAATAGACAATACATGCTTTTATACAAAGAATGGTCACAATTTAGGAATTGCATTTACTGATTTACCTGTAAGTGGTTTGACCTTTTCAAATTTAAAATTGTATTCTTTCTTATAGTATCATAGGTTTTGTTTTATTTAGCCACAGAGATTATGCTTTATAAATTATACATTTTTTAAAATCTAAAAACTATACTACACTTAACCACCAATTTTTTGAGGTATTAAATAACATCCTAATTGAAGGTACCAATAAGTTAGTGGAAATCATTTCACAAGTTTTATTAGAGTATTCTAAATTTAAATGTGAATAATATATAAGACTAAATGTTCCACAATACATAACAATTCTCTTTAGTCATTTAGGTAGTCCAATTTTGGTCTTATTCCTCTCCCAAAATTTCCCAGTCTTTTTCATCCTGGATTACTCTCCTTTATACCAATTTTTAGAATATTGGTTGGCCAGCAGGCATCACTTAGTTTTTAAGGTGAATTATTACTTGGATATAGTTTAATTATATATTAACTACATGTTATATACACATATTTGAGTACATGTAATGTACACATACGTCTAGTTCTCAAAATATAAATAAATATATACAAATAATTGTAAATATCTTTGTGTAAAATTAATAAATTCTAAATAGTGTCTATAAAGTCTACAAAGTAAATAATTTTGTTAAAAATGTAAATCTTAAAGTCATTTTGAATTTTATATTCTATTTTATTGGTAATTGTTTTTAATTAAATGAGTTTCATGATATTTTTTCTTGCAAGTAACCCTCAAGATGTGAATCTGTAAGTCATGAAATGATAATAAATGTTGATAAATCTATTTCACCACCATTTATATGTTTTTTCATATTTGGAAAATGAATACCGGTATTGTAATATACAGATTATAATATAATACATAATATATTTAAATATTGGGAAGACTTTATGTTCATGAATGATATCCATAAAACCATTTGTTTCCATGATTTAACATATATAAACTTTTACAGCCTAATTTATACCCTACAGTGGGTCTTCAGACTCCAGGAGAAGTTGTAGATGCTAATTTTGGTCAAGCACCATTTGTTTTTGATATTGAAGATATGATGAAAGAGTTAAGATCACGAACTAGACTAACAATACACCAGTATCCAGTTCCCGCAAGTCAGGGCGAATGGCAAGGGGTTCTTCATAAGTAAGTGTAATAAAATATTTATAAAAAAACTATCGGTTGATCATTATTTTCCTTTAGCCGTAAATAATAAAAACTGATAATTTGTTTATGTAAAAGCCCTTCTGGGGGGAAATAACATTCTGAAAAAATGTACAATAATTTTACAAAAAATTTAAAAAAACAATTATGATAATATTTAATGCTAAAAAAATACCTGTACAAGAATCGCTTGAGTAAGAAAATCCTTTTTGATAGAGTTTTAGAAAGATTTAACAGAATACCGACAAGTGAATACAAAATTAGTCATAATAAAATGGAGACAATTTTTAGCCAGAATAGAGCAGGGTTATGCTCCAAGTCCTGATAATATTTTAGGATTAAACATCTCCCATGATAGTAAAATTAAATGCTTTTACCGATATACAATTTTTTTTTACTAAATTTTGAGTTTAGTTTATAGTATAGGTAATGATGATGATGATAGCATGTCCATGACACTATGTGTTATCATGTTCTTCAGATGATGCCTTGGGTGAGGTTAACAGCTCTAGCAATCTACTGTGTTGTCACCATAAAGGATCACTCCTGATTATAAAGCTTCAATTCTGAATAAGTCAGGAAGGATATCCAGACTGTTAAATATGTGTGTAGCCATTAGTTATTTTTTCAGGGACCTGTGACAGTTTCATACATTTCTCTGTGATGGCTAGTTCTTAGTCAACCTGGTGTTTGTTACGAGTCAATCCTCATTGATGTTACAGAGCTATTGCTTTATTGGAATTGAATTCTCTCTTAGTTTGGATTTGACCATGTCATTTGTGTCCAATAGTGTCACTTTAACAAAAGTTTAATTATTAAGACTTCTAGCCTCTTTTTCCAGTTTGAACACTCATGTATACACAAGTTTTTTTCAGGTATACACTGTGCAAGCTGTATATACAGTCGAAGAATGCAGCTATTATCCAGCTCATGAATTTCATTCAAGCAGGAGCAAATGTCATTGGTCAGTGAAAAGCCACTGTTTAGGATTGCTTGGAGGGTTGCATTTGAGTTACAGAAAACATGAAATCCTTAGCCTGGTCTGTAGTGAGGAGGGACTTTTACATATCTAGTGCTTCCGGTACCACCAAAAGTTTCCAGGTGAAGTTAGAGCCTTAAGATCCAGCACCAATCTTCTGCTGGTATTCTGTACCTCTTGGAATAGTCATGAGTATGATAGATCCGCCAGTAGTTATTGTTTCATTAAATGAATCACCTGTATAGTTATGTACGAAGTCCTCTCTTGTCCATTGGCTTAGAGAGCTTTAGTTAATGATGTCATTCGACTCCTTACTATATGATTCTAGGAGGTCCATCACAATTTTACAGTTCAAAGGAAGCTTGCAAGTGAATATTAGTTCTTGGTAGATATATTTTTTGTGCTGACGGTCTAGAGTTTCTCTAGTTTTGTGGCCAATTTGTACTTTGGGATCATCTTTTCAGCCTTAGGTTACTGTGGAATCTTCAAATTATTGGAATCCTTGTGATTTGTTTTGTTGTATGACTTCTTGCCTTGTTTGTGAACTTTATTATGTTATACTTCCTTTTTTAAGGCTTTCTAGGCCACAGTCTTGCTTTTACTTTGTAGTTATTAGTAAAAGATTCTGCTTCAGAGATGATTTTTGCACCTCTTGTCCCATAAACTTGTCTTTGAGACATGAGTCTAACTAAGAGAAACATCTCCATAACAGGTTTTATTAATGCGTGATTAATTCCCCAATCCTCAAGCACACTGATGATTCATAGTTTTTTCAAGACTGTATTAACAGAGGTCTTGATATGCTCAGAAACCTCCATTCAATTTTAATTATCAATCCATAGTAACTCCTAAGTACCTTGGATTTCATATTTTCTTTACACACTGGTCTACAATGTATAATTCTGAATTCATAAGATTTGTGTTTTCTGTTGGTAAAAAAAAAAAAAAAAAAAAAAAAAAAAAAAAAAAAAAAAAAAAAAAATACAGTAGTTATTTCTGCATTAATCTTTAGTTTTAAGCTCAGTTTCAGATCTGTGGTTACCACAGAGTCTGTCTTACTAGAGTGTCAAAACACAATATCATTTGCATAGCAGGGCATTTGAAATGTTCGGTCACTTACCGAAGTCTATGTTATTTATATATACTATAAAAAGGAAAGGGTCTAAACAGACCCTGAAGAGCACCAACAAAGATCTTCTGACTCTTCTGTTCTTCAGGAAGTTGTTTATTCAGAAGAGTCCAAGTCTTTGAATACCAGAATGATGTGGAAGTTTTATATCAGTTTCTGTCACTACACTCTGTTAAACAGAAGTATCAAGGAAAATCTTTTTTGTCAGTAATTCTTGGAAACCATGAGTGACAATTGACAGAGATAGAACATGGATCTTCAGTGGAGTGTTGTTTTCTGTAGGTTAATTGGTAAAAAATTATTACTTTGATTCTTGATAGAAATTCCATTATTAGCAGGATAATTCTTTCATTAGCTTAATGAGGGTGATTATTTAATCTTGCTACAGTTCTTACATTCTGTAGCTTGATTTATTTGGTCTAAGAATAGGCACGGTTACCAAAGATGAGGTAATTTCTGTGGGATTTATTTTCTTTACTGGTTTTTATTGCAACATCCAGTTCTTTTGTTGTTATATCCCTATAAAACAGGTGTTTGTGCTTATCTCCTCTTGCTGTTTGCAGGAATTTTCCAGCTTTTAAAATTTTTTTATTGCTTTATAATAGATTTTACTGACACTTGAGCAGTGCAAAGTTCATTTGTCCTTTATTCATTAGTATCTGTAGTTGTTCTGGCGCCATCAAGGATATTTGGGCTGCAGTGAAAATAAAGGAATTGTTCAATGATTTAGCTCATTTCAAATATTTAGCAGCCTTCCTAGGATCGAAAATTATACAGAACTTAGTCCATTTTTGTTGCTTGTTGGTAGCTATTCTTTAGTCTTCTCTTGTTGAAATCTCTGTTGTCTTCTAGTTTTCTCTATATTATTTGCCTAGAGTTTTTTATTTAATAGGGAAGACATCTGTTGTTGTCTCTTCAGTTAAGGCATCTACATTCTGATGGTTTCTAGTAAGGAGTCCAGTTTGTAAAGTGTGATATTTCGCAAAGGTGTTCAAGGAAGAATTTGAATGTTCACAATGGTATCAAGATGTTGGGTTCAATACTGGACTGCCAGTATGCCTTTCTGAAATTCCAAGATCTTTTCTCTTTGTGGTAGTTTTGACATTCAAATTGCAATGCAGATGATTGGTCAATGATTGCGCACTGCATTGTGCATGATTCTCCAAGGGTTGCTCACCAAAGATAGTCACTGAATTCAGGGCAAGTATTGTCTACCTGTTGTTCTAGATAAATAGGTGATTTTGCATTTTTAAGAGTTACTAAATTCAGGTACAGAGATGGATTCTACCTGCTTTCCTTTTCTGTACAGAGAGCGTGAGCCACAAGTTAGACTTTTGGCAATGAAATTAATAGCCTGATTTATTGTAGGGTATATTGCCGATGATTTCTATATCAATATTGAAATTGTTTGGATGGTAGACATAGATCAGAGTAGAGTAATGTTCCGGGAGAAAAAAAATTTTATAGTTGGAATTTCTCTTTTCTTTGCTTTTTTATTCTAATCTGCCTTTATTTGGTAATATCATTCCTAATAAGAAACCACAAGTCCTCCTCTGGATCAACTGATCCTGTCTTTTTGTAGGGTAGTATAGTTATTGATGCTGAATTGAAGATTTTTATTTACCTTTATCTCTTGAAAACAAGTGTGTAAATATTATTTTTCTTCAAAAGAGCTTAAAGTTCTTTTTTCGTTTTGTTCCATTGAAGTTCAGTTGCTAAATTCCACATTCAAAATTACATTCCTCTCCTGGACATCATCATTAGAGCCTGACAAGTTGATTACCTTGGACATGGTAGCAATACACACATATTCTAAGATTTATCATAAAAAGCAGTGTCATTGATTTGAAAGGTTGGACATGTGCCTGTTTTGTCTGTATAAGGTGCCTGTTTTCTTTCCTTCTACCACCCAAATAATCTAAAGGAAGTGCTCTCTTATCCACCACCTGGGGATGTGCTCTATAAGGGTTACAAGCTCTTCTGAGAGAGCAAAGGTAATACATTTTCTTTCACTTTCTTCTTATAACAAAAAAAGTTGATAACAAAAATTTCAGTTAATAATGTATGATTATCATAAAGGAACTCTTTTTCTTTCATTATGTGCAAGTTCTAAAAAAATAGTCATCATAACAATTTAATATATAACAATATAATTTAAAAATAAAAAAAAACCAATTTTATCAGCCAATAGCAAAATATGAATGTCACCTGTTACACCAATGACACCAACTATTTGCAAAGTCCTTGTGTAACTGCTAGTTAATTAAATTGGCCAAAGAAAAAATAAGGGCACATAGAAAAGCTGATTTAATTGCCCTTGGACACCAAAAGGGGTAAAGTTTGATTTAAGGAACTTGTTATTTCTTTCATCCTGACTTCTGGAAAAAATATCACTAGTACACATGTCAACTTGTGTTTAATTATAAGGGGTAGATCGGAATATATGGTATTTAATTTTCAAAAATTTTTTTGAAGTAGGCTTAAAAATTATTCTGACATTTAAAAATAATCGATGACTTAACTTCTGTGAGAGGGATTTCAGTATTCACAAAATTGTGTAAGTTATTTTAACAAAACTTAAGGCATCTGCAATTTTTTAACATTATTTTACCAAACACAATAGTATTGTGTTGAATCTGTTTATTACAATAAGTACATAATTTCTTAAACTATTTTATTGCAACAAAAAACACTTTTTATTGTTTACATTCAGCTTGACAAAATTTGTAATATTCTAACTTAACAATGTTATGTATTCATTTAGTACATCTATTTAATTTGAAAACAAACTTTTTCAGAATGGTTTCAACATATCTAGTTCATCATGGATATTGTGCGACAGCCGAAGCATTTGCAAACAGTACGGGGCAAGTATTTGATGAAGAAGTCACTTCCATTAAAAATAGACAAAGTAAGTCTTAAAGGGCATACATTAGTTTTATTTTTTTTTATGTAATCAATGCTTAGATTCCACAGACTCATTTTATACAGAAGACCAAAACTTCAGAAAAATGCTGATTACTTAATTTCTTACATATTACTTTTAATGATGTTATATTCATTGTTAATAATTTTAATGGTTTATTTACTCTTGGCTCTGTATTACAATTTTAGTAATACCATTAAAGCTGGGCATTGTATTAGCTTTTTAAATCTATTTCCATCCATCAGTTCTCCGATTTTGATGCTATGGTTTCAACTTTTTGTATTATGAAACCATATCTGATCATTAAGTGAAAATAGCCTAGCTGGTCATTAAGTGTAAAATAAATCTAATGTTATTGAAACTATTTTCCCAACATATTTTGTTGGCGATCTCAACTTTATTAAAGAAGAAAAGTATTGCCTGATGTATCAGGTAGTAGGAAAGCTCAATTTTTTTCAAAAGTCTGAGTGGATTTTTGTTATTTTTATAGCTAGTTAGATTTTGAAAGTAATATTGCCAAAGTTTGAGATTCCATTATTTTCATTTCAAAAATTATTTTGAAAAATACTTTGTAGTACAGTTGAACTCCAATTGTCTGAATCAATTCGTACCGGACCCCATTCGGATAATTGGATTTTTTTTAATGTGAATTTTAATTAATTACTGTATTTATGTGCAAATGAGAGAAAAAACTAAATTAAAAAAAAAATTTTAAGCTTCTGAGTCAAGATCTTAACTTTTTCACAAAGAATCTAACCCGAAATCAGGTTTCCCACGGAATATTGTTGTAAAAACCACATGAAAAAAACATCTTCTAATTCATTGTGTTTTGTTGCCTTCGTTGATTTTCTTGAAGAATTTTCATTTTCATTTTGAAGCACAAGTTTAAAAGTGTAGGTTTGTTCTTTTTAATGTCTGAAATTATTAAGTGTCCAACACCATACATCCTAGCCAAATGGATAACTCCTCTATCCATAATTGGTTTTGAATACTAATGATAAGACAACTCGTTTTCTTTAAGAAGCCATGGTGAGCTACAAAATACTCAAAAGAAAACAATAGAACCAGGACAAAAGAGTACCAGGACCGGCCATCTGGCAACGGATGACAACCAACTCCACTGAGATGTTGACTCAGCATCCAAATAATGCTTTCCTTGTGCCTACACAAGCTTTATAGAGAGAAAAGACTAATAGCTCATGCAGACAGAATCATTAGTTTGGCATCTTTCTATCGTAATTTTTTCCTGAAAATAATTGGAGTTATACTGTAATATTTTCTAATAGACACTCATAATATTAGTACAAAGTCAGTGGCTGTGAGAACAACGTCATTATGTGTGAAATACTGTTTTGGATTGCCAAAAAATGCCATTAAAATCACATCAACTGCAATGGAATTATATTTAATGGTCATTAACATATTCACTACCACAATGTTAACAAAATGACTATTGGTATAGACCAGCTGACTCATATATCCGCCATATGGTCTATCCCTGGACTGACGTCCTGCAAATGCGCTTTTCGGGGGTGTTAAATTAAACTTATGGCTTATATTTGGGACACTGTTTGCGTGTTACTTTTATTTCTCTGACAAATCAGGGGTTTATATAAACAGCTTGATATATTTGTATCGATCTTCAGATACAAATATTGTATTGTCTGATGTTAATATGGGTCATTTGGTCTCTCAGCTATTCAAGGTCAATGAGGTCAAAATACAGTTGACGCCCTTGTTTATTTCTTCGTGTCACTGCAGCAGTTTTTGTTTTAAATTATCACTTTTTACTAGGTTTACTCTAAATGGCATTTGTAACAAGATGTGAATGTGTTACAAGTGGTGGATGCATTTGTAAATAATCTGTACTATGTAAGGACCTCAATTGTAAACATATTTTGTCTCTGTTACAATAATATTTATATTGTCTGTATTTTTTCGATATATAAGGCTATATAAGCATGACTAGCCAAGACAACTGGGTTGGTTGTTTCTTGAAATAAGCCTTTATAGTGGCTCTTAAAAGTCAAACGTGGGATGCTCATACTACGATAGGGTTTTTGTGCTATAGGCCGAACGACTCATATATGCGCCATCCCAAAAAACACCTAAATCAAAGATATACATTCATCAAACATACTTCTATGGTTTATTTGTAGTATAATAACTTATTACAACAAATTCCACTTTTAGTCTGTAATGAAGATCGGATCCATATTAACGCGGTCTGTGTGGAAAGATCGAATTCTTGCCGTCAGTCAATCAAAAGAAATCAGACGCTGCTTATATGTGCCACTTGGTAGTGAACATGTTAAACATAACTGCTTAATAGAGTATGTTTTTAGTGTATAAAGACAAGTTGTAACAACTATAAATAAATATATTGTATGCTCTGTTTCTTGCTAAATTATTTCTGAAATTTTTTTTTCTAAAAATATAATCAAATAAAATTTGTTGAATATCAAATATTTTAAACAATATAATGGTTTAGACATGTAAACAATTGAAAAAAAAATTAAATTTTATGGTTCTAAATTTTTTTTGTACCTAACAAAATGTTTAATTACGATTTTTCAAAAACCACAAAAAAATTACCAGCATTCTTTATAATATTAGAATTTACATTTACTAAAATGTAAATTAATATGCTGTTCAAATTTTAACAAAAAACCAGGGATCAAGTAAACCATGTTTTGATATTTTCTATATGATACTATATTGGAAATCCATTCTAATAAAAAGTAGCGTTTGAGCCATTTTAAAGTAACAGAATGTGGCAGCAGATAACGTTTGAAACTTATATATTTTTCAATGAGTTTTTAAAATACCTGTTTGTGTGTGTGGTTTTCAAAATATGTCATCTTCATTTATGGATAAATGAACTATTCAAAACAACACATTATTTTTTATGGAATTTCCTTATGTAATTCCCACACGAATGTGCATGTCAAGGAATGAAGTGGACAACCTTCATTCATCACTAATGACTTGGTGCAGAGTTGATGGGAAAATGAAAGAAAACAGACACTTTATGATTTCATTGTTTTCTTGTGATCTCACTCAAGTATCAAAAAGTGTGACTTATGACAGAACTTTGAAGTGCCGAAAGTTATGCTCACACTTGGTTCTGAAAATATTGATGGAAATTCATAAAATCAAACGTTTAGCTAGTTCTCTCACATTCCTAGAGTGGTACAACTGGAAAGATGACAAAATTGTTAAGTAAAATGGTCACTGGCGAAGAGACTTGGGTGGTATATGGTATGTCATAATTAAAACAGCAATCCATGGAATGCCACCATTAAACATCACCCAAAAAATTGATTCAAGCAAACAAGCTCGATTTAGTTCAAGCAAATGATTTCTGCCTGAAAAATCGTTTACTGTTTTCTGGAACAGAAAATATGTCTGACTTGTAGAGATTTTGCCTAAAAGTTAAACAATAAATGCGATATCTTATTGTGATACCTTAAGAAATTTGGGCTGAGAAATCCAAAATAAAAGATGTGGCATGCTGATTACGAGTATCTTTCTCCATCATAATGCCAAGCCTCCTGCAGCGAATCAAATTCAAGAACTGAGCTGATCATTTGCTTGGAAACAAGTTGAACACATATCATACAGCCCTGATCTTGAACAGAGTGATTTTCATTTGTTTTTAAACTTGAAGAAGCATCTGGAAGGACAATGGTACAAAGACTCTGACGATCTCAAAACAACAATGCTAGAGGGACTGTCCAGCTAGGCGGCAGATTTCTTCGAGGACAGAGGAACCAAAAAAGTTCATTAGGTTTGTTTAGCATTCTCTGCTGTAACATTATCTATTCTATCCCACCAAATGTGGTTTTCAGCAAACCTAAAGTATTGTGGTTTCTCGAAAGGAAAATAATTAGACATCCAAAAACGTTTTTGTGAAATTTGAACGGTTTATGAATTTTATTAAATTGTTGTGAATGATGCAAATCACTTCAGATATGTCTGAAAATTGTTTTCTTAATAAGAAAGCAAGTTTTGTGAACTATTTATATTTTGGGAATTTAACCTATTATCTGGTAATGAAGGGAGCTGTCATATATGGGGTTATATTTTTTATTTTTAAGCTAGTGAACAAAATAAAATTATTTTAACAAGTAGATCATTTTAAAGAAGAGGGTTTGATGTATCAAATTATGAGGTTTAATAAATTTATGGATCATAAAATCACCCTCTGTAGTGTCTCTCAAAACTGTATAGCCTACTGTGTGGCCTGCTTCTAGAGAGTAAACTGTGTAACTTTTTTTAAGAATATATCACCACCCAACTAGTATTTTACCATCAAATAGTAGTTCTGATAGCAAACCGTTCTAATTGTCGCCACGAGAGACCGACTGTTGACCGATAGTAAAACAGCTGTCTGGGCAAAGTTTAATATTTCCGGTATAGTTTTAAGAATGAAATAAGACCAGTCGTTGAGAGATACCCAGACTAGCGAGTCAAGAGAGAAGAAATCTTCCTGGCAATGAACAGACTGCATCCGGTCGAATGCTCGCTCCTGATGGAACCAGTAAGAGGTAGCACATAAGCCTTAGTAACGGCTCACAAAGGTAAACGATTTATTTAGTGTTCCTATATTTGTTAATAATTCATATGCTTATTTGAATGCACTGTCCAAGCCTCGTGAAGGATTTAATGTCCGTTAATTGTACTCAACGGTATTTTAGAGTTAATATTGATGACTTCCCATTTTATTGAATCCTCCGACAACAGTCGCGTTTGAACTGGCAGGTATATTATAAATGTTTTGTTGTTTGTTCTGATGATTTTGAGTGCTAGTGATTGTAATAATTTGACATTTGTGCTTGGAAATGTTTATCACTTTTATGTTGCTGTGAATGTTAAAATGCTTGAAATGTTAATTATGGTCTTAAGAGATGTTTGTCAACACAATGAATGCAGATTATTTAAACAATTTATTTTTTAAAACTAGTTTTACAGTTTTTGATATTTTCTAGTTTTTGAAATATGCTAATTTTACAGGTATTGCTGCATATTCATTTTTTTATTAAATAAATTTAATTTTGTAAAATATTTTGGGCAGTTAATCATAGAGTTTTGTCAGACAGTTTTTATGAGAACATGGAAAGATAATTTAATGTCACCTTAATAGATAACATAACTAATTAAATTTTAATAATGAACCTCAACTTATAAAGAACTATTTGTGAATTGGTATAAATTATGTAATTTAATTATTACTTTTGCTGAAAAGATAAACTCAAATTTTTGTTACTCTTAAATTTATAAATATAAAATAATATAAGTATATTTTCTGTCGACCTTTCATTTCAGTTATTGAGTATATAACTAGTTTTGAGAGGTACAGGTATTCTGAAACATAACTAATGAAGAGATTGTCAGTGCTAAGAAAGTCAGTAAAAGTCACCCAGCAAATTTATCTATATTGGAAAAAATTCATAAAATTCAAATTATATTAACAAAAAAGATTTAAATATTCTAACGACTAAATATTTAAGGAGATTTACATGTTTGATATTTTATAGAATTATTTTTAAAATCTAATTTTTTAAAAACATTTAAATTCCCCACAGGAATATTAAAATTAGTTCTTGCTGGTCGCATGGGTGAAGCTATAGAAACGACAAGTAGGCTTTACCCAGGACTTTTGGAACACAATCGCAACTTGTTATTTATGTTAAAATGCCGACAGTTTGTAGAAATGGTAAATGGTTCAGATTCTGAAGTTCGTTGCCCTCCACGACCTCACTTCTCTCCACCGCATCCACGTCCTACAACACCTACTCATACTTCTGTTATACAATCAACGAAGTTGTTTAATGGCAATACTAATAACAGGTAATTATGAAGTAAATAAATTAGAATAAGAAATAATAGATAAATTAGTATAAACCTTTACGTTTATAAATTTAAGCTTATAAATTGTTAATCAATAACATTATAGCTATTTCTTTTAGAAAAGTCACCATTATTTTACTCATAAAATAGAAACAATTTTTTAAAAAATTATATAACTTGGGGAAATGGTAGTTACAAAGTAATAATTCCAATTTTTGAGACTTTAAGGAAGAGTCAAATTTTTAAATTGTTTTCAGTAATTGTAATTTTTAGCAGTCTATATTTAAAACAACAATGTCAGTCAAATTTGCAGATCATTTTTAGCTTTAAAATTATCACAGTTTTACTTTTGACTTTGTCTAAAATCTTTGTATTGTATAGCATTGCTCTAATTTTTACTTGTGATGCATACCTTCATCATTTTTTCAAGTATTGAAATAAAATATTAATTATATTACTAGAGTTTATTATATTGCTAAAGTTAAAATATTTTAATTAAAGAAATAGAAGCAACATAACAAAACCCCTAATTCTGAAATAGATCTTTTAAAATTTTATTTTTAATTTAGAAGCCCAATTATAAATTCCTTTATTACATTTGCTGCTACATGGATGACATTTATCTGTATACTGCATGTTTTAGTCTAAGGTTGTGGTCAGTCCCTTCAATTGCAATTTCAAGTTTTACTTTATTTCATAAAATAAATATCAACTTTGCACAAAGTATGAAAGAATGCTAAAAATCAATGTGTACAGTTTTACTTTTAATATTGCAAAATTTATTAATATTGTGTTATAGTATTTTAAAATAATTTACAAATGGCTGTGTCAATTTTTTACAGAAACAGAAATAGTGATAGTGTAGAAGAAATGAACTTACAAAATTCAAATAGTGAATTAAACGGTAATAGCGAACATGAGCTTAATGGTTTAAAAATTAAAACAGACCCCGATGGCAGTGGTGATATAGAAATGGAAACACAATCAACAGACGAAAAGAATGGACATACCAATGGCTACCAGAATGGAAATGGAAGTCATCACGAAAACCAAGTTGAAGATATGGGTAAGTGAACATTGAAGACTAAATTAAATTAATGTAAAATGTTTTTTTTTATCTAACTAATATTGTCATTCTTTGTTTTATATTTCATGGCTTATTAATGTTGTGGTATACTTATAACTCATGTTAGGTAAACATTGATCAATTAAAAATCAACTTTGTTATGGCGATCATAAACTGTAATCGGTTGATCTTGTCTTTTGTTGTTGGTTTTTTTATTCTGTGCTGTTATAGTTGTTGGGTTCAAGATATAAATTTGTGGCAGCTCTCCGTGATTCAAATACTGTGATGAATGAACCAATTCCTGCCTCAGGCATATAGCTGGGTATAAAGGATAATAGTTTTTTATGTTCTAGAAGATTCCTCTGTCCTACATAAGTACTTATGCTTATATATTGTGTATATATTACGTATATATACTTATACAATATATATATATATATATATATACATATATTGTATGAAAATATAGTATTATTATATGAAAAATATATTGTAGGTTCTGTATAGCAAATATCAGTTACTAGTCTCCTAGAAATACAAACTATGAACATTATAGTAATAATATTTCAGTTATCAAAATAAAACAATTCTTAAAAAAATATACCAATAATTAAATTATTAATGAATTAATATTGACTATTATTTGAACTATAAAATATAGACACCTGAGTTCTATCTGATTCGTTCATTTTAATCTTTGAAGTCACACACATATTACGTAACGCACTTTGGGGGTGCAACATTAGAATTCGCTACATTATTTGGAGGGAAGGGGTAATTCCAGCAATATGTAATATCAAAAATTGAAATAATTTCTGTCAACAGTATATATTGAGATAAGAACTAAAAAAATATATCATTTAATTCTTTTACAATCAGAAAACAAAAAATACAAAACAGCATGTTTTGATTATTTTTGGCATCACTTTTCAAGAAGGGATATAAAACTTAAACAGTGTCAAGCCTTAACCTTTTTGTTTGTTGGTTTATCGTACTGGTAGATCGTTATTCTAGTGTAAATTGTAATTCATAAAAGGGAAGGTCAGTATTTTTTAAGAATTACTTACTATGTAGCGAAACAGCCCTTGGTGGGCCTTGACTTCCTTAACAATGTCCTGCCATCTTCTTCTGTCTTTAGCCTTCTGTTTCCATGCTGTAACGCCGAGTACCCTTAAATCTTCCTCAAGGTCCTGTAGCCATCGTCTTCTTGGTCGGCCAACTCTTCTTTTGCCAATCATAAGGCCAAGTAAAAGTTTGTTTGGCATTCTCATGATGTGACCCAACCATTCTAGACATCGTATATAAATAACTGGACCACATTTGCATTTTCATATAATGAATACAACTCAGCATTAGATCGAAGCTTCCACAGATTTGTTTGTACATCGTGGACCAGATCATACATGTTCCTCAAAAGCTTACGCTCAAACAATGTCAACTGATTTTTCATCACAGCGGTTAAAGCCCATGTCTCCGCTCCATACGTCAGGACTGGCCGAATTAAGATTTTATAGAGTTGTAACTTAGTGGTTTGAGACAATAGTCTACTTTTAAAAAGCTTTATATTTGTAAATTATGCTCTATTATCTGCCATTATTCTTTTTTAGACTTCATTTATTGTTTTATTTTCATCATTCACTTCTGAGCCCAAATATGTGAAACTTTTTACTTTTTCAATGAAATAGCCATTGATATCTATAGTCGTACTGTTACACCCTGTGCTAGTACTCATATACAGTGAAACCTGTCTTAGACGGACCCTGTGTTAGGCGGAACCCCGTCTATCGCGGAAAACTTTAAAAGTCCCGACTGTCGCCTATTTAATTTACCTGGTTAATAACCTTCATAAGCCGGAAACTGTCTAACGCGGAAGCGGAATAAGCGAAAGGATGAGTGATACGTATGTACTACGTCTTAGTTCTGCATAAGCCAGAAAATCTGATCATATACAAGCTGTAAAATATAAAGTTACAATGACTTCCGTTTAGATAAAATACACTTTATAATATATTTTTTTACCATAACAAAATTCACAGATAGGTCTGCTTAATTGTACCGGATCGTATTTATTTCTGAGAATTCTGAAACAACGTTAAGGAATGCTGATATGCACAAGATAACGCAATGGTATACAAACATCCATAATTTACGATAGGCTATGTGTCAGCACTCGTTTCCTTGAAGATAACACAATGAATGGTTTACAAACATCCACGGCCAGACATATTGATTGACATATTAAAAGGCGAGAGACTGCTTCATTCTAAAAGGCAAAAAACATGCGCAAATAGAAGGAAAAGAAGAAATTAAAGACGGACCTGTCGTAGAAAACAAAATAAAAACATTTGGCGAGGCTTTAATGAAAATTTGTGAGTTAGAAGATTTCACGGTACGTATTAGCAGCCCGGAAATGCGTTACCATTTGTTACAACTAAAAACAATAACTGAAACGCAAGTCAGTAAAACTAACCTTTCAAAACAAAAGTCAATGCTAGATTTTTTCAAGCCTACTTGATTTTCTTTTACGTAAGATTTTACTTGATTTTTACGTAAGCCTACTATGTAGAGTATTTAGCCTAAATACATTAAGAGGAAAAATATAGTTTTTAATAAATTGCATCATTAATTCATAAATTTTGTTGAGAAGTGTATAAGTGTTTTAGTTTTATAGTTTTAGTGTTTTCTATTAAAAATGTTTTGTGAAGAAGGATAAAAGGATGCTGCATTAAAAGGTAAGATTTTTATTATGTAATGTAGGTTTTAACATTTTCTGTAGTGTGCATTGCCAAACACCACCTAGAAAACAAGGTTTGTGAGTTGTGACGTCACAGGGCACAGGCTACGGGCTGTCATTAGGCAATCAAGATAACCGATATTACTGTTGAATGACGTTTATTTAGACGTTAAAATCCAGGTCTTTAAATTTTTGTAGGTTCCAGGGCCTTTTTTTATATAATTTTTCTTTTCCCAAGCATTCCAGTCGCTTTCTATATTTAATTTTCACCAGAAAGTGGTCTGAGTCACAATTTGGGCCTCTGACCATTCTGACATCAGTTACTGAGGAAGAATGGCGTTTTGAAATGAGTACGTGATCAGTTTGGGTTAATGTGCCATTTGGTGCTTTCCAAGTTCCAATGTGTATTTTTTTGTGTGGGAAGCAAGTACTTTTTATTAACATGTTGTTTGCTTCAGCAAATTCACACAAGTGTTTACCATTTTCATTCATTTTATTATGAAGTGAATAGGTTCCAGCAACAATTTGTGTAAAATTCTCCTTGCCCACTTGGGCATTTAGATCACCACGTATAATTTTTTGTGTCATTTTTGGGACTACATAGAAGAGCACATTCTAATTGTTGGTAGAAAAGTATTTTTTCATCTTCATCACTGTCATCAGTTGGTGAATAGGTAGAGATCAAAGTTGTATTTCTAAATTTTCTCCTTAATCGCACCTTGCATATTCTATCATTAATAGGTACAAATTTAAATAAACTGCGGCATAGTTTCTTTGTAAGTATGAAGCCTGTTCCTCTTTGTCCAGATTTTGCTGATCCACTGTACAGTATGGTATATTCTTCCTTATCAAGTCTACCTTGACCTCCCCATCTAATCTCCT
This sequence comes from Prosapia bicincta, assembly GCA_036971475.1. Classification (NCBI taxonomy): domain Eukaryota; kingdom Metazoa; phylum Arthropoda; class Insecta; order Hemiptera; family Cercopidae; genus Prosapia; species Prosapia bicincta. Next base: position 177,643,841 of record JBAIZL010000001.1, read on the forward strand.
GTAGGACCACTGCCTCAATGTTAAATTTAAATAGCTGTTCAGCCATTTTTCCAGGGTGTAACATTGTTCGAACATTCCACCTTGCTAAAACCAGGTCAGAGTTCCGTTTTCTTATACTTTTTAATCCGTCCTTTATTATTACATTGTTTGGTTTTGTAACAAGAGTTGTACGATGTAGGGTTGTTAGCCCTACACTCAACCCCTAACTGGTGGGCCAGGTCATTTTTTATCAGGATTTTTATCCCCTAGCTTGGTTGCTTTCTCTGCAGCTAAGACCCCGAGCCACCCTTATTTTTATTTTGGAGTTCACTCTCCTAGTCTTTGGGGTCCCCTCCCAAACCGAGTGAGACAGCACAGGGCAGTGCTTATTTGATGGCGGCACTTACTCGCCATGCCACAACATCGTAACATGGGTTTTGTGGTATTTAATATGTACGATTGTGCCAGTTATTGAATGTCCACCCCGGTTGATGTTGTCACCTCTGGTCCGGGACTGCTTATTTGGAATCCTTATTCGCACTTAACCTACATATCTGTGGGGCACTCCACTATTCGACTCGTGGACCCGCCCAGTAGTGAGGTAAGACCTGGGTTTTTAAGAATTACAAAGTACATATTAGCAGATTGGTTCACGCCATACAGGAGCTCACTTGTATACATTTCACCTCTAACATTTGTTTCTCCCCATGATGAAATCAAACAATTGACCGAAAGGTGCCTCATCACTCAAGGTAAAATTATTGCACTTAATGGTGGATAAAATTACTTACAATAGTAATATATTAACTTCATAAAGTCAGTGCAACGGAAAAACAATGGATAACGTTAAATATCAAGAATATATATATATATATATATATATATATATATATATATATATATATATATATTACTTACAATAGTAATATACAGTCGGCGCCGCTTATTGTGATCACGGTTAATGTTATCATTCGGTTATTGTTATCGTTTCATTGAAAAACAAACACGGACGTATATTAATACATTGTAATTAGGCCGCTTATTGTAACCATCTGTTCGCTTATTATTATCATTTAATTTGCCATGCAAAATCATATGCGTCAGCGTATACTAGCACAGACCAAGTAAAAATGCCTACAAACTAGTGTAAATAGCACGTGGAACACACAATGACGCCCAATTCATAGAATGTTTATTTTTAGAATGACAGAAATAGTTTATAACGGTTTTAGCACGTAGCACAGTTCTCAGAATGTCTCCCTTAATCTCTGTTTACGCAAACACCCTAACCTCGCTGAGTCGTCTTTAGTTGTTTGTTAACATTAGTTGATGTTACTACTGAACCATTTACAGTACAGTCCTACTGTATTTTTTAACAGTGAATTTTTATAAACGTTTATTACAGTACTTGAGTGTGATTTTACATAATTTAATTTTTAAAGATCTTTTTGTTTGTTTTGTAGAGTTTAGTGTCACTTTAAGTTTCAAAGGACAGTATAGCAAGATGTCCAAATCTCAAAAGAAACGACGCGATTTGAGTCTTAAACAAAAACTTGATATTCTAGATAGGTACAGTAAATTACCAAAAATGAGTAAAAGAAACGCTGCTTCTCAACTTGGCGTTTCTCAACCTCTCTTATGTAAAATATTGAACAACAAAGAAAAAATCTTGTCATTGTCAAACTGTAATGCAAATGTTGACAACAAAAGATATCGTTCTGGGAAGGATCCGCAAGTGGAATTAGCTTTGAAATTGTGGTTTAAAAATGTTAGCAAAAAAGATGCTCGAGTTAACGGCCCACTAATGCGTCTAAAAGCTGAGGATCTTGCCAAAAAAATAGCCTCAGATGGATGGTTCAATCGATGGAAGAAAAGGGAAAACATTGTTTACAAGAAAACGTGTGGTGAAAAAAATGCTGATTTTGTTCTGAGGACTGGTTACAATACGAATGGCCAAAGATTTTGGCCATGTATTCTCCTAGCTGCATATACAATGTAGATGAAACATGACTTTATTATCGTGCTTTACCCGAACATACTTACTTATTTAAAAATGAAATTGCTAACGGCTGTAAAATATGTAAACAAAGAATAACTGTTTTGTGTTGTGTTAACATGGTTGGTCATCAAGAAAAACTCTTAATTATCGGTAAATCTAAAAATCCACTGTGTTTTCAAGGTATCAAAAAGCTACTGGTTGAATATCATTCAAACTCCAATGCTTGGATGTCATCAAAAATCTTTAATGAATGGCTGACTAAATGGGATACCAGCCTCAAACGCAACATTGTCCTTCTACTAGACAACTGCACTGCACATAATGACATAAGCACTACGCTAAAACACATCAAAGTGATTTACCTTCCGGCCAATACTACTTCAATTATTCAGCCATGTGAGCAAGGCATAATTAAAAATTTCAAAAGTTTTTATCGACGAGAGATGCGTGCTAGAATTATAGAGAATATAGATGAATTTCAAACCCTTACCTCAAATGAATTGGCTAAAAAAATCTTCTTTATTCGATGCTATTCATCTGATAGCAAAATCTTGGAATGAAGTTTCTGAAAAAACTGTGAAAAATTGCTTTGGAAAAGGTAGGTTTTTTGTTGAAGAAAATCAAGAGCAAGCTACATCTGAGGAAGACTCTGAAGAGAACTTGAAGCCTTTTGATTTGTCCTTAAAAGAATATACTGAGTGGATGGAAGTTGACGATAGTATTGAAACAGCAGCGGAAATGACTGAAGACGATATTTGTAAGGTAGTTGCTTCAACATCAAAAGTTACTGAAGAAGAAGAAGGCACCGATGATGACGAAAATGATAAATGTGTACCACAAAGATCTAAGCAGGAAGTTCACCAAGCTCCTGAGATTCTAAGATAGTTTGTTTAACAAAAAGCAGAAAATTTCAACAAACATTATGAATATGAACAATTTATAAACAATATTTTACGAGAAGACTACAGACAGTCACATATAGAGGAATTCTTCGAGAAAGAGTAAATGTAAATTTGAAGTGTAATTAAGTTTGAAGTGTTTTATAATGAGGTTTTATGTGTTAAAATGTTTTGATCAAGTGTTTTACGTAGTGCTATATATTTTTTTTCAATTATGCTAGATTCAGTGTTTTAAAAAAATCTACAGTGGAATAACATAAACTGACATGAAATATGCCCACTAATTTTAACAAGTAGAAAACTAAGTTACAGAAATTCTACTACTGTACATAAAACTGTCCGTAATAGCATCAAAATTTGGTAAGTACAGTTTAACTATAGTGTTACAGAATTAGAATTACTTAATGTAATGGTAGGCTTACATATTGTTCAGAACAAACAGTTGTGGGCATAATACAGTGAGTTCAATGCAGTACGGCTGTAGACTACATCGTGATTAAGCGTTCGGTTATTGTTATCGTTAGGTTATTGTTATCAAATATGCTTCTAACAAATATGATCACAATAAGCGGCGCCGACTGTATTAACCTATATATATATAGGTTTTTTGGACTAAGAGACTGACAGACTTACCTTGGTAAGAGTCCACACTGTAGTCTTGAAATAGAAACACATAAAAGCACTTAAACAATATATCATTGTTTAACCAAAACTAACATATATATATATATATATATATATATATATATATATATATATATATATATATATATAGTTATTATTACTACTTGTAAATAATTTTTTCCACCACTAAGTGCAATAATTTTACCTTATGTGGTGAGGCGATACGAATGATTCGACAATGGTCAAGTGACCGAAAGGTGCCTCATCACATAAGGTAGAATATAGCACCTAGTGGTGTAAAAAACTATTTACAAGTAATAATAATAACTTCATAAAGTCAGTGCTACAAAAAAATAATGGACAACGTGAAATACCACAATATATATATATATATATATATATATATATAATAAATTTAAAATATTTCAAAAACAAGAATACTTTTAACAGAATAAATATATTCATTAAAAGTATTCTAGTTTTTGAAATATTTTTAATTTATTAACTATATTACAAGAAAACATATCACCATATTTAATATATGTATATATATATATATATATATATATATATTAATTACGTTGTCCATTATTTTTCCGTTGCACTGACTTTATGAAGTTGATATATTACTATTGTAAATACTTTTATCCACCACTAAGTGCAATAATTTTACCTTGTGTGATGAGGCACCTTTCGATCACTTGACCATTGTCAAATCACTGATTATTTTTTTTTTCTAAAAAATTTTTTTTTTAATCAGTGATTTGACAATGGTCAAGTGACCGAAAGGTGCCTCATCACACAAGCTAAAATTATTGCACTTGGTGGTAGATAAAAGTATTTACAATAGTAATATATATATATATATATTCTTGATATTTAACGTTATCCATTGTTTTTCCGTTGCACTGACTTTATGAAGTTAATATATTACTATGTAAGTAATTTTATCCACCATTAAGTGCAATAATTTTACCTTGAGTGATTCGACAATGGTCAATTGACCGAAAGGTGCCTCATCACTCAAGGTAAAATTATTGCACTTAATGGTGGATAAAATTACTTAGATAGTAATATATTAACTTCATATATATATATATATATATATATATATATATATATATATATATATATTAAAACAACATAGGTTATTCAAATACAGGAATATTTATTAATTTATATTCAAAGCTTTTCGTTGGTAAACAGTACCAACATCATCAGGAATGAAAATTACAATAATGTAAGCTATAGGCCTAAAACATATGTTAAATTAGAAATAGAATTGTTGCTAAATTTATACAAATTGCCAAATTTATTTTGTTGTTGTAACATTATAGACATTGAATATAGTATCAAATTTAGAATGTATTTGTTCTTATATTAATTTGTTATTATTATTGTATTTATATATTTCGAATGCTTCATACATATACATTCTTAATCCCTTATTAATTTCTTTTATAAGTTTTATATTTTCAATATTTGGAAATTGGTGCTTATTATTAATATAATGATTTGCAAAATTTAATTTATATATTTCTGGATTAATATAGGCATTCAAATGTTCTTTATATCTTTCTTTTAATTTTTTATTGGTTTGACCTATATAAGCTTTATTACAGTTTTTGCATTCTAATTTATAAACACCACCTTTTTCATGCATATTAATTGTTTTATTATTGTTATTTATTATGTTTATTATTTTCTTATTAGTTTTGTATGCAATTTTGATATTTGTATTTTTAAATAATTTGGTGATATTTTTTATTTCATGGCCTATAAATAAAAAGATACAAATATTAAAATATGTTTTTTTTATATAATAATCAAAAACAACTGAGGTTATTCAAATACAAGAATTATATATTATATATATATTTTTAGGTTAGTTTTGGTTGGTAAAGATTATTTAGATTTTTTGGACTAGGAGACTGACAGACTTACCTTGGTAAGAGTCCACTCTGTAGTCTTGAAATAGAAACACATAAAGGCATATATATATATATAAAACAGGCACACATAAAAAAAAAATATATATATATATATATATATATATATATATATATATATATATATATATATATATATATATATATATAGTAGCCTTTTAACTGTTTTTAACTTTCTCCTTCAACTATTTGTGTATTTTATCATTTTTCAATTGTTACCAGTGTTGTTATATTTTTCAACAATATTTTTCATTTTTATTTGTTATATTAAACTACAATTTTTTATTGCATTGTTTTTCTATTGAGTAGTTTTTGTATAGAATAGTTTATTTAATAGGCTTTAATATAGAGATCTTGTTTCATAAATTTGGTTTGAAAATTAAAATTGATTCATCTATGTCCTTAATGGAATACACTTTAAATGTTGATCAAAAGTTAAATATAGTTCCTTCTAATAAACACTATAGTTTCATTACATAACAATAGGGGAATTAGTATAGTATTATGATGTATTGCATGGAGAAGAAGGGGGGTCAAAAATGATCATAAAATGTGTTACATAATATGTGTACAAGGTGTGGCTAGAAAAAAACCGAACTGATGCTATACAAAAATTTTATTTTCCATTATTTACAATTTGATGTTATCTCCTTCAATGTACTCTCCTCCTCGGTCTATACACCGCTCCATACGAATTTTCCACTGTTCATAGCAATGCTGCAGATCATTTTCGGTAAGTCCATACATTACTTCCGTCGCTTTTTCTTTTACTGCTTCAACACTCTCAAATCTAGTTCCTTTCAAAGCTGACGACTTTAGGGAAAAGAAAAAAATCACAGGGGCCCAAAACAGGTGAGTAGGGTGGATGGTCTAAGATGGGAATGTTGTGATTGACTAAAAATGTCTTCACTGACAACGCATTGTAAGCTGGGGCATTGTCTTGGTGCAGGACGCTAATGTAGTAATGCTGATTCACTGTTTGTCCCTCTGGTACAAAATCAATGTATACAATCCCTTTGACATCAAAAAAAACAATCATCATTGCCTTGAATTTCGATTTTGACAATCGTGCTTTTTTTTGTCGTGGAGAATCAGGAGATTTCCAATGCATCGATTGGCGTTTGGTTTCGGGATTGTAAGTAAAAAACCATGATTCATCACAAGTAATAACATTTTGTAAAAAGGTGGGATCACTTTCATTGTTTTCTAGGATGTCAGAACAAATCATTCTTCGGCATTCCTTCTGTTCAATTGTGAGACACTTTGGAACCATTTTTGCACACACTTTGTTCATGTTGAAACTTTCATGAAGAATCTGCCTAACACTTTCCTTGTCAATTCCTGTCAACTCAGACATTGCTCTGATTGTTAAATGGCGATCTTCTCGAACAAGTTTACCGATTTTTTCAATTTTTGCAATCGTTTTTGCTGACAATGGTCTGCCAGTGCAAGCGTCATCACTTGTGTTCGCGATAAACAATCATCGCCGTACACTTGTTGCAACATTACAAACGTTTCACTTGCAGATTTTCCAAGTTTGAAAAGAAATTTGATGTTACACTCTGTTCTTTCTGTACACTCGACATTTTTCCGACGCACAGACAAAACGTCAACTACTTAGAACAGACGCCACGGGCAGACTGAGTGCAGGAGGCAGATGAAACTTGAGCAGTAGGCGGAGCAAGAGTCACGTGACAGGCCATGCGACTTTCAGCCGTATTGCATTCATTTTATTGTTTCACCTGTGCTAGTTCGGTTTTTTTCTAGCCTACCTCGTATAGTCAGTTGATGAATTTTTTTTATTGATATTAAGAAATTTTGTTTAAATATTTACAATTTATTGCAGAATTTTTATACAATATAATATTTTATGCAGAAGTAGATCCTCCAGTAGGCAGACGACAACTATGTGGAGGGAGTAAACCTGCTGTAGAGCGAATGTTAGAGTTTGGGAGACAACTTTACAACATGAGTTTACATCTTCGACAAGAGCTGGGAAAGGATGAAAACAATAAAAAAATGCTCCAGGTTAAAGATAAAAACACTGATTATCTTGATTACTTAAAATAGCTGTAAGAACCTGTTTGACTAAAATCACTTTTTCAATTTTTAGTTGGTCTCAGAGTTATCATACAATATTTGATATGATCGAAATGTGATAATTAAAACTCATGCACACGTAGTAGAAAATTTAATAATAGTAGAAAAATTAATAAGTATATTTTTTCAGGAACATATTTTATTTCTACTTCGACCATAATAAAATTTAGAAACTATTTAAACAAATTTAAATTCTTTGTAAATTCAACTAGTTTATTAGTGTTTTTATTTGACTTTAATATCTTATAGTAACTTCTAAATACGTCTAAATCTTTGTCATTTTATTTTGTCGGTAAAAGTTTACTACATCTGTAAATTTATATCTAAACTAACATCTAAGCCATTCTCTCTAAAAAGTCATTTAATTTTACTACTTCTAAACAAGTCAAAGTGCTTTAAAATATTTGTCAATTTTAATATTTTTGTAACTTCCAATTCTTTCTTTGAAAATTCGTATTGAGCTCATTTCCCCATGAAACAAACTGCTCTCCTGTCATCCATTTGCAACGCTGTACAGTGTTAAATAAACGACTTATCTGGCATAAGTTTGAAAAAACCTCCAAACTTGTTAGCTATAAAAACATCATACGGAAAGAAATGTGAACAATGAGCGTAAACACTGTAATGATTAGTGGTCTGCACAATTTATTTATAGGTCTACTATTTTCTAGAAAGGTTTTAATTGGAACCTGTAAAACTACGTAACTAGAAAGCTCCAAATCCAATTCATTTTTGCAAAATTGTATTAGAATTCAGTTTATTATTTTATAATAAATTTATTTTTTCAGACCCTGAAACTTACTATAAAAAACATACTTGATTGTCATGGATAATACGCTTTGAATCCTGTTGAGTATGCTTTTATTGGCACATTGATTTTCTTGACTACTATCACAAATTTTACTATATAGCAATAAATTACTGCAAAAAAGCATGGTAGTTTTATGCAGTTCAGCAGTTATGGTACTATATAACACATCAATGGATAAGAAAAATATGTTTATCATGAAACTGTATTAAATAGAATAGAACGTTAAAAATACGGTCTGAAATGATTCAGCAGAATCTTTACATCAATGATATAAAGCATAACATCAATCAATGACTTTACACAGCATAATATGACTCTCAGCATCACTCTGTTTGCTTAGAACAAAATACTTTTACGGTATATGTATAAGTACAGAATACATTCTACCATGAACGCATTTGTTCCTCTCTTTTTTTTCACTGAAGAAGACAATCATTGCAATTTTTCACATTCTGCTCCCCCCTTTATAAAACTCATATATGGTCATGGCCCATTCCATTTATACTTTGTGTAAATAGTTACAATCTGGGTATGAAACTGAAGCTGGTAAGGTCAAATATACAGAATTTTTGTTTTAATTTTAATATAAATATTTACGTAATATGTAAATATATTCAACTCTCAAACTGATAGTGCTGGAATCCTACAATGATAAAATTGATTCGGACCTTGGACCTTAAAATATTGTTAAAATCCATAATGTAGGTAAAAACAAAAAATAAGTTATGATGCTTATCTATGCTCAAGAGATGTTACACTTGAGCACAGGAACCATAACAGCAGTCTATCAAGACTAAATATTGTACAAAAACAATGACATAGTTCAGTGTGCACATTTCATGTCAATCTAAGCACTGGTGCACCTAATTGAAAACTCACGTCTCTCATCTGTTGCCAGTTTCAGTCAAGAACAGACGGATCTCTTGTATAGCCCTTCCCCTAAGTTTCTTGAGCTCTAAGAAATAGAGAACAAAGAAAGAGTCTTTAAGACTTTATGTTAGTAAAATGATTAAAAATTACAACCTCTGTGTTGGTAAACTTTAGAGGAAAAGTAATCATATCTAATATTTTTTTTAAATTGCTGGATCCTAAGAAGCAAACTGAAGTAAAATTGTGTAAAAAAAATTTGTAATTTCAAGTTATCCGTTTAATATTGAAACTCATTATTTGATTTAACAAGTAATATTTTTCCACAAATAATAACAAAATTGAGTTATCATATTAAACAAAAATAAAAAACAGGGAAGAAAAACATAATTAACATTTTGTTAATTACCTACAGAATTTTTTAAAGTCATTTTTACTAATGAATTTAAATTTAAAGTCCCTGTAAAATTTCTTTAACATGATTAATCTTGCCTTTTTGCAAACATTTTGAAGCTAGCAATAAGTATTTTCGAAAATTGAAGGCAGTCTCTGGATTGATCACTTGTTTATTTTACACTAAACAAACCTGATATTTACACTAAATAAAAATAGAATAAAATGTGACAAGGTTGTAAGATAGCAGTTGAATGAAGAAGTTCATACTTTTAGTACGCTTCTATAGAAACTGTTGAGCCTAAAATTATACTACAAATCTAAAAATTACTTTAATGGGGAATTCTTATAATGGAAGACTATTATTTTTACTTTGGGATGTTCACTAAGTAAATGTACTGTAGTACATTTGAAAAATCTATTAGAAACATCCAAAACAACAACAAGTAATATTGCAGCACTTAATTTCACTAATTCGGCAATAAAGTAATGATGAGAAAACATATATCTTACAAAAACACTTAGTGTAGGCAAAAAGTAAATTTCTCACAGTAATTAACCTAAAATATTTGTAAGAAACAAATACGTACAGCTATGTGTACTAGCTGTAATGGATATATTACATAAACTCCCATTTTTAAAATAAAGTTGTAATATAGAGTAATATTAAACACAAGTATATATCACAACTGGGCAATAAACTACCAACTGTCAGTTGTTATCTTGTTTGGTATTACTTATATACGAAATCTTCTAATTAGTGTGTAAGAAACAAAAGTCAACAGAGAATTATCAGCATGAAAAACATCTCAAAAAAGGTAAATATAATATTTAATACAAAAATAAAGTTGGTGTGCTATAGGTTCAGAAATTTAAATTACATGAAGCAAGTTTTTATAACTAACTAAAAAGTAACTGTATTACTTCGTCTCACAGCTTATTATTAAGTTTAAAAACATAATTTTTCCAAATATTCCTATTATTTACTTATTTTGGTTTTTAAGTTTGATGACTTTCTGATCCTAACTAAGAATCCTTTATCTTCCAATGAAGCAACATGTTTCCATGTAGATGATTGAAATCAATTGTGTGCCAGTTTAGATAGTTTGAATGTATGTTTAATTTTCCAAGGTCTTCTGTGTGTTGAATAATTTAAAAGTTTAGATGTATTCTTCCTGTTAGGATGCCTTCAGTTTGCTGGCTTACTCAAACCCATGGAGCAGCCCTGTAGGATGGCAGTTAGACCCAGTACAAAGGGAGACTGTATGCGCAGCGCTCAACTCAGCTATTCTAGGTATGAAAAAATATTAATGCTGCTGTAAGTTTGTCACACAATACATATTAAGCTAAAGAGAACCAAATGGCTTGTACCTTAATATAATCAACTACGTAGTGTTTAAAGATTTATTTCATATAGTGAGTAGACACTACCCCTGATAAATAACTGCGACGGATCTACTTGTCCCAGTAATTCCATTATTTTCCCCTAATTCTTGCTCCAGAAGAATTTCAAACTCTGTTTCAGCTCTGTCTTTATTTCACCAATTTCTGTTATTCCTTCCTCTTCCAAATGACTGTAATGTATTGTCATCGCACACTGCTCTTGATAAAAGGTATCAATTTAGATGTGCAACCCTGCACATAAAATGTATAATCATTCCTCAAAACCCAGACCAGAGACCTTATATGTCCCTATCCCAGAGGTCGGCAACCTGCGGCTCTTTGAATGTGAACCTGTGGTTCTATACAAAAATTTTATAAAAAAAACATTTAAAAATCGTTCTGAATCAAATAACAAGGATAAACACTGATTCTATCTCTCAGCCTTTTGTACTCGCTTTTCACCACAACCCTCCGCCGTGACATGTGTCGTCAGTCCGTCAGAAGCTCTTGAATGACGCTGTTGTCGGATGTTTCTATGTTATTTTAATTCGTTTTCGACGTAAGACAATTTGGTGTCTTCACCAATGCTTTGGTTGTTTGTTTGTTTTTATAATGTTTATAAAAACTAAAATGTTTAGACTGCGCCGTGAAAAGCGTATTCTGACAGGTCCGTTCATGCCAGTTAGCAATCACCGCACTCGGGAGGCGACTACAGATGCAACGAAACTATATACTTATAGTCAATCAGAACGTCAGAGAGTGAGACAAACCGTGTTTTGTGTCCAAATTTTTTTATTTTAATAATTAATTGATTAGAGAATTATTTATTTTATTTAGGTAAGTATTTTTAAATGAGAAAATTGGTTATAAAATGTTTTTTTGATAAATTATTTTTCATTACTTCTCTTATCCTATGTATTTCTATAGATATAAGTTAACATAGGAAATAATTGAAAAACTTTGTCATCTGCTGTTTTTGATACCTAAACAGAATTTTAAAAATTCTCTAATACAGCTTCACTGCAACCATGTTCTCATTCCCAGTGGTGCATTGTGAGTTGGTATCTACTGAAGTGTGATATATTCTCAGTGAAAGTGTTGGCTTTCTCAATTGCTTAGTTTTTTTACAAGAGTTTCTAAGCTTGTCGGAAGAGTTATTCCTGATGACACCGCAGTGAACTGGTATCTACTGAAATGTATTCTTTCTCAGTTCCTTTATGCTTTCAATGAATTTTTAGCATTATTACTAATCTAAAGTCTATAATTAGAGAATATATCTGCTTTGTTGTAGCTGCATACATAATTAGATGCTACATTTTATTTTACACTTCATTATCAAAAATATTCCTGTTTTCCCTAGAGTTAAATAAAACTTAGATAATCTACATTACAATATTGCTCCTACATTTCTTTTTGGATTCATCTTGATATATTTACTCTGAAACCACTATACTGTTGATTGTTTAATAAACTAAAAAGCATAGTATTAATCTGTCTGTTTCTTCAAGAAATTTGTGAGGTTTCTTTTAGTATAGAGTTCCTTTGCTTTCGGATCAAAATGGTGTACAATTTTCTTGTTTATAAACCTTCTCTGAAATAAACCTTTCTAGGCTTTAATCTTGAGTTTTCCAAATTCTTGTCCTTTCAGAAGTCAGGATTCAGTATTCGTACTTCTTCTTCTTAGAAAAATCATTGGTTAATTGTTGATTGATGATTCCTGGGAGAAAGAATGTTATCTATAGTATTTTTAGTTTTTGGAGCCTGTTAATGGTTGATTTCACCTCCTCAATATCACTGATTAGTTTCTTCTGCCTTACACTTTTTAATTCTTTTCTTATAGTATTTAACATTCTAAAGTTGAGCCAGTGATTTAAATGTTCATTGGTTATCCTTTTGTTAGTTGGTTTTTTATACAATGAAGTTAAAACACTTTCTATTAACATAAAACAGATTCATTTGAAAGCTAATTTGTTCCTCCAGCTATAAATATCATTCAGGCCCATGAAGCTTTTCCTTCTATTTCCTACCTTAAACTATTTCGTTCCTTAAGAACCAAGAAGTTTTTTGTTTAGAAGGTGATCTAGTAGGATAATATAGTTTATTACTTAGGGAATGTTTTTTTCAAGTACTATTTTAATACACCTGGGTGTAATTGTTGGCCATCCTTTTTGTTAATAGTGACATTTGTTAATACGTTCAGCACGGCTAGCGTACTGGGTTCCCTTACGCGTGTTCAGCACGCTCTGGGTTCCCTTACGAGGCACTGAGAGCGTGCCGGTGTGCTCCTCGCTTCCCTTCTGAGAGACGGCGAGCGCACCGGCATGCTCACTCCCAGATAATTAAAACTTCTCTAGTGTGAATAAGTGTTTGTATAAAGGTTTGATTTTTACATCAGTGCTTCAGAGGAGTTTAGAGAACATTGTGCCTAAGTCGTTTTTAAATCCGACCATACCAAGTTAACTTTTGATGCTTCCATCTTATTTAAGACTAAATTTATTCAAAAATAATGTCTGTTGTTTATTTCTATAAGTGGTGAGCTTATGGTTCTTCACAAATGAAAAAATATGATGAATAGTTGATATCCGGAGTAGTCGTTTGTTTATTTTGTAGTGCATAAAATCACATTTCCGATGTTTCGCCTGAATCTCATCTAGCGTTGGCAAGATGTACCCGACCACAGTAGAAGTATATATAAAAGAGATTTTTTTTACTAGATAAAAGGTTGACAGACTTAAATTGGTAATAGTTCGGTCTCTAATCTTAAAATGAACACTTATAAATATAATGTATTTCTGATACACTGTGTTTTTTGTCAATTAGAAAGAGAAACTGAAGTCAGTTACAGTGTGTCCAACATTTATCATTATTTTAGTGTTTTATGCTTTAAATTCTAACAATATATATATTAAATATGGTGATATGTTTTCTTGTAATATAGTTTATTAACTATATAACAAATTTTGTTATATAACTGTTTCTCTTGAAGATGCTGGAACTGGGTTGGGTGTGTGTGTGTAAAATTATATTGTCCAAATTTTAAGCAAAAGCAATAATTATATCAATTATTTGTATGATTACCAGTAATCTTTAGCTAAATTAAAAATATTATCTGATGATTAAAATTTTTTTTCAAAATTCATGTTTAGTGAATGCTACTGTTTTAGTTATACCAATGAGCTATATTTGATAAAATGTGTGATCTGTTGAAGTTATTTTATTTCTCGCTGAATGCATTTAAAATTTTTGCAATAAATACAATTGAAGCAGAATTAATTATTCTTCATTAAATTTTTTACCTAATACTTGTTTGAAATAAACTGTACTAATATTGTATATATATTTTTTTGTCCGAAATGTATTTGAGGTTATTACATAATTCAAAACCATATTGAAGTAGCTAAAATTTAAAGATGATGTAATTCATTTTAGATTTGTTTGTTATGAAATAATTATTCTATGTAAAATTCTATGTAATACAAAATAAATTTGTATTAGAAACATAACACCACTGTCTTTATTTAATCATACACAACTATATATGTAAACCATGATCTTTCTTAGTATAGTATAAAGAAAATGTTCACTTTTGTACAGCTTCTTCAAATATACATATTGATTCTTTCCATGTTTTTCTTCGTTATGCTCTATCCATTTATAGCAGAAAAAAATGTTAAACTCAAAAGTATTAGTGATGAGTGAAAGTTGCCCGGTATTGTTGGTAATTTAATTATTTTTCTGTACATTTAAGGTTGTATTTTAAAATCATTTACAGTAGCAAAGCTCTATTTGAGCTTTGATTTTAAATGTACTATTAGATCGAGTAAATATTGTGTGAACTACTGCCACTGGTGCTGCCAGTATTCCCCTCTTCAGCTGCAATGTTTACTCAGTCGAGTTTAGGCTTTTTGTGATGCTAATAGGGAATATTTGTACCTCGGAAATAAAATCCTGCTTACGTAAGCCGTTGTTTTCCTCTACTCTGCTCCTTGATCTCATAGCCAGAGCATTTACTCTTGCTTTGGTTTTAGCTACTCACTTTTATCCATCTACCAATTAAAACATCCTTTTTTATCAGTAATAACAAATTACTTGTTTAGAAACTAAAATTATTAGTCCTATCACTATTCTGTCACTCTCCTATCTCATCAGATTCCGCCCATGATCTTTTGGTCTGTCTAGAGAATGAATATGCAAATAATTTAATTTTTTTCCTATAAGATCAGTCTAAATGTAATTTCCTGCGGGTCTTGTAGGTTACACATTTTGCAATCCAATGCACCTGTCTTGAAGCACTAGCCTTCCTTCTTATTTTTTTATGAAGTTATATTTTTATATATTAGATCATTTCCCAAAGGTTTTGTAATGTACTTCTTATTGTTCTTTATTAATTGTTTGTTAAATTATATGACTTCAGTTTTAATAAACTATTATTTTAATTTCGAATATTTACTAACTCACAAATTTTTTTGCATTATAGAATCAAGTAATTTACCAAGACGACCTCCTCTAGAAGTAGCTGTTGCTCACGCACGAGAGCTTGTAAGACTTATGTCTCGCTCTGGTTTAGGTTCATGTGCATTTGCTCGAGTCGATGACTTATTGCAACACTGAGGCAAACTATGTAAGTGTTTGGTGGTAAATTATATTTACAAATGAAATTTGAACACTGTTTTATGTTCATATATATTGATAATTGTGTAGAATTTTTTTCAGATACAAGGTGTGTCAAAAAATATCCGGCTTTTACGTGTGGCATGAAGACTAGACTTTCGATACACTAAGCAATGTAGTCCTTTTCAAAGTACTCTTTCCCACAAACTACACAACTATCCCCCCACATCCAAAACATTCCTTGCATTCGTTTTCCAGAATAACTACTAGTTTCTTTGCATTTTAATGTATTTGCTTAACATCATCAAAACATTTTCTTTTTGAAGTTGCTTGATGTAATCATCTTGAATTCACTGATTAAACTAATTTTAAAATACTTAACTAAGTGGATACGTAATTACTTACTTGCTGACACATTTCAAAACATTTGCTCCTTTTACGAAGATTACCCTCTACTCAATTTTCTTTTTAACAAAATTTTCCATTAAAAAAATTACATAAATTTGAAGTTAATTGATGTGGTGTTTTACTAAAAAGTATTGGTTAAAATTCAATAAATGAGCTGGTACAAGATTCAATCACAACTCACTCGTACACAGCTTAGGCATTTCCTTCACACTGAATCTTGAAGTATCCTTAAGATATCAACATAATATACTTTATTCATTGTCTATCAATATGGAGGATATTCAAGATGACAAAGTCTTCTGGCTCAACATTGTTTTTTTGCTCATTGATCTTGCAAGTATCCTACATTGAAGATTGTGCTTTTGTTCTAGGGTTCTATCCATAAATCCATGTCCCATCTCCAGTGATAACTTTTCTGAATATTAAATCCAGTTATCCTGTTTGATAAGCATGTTGATCTTTGGTTAACATTCAAGAAATAAAATTTGTGGATACACAACTTAATTTTAAATCTTCAATAATATGAACTGTAGGTTAAAATATTCCAATGCTTGAACACACAATATTTTCAGAATTTCTAGCCCTTGATGGCCTTTCAGATTGCTTGTTATATTCCAAAGTTATCCACCCATTTTTAAATGACCTAAACCATTTTTTTTTATCTAAGTGACTTATATGTTTTTTACCAAAATTTTCTGTATGGTATAGATAGTCTTTGAAGCACCAAAATTGTATGAATTATTTTTTGCTCAATACATTTAGGTCATTGTGTAACTCAACTGACCATACAGAAAGCTGAGAATGTGTAACTATAGAAAGGAAAAAGTCCTCCACCATGATAATTGGTCAGAGTTGATTAAATAAGACACAGCAAGGTATTGGATAATGGTCTGATACTTTTGAGATAGAACTTTTATTTTCCTTGTTGTGTAATTAAAACTATTGTTTAGCTACATGCTAATTAAGTGTGTTCCTACGGACCATTACCACTTACCTCATACCCTTTTCTAATATTATACCTCTGGCCAACTCATCTTCTTACCTTATGATGTTAAAACACTCCTTGTCCTCAGAAAACTAATGGTTTATCGCTTGAATTCGAACTCTGATCCGATGTCTGTAGCTCAAAGAATAAACCTCCTAGGAGAACCAAATCCTGAATTTGTAATAAAAACCAATTAACTACTTATAAACCATTTTAGGCTTTTATCGGCGTTATGGATTCTTTGAGAGACACTTCTGACTTATCTGAAGACCAAGTGAATCATGTATTTCTAATTATTACTTTTTTTAGCATCCATTAAAACATTAATATTTATAGGCTATTTCCCCTATACTTAGACTAGACTAACTCCTTTTTATTTAATTCAGGGCTTAATTTACACACTTTATTTTCATATTATTAAACCCACAAAGCCTAATAGTTTCTCTACATTACCATTTGGTTATACCATATTCAAACGCACCTACTTAAATACAATTATAATCATTACCTCCTTGATGTAACCAATAAAGAATTTATATTATTTGTTTAAGAAGTAAAGCCATATTGAACTTGTTTTACTCAGGTATATAATTTCATACAAACGGTTGAATAGAGAGTCAATTTTGAAAAGTTGAAGTTAAATTATAATTTAGTTAGCCTAAAAGTGATTTATTTCTCTTCAGCTATTTCTTTTTATTGAATTTTGAATTTGAATTAATAAGGATCAAAATGAAGCGTAATTTAAATGAATGCAGTACAGTCTCGCTAATCCGGTCTCCGATGATCTGGACGTCCGGCTAATCCGGACGGCCCAAAACTTTTGTTTAGTTATAGTATTTTACAGTGCACAATCAGTTTGCTGTCCACAAAAATATTAATTTTTATACGTCTATATTTGTTATTTTTCAAAGGGGTTTTCCTACTCTAATAGACAAATAATATAATTTATTCATTAAAATATGAATTTACCATATTATTCGTTTCTTTTGCCTATTAAAGTAGGAAAAATGTCTTTGAAAAAATATATTCACATTAGATCTCCCAACACTACAACGCACGTGACATCAGAGACATCTTGCGATAAGCGAAAGATAAAGGACCGCTGACTAAACGGATAGACAGTCTATCCGTCTGGCGTCAGGTCAGTTGTATTGTCGGACGGATGCCACGTTTACTGCTTCTCGCAAGATTTCTGCTCAGTTGTCATTTAATTCTAGTGCACAATGGAATAAAAACTCCAAGCTTTATTTCGTATTGATGGAGGTGAATCGCTTACTAAAATTGCAAAAGAGTTAGGCGTGGGAAAACAAACTGTTTCCGATTGGAGAAAAAGCGACAGAAAATTGAAGATTTTTTTGCAAAAATTGTTAGTAAAGACAGTTTTGGCGGCAGAAGCACTTTAAAAAAACCAAAAAATGAAACCCTAGATGATGCTTTGTATGTTTGGTTTTGCCAACAACGGGAACAGGGTGTTCCATTATCGGGTGTAAATTTGCAAACGATCGCGCTGAAACTGAATGAAAAGTTAAAAGAGGCCCTAATTTTACTGCCAGTGTGGGTTGGCTGTCACGGTAGAAGGAACGACACTGCATCCGTCAACTCGGAATAAGTGGTGAAATTTTGTCAGGTGACAGTGATGCCAGTGAAAAATTCAAAGACAAATTTGGCAAGTTTCTCAGAGATGAAAACTTACAACCTTGTCAGGTGTTCAACGCTGACGAAACCGGATTATAAAATTGTATAAATTATAAAATGTTCCCAAAAAAAAACTTTAGCTTCCAAATTAGATTCAGTAGCAAAGACCAGAAAGTTGAGAAAGAACGTATGACTTTGCTGCCTTGCAGTAATGCTTCTGGCGATCTAAAATTTCCACTTTTGGTGATAGGGAAATCCGCAAAGCCTAAGGTTTTTAAAAATGTAAATTTAAGTGTTCTACCGGCCCAATACAAATTCAAAAAAATCAGCGTGGATGAACAGTCAAATTTTTAAGGACTGGTTTTTTGAAAACTTTGTTCCAACAACAGAAAAGTATTTAAAAGAGAAAAAACTCCCTCGAAAAGCGGTTTGATAATGCCCCATGCCACCCAAATGAAGAATTGCGTCATGGTGACATTTTTGTTAAATTTCTTCCTCCTATCGTCACGGCTCTCATTCAGCCGATGTGCCAAGGCGTGATAGAGGCGATAAAACGGCAATATAGGAAAAAGTTAATTTTATCGCTTTTGTAACAAGAAGCAGATCCAGCTACACAATTTATTGAAATTCTTAAAAAAGTGACTATAAAGGATGTCATTTATATGGCTGCAGAATCGTGGGAGGAAATTCAACCATCTACACTCTAAAAGAGCTGCAAAAAATTGTGGCCTGAAATGCCACAGGAAAGTGAAAAAACCGACAGTCACCCTACTAATGATGATGCGGAATTTGTTCAGATTTTTCAACAATTGGAGGGTTGGGCCGAGTTGAAAGACACTGATATTTCCGAGTGGATTATCAGTGATAATGACATTGGTTATCAAGTGGTCAATCGTCGTGGTGTGCACTGCAAACGCAGAAAATGACAGCTCGGAAGAGGAAGACTACACAGACGAACAGGTCAGCCCAACTCATGATGGGGCGGCTGCAATGCTGGAGGGGTTGATGACCTACTTTGAGAAACAAACTATTACGTCAGCTACTGACCTTGAAACGCCTATGAGATCGTACTGTGAAACGACGTCATTCATAGTTAAAACAAAAGAACATTACGGACTTTTTTCACTAAGTTTTTTAAAGTTTATTTTTGTTTCAGTTTCATTTTTGTTTGAGTTTTTTGTGCGTTTATACAGTATAGTGTAAATAACTTTATATGAATACATTTATTCAACGAGAAAGATGCTTTGATATTTATTCATGTCATATCTTTTCTGTTACAATTACAGGATTTTTTGCTAAATAAGCTATGAAATACTTTACTGTATAGCTATATTTAGGCCTCAATTACACTAAAACTACAATTTCAATATGTTTCCCCGCCTAAAACACATATTGAATGCATTTGTTTAGCTTTTTCCGTCTAATCCGGACTTTCGTTGATCCGGACAGGGTCCGGTCCCATCAAGTCCGGATTAGTGAGACTGTAATGTATCATTGTTTATAAAATACTGATGTCTTCTTTCTTTTCTGGGTCTTGTCTTGAAACTCTTTTCTCACCTCTAGTAGGTCTTGGTAAGTATCTTGTTGTTTTTGTTTAATCACTTTACAAAATTGGTTGGTCGAAACATTTTAACTGTAATTTATTGTTTTTAAGTATGTTTAATGAACTGTGTCTTCTTCAAATTCACTAATTCCAGCATTTAATATTTACACATTTTACAGAACGCGGTAATGTTGATTTTGATATTTGAGCATATAGCTAATATGTCTTAACACTTCCGTATCACATCTTGCATTATTTTAAGCTCTTTAACACATCTTTTTACTCGTATCTTCTAGAGCTCAATAAAACATTTCTTACTTTTTTGATGGTTTTGATACAAGTAATACTTAGAACCTATGCATTCTTTATGAGAATCGTCATCGTCTCCGGGGAAACCCTGTTGCATAAATTAACCTATCAGACCCTTGGTAGCCTTATCAACGAGTTAGTTATTTATAGTCTCAACTCCTGTTTGCTTGTTTTTTCTTTAATTATTTTTTGTACTTTTATTAGAGCCTTTTATACGATGATTTAATTTGAATTTCAAATTTTGTTGAAACAATTTGTTTATTTATATCTCTTCAATTTTATTTAACCCATTAGTATTACAGTTTTTCAGAACCTGGTTTAGACTGAGAATTCCTATTAACACTTTAGCTGCCACTCCAGCTTCTACATGTGTTTTAAATGTATTTACATGGAAAATATTTAAATTAGTATATATATTTTTTATATATGTGTTGCATGGCTGGATTTTAGATTTATGTTTTTTATGTTGTTGATGTGCTCTTTGTATCTTTTTACATACAGTCTATCTATGTATACAAAGTAACATGTAACAACTGCCCAGTTTCTATATTGGCCAAACCTGTTGGAGAGGGCTATCCCCACAATGATCTAAATATTTACGATAGATAATAAGTGCTAAAGGTTGCCAAATACATTAGATTAATACATATGGAGCAATATGTATCTCGCAACTATCTGAATAACTTATCAATCAATCTAATTCGCCAACTAACTTACTTATCATTGAAGTATGTACATTATTACGAACTATAAAACCTGTCAGTGAGGTATTTAAACTATTTTTATTTACAAAAAAATTATTAGTCTTGTCCAACCAGGTAAGCTATTGCAAATAACACTTTTGTACATTTCAGAAAATCCAAATAATATAAACTTTTCTGTAAAAATAATAAACTTGGAGAAAACTTTTAGACAAATATTGAAAAAAGAATCAATAGTAAAAATGACAATGAGAATATAGATATGAAGTGCAAGAGTGGTTGAACTCAAACAGTACACAATTTCTAAGAATGCAATCATGAAAGTGGCAAACAAAGACAACAGAGATGATAGTAACAAAGAGAAGGGTTGATGTTGGCATGAGTTAAGTGAATCATAGTGCTGGAACAGCTAACGAAGTTAGGTCTGTGGTCCATCAAGCAACAGAATTTGAGAACACCAGGTGACCTCATGTTTCAACTGAGGTGGTTAGACTATGCTACTAACAAAAGAAGTTGTTTCTAGAAACTAAAAAACTTTGATTCTTTATTTTCTGAAAATAAGGTTTGCACTTTATGAACATATATATATATATATATATATATATATATATATATATATTTTTTTTTTTTTTTTTTTTTTTTTTTTTTTTTTTTTTTTTTTTTTTTTTTTTTTTCATTCTCTCATATTTCTTTAGTGTTTTCTCTTCGATTGATAAAGACCACTGTGTGGTCGAAATATATCATTGTTTAAGTGCCTTTATGTGTTACTATTTCAAGACTACAGAGTGGACTCTTACCAAGGTAAGTCTGTCAGTCTCCTAGTCCAAAAAATCTAAAAAATCTATATATATATATATATATATATATATGAAGTTAATATATTACTTTTGTGAGTAATTTTATCCACCATTAAGTGCAATAATTTTACCTTGAGTGATGAGGCACCTTTCGGTCGTTGACCATTGTCGAATCACTGATTTTCCACTGATTCGACAATGGTCAACGACCGAAAGGTGCCTCATCACTCAAGGTAAAATTATTGCACTTAATGGTGGATAAAATTACTCACAAAAGTAATATATTAACTTCATAAAGTCAGTGCAACGGAAAAACAATGGATAATGTTAAATATCAAGAATATATATATATATATATATATATATATATATATATTTTTTTTTTTTTTTTTTTTTTTTTTTTTTGTATTAGTTGTTGTATTAAGTGTTTTATATGTGCTTATTTCCAAGAGATTGCAGTTTTGGACTATTGCCTTTTGGTAAGTCTGTCAGTCTCCTATCAAGTCCAAAAAAATTCCTATATATTTATATATATATATATATATATATATATATATATATATATATATATATATATATATATATATATATTTACAGTTCTTTCAACCAATAGATGTAGTTTAATACATCTTTACAGGAAATTTTTCTGTTTGTGTCAACATTTTTTTGTTTTCTAAACCAAAACCTAAACATGATAACTAAATAACTTTGTTTACTGTAATAATATTTAAACATAAATCCTAATGTAATTCTAAATGATTTTTTTTAAATGTTGTAACTGTGTCTCAAGCGCTTCTTAATTGCCAGGGTTTCAATTGTAATACAAACAAGGTTGATCATTATATGTTTGCAGTTGTGAAGAGGACAGTAATATTTGGAAATAACATTCATTTTTACTAACATAGTCTTTGTTCATCAGCATTACACTGGCTAAATACATCTACCTATGTGAGAGAGTGTTATCCATTTAATTGGTAAGGAGAATTGTTGGTTGAATTAAATAAACTTCAGTACCCCACAAGTCTCTTTCTGTTTTCAATTTAGAAATGTATTATATGACTTACTCTTATAAATTTTGTTTTTTATGTTGCAGATCGTCACAAAGCCCTGGTCTATTACCAACAGACTTCAGTGTACCTCATTGTGTATTTGACCAAATCCAATATTTTCAGAAATTTGTATCTAGGTTTGTTGAACTTGATTTTCATAAACGTAATTTCACATTTAAGCTACATAAATATATACAAAAATAAAATTACTTGGAGAAGTTTAAATTTTTCCTTTTGCTGAAATAAAAAATCTATAATGTGAGCTTTGTTTATATACAAGTAACTTTACTCAGTAGTTGATATGTTTTTCCTCTTTCTTTTTAAATAAAGCGTTTTAGTTGATTTGTATAAATGACGACAGTTTGGCCTACTAGAGTACAAATCTAATGTGATTTTTAAATCACAAGTTGTTTTATGCTGGATTATATTAAGTAAGCATGCAAACTTAAACAAGATAGGTAAATGTGATTTTGTTATTTTTATATGTATTGTAAGTTAATTGTTTATCTGCCATTTTATTTTCAGAATGGTTCTTTCATGGCTACTAATTTTAATGTGACAGTTGTGTCAAAGCATGGATAAAATACTTTATGTTGTTATTATTAAAACAATGTATATTTTGTTGATATAATTAGATGATGACGCCTTGTTATGAAATTAATTTTGCCAAAATGTATATAATTAACACAATATTAGTTGCATCTTTTACAGTAATGCTTTTTTTAGTAGCGATGAAGAAAACAAAAATTTATTTAGTTTAATTTTGTTTTTTTTTACCTCCTTGACTCTACTAGGGATGTGATAATTAGTCATTAACATTAAATTCTTGAGAATTATGATTTCTAATTGTAAAAACTACTTATCAAACCATATTTATATCAGTATAGCATGGTTCTATCAATACCATCAAAATCCACTAGAATTAATTCATTTTGTTTATTGTTCCCACTAAAGAACATTTGCAATTTTTTTAAATTACTTTTTTGTAATAATCTACAATTTGACTACAAATACTGCTAAAATAATTTGTTTTAAATATGGATATGACCTGTAGGTAAAAGTGATAATGCAACTCTTGTGCATCTATATAAATAAGCTCTATATCATGAATAATTTTTACATTATTTAATCCAAAGCTTTCTAAATCCTAATTCTAGATTAACTATTCTGGATTAATTTCAGAATATGTGCTGTTTCAAACTCGAATGCATCTTTTAATTTGTGTCTTGATTATTTTTAAACTAACCTAATGCAGAGCCTATCAATAGGAGTTTGTGTCAAATTATTATTGAAATGTAACATTTTTATTGATAATTGCAAAACGATTTTGTGACAATATTTTTAAACCCAAACAGGTGTACCAAAGGCCAATATTAGGATCAGTAAAATAAATTTGTTCTATCTGATAATTTAGTATTTACAAATCTTTGTAGTTTAGATTTCCACCTAAGCTATATTTTTAATTTAATATCCAGGTCCATTACAATTAGTCTCTTACAATATGTTCAACCAAATCATTATGAAATTAAATTTCAGAACTGTCAGATTATCTATAATAATGTAAAGTGTGCATCTCCTGAATTTATTTGCTTAAAATCAAAACACATATTGGTAATAGTATTTTCAAAACAAGAAGTATTTTTTTGTAAACCTCACACTTTATTTTCTTACACAGGTTCATTTTTTAAATTCAAACGCTTGTCTACAGTTTTGATCATCAAATTATGTTTATTATCAAATATAACAAAACTAGTATTTCAATCTATTCAAAAATACGATACTGCAAAAGCACAAAATTGCAAGTTCTGAACCTCAATAACAACTGGAATAGACGGTTGAAAAAATCAAAATATCTAAATGTATTGATTCTTATAAAACTACAATTTAAACTGTTTTAATAAATTATAGTACTTAGTAAAAACTAGCTATTATAAAGAAGAATTTTTTTTAAATTAGATAGTGATTGAAAGAGTTTACCTGTTTTCTATATACAGACACAAAGAAGAAAAGAAAAACCCTGGAACATTTTGTCTTTTTCTATATGTCCAGTTTGTTACCCGTCTCCTATCCAATCTAAAAATTTAAGCTTTAAAATTATTTCAGAAACAATCTAAATATATATATGTTTGTGTGTGTTTGCTTGCATGCACACGCCAATAGTAACTTGTTAAAATAACAAGATTCTAATTAAATATAGTTTGATTAAATGAAATTGCTATATAAATATACCAGTAGTGGTTTTCAACCAGATGAAATGTAAATAAGTATGCATATGGATCAAAGAGTTAATAATTTTATATAAGTTCAAATGTTGCGATCTAAGTAAATACTTTTCAATGTTCAAATAAAAAGTAAAGTAAATAACACATTCTCAAACAAACTTGAAATCTGTTCAAGGTTCACCAAATTTGAAATCATAAGTTACACCAAAATTATTTATATTCTTACCTGCTATTAAGTGCATTTGGTTTGTGAAGAACTATGCACGAATTGAAAAACTGGGAGAGTGTTGAGTAGTATATCTTTGATGTTTTGCTTAGTAATAATAGTGCATAGGTGTCAAGCTTGGAATGAAGTACAATTTGTTTGAATTGAGTTTTTTTTAAATTATATTTCTACTTAAAATTAAACTCAGTAAATTAGGATTTATGTAAAGGTTCTCGGAAAATATGAAACCTCTTAATGCAGTTACTATTTTATTATACAAATTATTATTAATTACAATCCAATATTGTAATTGTTAGAAATAGTTTTAAAACGTGTTGTGTGCAAATTTTTGATAGTATGAAATTATTTTTTAAATATAGATATCTATAGTTACCAGGTTTTTAAAAATATAAATCCATACCTTTAAACCTGTTTATAAGAAAAACATTAATAGAGAAAATAATCCCAAATAAATAATTAGAAAGCAATAATTTTGCCAATATATTTGAAGGAAATCCAATTAAATAATCCCTTAATATAATAAAATATTTTAAAAATTACCTTATCTCCCTTTCTTAACTTTCTTTTTGAATTTTCCAAATTGAATGCTTTTGAACTCTTGTCTTTATTTACAAGGTGATTTGTCTTTTGATTTCTCAATACAACTTGTTAGAAATCAAGACAATTACTCATGTCTATTGTTTTTTTTTTCATTTAAAAATAAAATATTAAACTGAATTTTTATGCAGAAAACTAGGTAATGATATTTAAGTTCAATTAGTGTGTATTTCTGAAAAAATATCGTTTTTACTTGAACAAAGTTTAATGGCGAGTTACACAACCATCTAAAATTACTATAAAAACTTTTTTATTTACTCCCTATATTTTCTTATGTTAAATATTTGTTGACTTTTGGCAAGTTTTTTTGTTTTGTCATGTATTACCTGTATGATATGTAATTTTTTCTTAGATACATCATTTTATAACTTCTCAAATTTGACTATTAATTGACATCGCCTTATGTTACTGGTATAACAAACCAGTAAAAATAAAATTTCAAGCGAATGGTCACCATTTTGACACCTTAGTATATGTTAAATCAAAATCACAGATACCCAATAGATTTTTTTGGCTACTTTCAGACAGTTAGTTGAATTTGACATAATAATTCACAAGAAGATGGATTAATGGCCCAGATTAATAACACAATTTTTGTGGGTCTAGTCTATGAGCTTTCTTATTACTCCTTATAGTTTGTCAAAAGTATTTATCCAAAATTGTGAATGATAATATACCTCATTTGGGGTTTTAAAATGAATAATGTATGCTATTATTTCCAGGCATCCCTATGTGAGAGGGATATGAAAAATTAAATTAAGGATAAAATCTTACTGGTAATCTGCTAAAGCATGATCTGTATAGAAAGGGTAGTTTACCTGAAGTAACTGATTTTTCCATGATTAATTTGAACTCCATGTAACAAAGGAATAAATCCTCATGTGATAATATATCAAGTTTAATCTCTGTATTAAAAAAATACCAAAAAGGGTTAGAACCCATTATTAAGTTTTTTTATTTATAAGTAAAAAAGGACAAGAGAGGAAAATTGATTTTCAAATTCAGAATTTTCTTGTAGTTTATTTTATAAAAAATAAATCATATTTGGTCTAGGATAATATCATACTTATGTGATTTCAGCTTCTTTGCCATTTTCAAAATCTATAGGCATAACATTGATTATTTATTTTCAAGCAAGAATGCTCTTCCTAGCTTAATAAATGTCAAGGAAAGAAGAAAATTTAAAATTATGAACCATATATCTTATGTTATCAAGGACCTTTTGTTAAAAACGAATTTCCTACTTTCTATTTCTCAAATTATTAAATGTAAATTATTTTGCCAATTATTAAAAATTTATTTCCATTAAGTTTGGTTTATTTAAAAGTTGTTTACATTGATTAACGTAAAAAAGTTGTATTGGTGAAATAGTGTTAACAAATAATCAATTGCTACAATCAATGTTTCTTTATTTTTCAGAACAATTTTTATCTTGAATTATGTAATTTTCTTGTTCAAAATTTTATGGATTAGTTGAATTAATCTGTACTTTATAAGTTTAAAAAAATGTTTTTATTTTAATAGTTAAACAAAATTGTTTGTTTGCAACTGTGAAAGAGTGATCGATTAAAGAAATATTCAATATGTAAATAATTTTGTATAGAAATATAAAATGTGTATGTCATTTAGATGACGAAGCTGTTTATTAATTGTTTTGTCATCATATTTTTATGTGTTTGTTTCAATGTTGTATAATTTTTAAATTAAAAATTTATGTTGACGATTGATCTCAACTACATACAATAGTTATACATAGAGTGTATATAGTTGAGTTCGACAAACCAGTGGGTTGAATTGTAATCTATAATGTACTTTAAATATATTTTATATAGATATAAAAATATTAAAAAGTTATAAACATTTTGAAAATTTATTTTTTAAAATTTATTTTCCTCTTTATTAACACAAGAAGATACTTCCATTGACATTTTTTCAAACGCCTTAAGAAATGAGGAAAATCAAAAGAAAAGTATTGTTAAAATTTATTATATATATTTTTCAGTGGTCAAGTTTTAAACCTCGGAGCTCCTTAAAGATAATCTTATGTAAAAGTAAACGTTTTATAAAGTTCTAAATTTCATTACTCAAAACCTATTAATTAATACACTTCACTATGTCCTCATTGTATGTGAGGTGGTGGTTTTACCTTCCTTGTTCATCTTAAATTTTAATTCTGGGTTATGTGTAGAAACAACTAAGGATAGTATCATGATCACTGAAATGTATACCTAAGGCATTTTGACAATATTTGTCTTTAATTCTGGTTTAGGGTTAATTTTCCTCATTTTTTGCTAATCTGGTTGATTGAACTCTCTGCTTCTTGTATATTATATCACTGTTGTTTTAACAACAGGTTTATAAAATATATGCTGTAATCATATAAACCCATTTTAATAAAGGATTTATTGTAGGTATGCAGTATATTTGCAGATCTGGTGGCATTGTCCATCATTTCTGACATAATTGTACACAGGTAAAATAAATTTATTACAGAAATTAGTAAAAATTTATTTATTTTATATAGAAGTAGATTTTTTATTACAATACTACCTTGTTTATTTGATTCTCAATTATTCAGTTGTAATTTACTCTCTCAATACTGCTTTGTGGATTATCTGGAACAATATTAAATACTTTTTTTATTAGTATAATATTACATTTTTTAAATTCAACAATTTTTAAATATACTAGAGTAATTCATAAAATAAGGTTCTCTATGCTGCCATGAAAGAATGCGACGTGCTAGGAGAAATGTGGTAACACTGTCTTACTTATCAACTCCCTTTCTCTCTATCTCTACCACTCCCGCCTTGTTACATTTCTCTGTGCCAGACTAGCAGCCTTCGAAGTTGGAGATCTCCGTTGGTGTTACCGCCAGTTGCGAAATTCATGCTGTGATACATTTTTTTAAATGTAAAACTGATTTCACCTAGACATTTATCGTCATTTAATTGAAGGTTAGGGGGGGAAAGTGTATAGCGGTTCAACATGTTCTCAAATGGTGTAGAGAGTTCAATGAAGGTTGCACGAAAATTCATGATGAAGACAGGAGCGGAAGGGCTTCACTTTAAGACGGAATTGTTGATAAAGTTGAAAGAATATTGCTTGAAGATCGGATGATTGATAATAACGAACTTGCTTTGCATCCTGAGACTTCCAACACCATAATTCATAACATTTTAACCAAAAAATTAGGCTATCACAAAGTATGTGCGCCGAGAGTACCCCAAATATTTACAGAAAACCACAAACAGCAACGTGTCAAGTGTGCCCAGCGGTTTTTGCAACAATGTGAAGACAACAAAGATGAATTTTTGGATTCTGTTGTTACAGGCGACAAAACATGGGTGTTTCACTTTACCCCCGAAACCTAGCAGCAATCATGTGAATGGTGTCACTCAACTTCGCCGAAGCCGAAGAAGTTTAAACAAACACAGTTGGGAACATCGATTGTTTGCCTCATGGAACAACAGTTAATTCCGACAAATATTGCGACACATTAAGAAAACTTGAGACTTGCGATCCAGAACCGCCGGAAAGAAAGATTGTTCAGTAGTGTGAAGCTTATCCATGATAACGCCATGAGGTAGACCTCATGTCTCACATCAAACTCAAGAACTGCTGACTGATTTTGGCTGGACTGTCCCTCTCCCCTACAGTCTGGACCTAGCCAGGTGATTATCATTTATTCCCAAAATTAAAGATACACTTGGGTGGCTTATGCTTCAGTACCGATGATGAAGTCAAAGAAGAGGTTACTCGATTCCTCAAAGGTTTGGTGGCAGAATTCTATAACATGGGAATAGAAAAGTTGGAGCATTGTATTCGAAAGTGTTTAAACAAAAACAGTGATTATGTGGAAAAATAGCGTAAGTTTAAGCTTTAAAATAATGTATTACATTAAGATCAAATATCAAGCTTACTGTTTAAAAATTATAGGAACCTTATTTTATGAATAACTCTTGTAGTAAGTTGGTAAAGATTGAGGGTCTTATCTCCACTTAACTGGAACTATATCCTGTAAAGAAGATTAGATCAACAAATGAAATGAATGTGCAACAATGTCTTTATCACACCAGGCTGTATCTAATCACCCCAACACCACTATTGAACACACCGGTGTTCAGGTGCACTGCGAAGGCACTAACCTACTCATATTCTCCACTTACCTACAACCTGGTGCGAGGCTATCCAACTCAGACCTAGACTCTCTACTCAGCACAGACGACCCCATCATTCTCATGGACGATCTCAATTCCAAACATCCTGTGTGGAACTCTAACGTCTCCAATCGACACGGCAATGTTCTCCACAATTATCTGGCCAACAGGCCCAACCTCAAAGTACTGGGACCAGCTGAGCCCACATATTATACAAACCATCACAGGCACAAGCCTGATGTCCTCGACATTGCCATGCTTAAAATCGTCCTCAGACACTCACTCGTCAACACAGATGAACTAAGCTCTGACCACAACCCAATCCTTCCAGGGGGTTGTGATTCTGGGGAGGGGGTCCTGACAATTGGCGACCCCCTGGCTAATCGCCTCCCCCCAGCCAAAATGTCAACGAGAACCAATTGGAGACTCTACAATGAGTGCCTTCTACGAATATCTCCGGACCATGGCAACCCGATTGACAACAGCGGGGATGTCGATCGTGAGGCCGACAGAATACAGGCAGCCCTCTTACATGCAGCCAAGGTCAGCTATCACACCACTGTACGAGGTGGTGCAAAGACTGAGCTTCCATCTCATATTCAAGTCGAGCTGGCGAAGAAACGCCGACTGCGCCGTACATGACAATTCACCCGCGCGCCCTCAGTTAAGAGGGAACTAAACTCCCAGACTCAACTAGTCAAGATCTTACTAGAATCACATGCAGAGGAGGAATGGTTAAATTCCTATCCTCCATAAACACAGAGAATGGTTCTCTGTGGAAATTAAATCGCCAGCTCTTAGCTGCAACATCACCACGCAACCCACTCCTTGGCCAGCAGGGTCTGGCTTACTCCCCGGAGGATAAGGTCTAAACATTCGCTGATTCCTTAGAAGACCAGTTCACACCAAATGCACACATCTACGACACCGAACATGTAAGGGACTACCTCGAAACGGTCCACTCGGCAGACCACCAGTGATCAGGTGGCGCAAACCATATCAAACCTCAACCCCCGCAGAGCCCCTGGATTGGATGGCATATCCAACCACGCACTCAAGATAGTCCCTCTCCCCATGCTGATGTCTATCACTAACCTCTTTAACGAAATCATGCGAACACGCCACTACCCTACTTCATGGAAGGGAGCAAAAGTAGTCCTGTTCCTTAAACCCAGAAAAAGTGCTCTTCTTCCCCAAAACTACAGGCCTATATCACTCCTACCCAACCTCTCAAAGGTCTTTGAGAGGCTACTCAACAATAGGCTGCTTCAATACATAGCCCCTACTATACGCAGTGAGCAATACGGCTTCCGCAGTGGCCATTCCACAACCCAGCAATTAACCAACGTGGTTAACTCCCTTGCAGATGGCTGTACGTACAAAACGTACATCAGACCCATCATCACCTACACAGCCCTCGCTTGGTACTCCATTCTGAGTGATGCATCAAAGAGGAAGCTGCACTCTTTCCAAAACGTCATGCTCAGACTAATCACTAACTCCCTGTGGTATGTAAAAAACACGGAATAGCCGCGGGAATTAACGTCTTATCCCTAGATGATTTTATTATACAACTGACTACGTCACTTAGAGATCGAGCAGAACTCTCTTCCCATCCGCATCTGTCGGCAATAGTCACAGATCTGGCACCGCTTCCGATGCGCAGGAATCGACCCCTGTGCTTCGTCTACAAGCCCCCATGAAGGTCGAAAATCTAAAATCCAAGCCAAAACAAATCAGTCCAATCAACAGCAAAGCAAATCATACAATGCTCAAATAACCAAACAACCACGTACAAAATTTACATATAAATGACCTCACGAATGTCTATAAAGCAATTAGTCAATCAAAATTCTCAGAAAAACTACTATAAGGTCAATATAATACTAATCACACTGCTGTAAACGAGATTTCAGAAACGGCATTTCCAGGAGCTAAACATGACAGCTCTGCCAAGCAAACCAAGGCAATGTCTTTATCATTGATGTAAGAACTTTACTTTTTATAACCTGACATTCTAATACCCAAAATGTTTTCATAAAATATAACATGTGTAATCTCATTTGAAAGCAGTGTCCCCAACTACAATTATTGATCTTTATATAAAATGTATTTAGTTAAATGGTCTGTTACTTGTTAGATTCAATAAAGTACATCCTTTAATTACAAT
This sequence comes from Prosapia bicincta, assembly GCA_036971475.1. NCBI lineage: Eukaryota > Metazoa > Arthropoda > Insecta > Hemiptera > Cercopidae > Prosapia > Prosapia bicincta. The sequence goes on from JBAIZL010000001.1 coordinate 177,676,258, forward strand.
ATATTTTAAAATCACAACCATCACATATTTTAGTAGTTAACTAAATATGAAATGTATTTTATTAAGATTGGTTATGGCACTTGGGAGACTGACAGACCTCGGAAATTTGCAATGTTTACTTGCCACCTGTGGTGCATATATACAATGAGAGACTACTATCTTAATTACTGAATTGGTGAGGAAATGTTCAGGGACAGGTCTAGGACTATCTTGATAGGAAAAAGATAAAAAAAATTTAATATGATAGAGATTTATTCTATTCAAAGAAAAGAGCAAGCATAACAAACGTATATGTAGCAATAATTATTTGTATTGTCAAAAAACTATTGGATTTCAAATTATTCTACAAATTGAAAGCCTTGCACAATAACATACGGATTTGTAAACTTGTCTAAATGAGGATGTGGTTCAGGAGATATGTTCCAATTGCTGTATTCATTTATTCATAAAATAAATGTTACCATAGACAATTTATATGTTGGGGAATGTATTCTAGTGCCGCAAGTTGAAGGTGGAAATAAATAATGCTTCTTCTTTGTTTTGCTTTTCCAAATCTGTCGATTATAACTTGAATATTCACTATAATATGCTTCCATCTCTCGGACATCATAAGAGTTTCTAGTATTCCCACTTTGGGATTGCACACTGAGGTAAGTTGACTATGCTACCTGTTCGGGTATATACTATAACAGTTTTTATTTAGTGGAATGTTTTAATAATTATTAAAAAAATCAAGTATTTATCTCATCACTAAAGTATAACAGTAAAAAATTATAGATATAATTTTATCTTGTTTGATTTTGGTAAAAGACTTACCTACCTCCACAATAACTTTGAACTCAACTCATCAATTGCAAATGGTCAACAGTCAGTCAAAAAAGGAGGAGGTTTTGTAGCTTTTGAGGAAAAGTGGCTATTTGGTCTGTCACAGAACTATGGTCAAGAATCAGTCGAAAAGGAGGGGTTTTGGTAGCTCTTGAGGAAAAGCGGCTGTTTGGTCTGACACGGAACAGTGGCTGGGGATAGGATTAAGGAGAAGCATTTCTACTGAGGAAGGACATTTGTTTGTGTTGGATGGTTGGGCTATTTATGCTTGGATATTTCATTTACTAAGCAGAAGGATATGGCTACCTGACCCTGTCTAATTTTTTAAATCTTTTTATTGTTTGTAAGTGTAAACATACGTGACATAGTGTATGTTTCCATGTGTTCTACATCAGAGGTTTAATCATAACATAACTGGAACTAGTGAGAACCAAAAGTGACTAGATCCTAGCTTCTAACAGTATACAAAGAAATACAAAATTAGCTCAACACTAGAGACAATGGATCTGACACAAGAACTTATGATTTATAATTGATTTAAACCTACCTTAAGTTTGTTATCTGGGGACTCGATGATTACACAATTTAACTAAGAAAATTAAATACAAAAGGAGCTAACTCTACCATAATTATATAGGATAGGTTTGGTTCAGAATTATATAGGACAGTATCATATGGGTTCAAGAAGGAATTTTAGACCTTTAAGGGGAGATCTAGGTGAATCACTTAGATATGTAACTGGACCCTGAATGAGGGAGAAAGCTTGAAACAAATAACCTTTTCCATATTCAGGTCGTTTGAAGCCTAGAATAGGAGAGCTATTTATCAACACCAAAATATTTGCCTGAAGACCTCCAGATAATAATACCTGACTTCAAGTGTGATAGCTCTTGTCTGCAATTTACACTTCCTTGTGAAACTGATAGGTAACCATCATCTCTGGAGTCACCCTGACAGAATGTCTGCTGTCCCTAGATGACTTTTTTTAGTTTTAGACATGCTGCAATGAAACAAGGTGTCATCCATATAGATGGATAAGAACACCAGAGGAAGGGGAAGAATATAGTTTGCATAGATGAGGTAGAGTAGAAAGCCTAAGATGAAACCCAGGATGATATCCACAGAGAAGAGTTGGAGGGTAAAAAGGTAGTGTTTAACAGATACAGTGAAGATCTAAGAAGGAAAATGGTGAGTTCAGGAAAGGGGATGTTAGCCAATATGTAGAGGATTCCAGATATAGTAGAAGGCCTTGGTGGCATCAAGGAATACTGCACTAGTTGACTGATATTTGTTGAATGGGTCTACTACAGACTTTGTAACCCAAAATACCTGCTGAGTGGTAAAATCGATTTGCTTTTGTCAAACTGCACTTAGAGAGAGGGCATCAGCAAAGAACTGTCATGTCCTCCAGAAAGAAGGGGAGACATGAAGCGCATGACAGAACTTCTTAAAGTACTTTACACTCGACTTTCGGGATATCCAAGTATCTTCCATGAGTCAGATCAGTAATCCAAAAACATTTTTACAATAATGTTTTGCTCACTATGTAGTCTGAAATGATGGTGATCAGGTATACTGTTATAATTACACTTTTGGTATCACTTGGCAAAAATACCTCTAATTACTGATATTTTTCAGCAGTCACGTTTCACACTAGTCATAGATGCCTTTTTTACAGTTTTAATCTGTAGATGATCAGGAGGGAAGAGAGAATTTGCTGTGATTGAGGAAGAGAGGGCGAAATCAACTTGAAGGGAAAGGAGCCCATCATCAGCAAAGGAAATAGGGGGAAGAAGGTAGCTGAACATCATCCAAGTAGAAATTTCTCCAGTAAACTCGCCTTAAGCACGGAGGAGGGAGAAATATGTAGGAGGTTCGGGAAATGACAAAGATTGAGTTGTGGTCTGAGGTTAAATTATTTTTTAGTTTACAAAGATTAAGAAGAAACTTTATAATTTTTTTTGGGAAGGGTTTCAAATTCTCAACACCTCTCTCCATACACCTGCATTGATATTTATGTTTATATAAATAATTTCCATTAACACCAACAGGGTCCAAACTAAAAGATTACTATTTTTTTTTGTAATGATCTTTTGCATACATTATCCGAAGTAAGTTTAGTGTTGCACCATCTGAAGCATCAGACAAACTACAATTCACTCTCAGGTTGTATATTATGTTTGTTCAGCAGATATACAATAAGTAGAGCTTCTCCAATGACATCTCCTGTAACTTATTGTTAGTTCAGAATAATAATTTTATTAGCTGTTTACATCCTTATATTTCTTCTTTATAAAGTAGCCACCATTTATTCTAATCATGTTGGTCAGAAACATAATTGATAACAATAACTTGAACTTACTGTATTATGGTCATAAGGGTTTATTGAACGATATGTAAGCCTAGCATTATGGCAGGTAATTTTAATTCTATAAAAGTACTATTACAATTTAATTCAGGGACATGTAAATCGTGAGTCATTACTTTCCAAATTTTGCAATTCCAGGCAGTTTCATGTACTGTAGTAAAATTTTGGAACTAGGTCTTCTACTTGTAAGAGTTTGAAATTCATCCATATTTCCTATTATTCTTGCTTGCATCTTCTACCAGTAAAAAATTTTCAGTTTTTTAATTATCCCTTGGTCACATGTGAAGCGACTGGCGCTTAGCTAAAATGAGAAGAAAGCGAGGTTCGAGAAAGATCCGAAATAATACAATAGAGATGTTCAGTAACAATAATAAGCTGCGGCAAAGTGCCTTACTTCAATCGCTGAGCACGCAATTACGAAAGTTTGAACGCCATAATTGGTTCCATACAAGCACATTTAATAACAGAATAATTCGCACTGAATTTACACATAAATGAATTATAAGTACTTAAGCTTATGCAGCACTTACCCTCGTGAAGCAAGAAAGGGCAAAATTGAAGTGGTCGTAGATCTCGTAGCTGTAGAAGTCCTGGGTACCCAGTTTGTAGGAATCCTAGCCAGGCGAGGTCAAACTAGAACTTAAACGAGAAGTCAATAAGCTGCATTTAAAATCCTAAAGTCATTTATAACTATGGCGCGTAACGGCACAAAGGATCTTACAAAACGGCGATTGTAAATTAAAGTCAATAATCCGCAAATAACGTATATAATAACGCGTTCACACGAACACACATTAAGACGAACAGTTTTAACACTTGTACGAGGTTTTCACGGTCAAAAACGGCACTTTGCACATGTGGTGCAACTTTACGCAACGAGGTACTTTACTAAGGCTTGTTAACCGTACGAAGGTTCAGAGACAACGGGCGACTAACTTACGGAAATGCGAGCTAAGGGAGGGGGATCAGAGAAGCCACAGAAAATCAATACTCAAATCCATACATCGATTGGCAGATCAGACATCACGTGACCATCACTGTACAGGCCAGCTGAGCGTTTGAATATAGGCCGCGGTAACACGTTCAAACTTCGAGCGCTGACTCGAACATACCGCCCACCAAAACGAATGTTTTTAATCCGCCAGGTGGGTAGAGGGCGAAGAACTATTTAAGCACCGGAAACCGAGGGTGCCGAAGAAATAGCAGGGGAACACGAAGGAAAGAGAAGAAAAACAAAAAAGGGGCAAGAGCGCCGAAGAAACCAAAGGTGAAACTCAATGCTGCAGCGGAAAACCAACAAGCTTGTGGACAGGTCGCTTCAGCTGGCCGTGCGAGGTTTTGACAGTAGCTACACGGGATACTTGGTCGTGTCCAGGATGTAGATGTATGATCCGACCCATAGGCCAATGAAGGGGGCTCGGATGCTCTCCAGTGATGAAGACGAGTTGATCCTCCTGAAGCGGTGAGGAGTCCTTGTGCCACTTGCGGCGTTGAATCTGCGAATGCAGGTACTGAGTAGACCAAGTCTTCCAGAAACGGTTGGTCATTTGCTGAATCATGGACCAACGAGATTTAAGAGGCGGTTCGGGGTAACATCTCTCCGGAAGTGCAAGGAGCGGACGTCCAATAAGAAAATGTCCGGGAGTGAGGAAAGACGATCCTTCGCTGGGGTCAGGCGAAACCTCGAAAATAGGGCGACTGTTAAGAATAGCCTCTATCCGGGTAAACAACGTAGACAATTCCTCAGGGTTTAATACCGTATTACCAATCGTGCGGTGCATAAGTCCTTTAGCGGATTTGACGGTAGCCTCCCAAAGTCCGCCGAAATGTGGTGCGGCTGGAGGGTTGAAGTGCCATTCAATGCGTTGGTCGGCGAGTTTGCGCTTGATAAGCGATTTCGAGTGGTCAAGCAGTTGATAGACCTCACTCAGGCGGTTCGCGGCTCCAACAAAATTCGTGCCGTTGTCAGAATAAATATCAGAGGGTAGCCCTCGTCTTGACGTGAAACGGTGTAAAGCTGCGAGAAAGGCATCGGTGGATAGGTCGGATACCATCTCCAAGTGCACAGCCTTAGTAGCCATGCAGACAAATAGACAAAGATAAGATTTTAAAAGCTTCGAGGTACGCAAATGATTTGCCTTTGTGTCAAAGGGTCCAGCGAAATCAATTCCCACCCTGCAGAAAGGCGGCGATGGAGTGACTCTAGATGATGGTAAAGCAGCCATCATAGGTGGACGAGGCTTAGATTGCAGACGGAAACACCGCATGCACGCATGAATGCGTTGTCGAAGTAAGGAGCGTAACGCAATAATCCAAAATTCGCCGTTAATCAGCGCTTGAGTGGTGCGCGGTCCGGCATGTAAGGCTAACTTGTGGTAATGATCGCAGATCAAGTTGACGTACTGATGATGTTTAGGAAGCAGAAGGGGGTGCTTAGATTCATACGACATCTCAGAATGATTAAGTCTTCCGCCCACCCTGAGTAAGCCCTGGGCGTCGACAAATGGCGTTAGGCTGCGGAGCGGATCGATGATTTGAGCGCCACGACGGAGGCGTTGCAATGTTGCGCTGAAGGCCAGCTCTTGTATGAGCTTGACGCAGAGATCTCTGGCGTTACTTAACTCCTGCACCGAAGGCGTAGTAAATGAAGTTTTACTCAAGGCGACTTTGGCCTTGTAGCGGGTGTTATGACCGTGGTTAGTAGTCTGGCCTTTACGACGGCAATTATTCACAAACCGCAGGACGTAAGCGAAAACATGGTGAAGAGTAATTAAGTTCGAATGTCGTTCTATAGTTGTCAATAGTCGATTAGGCTCTTGAACGGCCGTACATAGCAGTCTGGGTTCAGATCTATGTTCGGTCTGGTCCGGGTTAAGGCCGGTCGGCTTAGACAAATGCCACGCAGTAGGACATTGTAGCGCCCATGGTGGGCCGTGCCACCACAGCGGATGTTCAGCAAGCTGGTTAGGTAGACACCCACGGGAAGCAACGTCCGCGGGGTTATCAGCAGTCGAGACATGGAACCAACGGTCCATGGAGGTATTTGAAACGATTTCAGTGACGCGGTTGGCAGTAAAAGTCTTCAATAAATAAGGCGGGGTGTTGATCCAATACAACACAATTTCAGAATCGGTGAAGAAAAACGTCTCGGCGTCAGACACAAAATTCAAAACGGGCTGAACGGACTTGTAGAGTTTGGCCAGCAAGACTGCGCCACAAAGCTCCATGCGAGGTATGGTGATCGGTTTAACTGGAGCTACCCTGCTCTTAGCCTTCAGAATGCTAACGGTAACGACTCCATTCCATTCGGTTCTCAAATATATAGCTGCCGCGTATCCAGCTTCGGAAGCATCGCAAAACCCTAACAGGTGATGCTTGGCAGCTCGTGTGCCACCGTGTCGAGGTATTTGGATAGAAGACAAACTGGCGAATTGAACAATGAAGCTGTCCCATTGATTTAGAAGCGCGGTTGGCAAAGGTTCATCCCATGATAACCTTTCGAGCCACAAACGTTTGAGAAAGCATTTGATCCAGAAAGTAATAGGCGTTAAGAAGCCAAGCGGGTCGAAAGTCCGAGCGACATAAGATAGTATGGTGCGTTTCGTAGGCACCGAAACGAAATTCTGACTCTGGTAGGAGAACGAGTCCGAGGTAGGATTCCATTGCAGTCCCAGTATTTTGATGGCGGTAGAATCGTCCTGGAACAGTAGCGGGTTCTCCAGATGAGCGGAAGGTAGCGTTGACAATAGTGCAGGATCACTTGATGACCATTTCCTGAGTTCCAGGCCGGCGAGTGCGAAAATGTTAATGAGCTGCTGTATCAATTCCTTGGCATCTTCGGGTGTATCGGCGCCAGTGACAACATCATCAACATAAGTCTGCTGAAGTATTGCTTGCGACGCGGCAGGGTATCGGCTACCTTCGTCCTTTACGAGTTGTTCAAGCGTCCGCAACGCTAAATACGCAGACGGGGTTAGTCCGTACGTGACAGTAGCTAACTCGTATTCCACAAGCGGAGATTGAGTCGTCGGTCGGTATAGTATGTGCTGGTGACAGCGATCAGCTGGGCGCACGGCAATTTGTCGGTACATCATTTTAAGATCAGCACAAACGGCGTGAACATACAGGCGAAAGGAAATGATGACGTTAGACAGGTCCTTCTGAAGTTTAGGACCGGAAAGCAATTGCTGATTTAAAGAATTCGCGTTACAATCAGGCGAGGATGCATTGAATACTACTCGTAACTTAGTAGTAGAACTGGTGGTCTTAAAAACACAATGATGCGGGATCAAATAGTTAGAAGTATTAAGCGCGGGGTACATATGACCCAGAGTCATATATTCTGTCATGAATTGATGATATTGCCGAGCTACCTCCGGCTGACGACTTAAACGTCGTTCTAAAGCATGATAACTAGCGAGGACAACGTTGCGGTTTGACTTAAGTGCTACAGCGTCAGGTTTGAAGGGGAGGGCGACAACATATCTCCCGACTTCATCGCGTTCAGTAGTTGTAGTAAACAGGCTTTCACAAAGCTGTTCGTCAGGGCTCAAAGATTTAGCCTCAGTTACTTCTTCGACTTCCCAAAACCGTCGAATATTGTCATCAATAGACTGTAGCGAGGTAATGAACACTCTAGGTTGATGGGGCATACTATACGGTATGGATCCCATAATGACCCAACCTAAACGAGTGTTAAGCGCGGAGGGCTGGCCATGAATGATGGTGCAAGGCCCATTAGTGAGTATTTGGGTGAAAACATCTGCCCCTAGTATAATGTCAACACCGGCAGGCGAGTCGAAATGAGGGTCAGCTAACGGTAGATGCTGGTATTGAGCACTTATTTGAGAGGCTAACCTAGTAGCCGGCAGCGGGTCAGTAATGTGGTTAAGCACGGCGGCTTCAGTAGTTAGCATTACACCAGGGTCATGCCTCGAGAATAAAATCAACGTAACGTACTCGTGGATACGTGTGGTCTTGGCGGCGACACCAATCAAAGACATATTTGAACTCCGAGTAGGTAGGCTCAACAGGACGCTTGCTTTCTTAGTAATGGCAGATATCTGACTGCCGGGGTCAATAATAGCTCTAAAGGAACGAGGTTGACCGTAATGGTCTTGGATGACGATTTGTGCGGTGCCTAACAGGGCGAGAGACTCCTGAATATTACATGACAGCGAACGAGGTTGAGCTTGAGTATCGGTTGCGCGTCTAGTTGCTGGCCTCGGGTGTCGCGGTGTGACTAGTCACTGTTGTGACGGCGGGTTGTTATGTAACAAAGTATGGTGTGCCTCGTTGCACTGCTTGCAGCGTTGGCTGGACTTACATTTAGCTTGGAAATGTGAGCCAAGACAATTGAAGCACCGTTGTAGTTTCATGATGGCATCCTGGCGTGCCGCAGAAGGCAGTTCGAGAAAGGATTGACAGTCAATGATGCGATGTCCTTCTCCGCAATAATGACACATGCCTGCGTGTGTCGTAGAAACATGGGATTGATTCATGTGAAGCGGTGGTAATCGGTGACGGAATACTGACATCCTAGGAGTGTTCATAACAGGAGGTATATTTACGGGGCGCGGCCCGTTGAATGGCCGTGTAGGGCCTGACGCAGCACGTCTAGGCTCGTATACATATTGCGTAGCCTTAGGTGTAATAGAATTGTCGGGCGAAACCGAAGGCTGGACAATTGTACTATGTGCCGTGTTAAGGTTAGGTTCCAGTCGGTCAAAATTTAAATCACGGGCCCCTTGCGAATCAGACTCATTCACTGACGACACCAGTATGCGGGGTTGTTGAGCAGCTCTCGCGTTAGTAGAAGCGGCGGCAGGCGGTTGATCCAACAACTCTAGAGCCCTGGCCTGTTCCGTTATAAAATCATTCAACAGTTTATACGTAGGCATACGATTTGTGCCTAGCCTCGTTTCAAAATTTAATCTAGTCTGGGGGTCCAAGTTATTAATGGACATCTGAAAAAGCAGGAAATCAGCCAAATCATCTAGCTGGATAACCTTCAACGCACACACAGCGTTTGAATGCGCGGTCAAGAAGCGGTTCAGTTCAGTTTGCGAAGCATTCTTAATTTGTTTAAAGTCTTGAATAATTTTAAAATAGTGGTCAGCCAAACGGCGTGGGTTAGCGTACCGATTGCGCAAAGCTCGATATGCAATGCTGTAATTTTGTTCAGATATTATCAAGCCTGTGACAATTGCTAAAGCGTCGCCTTTAAGTACAGATTTCAGATATTGGAATTTCTGTATATTACTAAGACTGTCGTTGCAATGGACCATTGAATCGTACATTGTTATAAAGTCCGTCCAGTCACTGTTGTTTCCTGAAAAAATAGGCAACGCAATACTAGGGAGGTTAGGTGAACCTACAGCTGATTTGACGGGCGAGGTTGATGTCACCTCTGCCTTGATAAGGTTAGGGTATTTTGCTAACATGGGCAAATACACGTCCTGAAATTGTCTTTTGATATTAAATGCACTTTCAGCTAAACTTGCCACCTGGGTGGCGAACGTTTGTTCTAATATCTCATAAGTATCCACGAAATTGGCCTGAATGCGTCTTATTTCTCGAGCGATGCCTTCCGGCATCTCTTTATCGTCAAGAAGGGTTTGTACTTGTTCCAAATCATTTAATATATTTTTTAATTTAGCGAGGTAATATTCAGTATTAATTGCCATCATAAATAATTTAATAAAGTTCACAAATAAAACGCAACACAAATTAATTTCACAAATTTTTTAAATAGCGGTAAGTGGACTGTATAGTTTAATAAACGTAAAATATTTCCTCATCACAAAGCAAATCAAAATCAAGTGACGTATACCTATGACGTCACGTATGACTAACTTCCCGCGCGTGTAACTCGCACAAAGGAAATCAGAAATCAAAGGTTGCGCAACACTTGGTAAGATTGCATGAATCATATAAATCAAATGAATTTGAATTTAATCTATCCGGCTCGAAGAGGACCAAATGAAGCGACTGGCGCTTAGCTAAAATGAGAAGAAAGCGAGGTTCGAGAAAGATCCGAAATAATACAATAGAGATGTTCAGTAACAATAATAAGCTGCGGCAAAGTGCCTTACTTCAATCGCTGAGCACGCAATTACGAAAGTTTGAACGCCATAATTGGTTCCGTACAAGCACATTTAATAACAGAATAATTCGCACTGAATTTACACATAAATGAATTATAAGTACTTAAGCTTATGCAGCACTTACCCTCGTGAAGCAAGAAAGGGCAAAATTGAAGTGGTCGTAGATCTCGTAGCTGTAGAAGTCCTGGGTACCCAGTTTGTAGGAATCCTAGCCAGGCGAGGTCAAACTAGAACTTAAACGAGAAGTCAATAAGCTGCATTTAAAATCCTAAAGTCATTTATAACTATGGCGCGTAACGGCACAAAGGATCTTACAAAACGGCGATTGTAAATTAAAGTCAATAATCCGCAAATAACGTATATAATAACGCGTTCACACGAACACACATTAAGACGAACAGTTTTAACACTTGTACGAGGTTTTCACGGTCAAAAACGGCACTTTGCACATGTGGTGCAACTTTACGCAACGAGGTACTTTACTAAGGCTTGTTAACCGTACGAAGGTTCAGAGACAACGGGCGACTAACTTACGGAAATGCGAGCTAAGGGAGGGGGATCAGAGAAGCCACAGAAAATCAATACTCAAATCCATACATCGATTGGCAGATCAGACATCACGTGACCATCACTGTACAGGCCAGCTGAGCGTTTGAATATAGGCCGCGGTAACACGTTCAAACTTCGAGCGCTGACTCGAACATACCGCCCACCAAAACGAATGTTTTTAATCCGCCAGGTGGGTAGAGGGCGAAGAACTATTTAAGCACCGGAAACCGAGGGTGCCGAAGAAATAGCAGGGGAACACGAAGGAAAGAGAAGAAAAACAAAAAAGGGGCAAGAGCGCCGAAGAAACCAAAGGTGAAACTCAATGCTGCAGCGGAAAACCAACAAGCTTGTGGACAGGTCGCTTCAGCTGGCCGTGCGAGGTTTTGACAGTAGCTACACGGGATACTTGGTCGTGTCCAGGATGTAGATGTATGATCCGACCCATAGGCCAATGAAGGGGGCTCGGATGCTCTCCAGTGATGAAGACGAGTTGATCCTCCTGAAGCGGTGAGGAGTCCTTGTGCCACTTGCGGCGTTGAATCTGCGAATGCAGGTACTGAGTAGACCAAGTCTTCCAGAAACGGTTGGTCATTTGCTGAATCATGGACCAACGAGATTTAAGAGGCGGTTCGGGGTAACATCTCTCCGGAAGTGCAAGGAGCGGACGTCCAATAAGAAAATGTCCGGGAGTGAGGAAAGACGATCCTTCGCTGGGGTCAGGCGAAACCTCGAAAATAGGGCGACTGTTAAGAATAGCCTCTATCCGGGTAAACAACGTAGACAATTCCTCAGGGTTTAATACCGTATTACCAATCGTGCGGTGCATAAGTCCTTTAGCGGATTTGACGGTAGCCTCCCAAAGTCCGCCGAAATGTGGTGCGGCTGGAGGGTTGAAGTGCCATTCAATGCGTTGGTCGGCGAGTTTGCGCTTGATAAGCGATTTCGAGTGGTCAAGCAGTTGATAGACCTCACTCAGGCGGTTCGCGGCTCCAACAAAATTCGTGCCGTTGTCAGAATAAATATCAGAGGGTAGCCCTCGTCTTGACGTGAAACGGTGTAAAGCTGCGAGAAAGGCATCGGTGGATAGGTCGGATACCATCTCCAAGTGCACAGCCTTAGTAGCCATGCAGACAAATAGACAAAGATAAGATTTTAAAAGCTTCGAGGTACGCAAATGATTTGCCTTTGTGTCAAAGGGTCCAGCGAAATCAATTCCCACCCTGCAGAAAGGCGGCGATGGAGTGACTCTAGATGATGGTAAAGCAGCCATCATAGGTGGACGAGGCTTAGATTGCAGACGGAAACACCGCATGCACGCATGAATGCGTTGTCGAAGTAAGGAGCGTAACGCAATAATCCAAAATTCGCCGTTAATCAGCGCTTGAGTGGTGCGCGGTCCGGCATGTAAGGCTAACTTGTGGTAATGATCGCAGATCAAGTTGACGTACTGATGATGTTTAGGAAGCAGAAGGGGGTGCTTAGATTCATACGACATCTCAGAATGATTAAGTCTTCCGCCCACCCTGAGTAAGCCCTGGGCGTCGACAAATGGCGTTAGGCTGCGGAGCGGATCGATGATTTGAGCGCCACGACGGAGGCGTTGCAATGTTGCGCTGAAGGCCAGCTCTTGTATGAGCTTGACGCAGAGATCTCTGGCGTTACTTAACTCCTGCACCGAAGGCGTAGTAAATGAAGTTTTACTCAAGGCGACTTTGGCCTTGTAGCGGGTGTTATGACCGTGGTTAGTAGTCTGGCCTTTACGACGGCAATTATTCACAAACCGCAGGACGTAAGCGAAAACATGGTGAAGAGTAATTAAGTTCGAATGTCGTTCTATAGTTGTCAATAGTCGATTAGGCTCTTGAACGGCCGTACATAGCAGTCTGGGTTCAGATCTATGTTCGGTCTGGTCCGGGTTAAGGCCGGTCGGCTTAGACAAATGCCACGCAGTAGGACATTGTAGCGCCCATGGTGGGCCGTGCCACCACAGCGGATGTTCAGCAAGCTGGTTAGGTAGACACCCACGGGAAGCAACGTCCGCGGGGTTATCAGCAGTCGAGACATGGAACCAACGGTCCATGGAGGTATTTGAAACGATTTCAGTGACGCGGTTGGCAGTAAAAGTCTTCAATAAATAAGGCGGGGTGTTGATCCAATACAACACAATTTCAGAATCGGTGAAGAAAAACGTCTCGGCGTCAGACACAAAATTCAAAACGGGCTGAACGGACTTGTAGAGTTTGGCCAGCAAGACTGCGCCACAAAGCTCCATGCGAGGTATGGTGATCGGTTTAACTGGAGCTACCCTGCTCTTAGCCTTCAGAATGCTAACGGTAACGACTCCATTCCATTCGGTTCTCAAATATATAGCTGCCGCGTATCCAGCTTCGGAAGCATCGCAAAACCCTAACAGGTGATGCTTGGCAGCTCGTGTGCCACCGTGTCGAGGTATTTGGATAGAAGACAAACTGGCGAATTGAACAATGAAGCTGTCCCATTGATTTAGAAGCGCGGTTGGCAAAGGTTCATCCCATGATAACCTTTCGAGCCACAAACGTTTGAGAAAGCATTTGATCCAGAAAGTAATAGGCGTTAAGAAGCCAAGCGGGTCGAAAGTCCGAGCGACATAAGATAGTATGGTGCGTTTCGTAGGCACCGAAACGAAATTCTGACTCTGGTAGGAGAACGAGTCCGAGGTAGGATTCCATTGCAGTCCCAGTATTTTGATGGCGGTAGAATCGTCCTGGAACAGTAGCGGGTTCTCCAGATGAGCGGAAGGTAGCGTTGACAATAGTGCAGGATCACTTGATGACCATTTCCTGAGTTCCAGGCCGGCGAGTGCGAAAATGTTAATGAGCTGCTGTATCAATTCCTTGGCATCTTCGGGTGTATCGGCGCCAGTGACAACATCATCAACATAAGTCTGCTGAAGTATTGCTTGCGACGCGGCAGGGTATCGGCTACCTTCGTCCTTTACGAGTTGTTCAAGCGTCCGCAACGCTAAATACGCAGACGGGGTTAGTCCGTACGTGACAGTAGCTAACTCGTATTCCACAAGCGGAGATTGAGTCGTCGGTCGGTATAGTATGTGCTGGTGACAGCGATCAGCTGGGCGCACGGCAATTTGTCGGTACATCATTTTAAGATCAGCACAAACGGCGTGAACATACAGGCGAAAGGAAATGATGACGTTAGACAGGTCCTTCTGAAGTTTAGGACCGGAAAGCAATTGCTGATTTAAAGAATTCGCGTTACAATCAGGCGAGGATGCATTGAATACTACTCGTAACTTAGTAGTAGAACTGGTGGTCTTAAAAACACAATGATGCGGGATCAAATAGTTAGAAGTATTAAGCGCGGGGTACATATGACCCAGAGTCATATATTCTGTCATGAATTGATGATATTGCCGAGCTACCTCCGGCTGACGACTTAAACGTCGTTCTAAAGCATGATAACTAGCGAGGACAACGTTGCGGTTTGACTTAAGTGCTACAGCGTCAGGTTTGAAGGGGAGGGCGACAACATATCTCCCGACTTCATCGCGTTCAGTAGTTGTAGTAAACAGGCTTTCACAAAGCTGTTCGTCAGGGCTCAAAGATTTAGCCTCAGTTACTTCTTCGACTTCCCAAAACCGTCGAATATTGTCATCAATAGACTGTAGCGAGGTAATGAACACTCTAGGTTGATGGGGCATACTATACGGTATGGATCCCATAATGACCCAACCTAAACGAGTGTTAAGCGCGGAGGGCTGGCCATGAATGATGGTGCAAGGCCCATTAGTGAGTATTTGGGTGAAAACATCTGCCCCTAGTATAATGTCAACACCGGCAGGCGAGTCGAAATGAGGGTCAGCTAACGGTAGATGCTGGTATTGAGCACTTATTTGAGAGGCTAACCTAGTAGCCGGCAGCGGGTCAGTAATGTGGTTAAGCACGGCGGCTTCAGTAGTTAGCATTACACCAGGGTCATGCCTCGAGAATAAAATCAACGTAACGTACTCGTGGATACGTGTGGTCTTGGCGGCGACACCAATCAAAGACATATTTGAACTCCGAGTAGGTAGGCTCAACAGGACGCTTGCTTTCTTAGTAATGGCAGATATCTGACTGCCGGGGTCAATAATAGCTCTAAAGGAACGAGGTTGACCGTAATGGTCTTGGATGACGATTTGTGCGGTGCCTAACATGGCGAGAGACTCCTGAATATTACATGACAGCGAACGAGGTTGAGCTTGAGTATCGGTTGCGCGTCTAGTTGCTGGCCTCGGGTGTCGCGGTGTGACTAGTCACTGTTGTGACGGCGGGTTGTTATGTAACAAAGTATGGTGTGCCTCGTTGCACTGCTTGCAGCGTTGGCTGGACTTACATTTAGCTTGGAAATGTGAGCCAAGACAATTGAAGCACCGTTGTAGTTTCATGATGGCATCCTGGCGTGCCGCAGAAGGCAGTTCGAGAAAGGATTGACAGTCAATGATGCGATGTCCTTCTCCGCAATAATGACACATGCCTGCGTGTGTCGTAGAAACATGGGATTGATTCATGTGAAGCGGTGGTAATCGGTGACGGAATACTGACATCCTAGGAGTGTTCATAACAGGAGGTATATTTACGGGGCGCGGCCCGTTGAATGGCCGTGTAGGGCCTGACGCAGCACGTCTAGGCTCGTATACATATTGCGTAGCCTTAGGTGTAATAGAATTGTCGGGCGAAACCGAAGGCTGGACAATTGTACTATGTGCCGTGTTAAGGTTAGGTTCCAGTCGGTCAAAATTTAAATCACGGGCCCCTTGCGAATCAGACTCATTCACTGACGACACCAGTATGCGGGGTTGTTGAGCAGCTCTCGCGTTAGTAGAAGCGGCGGCAGGCGGTTGATCCAACAACTCTAGAGCCCTGGCCTGTTCCGTTATAAAATCATTCAACAGTTTATACGTAGGCATACGATTTGTGCCTAGCCTCGTTTCAAAATTTAATCTAGTCTGGGGGTCCAAGTTATTAATGGACATCTGAAAAAGCAGGAAATCAGCCAAATCATCTAGCTGGATAACCTTCAACGCACACACAGCGTTTGAATGCGCGGTCAAGAAGCGGTTCAGTTCAGTTTGCGAAGCATTCTTAATTTGTTTAAAGTCTTGAATAATTTTAAAATAGTGGTCAGCCAAACGGCGTGGGTTAGCGTACCGATTGCGCAAAGCTCGATATGCAATGCTGTAATTTTGTTCAGATATTATCAAGCCTGTGACAATTGCTAAAGCGTCGCCTTTAAGTACAGATTTCAGATATTGGAATTTCTGTATATTACTAAGACTGTCGTTGCAATGGACCATTGAATCGTACATTGTTATAAAGTCCGTCCAGTCACTGTTGTTTCCTGAAAAAATAGGCAACGCAATACTAGGGAGGTTAGGTGAACCTACAGCTGATTTGACGGGCGAGGTTGATGTCACCTCTGCCTTGATAAGGTTAGGGTATTTTGCTAACATGGGCAAATACACGTCCTGAAATTGTCTTTTGATATTAAATGCACTTTCAGCTAAACTTGCCACCTGGGTGGCGAACGTTTGTTCTAATATCTCATAAGTATCCACGAAATTGGCCTGAATGCGTCTTATTTCTCGAGCGATGCCTTCCGGCATCTCTTTATCGTCAAGAAGGGTTTGTACTTGTTCCAAATCATTTAATATATTTTTTAATTTAGCGAGGTAATATTCAGTATTAATTGCCATCATAAATAATTTAATAAAGTTCACAAATAAAACGCAACACAAATTAATTTCACAAATTTTTTAAATAGCGGTAAGTGGACTGTATAGTTTAATAAACGTAAAATATTTCCTCATCACAAAGCAAATCAAAATCAAGTGACGTATACCTATGACGTCACGTATGACTAACTTCCCGCGCGTGTAACTCGCACAAAGGAAATCAGAAATCAAAGGTTGCGCAACACTTGGTAAGATTGCATGAATCATATAAATCAAATGAATTTGAATTTAATCTATCCGGCTCGAAGAGGACCAAATGAAGCGACTGGCGCTTAGCTAAAATGAGAAGAAAGCGAGGTTCGAGAAAGATCCGAAATAATACAATAGAGATGTTCAGTAACAATAATAAGCTGCGGCAAAGTGCCTTACTTCAATCGCTGAGCACGCAATTACGAAAGTTTGAACGCCATAATTGGTTCCGTACAAGCACATTTAATAACAGAATAATTCGCACTGAATTTACACATAAATGAATTATAAGTACTTAAGCTTATGCAGCACTTACCCTCGTGAAGCAAGAAAGGGCAAAATTGAAGTGGTCGTAGATCTCGTAGCTGTAGAAGTCCTGGGTACCCAGTTTGTAGGAATCCTAGCCAGGCGAGGTCAAACTAGAACTTAAACGAGAAGTCAATAAGCTGCATTTAAAATCCTAAAGTCATTTATAACTATGGCGCGTAACGGCACAAAGGATCTTACAAAACGGCGATTGTAAATTAAAGTCAATAATCCGCAAATAACGTATATAATAACGCGTTCACACGAACACACATTAAGACGAACAGTTTTAACACTTGTACGAGGTTTTCACGGTCAAAAACGGCACTTTGCACATGTGGTGCAACTTTACGCAACGAGGTACTTTACTAAGGCTTGTTAACCGTACGAAGGTTCAGAGACAACGGGCGACTAACTTACGGAAATGCGAGCTAAGGGAGGGGGATCAGAGAAGCCACAGAAAATCAATACTCAAATCCATACATCGATTGGCAGATCAGACATCACGTGACCATCACTGTACAGGCCAGCTGAGCGTTTGAATATAGGCCGCGGTAACACGTTCAAACTTCGAGCGCTGACTCGAACAACATGGCTGAATAAATGATGTAGTAATGACCGGAAGGTAAATCACTTTGATATGTTTCAGAGTAGTACTTGCGTTGTTATGTTTAATGCAGTGGTCTGTAAGAAAGACAATGTTGTGTTTCAGGCTGATAACCTATTTAGTAAACCATTCATTAAAAAATTTTAGAGATCATCCAAGCATTGGAGTTTGAATGATATTCCACAGGTAGCTTTTTGTTACCTTAAAAACTGCATGAATTTTTATATATGATTCAAGTTTGTTTTGTCAAACCATGTTAACACAACACAAAACTGTCATGCGTTATTTACATAATATTTTACAGCCACTAGCTTTTTCATTTTTAAATACATAGGTATGTTTGGGTAAAATATGATAATAAAGTCCTGTTTCATCTGCATTCTATAAGTAGGTAGGAGAATACAGGGCCGGTTCTAGTCGTTTGTCTAGCGTAAGCGAACAATATTCCGGCGCCCCCGCCCCACAAAAACCTGTAAGGTTATAAGGATTCTCTCTGGATACATAAAAAATACGAGTAAATTTAAATGCTTAACACGTTCGCTACCGAACGTCACACTCCAGTACCTGTAGACAGCCCTGGGCTGGAGGTTCTGGAACACTCGGTAGTAAAGGTGTTAACTGACAACATATCACTGTGTATAGTATACTATGTTAACACGTTCGCTACCGAGTGTCGCAGTCCAGTACCTGTAGATAGCCCTGGTAGTAGGTAGCTGGAGGTTCTGGGACACTCGGTAGCGAAGGTGTTAAGGAATAAGGGTTGAAACTTAAATAGTAGGGTTAAATTAACACATGCTTGCCCTTATTTATTGAATGTATTATTAAAAAATTTAAAAACCAATACAAATTGAAAGTGAAAAAAGTGTGAACAAATCAATAAATACAGCACAAGTCAGCTTTAAGGAAATTCGACAATTTATTTACTTGTAAAATAAATACAAACTTAAGAATTTTACACGTAACACTAAAAACACACTAAAAAGAGATTTTCCTTGCTTTCATTTTGGCAAATTCGTTGAGAATGAAGTCAGTGTCCATTTGGTTTAATAAATCATTCTCAATGGCCATTGTTGCCAGTCCACTCAAACGTTCCTGACAAATGGTTGATCTGAGATAAGTCTTTATAAGTTTCAACTTAGAAAAACTTCTTTCACCACTTGCCACTGAGACGGGGAGCGTCAGAAGGATTCTTAGAGAAACAAAAACATTAGGGAATGTATCCATATAATCATTGTTTGTTATATACGACAAGGCCGTACTTGGAGAACTTCCGGGTAGCAGCATTGGCGCAAAAATGTCTAGCTCGTCGAACAGTTCACCTCCGTTTATGTCACAATCTTCTCCATTACTCAAAACACTATGAAGTTGTATGCAGGCATCTTTCAAAGTTTTCTTATCCCATGTCTGAAGATTCTTAATGTCATACAGAAAACTAAAACTCTTGCTGTGATTCTCCATGAGTTCAAACCTCTCTTTAAGCGAGTTGATAGCTGTATCAAGCACTACAAAGAAAAATTTCACTTTGAATGATGCCAGTCCAGCCTGAATCGGTTCATCCTCACTCTCATAGGAGAATTGCCTTTTTGTTTTCCTGGGACGAACTTCGGTTTCTTTTTCAAATTCAACAGAAACACCAATTTTGTCTGCCAATTCTGTAGCATCTATGATATTGCTATTGAGACCTTCATCAGATCTCATATTTTCCAAAAATGTTTGAACACTTTTCACGAGATCCATTGAAGTTAGCAAAGTAGATGAGGCTTTTTGTAAGGTCTTACTCACCATGTTTATTTTAAAAAGGATATTATACCACGTTACCAGGCAACACAAAAACTTGAAAGTTTGAAGTTTTCTTAGTATTCCTACAGCAGAGTTCCTACTAAAAGCATCCAGCTTTTGGTCTTGAGAGGCTTCATACAAAGCATCGTATATTTCCTCAATGTGATATCTAAGAGGCACTAATGCTTCAATCCTACTCTCCCACCGAGTATTGCTGAGGGGTTTCACTGTTAGAGTGGATACGTGTTTTGTCAAAATACTCCACCTGTGAGTTGAACTAGAAAAAAAGTTGAAAATTTCTTGAGTCGTACTAAAACAATCAACTGCAATAGGGCAAGAGAGAGCAGCATCGTTAACCACTAGATTCATAGAATGGTTTCCACATGGCACTAAAAATGCCCTAGAATTCAAATCAAGTACTCTTTTCTGGACTCCAACATGCTTTCCTCTCATGTTGGAGCCATTATCATACCCCTGGCCCCTCATGTTTTTTAACGGGATGTTCCGTGTAGATAACTCACTGAGTAACACTTCTGTGAGACCTTCACCCGATGAATCTTTGATGGGCAGAAAGCCTAAAAAATGTTCTTTTATTGACACTTCCTTATTTTTTACACATGTAACAAATCTCACCACCATTGTCATTTGTTCTGTGTGGCTAATATCGGGTGTACAGTCCAGTATTATAGCATAATATGTTGCTTCTTTTAGGTCACTTACGATTCGGTCTTGGATCTTAGTGGACAAGAGATAGATAAATTCATTTTGTATTTGTTTGCTCAAATAGTGAACGTTTGTCTCTTCAGAAGTAACTCTTCTTACATGTTCAGCCATGACAACATCGAATTTGGAAATATACTCTACAAGTTTCAAAAAGTTACCATTGTTACGCTCAAAAAGAGACTCTTTTGTCCCTCGAAAAGCCAACCCCTGAGATCCTAAAAATTGGACCACACACAGTTAACGTTTCAAAACTTGGTTCCAATGTTCTGTTTCAGCCCGAATGGTTCTCTCATTTTCTTTGTCAATCGTTCTATCCAAACGTAATCGCATGGACAGTTCACGCCAAGATTCACAATGTTGTATGTGGGTAGAAGATTTCTCATGACTGGTCAAAATCTTTGTTAAGTTTTGCCAGTCAGAATATCCTTGGTCTCCTGCAAGAGATGAATTCACATTACCAAAGACTTTGCAGGCAAAGCAAAATACTGCGTTTTTTTGTACTGAATACATCAACCAATTCCTGTGGACTTGTTCCTTATTGCAAAGCTTTCTAGTGAAATGAAGTGAAGAGAATTTTCTACCTTTAGCATCAATGGGAAAGTCGATGTTAGTAACTTGCACAGGTCCACGCTCAACAAGAAGTTTTCGTATCTCATCCGTGATTTTGAGCGGCCACTCTCCACAGTCCATCGATAGTAGCGGTGACGTGTCTCCAGGCAGCTTTTGATCCTACAATACAAATCAAACTCTAAATTTTTGTATTGTCACATGTAAAAGTTAATTTTAAAATATGAATACGAGAAAAATATTTATGTAAGTTTGAATGGCAAAAGATTAAAATTAAAGAATTGAAACTGAGCCGTTCAGTTGCAGAAACTCCTGTGATCAATTGTTGTTAGAGAAAGTGCGCTAACCAAAGGTGCAATTTGAGTGCAGACTTTTCCTACGGTACGGCCCTTTGCATTCTCTGTATTTAATTTTGTTTCTTAATATCATAAAATATATTTTTCTAATTTTAATTACAATATGCGTAACCGTAACATAATAGCTTCTAAAATTCAAAGGCCTAAGCTTGTACAAGCCAAATAACATGAGTTCTTTATCATAAAAATAAAGAAAAATTATCATTTAATAGGCTACCCATTGTTATTGGCCTACAGGCCCAAATCGTGTTTATTTAAATTTAAGCATAGTTTATATCTTAGGCACAATTTATTGTGATGTAAATTAAATTAACTTACAGTTTCATTTGTTTGGTGGCTTGTCGATGGAGTAGTTACTGCCTCCAATATTGGCAATTCATCTTTTTCGATATTGGTTTTTGTAGCAGTATCGTCCTCGTCCAACTTCGTGACCGAAAAAAACTTCTGTAGTGCTTTCGATTGCATTTTGTCTTCTTTTGCATGTTGCAATTTTCTTTTGCGGTTGAATGACCCAGAGGGCTTTTTACTACTACCGGCACTACTACTAGACATGACTTGTTTAGTTGAGGTTCTTCACTGATGCACTAGTTTGCGAATGGTACTCAGGAGTTTAGTTTGGTTAACGGAGGGGCGCCCGATGGACGAGTCCAAGTAGATGACGGAGGGGCGCCCAACGAACGAGTCCATTTGAGAATAACAATAAACACAGTAGTGGGAGTATGCATAAGCGAATAGGGACCTTACGATATACCCTTACTCGCTTACTCCTACCATTTGGCGGAGTAAATAAATCAACTCTCAACCTCTAGTCACCTTTTCTATAGTGAAGATTGGAGAACGCGTAGGCGCCCCCTTTTGCCCTGCGCCCTACGCGGCCGCGTACTTTGCGTACCTCTTAAACCGGCCCTGGGAGAATATTTAGTCATAATGTTTGGCCGTTCATATTGTAACAGTCCTCAGCTCCAACAAAATCGACATCTTTCTCCACATGTTTTATTATAAACAATGTTTTCCTTTTCCACTAATTAAAATTCATCTGTGGCTTTAAAATCCTGATTTTCTATTTTTTGTCAGATCTTTAGCTTTTGGGTGCATTAATGGCCATCAACTCGAGTTTTTTTTTGTGAACATTTTTAAACCCTAATTTCAAAGCTGATTCCACTTCTTGCAATGATTTCTTTTACTGTCAACATTTTCATTACAGTTTGATAATGACAAGATGGGGACTTTGTTTTTTAAAATCTTAAATAAGAGACATCGTGAAACACCAATTTGAGAAGCAGGATTTCTTTGACTCGTTTTTGGTAATTTACTGTATAGATCTAAAATCTCAGATTTTTCTTTAAGACTTATATCACATGGTTTCTTTTGAGATTTGGAGATCTTGCTACACTTTGAAACTTTAAGTGTCACCAAACCTCACAAAACAAATGAAAAAAGATCTTCGAAAATTAAATTACGTAAAATCACACTGAAATCAAACTTATATGAAAATAAAGAAATAAAATG
Organism: Prosapia bicincta; assembly: GCA_036971475.1. Taxonomy (NCBI): domain Eukaryota; kingdom Metazoa; phylum Arthropoda; class Insecta; order Hemiptera; family Cercopidae; genus Prosapia; species Prosapia bicincta. The sequence continues at coordinate 177,698,912 of JBAIZL010000001.1, forward strand.
TGCAATAGTCGCGTGAACAAATGGCATACGAACAACTAGATAGCAAACAACTACTGTTAATTTTATGTAATCTACAAGACATATCTGACTAAAGTCAAACAGGATATGAATGACATGTCGATAACGTGCATAACAGGACTGATGCACAGGATATATATATATATAATACTAATCCTGTTATAACGTTTTATGAATTGTAATTCAGGTTTAAGAACAATCTATAAGGATGGTAAACTTAATTTTTCCACAGACAAATTACTAGGTTAACAATTTATTTTTCACTTTCCTTTTTCTTCATCCATATTATTTTAAACATGCATATTATTATATTGGAAGTAGAGAGTCTAACAGCTATCTACTGTATATTCAAATTGTCCTAAACTGAGAACAAGTTCATGAAGAGTCATGAGGCCTGGAGTAGTAGGCATCCTATAATCATCTTACAGCTAACTTTAAGGACTTGTAGACTACAAAAGTGTAAGTGTACACACCTGACTGACTGCCTTCTTGTTAAACACTGTCTGTGCACACCTGTACAAAGGATATTGTTGGTGAAGCTGTATTCAGGAATTAGTTGGCCTTAAGTACTTCAATTAATAATGTCGGTTGAAACATTTCACTGTTACTAGGTCATATATGGCAGTGTAAAAGCCTCATGTTGTATTCTTATGACAGTTTGTTGAATAGCAGCACTTCTGCTGAGGCCGACATGTTGAGTTGATACAATCTTTACCTGCTACACCGAATCATTCAAAGAGAAGCTACGAGATGTAAAGCATTTGGTATGTAAAGTAAACTGTAGAAAGCTTCTTAAAGTTTCACCTTCCTCTCCTCCTTAACTAGGGCTTTGCTACCCTCTTCTCCAAAATCCCCTCCCCCCAATTTCTTTGCTTTGGTAACTTCCACCTCAGCAAGGTAACTGACTTACTAGTTATATCATCCACAGCTACACTAGCCCCCACATCACAGCTTATGCCTCCTGCGATCCTCATCCCAGCTGGTTCCATTCCTCTCCAAATCTCCGTGCCCCATGTCACACACTCACCTGCTCTCATCTCCAACGCCGTTTTAGCGAAATTCATAAAAAACTATCAGTGTGTTGAAATCAGCTCTAACAATATCGAGGCTATAGCTGTCGCAGTCTCAATCGACAACTTCCCATTCTCTCACTTTGCATCCGACCTCAAGGCGGAAAACTTAAACTCCAAGGCAAGGAAACGTCCTTGCATAATCGAACGACGAATTTCACCGGTAATCTCTTTGACTATGCCTCGGCCAACCCTTACGGTTCCACCTACATTTCTTATAATCACAACTATCTCTCTGACATCCTCGATATTGCCGTTTCCAAAAATTTCCATTTTGTTTAGAAGGTCTCGCTCATCAAAGTTCTTAACTACGACCACTTTCCTATTCTACCACTTATCACTATCTCTACCTCTCTCCTTCTGTCCCCTCCTCACCCTCCCAAGGGGACGTTATCATCTTTCTCAAACTCTTCCACCCGTCACCACCTCCTACGACCTGGAGACCTCCTCTTCCTACGGGATTAAATAGTTTTATCCACAGACAATTCTAAAACTTCCTCTCCAGCCCAGGCCTCTCTTCTGTGTTCGTCCCTTTTCACTCATATTCTGATCAAGATTGTAAAGAAGCGTTTCCTGTGGCGCTTCTGGCAGTCTATGAGACATCTAGCGATCAAGAGACTCCTTCTGACAGATCCTTCTGGTGAAGATACTACTAGAATAATGCTCTACCTACTCTTGACCTATCTAAAATCCTTGGACGTCTCTGTTGGCACAATGTGAAAGGCAAATCCTTTGGAACTTGGCTTCTCCCCTGCAGATAAGACCGAAATCTTTACTGATTTTTTAACCTCATCAAGACACCCATTATGAACGCTTCTCCAGCTTCGTAAACGGGTACCTCCAAGAGTATTTTGATCAGGTCCTGGAAACGAAGGATCCCCCTTTTACTCAGAAAGACGTCAATGATGCCATCCAGAGACTTAAATCGAAAAAGGCCCCCGGCTGGGTTCCATCATAACCTCTGCCCTGAAACACTCTCCTCCTATCTGCAACTTCTCAATTAAACTGATCCACTTCTCCTCCTACTCAAAATCGGCAAAGCTAATCTTCTTTCCAAACAACTCAAATCACTTCACAGGCCAGACAGCTATCGTTCCAATCCCCTCCTTCCCATCAAATCCAAAATTCTCGAACCGCTCTTATACTCCGTGTCTTTTCGGTTCTGGGTGGAGTTTTTTGTCAGTAGCACTCGTATTAAGGAGAAGCCACACCATTACCCAGCAGTTGCTGTGTTTTACCAATTCGGTAGTGGATACTTTCAACAAACGCCAGTAACAACTGCTTACTCCTAGAAGGTTATAGGATTTACGAGACAACGTACTGTGGCGTCCTTTCGAACGTGAAGGACTTGTACTTGTCAAGCCGTGAACCATAAATCACGGGGGGACCTTGCACGTTACACTATATTTCTACCCGCAGTCAATGTCGCGGCAGACATATGCTAACGTTTGAATGTCACCTTTTTTACTGACTGTGTAAATTGAGTGACGGCGAACACGATCCAGTTGCTCTCGATCTGAAAAAAAAACAAATATTATAGAACAAAAGTTAAGTCAATTCCTACTGAGGTCACAAAAAACAAATTTTATTTTACTTACTTTTATTTTATATTTGCAATTGATATAATTATGTATATACATATGATAGAGTCACAATATTAAGTGGCAAAATATAAAGCGAATTTTCTTGCAGTTTTCCATTTACCTCTCTATAAAGTATATGGTGTCGGACTATTATTTTAGTTTGTTACTATTTATTTGCTTTCTATTTTGGTTTCTAATTTATGATGGTCTATAACTTCTCATTCTATCCACCTCTTGTAATGCTTCACTATTGCTAGAAACCTTTCTCTTATAGTTTCATATAGGTACATCTTTAAGCAATTGGTTTCTAGCAATGGGAACGTGTGCTCAGTGCCAAAAACATGATTTAAAACATGTAATTAGGCCTACTCAGTTCGAAGTTCGAATCCTACTGGAACATCAAGTTTTGTAAATTTAATTATTGAATAAATATTTGAAAAACCTGTATTAACATTAATTGTCATCCACTTTAGGTTGCAAAAAATGTATTTGAACTAGGTTGGATGAATAAAAGCGTATTTTATTAACGATTGAAAATGTGTACAAGATATAGGCCTATGTAAGGGGAATGTCACTTAATAGAAGGAAATGAAATTAAAGAATTTCAATTTAATACATGTTTTTTTAAAATATGTTACTAAAAAATACATTCTAAACAAAAAAGTAATTTCATATATCGCAAACTGTAAATAGTAGTTAAAACCTATCAAAAACACTTATAAATATGTTACACTTACCTATAGTAACACTTACTTTTATAATTGTTGAGGACTCCCGTTTTAACTCCAGCTACGACTCGGTAACTCGGTTGCGGTCTGAGGACATGGGACACATCTCCTGAAACGGCCGTCCTCAACAATTATAAAAGTGCTACTAGGATAGGTAGCAAGCGTAACATATTTACAAGTGTTTTAGTTGAAAACTAGAAGCTCGCGTGAAGATGGAATCAACCAATCATACGTAAAACGTATGTTATTTCACAAACATAATCTTATTTCAGAAACACACTCCTTTATCAAGTAATTCTATCCTTGACCATTTTACCAAGTAAAACTCCTCCTAACCAAATACTTTGCTTCTAGATTGTAATATAAATAGACCTATATTATACTGTAATTTAATGTATTGGGAAAGTCGCTGAGTTTTTTAAAAGAAACATTCAGATTATATAGTGTCTACTATGTTGGTAAATGGAGTTTAACCACGATTTATGGTTAGCGAGATTTAAAATCACTTTCTTATTGTTCATTTTATGTAAGAACGTAAAAGTTGAAATCCACAGGCAGTAATGAACTTTTAGTTGTGTTTAGTTCGATTTTGCTCTTAGCTACGGGCGTATTAAGGCGGCAAGGCACGGAGGGCGGCTGTCTCGGCAATTCATAAAAATGAATATCGTTGAATCAAATGTGTATACGCTCACTTGGCAGGGCAGGGTTTCTCCACCTTCTGCCGTTTTAAAAAGTCAAGGAGGAAGAACTTCGGTACATTGCCGAACGGATGACTCATCGGCACAAATGAATCATTTACGTTTGCCCACAACTCATAAATATTTGCTACTAATTCATTCTGAATACAGGTTTAAAATTGTGCTAAACCTGGAAATCTTTATACATTATTTGCCATTCAATACCCGTCTACTACGTATTTCATAGTATGTCAAGCGTATTATAAAAAAAGTCTAGAAACTCAATAAGCTCAATTAGGGTTATTTGCAGCGAATATTAAAAAAACGCCAGCTCAAATAAGACTATTTACAACGAATATGTGAAATTAAAAATTCATCAGCTCAAATAAAACTATTTACAACACAGATATGCAGCAATCAAATGTGCGAATGGTGGACGTTCCTGTCTAGTGTCTAGTACAGTTCATCCACCAGGAGAACCGAGACGACGTATGAGGGGTGCGGGGAAGTATACTCAGAAAATCCCATCTACCTAACATCCCTTCCACTCCAAAGCATTGTCTCTCGCACGCGTCAGTTAGTACTAGCCCAGTCACGAACATTCGCCTGAACTTTTTAGTTGATATAGTGCCTGTGTCAGTTGCCTTCACCTATCTTGAATTGATTTAGTGACTACTTGTGTTCATTTACGCAATGGATTGTAATAGTTCAGGAAAGAAGGGGAAAACCATTCACAGCGAAACCAGAAACGTCATCGCTGGTGTTATTAGTAAGTGTGATGAAGAATCCAGAAATAATCAGTTAACCTTTGCGTTGAAGAAAGCCAGTGAACAAGCTGCTTCTTATACAAACAGACCTTATACAATAAAATATTTACAAAACATTAACAAATTAAGAAGTGAGGGTGGGAAAATTTTGTATATGGACGAAACTTGGGTGGACTCAAATTTAACCTTTCAAAAGTGCTGGCAAAGTGAAAGTGTCGTAGGTGTTTTGACCACAACAGAGGAGACAACCGATTGATAGTTTTACATGTCGGATCTAGTGAGAGGTTTTTGAACGGAGCTGAACTAGTTTTTAAAGCGGGAACATCTTCTGGAGACTACCATGGACAAATGAATCAGTCTAACTTTGAAAATTGGGTGAACCAAAAACTAATTCCTCTACCTCCTCCTTACTCAGTTTTGGTTATGGATAACATAACGTTCCATAACATTCAAGTCGACAAGCCTCCGACAAAAAGCTCTGTCAAGGCTGTAATGATAGCTTGGCTTCATAGACGGGCAATAGTGTGACGTTAAAATGTGCTTTTTTTAAAATTTAAACGTAAGAGGCCAGTAGACATAAATATAC